>OU963904.1:3920000-4534166 GCA_902850365.2 Chilo suppressalis | reverse complement strand
TTGCCAGCGGGCGCGCGGGCGGCGCGTCGCCCGACTGTGCTTGCCGCAAAACAACATATTATGTGTGTGTGTGTGACTGTGACTGTGATTAAATGTGTTCGGAATTTCATGACGTGGGCAAATCAGTCACGAAGAGTTATTTCCTTCACTAAGCTCGTAAGTTAAACTGATTTGCTCTGTATAATTTTTCGCCGTTTGCTCAAGTTTTAATTAAACGAGGCAACTAACATCAACAATAAAAAAGAAGTTCTTACACTAACAGTCAGTCTTTACCGATTTAAAATCGTGACAGTCATATTAACTTTATAGGATTTTTAATTGCTCTAACAGAAGATTTATTTTATTGATTAATTACCTGTGCTTTATGAAATAATATTCAAAGGTATTGTTTATCAGTGAATAAATAATTATAATATAGCATATAAGACTATTTTATTGTAATGTTTTTAAATAGTGTGGAATCAAAGCGGATAGTAGGTAAGCGCCGAGTCATCTGTGCGTGTAGTAGGTACATAGGCGGCCGCCGGCGCCGGTCGTCGCCCCCGGCCGGGGCTGATCTGGACTGGAGTCATTCATTAAGTTTTCGTTTTTTTAGGAGTGCTTATTTTAAGTGGTTTTACAACTTCTATGTAGACGTGTTTAAAATGAATAATTACTCATAAGGAAGAAATGACAAATAATAACCAAATAAAAAAATAAAACACGTAAAAAATAATTTAAAAAAATCAGGCATACTCTATACACGTAACCCACCAATCTCACGAAGATTCATTGAAACATTCAATTTCACCCTATATACTCCTGAACAAAATGGCTTGTCAGAACGCAATAACCGTACCATAGTAGAGAAAGCCAGATGTTTGTTATTTGATGCGAATATGGGTAAAGAATTCTGGGCAGAAGCTACAAATACTGCCGTTTATTTACAAAATAGTACTGTTGTTCCTGCTCTTGATGAAAAGACTCCTTATGAAGTCTGGACTGGCCGCAAACCAGATATAAGTCACTTGCGTATTTTTGGGAGCGAAGTCATGGTTCATGTGGCTAAAGAGAAGCGGCAGAAAATGGGATAGAAAGTCCGAGAAGCACATATTAGTGGGTTATCCAGATGACATCAAAGGTTACCGAATTTATAATCCCAGAACTAAATGTGTAACAACTAGTAGAGATGTCATTGTCATGGAAGCGGAAAAGAACCTTGAGATCATACCTGTTGTGGAAAGAGGTCAAAACTCGTCTTCAGTGGGGAACACAGTAGTTGTCAAGGATACAAGTTCTTATGAAATAACCACAGATGAGGATACACTACTCGGAACATCAAATAGCTCAGATAGCACTTATGTTCCTAGCGAGTATGAAGATGCTGATGATTCTCCTGATGATCCTACTGAGCAGCTATTGAGACCCAGCAGAATGAGGAAAATACCAGAAAGATATGGGTTATCGAATATGTGCATTTCTGAGGAAGTGTTTGATGATGCTAATGGGCTAAGTCTGGAGGAAGCTCTACAAGGAGAAGAAAAGTGTAGCAATTAAATTTAATAATGTTAAAACATAGCAATATAATTTTAGAATATGAAGTTGTAGAAATATTATTATTTTTTTAGCGCCATCTATCATCATGCATATAAATTATTGAATATCGTAGTCTGCTTTGATAAGCAACAGACAAGTACAATATGTGTGAACCTAGTAGATGCATTTGGAATGTAAGTTAGATGGAGCTAGTGTGTGATTTTTTTGTTAAATGAAATGCAATATTGGATGTGACGTCACATTAATGTTCTGGAAAGAGATTAAATAGGCGGAGCCTGCATAACCAGTCCGTATGATTTCTCGCACCATATTAGGACATCGAAGCGAAATCTTCTGGCAGGCACACGTGATCCTCTGCCCTATAAATAGCTGTGCGCAGCCGAATTAGGTCTCTTTTGCTGATAGAAACTTGACGCATCCAGTTATTTGCATAGTGACATAGGCAAGCTATAGTCAGTGCATTATTTACTTGATATTTCTCCCCGGATTAACGGGTAAGTTCAATACATTTGATTCGTTAGGCTGTAGGTCCAGTTAGTTTTTTATTGAATTATAGAAAAATGTGTAATTGGTTCTAGGTCCTTTGAAGTGGCTAATTAAAAACAGTATACGATAATCACAATTACTTAATCCTGGTTGGGATTTCTTTGGAAATATATATATAAATATAAATGAGCCTGTGAAGCATTCTTGATCGAAAGTAGACGGGTTAATGTGATGACAGCACGTCCTGACTCATTCCTGAGGACATTTGAGTCACCTTGATGTTCCCGTGGTCTTAAAGCTAAGTAAAACTTATACCTTCTCAATATTTAACCGGTGCATACTCCGAAGAACAAAATTTCTGTTTAACGTAATAAAGTATTTATATTAGTAAACTATAAAGCCACTATAAGAAGAATTCAAATTTCATTACATATTGTTTGTTATTTTCCAAAACCAAATGTTTATATAAAATGTTTAAATAAATATTTCTGCATTTACACATGTTCTTGAATGTATGAACATCACTGAAGTTAAAATCTTTGAGGTTGTAAAAGCTGTATATTTATAAAGTTGTCTATAAATAGTATTAATTTTGTTAAGTATGATGAAATAAGATCTGAATATTAACAATATATATCTTGTTCACAGCGGTTCTTGACATTTTTATTTATCTCCCTCAAATAACAGTATTACGGCGCCCTGAATATAGAATCTTTTAATCTTGAGTCTCATGTAAACCCTGAAAAAGTCGGTGGTAACTAAAATTGTTACAAAAGGAGCAGTGGTTAAAGGCTATTAAAGAAGAACTTCAGTGTTTTGAGGACAATAATGCATGGGAGTTAGTGAATTTGCCAAAGAATGGTGAAACTGTAGTGAAGTGTAAGTGGGTATTGCGTAAAAAGCTAAATAGTGATAATAGTGTTCGTTACCGAGCTTGCTTAGTGGCCAAGGGATATATGCAAAAGCAAAATGTGGACTATTTGGATATTTTCTCGCCTGTAGTCAGGCACTCAACTTTAAGGTTACTGTTTGCATTGTCAGTTAAACTTGGATTAGATGTTACACATCTCGATGTCACTACAGCATTCTTGAATGGGGACCTTGAGGAAAATATTTAAATACCAGAAGGTTTGTCAAGTTCTCAAAACAATAATAAAGTACTTAAATTGAATAGAGCGATTTATGGTCTAAAGCAATCCTCAAGGGCCTGGTACAAGAAGGTTGATGAATGTCTTATTAGCCAAGGTTATAAACGCTCTAAATTGGAACCATGCTTGTACACAAAAATGTATAACGATAGGAGAACTATTGTAACTTTGTATGTTGATGATTTTTTTATTTTTACTAACGATAATATTGAATGTAATAATTTAAAAAAGGTATTCAAAATTTAAAATAAAAGATTTAGGTCAGGTTAAAACTGTTTGGGAATGAATGTTAATATTGATAAGGTTAATGGTACAGTCACATTAAGCCAAGAGAATTATGTTAATCAGTTATTACATAGATTTAACATGGCAGATTGTAAAGTGGCTGATACACCCCTAGAGCCTAAATTGAACATTAACTTAAGAGACAAAAATTGTGATAGCAAAATACCATATCAACAACTCATAGGTGGGCTGATGTATTTGGCTGTGCTAACCAGTAATAATTGCTATAATAATGAAACTTGTGCATATGCTAAACGAATATTGAAATATCTTAAGAAAACTAAATATTTTGGGTTAAAATATTTTAAATGTGGTAACTCTAGACTAGAAGGGTTTGTGGATGCTGATTGGGGTAATAATATTATAGACAGAAGATCTTACACAGGTTTATGTTTCACACTAGCTGGTAGTGTTGTATCGTGGGAGGCAAAAAAGCAAAAAACAGTTGCCCTCTCAAGTACGGAGGCAGAATACATGGGCATAACCGATGCTTGTAGGGAAGCTATTTATTTACATAATTTGTCAAAGGAAATAATAAACGAATCATATACCATTACTTTGTTTAATGATAACCAGGGTGCACTTAAGCTATCTTCAAATAATAGTTTTAATAAAAGAAATAAACATATTGATATTCGCTACCATTTCTGCAAAGAATGTATTGTTAATAATAAGATTAAACTTATGTATTTGGAAACTGCTGAAATGCCAGCAGACCTATTCACAAAAGGTTTAGGGAGCAGAAAACATTATTATGGGGTTACTGGGAATTCAAGATGTGAAAACTAATTAATATTTGTAAATTGTTTAGTCGAGATTGTTTAGAGAGTTTGTTGAGGATGTTCACATTATTTTGATAAGTGGGGGTGTTAAATTGTATCAAAATATTGTTTACTAGTGCTGCCATCTGTTGTAAATGATGTAAGGAATGTTTTTTTTTTAATAAAACCACACTCTGCTTCGTGTCATTGAAAACGTTGTTTCATTTTATATGGACCATTAATTACATTTTATGTAAACTTTTTTCGAAGTCAGTATTAATTTCGCATTATTACATACACATTAATATATGAAAATCTCTTCAATATGAATGATAGTGATGTACGTATACCGCCGGCAGCGTCTGCAACCCCGTCGACTTCAGGTGTGATCAATCCAATTTATATGAATAATTTTGGCGCACATGTAAATAAATTAGATGGGAATAATAATTACGGTATGTGGAAGTTCCAAATGAAACTGTTGCTAATAGAGCATCGATTGTGGAACATCGTAAATGATCCACCAACAGTTTTAGATCCAATACTTGACCAAAGCGCCTACGCTAAAATATGTTTAGCGGTTCAGCCGATTTGTTATCCACACGTCAAACATTGCAAAACTGCAGCTGAAGCGTGGAACAATTTATTTAAGGCTTACGGACATTCAGGGATAAGTCGTAGATTGCAGTTAAAACGCAAACTCACACAAATAAAATTGGTCAATTATGATTCTATGGATAATTATATTGGAAATATTCTGTCCGTAACACATAATTAGCTGATGTTGGCTGTCCTATTGATGACGAAGAGATTGCTGAATGGATGTTGCTAGGTCTTCCTGAAGATTATGATCCCTTAATTATGGCTATTCAGGGCACCCAATCCAAACTTACGGTTGATTTCGTCAAAGAAAAGCTTTTGAGAGGAGAATTCAAAAAATCTGACTTTTCTGTAACAAATATTGATTCCGAAAAAGTATAAGGGCAAATTTGTTCCGATTTGTCATCACTGCAATAAACAGGGTCACATTAGGCCGAAATGCCCGAAGCTTAGAAATGATAAGAAGAAGGCTAAGAAGGATCAGTATAGAATTGTTTTAGAAAATAATGGTGTTCTTCATACTGCTTTATCTAATTATATTGACGATGATTCAAGTTGGGTTATCGATTCAGGTTGCACAAACCATATGTCAAAGCGCGAAAGTTGGTTTACTATATTTAATGACAATTCATCTGTAGATATAACCGTAGCTAATAAAAGAAAAATATATAGCAAAGGTAAAGGTAATATTAGTGTCAATATAATTGGTATTAATAGTATTACAGATGTAATGTATGTGCCAGATTTAGTCACTAACTTACTTTTTGTTCATCAAATTACTAAGAAAGGCTATACTTTAGTGTTTGATGATACTTGCTGTCGTGCTTTTACTAATTGTAAAGTTACTGGTTCTTGTGGTTTTATTGCAGAGAATGTCAATGGCATTTATAGGTTACAATCTAGTAGCACAGTTCAATTTTCGAGTAATAATGAAAATATGGCTCTTATAACTAAAACAGATTTTCATTTGTGGCATCAACGTCTCGGTCACCTTAATGTTAGGGATATGTCTTTACTAAAAAATGGTTTAGTAACAGGTGTAAACTTTAAAGCAGATGAGTTGGCTTGTGTTCCTTGTATTGAAGGAAAGCATAAAATGAAGTCTTTTCCTAAGATGTCCAAGACTCGTACCACATGTAAGCTTGAACTGATTCATTCGGATTTATGTGGTCCGTTACCAGTGCCAAGTTTTTCTGATTGTAGATATTTTATCACTTTTACAGACGATTTTTCACGCGAACCTTTTATATATTTTTTAAAACGCAAGGATGCCAAAACTATTTTGGAAGCATTTATAGAATTTAAACAATTCGCTGAAAATCAAACTAATCTTACTATAAAGCGATTTAGGTCTGACAACGGTACTGAGTACAGTAATAAACATTTTTCTAACTACCTCAAAAATTTGGAATCGTTCATGAATCTACAATACCTTATTCACCACAGCAAAATGGTGTGAGTGAGAGGCTCAATAGAACTTTGGTAGAGAAAGCGAGAGCTATGATTCATGATGCTGGTATAAGTAAACGATTTTGGGCTGAAGCTGTCAATACAGCTGCTTACTTAAAAAATCGTTCTCCCACCGCTGCTATTTCAGGAGCTACACCACATGAACTTTGGACTGAGTCAAAAGTAGACTTAAGTCATCTTCGTGTTTTCGGTTGTAGGGCATATGCTTTAACTCATGAACAAGCACATAACAAGTTAGATTCCAAAGCTAAATGTTATATTATGGTAGGATATTGTACTCATTCCGATGGTTATCGTCTAGCTGATACAGAAACTAGGAAAATTATAAAAGCTAGATCCATTATTTTTCTTGAAAATGAAATGTATGCTAGTGCAATTAATACTGGTGATGTGAATGCTCGTGATCATAATACATCAAATGAGAAGGTTACTTTCGATACACAAAACATTATTGTTCATAATGCTCCAACTGAACAATTAGTTGATAATGCTTCAGATACACATTCTCAAAATATTGATAATGTAGTTAATGATGCTCCAAATACTATTTTTGTCGATGCGATAGATACTTCATCGATTAATGACAATTTTGAAAATAACGTACGTTTAAGTTCAGACGTTGATAATGATAATGCTGTCGTTGATTATTATCAACGTTATTATATTATTATGCTGTTATTGAAGCACCACAACACAACAAATAATAAACCTGCTCGTGAGCGTCATCCCCCGGCTTGGTTCGATGATTATGTGATGAATTATTTCACACATCAAACACTCATAAGTCGCAATGAACCAAGAACTTATCGTGAAGCAATTAACTCTGATCATGCCAATGAATGGCTTATAGCCATGAAAGATGAATACGATTCTCTCATAGCACATAATGTCTGGACCTTAGCAGATAGACCAAAGGACACAAATGTAATTAAATGCAAATGGGTTTTTAAAGAAAAAACGGATGCTGATGGAAATCTCACAAAATATAAAGCGGGACTAGTCGCTAAAGGGTTCACGCAACGTTATGGCGTCGATTATGAGGAGACATTTGCTCCTGTAGTGAGACACAGCATGTTAAGAACATTATTTGCTATTCGTGTAGAATTTGACATGGATATGGAGCATATCGATGTTAATACTGCTTTCCTCAATGGAGATCTTAACGAAACCATATATATGGAACAGCCGGAAGGTTTTAAGACTGAGGGGCAGGATAAAGTTTTGCTTTTAAAGAAATCTTCATATGGTCTTAAACAGGCTAGTCGAGCCTGGAATGAGAAAGTTCATTACGTTCTTGTTTCTAATGGATTTACTCAGTTAAAATGTGAAAAATGTGTCTATCAGAAACATTTTGATAAAAATAAAGTCATCATTGCACTATATGTTGACGTTATTTTCGTATTTTCCAATAGTAAAACAGGAAAACAAGAGCTTTATGACCTTTTAATGAAAAATTTCCAGATAAAATTACTTGGACCTGTTAAGCAAGCTTTAGGTATGAAAGTTTTTCGAGATAGAGCCCATGGTACTCTTAAACTTACACAGACGGCTTATATTCAAAATTTGTTAACAAAATTTGGTTTGGCCGAATGTAAGCCAATTGCTACTCCAATGGAAGTAAAATTTAATTTAAAAAAGGTTTTAGTGTGTGACAATAAATTTCCTAATCAGGAACTGATAGGCAGCCTTATGTATTTAGCTGTCAGTACACGGCCTGACATTGCTTTTGCGTGTAGCAAGTTAAGCCAATATAACACAGGTTTTGATGAAACACATTGGGTTGCTGCAAAACGCGTTTTACGCTATTTGCAAGGCACACAAGACTTTGGCTTAAATTTTAAAAGCACAGGTACTCAAAAAGCTTTTATTTTGTGTGACGCTGATTGGGCGGGTGATATTATAGATAGGCGTTCGTACTCCGGCACTTTAACAATGTATGGACAATCTTTAGTAAATTGGGCCGCGAGGAAACAAAATGTTGTTGCCTTGTCTTCTACCTAAGCCGAGTTTTATAGTTTAGGTTCTGCTGTTAAGGAGGCTCAACTACATAAGCAACTCACACACGCACACGTCTGTAAATAACATTCAATCGAGCGAGCGACACAGAACTGTGTGAGAGCTTTTTCCTTTTTTTCCCCCGTGTTTGAAATATAAGTATTAAAAAATATAATTTATATCTCAAAAAATATTTTAATGATTGAAAAGCATTAAATACACTCTAAACTAGTTAAGTTTATACAAAAATCTTACTACTTTGCGTTAATATTTAAATAATGACCATTTTTATATACCAAGGGTTCACATTTTGATGTTATCCCCCACTCGTGTTCTTCGATGTCGGAAGGCGATACTGTAATTTTTTCTACTAGGATAGCATCATTTTTTGGTAGCGTTTGAAAATACAGTGATATACCTATCGTCACCGGTAGTTTATTATTTAAGTTTTATGATCATTTAAATACAGTTTGTTTTCCAAAAAAGTCGTAAAAAGTGGTACCGACCGGACATGTCGGTTTTGACACGGTTAAAACTGGCATTTGAAAATTTACCAAGACCATTTCAGTTTTTAAAATGGCATCATCATCCTTTTTACCCACCGACCGCCATTTTATAAAAGATTTTTGTCAAATACCCTTCGAGTAAACAGACGTGTTTATGTGAGAGCCACGGCCGTCAAGATTTCTCCTTTCGGGTTTGACACACATTTATCTACTAATTCAGGTAAGTTTAACTTATTTAACAGTTTTCAAATTATGAGCAATATCCTAATGTAAGGTTATTTACATTTGGTAACAAACGTAGGTAAAACTTTTCGTCAGAATAAGTTTTTGAATATAAAATGGGATGTGAAAGTCACGTCAGTTTTGCGACATTTTACCCCGTGATCTACAAGCTGACTAGTAAAGTCGCAAAACCGACACCATAAAGCTAAGACTACATGGTGGCATTACCTTTTTACCCGACTGACGAAGAAAGGAGGGTATTGTTTTTAGAGCATATTGTATGTCCCTTTCTTTGGCACGCCCTACAGCCTAAACGGTTCGACGGATTTTGACATACGAGGTGTCATTCGATTCATCGTGATTGTGTAAGTGACACTAGTATTAAATTTTAAAAAATCAAATCCCCTCAAATATCCCCCCAAATAGGTGTAACTGAGCTCTGTTTAATTTTATATTTTTATGATGATTATTTAATAAAAAAAAATATATAATATTGATTTTATTTAACCCTGTACACTAAACACTTGAAATATGATTATAGCGTGTGTCCACCATTCACATTTATCTGCGAAAATCGGAAATATAACCGTAGTATGGTGAGAGCAGAGGTCCGGGGTCCCACGGTGTACACCCAGCTTTAGAAAAATTGGTGTGTCGGTTTTGCAACTGTCCCCCGTTTTGCGACGAGGATTTTTTTAGTTTTTACATTTTTTTATATGAAGAGGCACAAATAATTTGTATGCATTATTTAAAATGGTTTTAAATAGACCCGAATACAATAATTACTTTGTCGGTTAGACTACATATTCATTGTTAAATCGTAAAAGTAACGGGCGGTTACTTTGGCATCAGCTGTAACAAAACCGAACTTAAAACCAGAATAATTAGTATTATATTGAATTGGTGATTAAATTGGCCTTTTTGCAATAATAAATTACTGATAATCTTCGTAACTCAATTAAAAACTTGTGCGTCTTTCTTCATAGTTAGTAGATAACTAGCTTTTAAGATAGTCGCAAAACTGACATTTTATTCTTCAGAGCTAGTTTAATTTGATGATTTCTCGTATAATACATTAATCTCCAACTAATTAAATATACTATCTAGATAATAATTTGTGTAGTTATAGAGTGAATTGGCCAATATATAACAATAAGTGTCACGTCTGCGAGCCATTTGTCAGCCAGGTCAGCACTGCAAAAACAATAAAAGTTAGATAAATATAATTTATACTGTAAATGTATCTCTTAAATAGTTCTACAAAAAGTCCGCGACAGCATATATCTATTTTAATGTGGAAGCCATTATCGCTAAAATAGTGATTCAAAATTAAAATATTAGTTGATACAAATTTCCAAATTGCATAATTATTTGTATTAATGAATTATTTTTTATCACTAGTATCACTAGTAATTTTTAAAATTTTTGTTTAAATGACATAGTTTAAAGGGCAATATTTAAAGATATATAAAGTATTTAACTTTTATCACTTTTGATATTTAAACATGATAAACATTGCCCTTTAAACTATGTCATTTCGACAAAATTTAAAAAATTACTAGTGATACTAGTGATCCGCCCCGGCATTGCACGGGCGAAATTTATTTTAACGGGATAATATATAGCCTATGTCACTTGGATATAATGTAGTTAAGTATAAGGCAGGGAGCTAGTGGATGAGGTCACTTCCAAGGGGGAGACAGTGTTGGCGGTGTCGTTAGATATCGCCAATGCTTTCAACAGCCTCCCCTTCCGCACTATTCTGGAGGCGCTCCGTTATCACGGGGTGCCCCAATACTTGATGCGGGTGCTTAGCTCCTACCTGGAAGGGAGGGACGTTGTTTTTACCGGCCAGAGTGGTGTGGCCGATCGTCACCCGATGTCCCGCGGCGTTCCGCAGGGTTCCGTTCTGGGACCCCTCTTATGGAACGTCGGTTATGACTGGGTTCTGCGTGCCGCCCTCCCCTCGCGAGTGAAGTTATTCTGCTACGCTGACGATACTCTCGTCACCGCGAGAGGGGGGGACTTAGAGCAGACCTTAAGCCTGGCCTCAGCTTACACCACCCTGGTTGTAAGGCGTATAGAGGCGCTGGGCTTGAAGGTAGCCCTGCATAAGACCGAGGCCCTTCTGTTTCACAGGCCTCGCAGGGGAGCACCACAAGGTACCGAGATTATGGTCGCCGGTGTTAAAGTGCCACTGCTGCGACATCTAAAGTATTTAGGTCTGGTCATTGACGGAAGGTGGGGATTCGACGAGCATTTTCGTCGTCTCGAACCCCGCCTCTTGGGTGCTGCCGATGCGCTTGGGCGTCTTCTCCCGAACGTCGGGGGCCCGTGTGCAACAGTCCGTCGTCTCTACGCGGGCATAGTGCGCAGTATGGCGCTATATGGCGCTCCGGTGTGGGCAGACGCTCTCAGCCCACGCGCCGTTGCGTCCCTTCATAGGGCACAACGCGCCATGGCTTTGAGAGCTATAAGAGCGTATAGATCGGTGTCCCATACCGCAGCATGCATAATTGCAGGCACTCCCCCGTGGGAAATTTCAGCCCACGTTCTGGCGGCTGCCTACCGCGTCAGAATAGACGCGCATAATGATGACCGGCGCCTGGCGCCGAGGGAGAGGGCCTCTGCTTTGGAAGAGGCGCAAATCGAGGCGTTCCGCACGTGGTTCGAGAAGCTCGAAGAGCAAAGGGGTTCGGCCTCGGTCTCTGGCACGTTGTCCAGGACCTTGGAGGCCATGCACCCCTTTCTCACCACGTGGGCGGACCGGCGCCACGGGTCGCTCTCCTACCACTTGGTGCAAATTCTTTGCGGTCATGGTTCCTTTGGCCGCTACTTGCACCGCATTGGTAGGGAGCCGACCCCCGAGTGCCACCATTGTAACGCGGCTGAGGATGAGGCACAGCACACGTTGGAGGTGTGCCCAGGCTTCTCCCAGCGACGGCAACAGTTAACCGCCATCATAGGCGATGATCTCTCCCTCCAAAACGTGGTCTGCATCATGTTGGAGGGGGAGGAAATGTGGGACGCGGTGAACTCCTTCTGTGTCGACGTCATGACGCAGAAGGAGGACGCGGAGAGGGCCCGGGAAGAAGACCCAGAGGCCGAGGAGACCATCAGCGTAGCTGTGTGCGCATTCGTAAAAATTCATAGATATAGTCAGCGCTGACCGTCGGTCAAGCACTGTTTCCAGCCAAAAGAAAAATTTTAATAGAAAAATTCTTTCTTGCCTCGTTATCATATTAGTTTAGGTAGTTAAGATAATAATATTTAATTGACGCAAAAGATTTAAAAATAAACTAAGCAATAGGTTAATTTGATTATATTTCTAAAAGTTACTTAGCATTTTTGGTAAACATTGATTCGTTATTCGGTAATTTATACATACTTATTTTGTTTATAGGTAGAAAAAATATTTGGAAAATGATTGCTATGATTGCACCATTTGCAATACCTACTAACTACTACGCTGGTAGTAGCCCGATTGATAGGTGGAAGTACTCTTTATTCGAGTTTTACACTACCAATAAAAAAGGGTAGACCAGAAAGTTTGTGACTTGTAACTGGTGAACGCTTTTAAAAAGAACAACAAAGATGTTTATTTTTACATTGGGTGATAAATTAATAATAAATGAGATTGCTATGGTATGACGCAGAATAAAATTTCCATAAAATTCTGCGACATTAGTTTAATCAAATATTATAAACTTTGCTTTGGTGATTGTACAGTTATTTAATTTAGCGATCTAAGTAAGTCATCGGCTTTCATATGTAAACAGCAATAATTTACATTGACTTTGAAATAGGATTATGGGTCTGAAATTTTCTCATCTTGTTATAACTCATTTTGAAGTTTGGAAAGTTTAAAAAAAAAGTTTTGGGAAGTTTTTATTAATTTTTGCTTACGCACGTAGAGGGCCCCCGTGGCCCGTGGAGTATAATGCGATTCAACTAAGAATATATTAATTTGTAAAGACTAAATAAAGATTTCAGAGCCTTATTATTATTTATTATTATTTTTATTATTTATTTTTGTTATTTTCGAAACACATATTACAACCTTAGATTAAAACAATAAGGGAAGATAGGGCACTCGCGGCTCAAAAGTGATCAGCTTAAATTGTGGTGCACGATCACAATTCGCTGTAGTCACAATTAGACATTCAAACACGCTGCATCTGCACTTAATATAACAAAATTGCGTATATTCTGTGTTATAAAGATAAAACAATGCCTGCGATGCTTTTATAAAGAACACAAGTAGTTTAAAATCAAATAACAAATGCCTCGGCAACACTTCTCATCCGTAAAACTGTAAAATATTTTTTGCACAATTATCACGGTTTGTCGTGAATTACGTAATCGCCATTTTGTTATCAAGAAAAGGACAACAATACAGCTCAGCCGTTCGCACTTGGAAGCGAACTTGCCGTTTCTCTCTCTCTGGGTACGGCCAGAGTGCACTCAGATTCAGATTCCGAAAACAAGCGCGAGAAATAAACAGTGTAGTTAAAGCAGGGTGGCCATAGTGGCCGCAGGCAACCTGCTTAAACTACACTGTATATTTCTCGCGCTTGTTTTCCGAGTCTGAATTTGAATCTGAATCTGAGTGCACTCTGGCCGTACCCTCTGCGTTGAAGCGTACTGTACCCTTAGCACGAACCAAAATCGAATTCGTATCGTTTGCGAATAAGAAATGTCATTGAAATACGAATTCGATTTTGGTTCGTGCTAAGAGTACCTTAACAAAGATCCATAGAAACGTAAGATTGAAATTAAAGGCGCAAGTGGTTGATATGCAACTTTAAATCGTTGTAGATCCTAAACAGTCATATAAAATAAATATGATTTTCGATTATCTAGACAATAATACCCCATTCGACATATTTCGTCAACTTTTTTTTTACTTTGTCACAAAGGAACATACATACTTAAATAGACTGTTAAACACTATACCCTGTCTGCGCGTCGCGCTTCGCTTGCATTGCGCAGTCGGGTAAAAACGCGCAAAACGCGCATAAAAGGTGCATTCAAATAATTACAAATATATACAATTTGGAAAGCTGCAGACCTTATTTTATACAGTACAAGGTATTAAAACATGTTTTGTATTCTGGAGGTATCTAATAATATTAAAAATCATTGAAATGAAATCTATAATTACTCGCGCTCTTAAAACCTTACGTCCCCATAGCAAATTGGCCCTACCAATATGTAAACTCAAATTAGTCCAAAACAGCCCTTTTGCAATGTTTGTCAAAATCTACAACAGATTACCATTGTCTATAAAAAATGAGAGATGTCTAACTGGGTTTAAGTACAAATGGAAAAAGCTCCTCTGTTCTACAGACTGCAAGTTTTTTTTAATGACAAGGAATAATAATGATGTTTTTAGTAATTTAATGTGATACAATTTATTATTATTGTAATTCATTATATTTAAATATTGAATTAAAATATATTGTTTAATTTTTTTTAATAACTTTTATGACATAAATTTTTTATAAATGTTAATTTAAAATATATTAATTCAATTTTGATAATTTTGTTGATAAATAGGAATCTTTCTTTTAATGTGATTTTATTTATATATATTATTTTAACAAGCTCTTTGAAGCACATTGCTATGCCGTAACCGGGTTTGTGTAAGGATCTAAATGAATACTTTGAAACACCTCTGCTCACATGCATGAAAATAAATATAAATAAATAAATATTTCCAACACACACACCAATTAGCCTAGCCCCAAAGTAAGCACTATAAGGCTTGTGTTATGGGATACTAGGGTAACGGATAAAATACATATACTGTACATATATAAGTATATTTATATAGAAATACATATTAAACATCCATGACTGGAGTACAAATGTACGTATTCAACACACAAACATCTGCTCCCACCGGGATTCGAACCCGGGACCTCTCGAGTCGGCGACACCATGAAACCCGGCGTACAAACCACTCGGCCACGGAGGTCGTCATTAGGCAATAAATATTATTATTATTATTATTCTGAATGTTTTTTTATATTATTGTGTCGACTAACTTTAAGTTTGGTAAAAACACTCTAAAACTGGAATAATCAAACACGCGTTTTAGGGTTTTTTTTAAGATTCAACCCCTAAGGTGAAATATAAGGATTGCGAGATTGAGAATTTGCACCCTCCCATGAATATAGAGGCGACGACTCTCTGTATTTTAGTTCAATCAATCTATACTAATATCATAAAAAGGAAATATTGTGTGTTTGCATTGAATAATTTCTGAAACTGCTGGAACTTTTTGAAAAATTCTTTCACATTTATAATCCTACGTTATTCCCTAAGAACAGAGTCTATAGAATATTTTGACACAAGTTAGAGATACGTATGAAACTAATGAATACTTCGATAATGTAACCCAACGTGTGAAAAAAATATCAAAAAAATACTTTAATTACGTACGCTGCGGAAATTATTGATAATACACACATCAAAAGTGTCTAGGGATCATGCGGATTTCTTGAGATTGAGATGTGGCTTTGTAATAAATTTATGATTTTATAAATTTATATGGATCCTTTTTGGTGCATTTCATAATTTGAATCAGGAACTGTGAATCAAATTCGAGTAAAAGATGAAAATCAGCTGTCAATATTTTCCCTATAAAAACATACAACGCATTGAAGACATTATTAGTGCTACTGTTTCCCTACTACTGATTAAAACCAACGTTATTATGGAGCGGCGACGTCATTTAAGCAGGGAAGAAATGCTCAGAGCCGTGGGAATGATAGAAGCTGGTTCCCGGCAACGTACTGTGGCTTTAGCTCTGAATACAAGTCAGAGTGTTATCAGTCGACTTTGGACACGATACCGAAGCACTGGTGCCGTGGCTGAGCGCCATGGAGGACGGTATCGCTGCACCACACGGAGACAAGACCGATACATTCAAATCTTAACTCGAAGAGCTCCAACAATAACCGCCATGATGTTAGCCGTGAGGCTTCATCACTCTTCAGGGAACTTAATTAGCGACCAAACAGTCAGAAACCGCTTGCATGAAGTGAACCTTCATTCCCGAAGACCGCTACGGGTACCACCTATAGCAATGCACAATCGTAGGATTCGATATCAATGGGCTCTTGAACACAGAAATTGGGCAGAAGAACAATGGCGTTTCGTGTGCTTTTCTGATGAGTCTCGTTTTGGTATGAGACCGGATACAAGACGTATACGACACTGGAGAACCCCTGGACGCCAACAGCGATTAAAATCCTGCCAGGAAGTCCATCCTTATAGTGGTGGAACCATCATGGTATGGGCGGGTATTTGGATCGGCGGAAGAACTGAGTTGATTTGGATCAGAGGCAACCTCAACGCTCAAATTTATGCTGAGACGATTGTATCAGACGTCATCGTTCCTCTACAAGTGCAAATCGGTCCCTTATTTCAGTTAATGCATGATAATGTACGACCGCACACCGCAAGAGTTGTAAGACAGACTCTCGCCGCAGCTAACATCAATGTCCTGCCCTGGCCTGCTCAGTCGCCAGACTTGAACCCGATTGAGCATGCATGGGATATGCTACAGAGAAGAGCTCTGCCGAATATGGAGGGTATCCAGTCGCAAGAAGACCTTTTTTTGTTGTTGCAACGAACATGGGCGGCCATTCCACAGCGTGATTTGGATGAACTCATTTTGAGTATGCCAAACCGATGTTCTTGTGTTGTTAGTGTTCGCGGTAGAAATACGGATTATTAATTGTTTAAGTTACCCAATAAAATTTTAGAGAAAACTGTTATTTCAGTCTTTTTTTCGAACTTTTGTGTTAGTGGTTCAAATGTCAAAAATCCCTTTATTAGGAAAATGGCAAATTTCTTTATTAATGCAAAGGTGACTTGGTTTATCGTTACTGTGACAAACGAAAACACTTTATTTGATGAATCCTTAAAGAAAATTTTAATTAATATCAATCAGGAGAAAAGTTATTGCAAAAATATATGTTGATCCCTAGACACTTTTGATGTGTGTAGATCAAAATGATGTTCTACATTTTTGACATCAATGTCTAAAAAAATGTCTGGAATACCATGTCTAAATATTACAGATAAGTACAGTTAACTACACTTTTGGTGAAAACTCAGACCTTGGAACTATATCTACTCTAGTAAAAGTTGAAACTATAGGGTCAAACTTATTTACTTTGTTTGGGTTGAAGGTAAATATCTCAATAAGAAAATAGGTAAATAATGAATTCTACATAAAATTAATTATATAGGATAATACATTTATTTATTTACACACAAGAACAATAGGACATGACATAGAAATAATCAGAGGCTAATGTTTATTTTGTAAAAAGTTTCACGTTTCTTCCATATTTTTACCAAAGGATGAAATTTTAGTAAACTTTTATATAATTACAGTTCATGCAATTTTGTAGGTAAAACTAGACATATGGTAGACTTAGGTCCGTATTACAGAATGACAACTAAGTGTTGATCTTTACTTGAGTGCAGTTAGAAAGGGATATTGCTATGTGCTTTATATAGCGACATCCCTTTCTAACTATGCTCAATACTAGATCAATCACTGAGAATCTTTCTATAATACGGGCCTTAGTCTCATATTTTTTTAGCGCCCAATACAATGTGTCCCCTTAACCCGCAGACTCTTTACAGTGTGGAGCCCCTAACAACGAGGAGATCATCATTTGGAACGACAGAGAAGTGCGTCCCGCCTGACGGAGATAACTATACTGAGCTAGCGCGTCACGTCATAACTGACCAGTGCGCGAGCTCCGTTCCAGAAGCACCACACGACGCGCGCGCAGCCCCTCCTCTACTGCCCAGCGCCGCACCCACTCAAACCCCGCCCATCACTATCTTACGTTTCATCAATCCCGTCGGCTCATTTGGGCCTACTGTAGTGTATGAATTTAGACTTATGAAATGAACTGAATTTACACTTTATTTAAATTAACTTATTGAAAGCTGTTTTGAATCGTCCAATATTTTTTCCTGTGTATTCAGGATATAGTTTAGGTGATGAGAAGAATGGGCGTAAGATACTCATCAGCATTTGACAGAAGAAGCAAAATTTACAAAAAATCATGTCGCTATCAATACAACGTCCTCTCACATATTGATTGCTTTGATTTTGATTGTACTGTAACACACATATAGCCATTTACTGCTACATACATACTGCTGTCTTAAACATTTATGGTTTATTATAACATTTACATAGTTCTACTTACACGACGCCGTACAATAAACATGTATCCATAAAACATCTCTCTCATTCCTCGCCACCGAACCCACGACCAAGGGGAGCTTCCTCCATCATGCCTCCAACCACCGATCTACCTTTACCTTCTACATGGCTACTGAAGTCATCCTAATATAATAGGTTGGGGAAAATTCTTTTCGCATTTAGTATGTATGAACTTGTAATAAAATCTCTTTGGCTATACCATTTGTCTTTGGTTTTAGTATCATTCAAAAAATTTAAATTAAAATTAGAAAAATATGCGACTTTCATTTTTTTTTCTTACTAGCAAGATGATTGAATCTTATGAAGATATTCGATACATTTAAAAATTTCTACTCCAATAAAGGTAAAAATGCTACGCAAGCCGCGAAAAAAGGAGTGAATGGACCTTAGGTAGTGTTTGTGACACTACAGACCATAAACATCACTAGAGTAGCACAACTTTGGTTAAAGCGTTTTCAATCCGGAAATTTTGATGTCAAAGATGCACGTCGCTCTAGTCGCCCTGTTACTTTGCCTGTTACGGGATCTCTCTCTGCGGCATCGGCATAGTAAATCGGCATACTATGCTGGGCAGCGACATATCCTGGCAGGCTGTGGCCTCTTTCTGCGAGGACATCATCTGCAGAAGGAGGCTGCAGAGAGGATTCGCAAGGACCAAGCTCACGCGGTATCTTTTCGAAGAAGGAGAGTGAGGACAAGGAGATGGGGGAACCCCAATCGTCTTCAGGCTCTCCCTAGCAAAAAAAATTGTATGTGGGAAATAAATATCAAATACTATATTTTTTATTTTTTAAGCATATAACTTCGCGATGTTTAAATCTAAAGAAAATATTACTAGAAAACATTTCACGTGGACCATGCAGCAGACAGGACTCGAACCCGCACCCTTCGCTATCCGGGCAAATGCATTAACCATTATGCTACCGCGGCCATCAGGGTCGTGTTGAATTCTTTCTAGCCTTTCTTAAGCTGCAAGGCCGTGCCATCTCTTAGCTTTGTATGTAACTTACGGCGCAGACACGAGATAATATGATACTTTTAAGACAACTTTTAGAACGCCAAAATGAAGCTGTACACGAGCTGGAGCTGTTTCCAGCTTACACGCACACACACACACACACACACACACACACACACACACGCACACACACACACACACACGCACGCACACACACACACACACACACACACACACACACACATGTACAATGGCGCGCGCGCATTGCACACATCTCACTTTTATGCTGTAACTAAAAATGAAAATCCGTAATTGGCATTAAGATAATGTCACGATAATGTTGTGTATTTTACTTAAGTGGGTAATGCTAATGAGACATACTTGATAGTGCGGGCTGCGCCCCGCGCGTATTCCTTCGATTAAACAGTGTGCAACAGACTAGCGAGTTTGACTGACGTACTTCCCCTATCTACATATACAACACGTGGCGACGAGCGAACCCACAATAATACCACAAATGGCGTCGGGACTATCTTTTGGTGTGCTTTACACATTTGATCATCTCACACAGGAGTGGAGTAGTTATAAATTTCGATTATGTCAGTGGTTCATTGCTAATGACATAACCGCTGAAACGGACAAATCGGTCATTAGAAGAAGAGCGATTCTTCTCACGTTGTTGAGTAAATCGACATTCAAGCTCGCAAGCGACTTGGCGTTACCCGAAAAAGTAGAAGAAATAAATTATGAGGCGATCGTAAAACTCCTCGACAATCATTTTACACCCAGAAGGTTCGGATTTGTGGAGAAATCGTTCGAGGTGAAAGTCACACTCAATGGGCAGCCGGGATTAGAGGCTTAGCACCTCACTGTGCATTCAAAAATTTGGAAGAAGCCTTACTGGACGGACAAGTTTATTATGCGCTGCGATTTATTAAGACTCCGCTGTCCGTCTGTTTGTCTGTCCATCTGTCTGTGTGACACCACGTTGTATCTCCAGATGCGTGATAGCAAGGCAGTTGTAATTTTCACAGATGATATGTTTCTGTTGTCGCTCTGATAACAAAAACTTAAAAGCGGGGCTCCCATACAACAGACGTGATATATTTATTTGGTACAGATCTCTTCGTGTTCGAATCCGACTCGTACTTGACCGGTTTTTAAAATAAATTGAACCTAGTTATTAAGCTGCGATTATAATTTATTGTTTGAGACCATTTTTATGACACCAAACACAATACATCTTCTGTGGGTTGGTGAAGAGTTGAGAGACCCGCAGACTACTTGACACTGCATCATCAGCTAAAGGTTGGCGTGTCTTTAAAATACCACCAAGGTAAATGTTTCAAATCGATAGTAATTGTTTATTCATTGACAATATTCTTTTGACACCAAACACACTATAATCTTCTGTGAGTTGCTGAGGAGTTGAGTGTCCTGCAGACCACTTGATGCTACATCATCACCTAAAGGATAACGTGTCTTTAAAATTTCAAATCGATAGTAACAGTGAAAATTAATAAGACCCTTCTCTCAAATAGGAAATGAGCTGATAATCTTCAAACCCCAGAACAAATCTTCATAACTTATAACTAAAAATCATCTCGATTGTGTCAGCTATCAAACAAAAAAACCGCATCCTAATCGGTCTATACGTTTAGCAGCTATGATGCTACAGACAGACACACAGACACGCCAAACTTATTGGTTCGGCGTTTTATTATGTGTGAGTTTTTTTTTACATCAACAATGTTCGGATTTGGCTTTCGGATTTGCAATACGCTCGCTGACGCCACCTGGTGTTCGATCTGCGAACCTGTCCAGATGGCAGATATGTGGGTATTGTTATGCGCGGGTACTCAAACTTAATAACGGTCGTTGGCTCGTCATTTCCAACGGCCGCTCTCTGCTGTTTCGGATTCAGTCACGCTTGCAAGCTCGATAAGGAGGCAGAGAGACATCCAGGTGATTCGTTGGTGGCATTGCGCCTATTCAATTTCCACTTGCTGCATAGTTGATGTTTCTTCGTGTTCAACCAGCTCGTACGTAATAATTCGCCCGCCGCATACATATATTGTCAAACCCGCATTCCAGTGGATGGCTAATTACACGTCATACCCCTTATAACGATCCTCTTCTTGTGTCGAGGGTTGAAAAGTCAAGGAAAGCATCATGCATCATTTACAGAAACTGTATGTTTTATTAATTGATGTTTACATTGTACATTGGTGTACACAAGATTTTTGTTTTTTTTTGGCTAATTTTATAAAAATAGAAACTTATCGATTGTGTAAGTAAAACTTGTTAAAAAATTTAAATTATCTAACGTGTTGCTTACACTTTTTAGATGAATATGTTATTGGAGAGGAATGAATCACGATATTACACAGTGGACTAAATCGTGTTAACAATGTCAACGAGCAAAGTTTGTCGACTCATTCCAAAACAGCTGATCGTTTCGAGCACACACTCGTTGATATTGTAGGCCCGTTATCTTGCCTCCGAATATCATTATTGCGTAACAATAATCGATAGATGCACAAGATGGCCAGAAGGTAAATACTGCCGAAACGATTCAAATGTAATTTTTAAAGTATACATTTGTCGTTACTGTTTCATTAAATTGACTAGCGATGAAGGAGGGCAATCTATTTTTAGAATTAATGCAACTATGCGAACTACAAAGGATACGCCACGTACCATACAGAAAGCAACGGCGTAGACAAATGATGGCACTGTTCTTTAAAATCAGCATTTTCGGCTCGCCTGGAGGTCCACTCTATTTTAACGAAAAACGAAATTTCCATTGAAATTTCGCACGTTCCTTACTCTGTTCCCTTTTCATTTCGAAAATTCGTTCGTCCAAAATAGTTTGACAATTAAATTCTCCAAGCCTACTCTAATTCACAAAAAAAAACAGAGGAAAAATTTAATTTGACAGATGAACGACAAATTTAGCTTGACATACAATATATTGTATCAACTCTACAAATTATTCGGCTAACACTGTCAAAGAAGATTCTTTCAATGACATCAAAAAATTTGCCGTAAACTACTTTTTTGTTCCAAGTAAAAAAACATAATCTTAAAAGTAGAGATAAATACGACTTATTCCATTCGTTCACGAAAACTGTTTGTGGTTCCGAAGTTAACGTAACGTGCCTGTTCGAAAATGAAATAGAGTAGTCAATGGCGAATTTTGGTAACGAACGAATTTTAAACGAAATTTCGCCATTGACTCTTTTTCATTTCCGAACAGGCACATTAACTCCGGAACTTACTTAAGAAAACGTTTTTTTACTTGGGAACAATAAAGGTAGTTTACGACAAATTTTTTGATGACATTGAAAGAACCTTCTTTGACAGTATTAGCCGACTAATTTGTAGAGTTGATACAATCTACTGTATGTCAACCTAAATTTGTCGTTTAATACTTTGAAGTATCGAAATTACAATAACTAATGAAGAAATGGTTTATTTGTTAATTTTACATGCTAAAAATGTTTCTCGAGCTAAGCAGCTATTATTAATTATACTCTTGCAAGTATTTTAGGCTTAATTAAAACAAAAATCTCCAAACGAAAATGAAAAGGTAACACTTTTCATTTCGTCAATTTAAGGTTAAAATTTCGAACAATTAACTGTCAAATTCAACTTTTCCTTTGAAATTTTTGTGAATTAGAGTAGGCTTGGAGAATTTAATTGTCAAACTATATCGATCGAACGAATTTTCGAAATGAAAAGGAAACAGAGTAAGGAACGTGCAAAATTTCGATCAAATTTTCGTTGAAATAGATTAGACATCCAGATTGCAATAGTTCATGGGTAGAACAACTACCCATCGTATTACTCAGACTAAGAGCTGCTTATCGCAATGACACTTGTTACAGCGCAGTCGATATTACATACTTAATTATCGTTTACCGGGAGATTTCTTTGACACCTATCTGAATAATTGTATTACTCATGGCTACAATTTATTCGATGAAATTCGCGACACAAATAGTAAATTTAAGCCGGTTGTTAATTATGTTCTTATGTTCTTGAAACCTCTGTGCGACGGTCCTTTCATATCATCACTAATGTTATCTATCCTGGTGTGTAGAAGAAGCTGTTGGATCGCAACTGCTGTTAAATGTCGATTCTGAAGCGAAGTCGTGACAGTAAAGCGATCTTCTCTGGCTTTATTAATGTTTGTTCGTTATAGTACTTGTACACATTTTACTTAAAATAACTAAAGACCCCCGGGATGGAATTTGATGCGCTTTGGTACAGATGATCTTGACTATAATACCTTTCAAACAAATGTAGCTTAAGCCGTGGCGGACGTGGGTGCAGTGTCCATACATTTTTGCCCAATGTCCTTTGAAAAGCGTTATAACCATAAAACAACCAAATGAGCATTTGGCTAATTTTAATTGCGGATATGAGAAAACACAATGAATATTCATATAAGAATGATAGATTCTAAATTCAAATGTAAAATTATGTTTTTTTCATTGTAACAGTATTTTCGGCCAGACTAAATATATAATATCTTAATCAATAGTGCTTTGCCCAAACGTTGAGCGTACGTTGAGATAATTTTAATCAAGTCAATATAACATGACATAATATCCTCTATCTCATTAAACAATTTATCAAAAATGTTTAGATTATGTTATTTCATGTTTAGTAGGTCCTTCATAACACAATTTACTCGTAGAACTTAGAAAAAGTTTTTTCAAACAATGCTGTGTTTTACCATATTGGCAACCATCTTTGTTAGAGAGATGTATCATTGCCATTACTTTGCTACGAGGTTAAAACAAGAGGGTTTATTTATAGGAGCTAAAAGCATTCAGTTTTTTAATAAAAATTAGTAAAATTCCAAGTCAGAACCGAAAAGGAGGCAAGGCCATGCACGATGTTAAGTCATCAAGTCATCGTACTCGTCAACAAAATTGTGATAAGTAAATTATTTCATACGTCTGGTTGCGCTACTGATAATTACATATCACGTGATACACATCATTACGATTCTGTGTTATTACATTAATATATACCTAGTCAGGTCATAAATTCTGTCACATGTTTAATATTAAATAATTGAAACAAGTCTATTCATTATGTTGCCATTTATATACCAAAATGAACTTAACAAAACATAGATTCTTATGACAATAAAGTTTATTCAAAATGACCTCCGTGATTTTGAATACAGGCCTTCAATCTGCGCGACCAGTCATCTATATCGCAGCACGAACGAGGTCCATGTCAATATCGGCGGCTGTCTTAATCAAGGATGTCTTGAGTGACTCCAAATTGGGATGAGGCTTTGAACACGCCTTTTCCTCCAAGTGTTGCCATATCTTGTAATCTAACAGACTCAAATCTGGACTGGAGGAGGGCCAGTCTTCGTGCCGGATAAAATCGATTTGCCTGTTATTGAACATGGTATGAGAAACAGGTTCCACAAGGTTCGTCAGGACTGTATTTTGATACACAACTGCATTCGTTTTTACACCTTTCTCACAAAAATGTACCTCTGTTAAGCCCCAATAAGAAACTCCCAACCATACCATGAGCGAGGATGGAAAATGATCTCGTTGGACACGCGGAATACGGTTGCTCGCTTCTTCACTACTGTGTGCGTACACCTTATCGTTTGATGGTACGCTAAATTAATCTTTTGGTTAAATTAGAATTTTTCAGTATGTCCAAAAATTGAATTGGCTCGTAACCGCAACGATGCAACGCAATAACTGTAACACGGTCTTCTTTAAGCGTCCACTTCATATTTAAAAAACTAATTTTTAAAATTCTAAAAAGTATACATTTTTATTTTCATGAACAATTCGAAATTCGAATTCAATAAACCTTTTTTTGTGGTCAGTATTCTAAAAGAAAAGTTTTTACTGTGTGACAATACTTATGACCTGACTGTGTAGAGCATCATATAATAATTATATTATCTCTTCTTCTATCTCGACATAACTGACTGACTATTGTTTACAACTGTTTTGTATTAACATGCTGACGTTCAAACCTTCATAATCATTAAAAAAAACTTACTATACTGAAATTTTTTCGCAAAATAAATAATGGCTTAATAAAAGAAAAACAAAAAAATTAAAAAAAATGAACAAGGTCAGGATCGCTCTGTGTCGTCTGGTCTGGTGTCGACCCCAAGACCGTTACCGTTCGGCTATCTGTCTCTTGCAGAGAATTACAAAATTACGGATAACTTGTGTCTAATACTGTTATATTTTCGTTACATCGAGTTTAAAAACACAACTGTGCTAAAGAAGTTTTCACTTCAATAACATCGTCGTGGTATCCATGCAACAAATGGTCGCATCACACCACTGGCTAGCTTATATTATAATCCCATCCACGCATATTGCCAGAGGTGCAGTGTAACCCTAACGAATCAGTTCGCTTGAGACACAGCGGTGACACTCTCTGTACGTGAGAGTCAAAGCGTCAGTGACCTTGAGCAGGAGCGTGTATGCGCTAGGGTTGAACTTGAAATTTAGACTTGTGCCAATGAATATTTATGCATAGTAAGTTATTAAATGTAAACTGATTCAAGGATACTGGGGTAAATAATGAAGGATAGGTTTGATTTTATAATCAATTTTTAATCTTTTAATGTAGGTACTATAACAAATTGCTAACTTTTATATCTTTTCTCCTTTTTCGATTCGTTTTATAATTCTTATTATTATCTAAATAATAATAAGATTGCGTAGCGTAGTCAGTCTGTGCGTGCAATGCAGTGTAACGCTATTATTTTACTATTTCGCTACCTGCCATGCCTTCGGTCGAGGCAGTCGGCGACTGCCCTCTCCACGCCCCGCGCACCGCGCAACGCCCCCGCGCACCTCCAGACACCCACACATAGCCGCGGGCGATTTTACGAGCACACATGCTTAAGTGTCGCTTCTTTTCGCGTAGTGTATATATTCTGTGCCTGAGAGGTGGTCTGATATTATCATACGTCATATTCACACCACTCGCCCCACCACTCTCACACCTCTTGTTTGCTCATGGCTCCATTCGTAATGCGTCCCGGAGACGATCAAGTCGACTTGCCAAACGTTCAATGCATGTGTACGACTAGAGAGCCAATCGGCGCAACGCACGCTTTATATAAAAGCCACATCACTTTCATCTGTACGGTCCAGGGTTGCCAGACGTACGAGTAATCTCGTACCATTACGAGATTTAGAGGGTCTGTACGAGATTCAAGATTAACAAAAATCTCGTACACTTTTTTACGAGATTTTAACAATGTCGACTTCTTTCGTATACCTATATCAGCCAAAAAGTTAGTTTAGTTAGTAGTAGTACTTATCATTAACCAACCCACATAAAACGATCGACTCGGCGCATCACTAAATGCACTACCTCATCACTAAATGAAACTTGACAACTTTGAGTGGGGAATTCCCGTTCTTAATATTCTTTTGTTGTTGTCCTTATTACACTGTTTTGCTATATTTGTTCGCTCTCTTACTAAGAGCTATATTGAAGTTAGTAAATTTTTACTTTACCGTCTGCTTTTGTTGTTGAAGTTTCGCAAGTTTTCCGTGTTTTGTTATTTAACGTTTTTAATTACGAAATGAGTGACAGCAGTGACAGTGAATCGTCATCCACTCCACCTAAAAAGGGAGGATGGACTGCAAAGAAAAAAGGTGAGACACGTTTTGAACATCATGCCCAAAAATTTCGGGATGAGTGGTTAAAACATCCGATGTTTAGAGACTGGTTAGA
Organism: Chilo suppressalis; assembly: GCA_902850365.2. Lineage (NCBI taxonomy): Eukaryota > Metazoa > Arthropoda > Insecta > Lepidoptera > Crambidae > Chilo > Chilo suppressalis. The sequence continues at coordinate 4,507,179 of OU963904.1, read as the reverse complement.
GCCAGACCCAAAAGATTCAAATAAAGCGAAGTGTGCATTCTGTCCAGCAAGTTCCTTGGTTGCTGAAATAACAAATCTGAAATCTCATGCCGAATCGAAAAAACATTTGAAAAACAAACCTGGTTCGTCCCAAAAGTTGACTTCATTTGGTTTCAAGATGGGCGCAACTCCAAAAAACAAACAAAAGGATCGTGCAGAAATAAAACTAGCTGGGTTTTTTGCAGCACATAATATTGCTTTTTCTGTTGCTGACCATTTAACGGATCTACTTAAAGACATTTTTCCAGATTCAAAATTAGTTCAAGAAATTGAACTTAAGCGCACAAAAGTTACAGCTGTGGTAAAAAATGCAATTGGAGAGGGTCATAAAGCAGACTTAGCGAAGAAATTGACGACCACCAAGTTTTCTGCGCTTACTGATGAAACTACTGACGTATCAAAAATTAAGACAGCTTGTGTGGTTGTTCGCTATTTTGACAATGATGCTCAAAAAATCTGCAGCGTGTTCTGGGAACTGTATAAGATTTTTAAAGAGACGGGCACCGATGACGTTCCTACAGCGAACGCTGGAAATATATACAGAGCGCTGATGGATTCATTTAATAACCGTAACATCCCACTAACAAATATGATTGGTTTTGGATCTGATGGATGCAATGTTATGATGGGCGACAGAGATCCAGTCAAAACTCGTTTATTGCGAGATTTACCAGGGATAACAATTTCAAAATGTGTTTGTCATTCAGCCCACTTAAGTGCAAGCCAGGCTTGTAAAGATATTCCAGAATCTGTAGAACAGCTTGCTCGTGACATATATAACTTCTTCAAAAACAGTGACAAGCGACAGTTTGATTATCGCAAATTGCAATCATTTGTTGAAGTTGACCCACACAAAATATTAAAACCGTCTCAAACAAGATGGCTTTCGCTGGCTGCAGTAGTCGGAAGAATCCTGGAGCAATGGGAAGCTTTGCGCTTATTTTTTATTGATTTTACGGCGAACCCAATTCATAAAGTAATAGCTGAGGTGAAAAATCATGCAGTATCAATTTTAGAAAAACTGTGTGATCCTTTCCACAAGTTATACTTCTGTTTTTTGGAATGGTTATTGCCTTTGTTCACGCAATTCAATCTAGAATTCCAAAGTGAAAAAGTTGTTATTGTTGTTGTTGTTGTATGCACGATAAAATTCGAGATCTATACTAAGAAATTCTTCTACGTTACTTAAAACGAGAGTACGTCATGCAGCCGAATATAACTCAAGTAGACCCTAAAAATGAGCAATTCATGTTAAATGAAGCTGCAATGTATCTCGGCATTAAAGTTTATGAAATGCTAAAACACCCTGACGTAGTTAGGCAACCCCTGAAGAAAACAATGTTCTTCACAAACTGCAGAAATTTCCTCAGGACTGGTGCATTGGAAATAAAAAAACATTACGACATGGAAGATCCCGTTTTTTCCAAACTCCAAGCTCTCGGACCAGCATCAGCTCTCTCCAACGATTTCAGAGAACACGTCCCAACATTGATGCCTCTGATGGAAGTCGTGCCACGTATAATTGCATCGTTTGATGACACTAAAAAACAACAAATAGATGATCAGTGGAGAAGATAACCGATTGCAAAAGCCCGCCATCCTGCAGAGCTTAAAAATACCACAGAGCCAAATCGCCCAAAACTCATCAGTTTTGGGCGATGTTACAAAGAACAGAAGATTTCTTCGAGTTGGCCAGTTTTGCCCTCGCAGTCTTGGCTTTGCCTCATGCAAATGCAGACTGTGAGCGGGTATTTAGTAAGACTAACCTAATAAAAACAGATTTAAGAAATCTTATCACAGATACAGTAAATGGTACACTTTTAGCTTCCGAAAGCGCTTTAGGCCCAAATCGCAAAGGTAATTGCGTAAATTTCGAACCATCAAAAGAAATGTACGCCAGAATGACAGCTGAAAAGCTATACTCTAAAAATAAAGATGATTTTACTAACATCCCTGATGTCGAATATAATTAATAAAAAATATGATTTTTAATTGTTTTGTTTGAATTTAACAGCCCCAAGCGCAAAGAATATGACTACACAAGTTACATAGTACGGTAAATAGCATAAAATCCTTAATTTTATTTGAGTTTCTTTAAATTTATGCTTTTACGAGATTATCTGTTGAAATTACGAGATATTTAGCAACCCTGGTACGAGAAAAAAAAATGTCATCTGGCAACCCTGGTACGGTCAGTAGGTCACACAATCAGTTGCATTCGAAAGGTACCATCGCGAACACGCGTCAAGTGCGATAAGCCGTTTTCAAAGGCGCGAAAGCAAAACAGTTACCGCGCGACCACAGTCTTGAGCACGTGTTGTTGCAATACAAACAATTATATTTTTAACTTTAACAATGGCGTTCCTGAAAATTGTCATCGGAATATACGTAATTCTGCTCGTTTTGGCAAGTGCTGAGAGTGACATCATCAGGAGTGTTAAATGCCCTGAAGGTATGATTTGGATTCGGCTCTTCGGCTGCCAGCCTTACAACGAGTAAGTACCGTGAATTTATTTATTTAACAGAATAAAAAGCGACGACGTTAGGTTCTCTCTGTAAATAAAATAAGGCGCCAGAAAGGCGAATACCACAGAACGTGGTTCCACCTATATGTAGGAATCTTTTTCTACTGGAAGTACGAGTACAGCTGATATAAGAGTATAATAAGTACTGTGATAGATTGATTTTGGGCACAGCAATATTTCGCTGGAATCGGATAGGTAGCCAGCAAGCCGTCTAGGAAGGTAACCTTCATTGGGGAATGGGTCTGTGACTGTCACTTTACTGTTGTTTCATTGCATTTTTAATTAATATTTTAATCTTGAAATCTTTCCTTGCCTGATACCTTGGTCAAGTTCCCTTATTATGTAGAGTTGTGTTCTAGTTGTGAATAAATTTTAAAATTTTATTACAGTGATAATAGGTTTTAGACTAATGATGCAGAAGAATCTTTTTTCTGTCGTACTATTGCTATTGCTTAACCTAATAAAAAAATATAAAGATGGCGAAACTTTGCTACTCTACAACTAGACTAACTATAGTGCTTGCTTTGTTAGAATTAGTTAAAATGAACAAGTTAATCGATCTTATTGCGTATGATTCGATACAATTATTTATTTATTTTAAGTTTAAAAATCAGCTGTAAAATTACGTATTAGCTATAAAAAGCCTCTAAGCTGTTTAAATTATGCTATGTAGCCTTTAATGGTGAATGGTTAATATTGTGATACATAGGTACTTTTGAACTTTTTAAGTTATTATTATACAGTCTGTAACTTAGACGAATAGAGAACTGGGGACCTAAAAAGGCTGTATTCAGCAATTCTCATTAGATTCTTAAAGTGATTCATATTGAAAATCACAAAATGGCCACTTAGGCGATAATTCATATTAAGATTCGGATACAATCATTCATTTGACAATTTTCTATGAGGATTCGCAAAATGGTCGACAAAATAGGAATTGCTGAAGTATCAATTAGCAGATTCATAAAAAGTTACTCAAGAGTACACTACAAATAAGTGTCAATTTTACGAAAATTAGAGCAATTGCTTAAGATCTGCAAGGAATTCTGTAAATGAATTACTTTTAGCAATATTGCACAATTTGACCTTTTTAGGTCCCCTGGTCACATGCTTGATTTCCGGTCTGTGTGGCCGCCATATTGTCTACTGTAGCCATTCTCGTAACACGAGCGTAATATTTTCTTAATATTTTTTTGATTACAATTACAATACAAAGTGACCTTTGGTGAAATTTTAAGCTTGTTCGGTCTTCGATGTGGAATTTAAGCGGATAGATAGGATAGATTCAATATCGTTGATTAAACGAGATAAATATGTAGATGGATGGATGTTCGTTCAAGAAGAAAAGTTTACATTTACATTAAAAAATAGTTTAAGTAGGTATATACTTTTTATTATTATCTTTTCCTGTTTCACAAGCTTTTATTATGATTCATTTGTCCCGGTGTCTGTTTTTTCATGCAATAAAATCTTGCAAATTGCCGGTTGTATGTAAAACGGATAGCTACATATGCAGTATCATTATTAACATAAAGCTGTTCTCATGATGGAGTTGGTTGCTTAGCCGTGCAATAAAGAACGTAATCCGTAGAGTTAGAAAAGGACTCTGTTTTTACAAGCTTTTATTTAACTTGCAATGTATGTTTGTTCGGGTCAAATCTTACAACTCCATTTTAAAGCACTTGCCCTCAACCGATTAAGCTGAAATTTGGAATTCTCGTTCAGTTTGGATGACAATGCATGATTAACAGTATGACGTCATTCTAAATCCAATATGGCGGCATACCCAAAATGGCGGACCAATCATTTTTATTGCATTCCTACAATATGGGTATCAAATTAAAGGGCTTGCTGAGAGTAACTCGAAAAAAATATGACATCACTCTTAATCCAATATGGCGGACTTCTAAAATTTAAAAATCAATTTAGAAACAGATATTTTTAACCGATTGAGCTGAAATTTTGCATACACGTTCAGTTTGGATGACAATGCATGGTTAACAGTGTGACGTCATTCCAAATCATTTTTGATGCATTCCTACAATATGGGTATCAAATTAAAGGGCTTGCTGAGAATAACTCGAAAAATAATGTGACGTCACTCTTAATCCAATATGGCAGACTATTAAAACTCAAATATCAATTTTGAAACAGATATATTTAAGCAATTGAATTGAAATTTTGTATGCACGTTCAGTTTGGATGACAAGGCATGGTTAACTGTATGACGTCATTCCAAATTCAACTTTGCAGAACACCAAAAACGGCGGATAATTTTCTTTTATTCATGCCTACAATATGGGTTAGTTAGTTAGTTCTTCAGGGCGGTTTCCGTACTTAGTCCTAATTATTGGACCATTGTGCGTGTCTCAAAAACATTCGCGTTTACTCCAGCCAGCCTATATCGGTCCAGAAGGAAAGCAACCTTGGTAGACTGCTGCAAGCTTCCGGAAACGATTCTGGTGACTGGAGAAGTCGTGCCCGTTGGTCGGCCACACTCCTGCATTCCATGATGACAGCATGACATGCTGTGGCGTTTCTTCTGCCTCCATGCATCCTCTGCATAGGGGGCTGTCCGTTACTCCTATTGTATATAGGTGTTTGTTTAGGGGACAATGACCAGTCAGGGATCCTATAATCCTGCGAAGTTTGTCCCTATTTAGTCTGGTAAGGGTGCGGGCAAAATATTTATTTGCAGCCGGAACCGCGTTTTTCGTTTGCCGGCATCGTTCACCTGTTTTCCACTCCGTCAAGTGTGATTTTTGAGTTATTTCACGCAGCCACGTTTTAATTTGGACCTGAAGTATGGGAAGCAAAGGTTCCGGACCATACACTTTTGTGTCAGCTCCCCTCTTAGCCAATTCGTCTGCTGCGTCATTTGCAATTGAGCTGCTGTGTCCTTTTATCCATTGCAGAGTTACCGTGTTGCTAACCGCAATGGATTAAAGTGCCTTGTGGCACTCCAATACTAGGACAGAGTTTATTGTGTTGCTACGTAGGACTTGAAGCACAGATGCACTGTCAGAGATGATCTTGATGTTATACTCTCTGATATCTCTGGCTGCAACCGCCAGTGCCGCTCTGGTAATGCCAATACATTCCGCCTGGAAGATTGTGCTTTGTTTGCCTACAATATGGGTATGACATGAAAGGTCTTGCTGAGAAAACTCTTGAAGAGTATATTTTGTCTTTACATGGTATCTGTATGCATGTATGTACATATGTGTGTATGTATGTATGTGGGTATGTATGAATGTATGTACGTATGTGCATATTTGTGTATGGGTATAAGCATTTGATATGATATCATGTTGGTTTAGTTAGGGTTGTAGCATGAACTAGTTAATATATTTTTGGCGGAATAGGCGTCAACAGCATTGGTTTGCAACCTGTCTACGAGAAGGACAACTCCGTTACCTCCCGTGAGAGGAAATCAAGTGTTTGATCAACCTACTAGGTTTATCCCAGCAACACACTTATGGCGCTCTTTCTTGTTAATTGAATTAACCGAAAATATGCGACAACAAGGTAGCACTTTTAAAGACCTCTTAAACGCATTAAGAGTTGGTGAACTTCAATCTGAACATTTTGCTATTTTAATGAATCGACTAAACAAAGAACCGACAGATGAATTTGCAATTGAAAAGGCCCTTCGAATTTATCCCACTAACCAACAAGTATATGACCATAACAAAAGTGTTCTCGAACATTTCCGGACTCAAAGTATAACTATCAACAAAATAAGAGCACAGGATAGTCTACTAGATAGTACTCAAAACAATGACAAGGTGGATTTAAATAATATTATACCATCTGATATAAGACTGGAGGGTTTCCTAAGGAGTTAGAAATATTTGTTGCGGCGAAAGTAATGTTACGGTACAATGTAGATGTATCTAAGGGTCTTGTGAATGGTGCAATCGGATATATAACAGAAATATTATGGCCGTGCTTCCGGAGAGCACAAATATATGATACTGACATACCTATACGGACGTATAGACTTCGGTAAAGACGGCGTTCATCTCATTCAACCTAAGACTGTGCAATTTCCAGCAAAATATAGTCACGGCACTGCAGAAAGGAGAATGATACCAATTATATTATGTTGGGCTTGTACGGTACACAAAATGCAGGGTGGTACCGTCGACCATGCCGTTGTATACTTGGGCTCGAAGCTCTTTGCCGCTGGTCAAGCATATGTGGCCTTAAGTAGGGTGAAATCATTAGAAGGGCTCCTCATTGAAGAGCTGGACTGCTCAAAATTAACTGGCAAACGAACTTGCAATAATGATGCGTTGAATGAGATAAACAGACTTAGTAACTTATCAGGTGAAAACGAAAAAGTATAAAATAAAATTAAGGTAAAAAAAACCTTTTTAAAAACCAGCTTTTATTTAAATAAGCTAAAAAGAAAAAAAATAAACTTATACACTAACACTTTTACTGTTAACTTATAACGTCATTTCAAATTTAACACATTTGACACAATTTATATTATGTTATAAAAGCTTGTCGCGAGCGGCGAGAGTACTCGTATTTACTTGCTGCCTATTAAAATTTAAAAACTAAGGAAGTAAATACGAGTACTTAAATCTCGCGACAAGCTTCTATAACATAATATAAATTGTGTCAAATGTGTTAAATTTGAAATGACGTTATAAGTTAACAGTAAAAGTGTTTGTGTATAAGTTTATTTTTTTTCTTTTTAGCGCATTTAAATAAAAGCTTGTTTTTAAAAAGGTTTTTTTACCTTAATTTTATTCTTCTCTTGTTCCTTATCATGAAAATATTGCAAGAAGGTTCAATGGGCCACGCACAAATGCATGCAATTACAAAGGTATAAAGAATGATGAATTTATGAAGCTTTTTCTTAAGTTTATCTATAAGTATTTCCTGTACTAACGTGAACCATTGAAATTAAAATAACATAAGTTCCTACACCATACAATACTAAGCGAAAATAATTCATGCAAGTCGTACAGTACGGTTAAGAATGATAGACAACGCGCTGGTTACAAGTAGTACTATTATATGGTACGAGTAAGGCAAACATCTATATAATATATAGTTGCTAACCATTATTCAGTTGGGCTGCAATATTTGTTTGCTACCATTGTTGCATAAAAAACTATACGATGACGTCATAGATTACCGACCACCACACCAAACATTAACACCAGTGTTAAAAGTGGACGCCAGCTAAGCCAAGAGATATTTGAGAAATAGTTATTTCTACTAACGCAATAGGTAAATCATTAGACAACGATAGCTAACAAAAAAAAATGCAAGTTTGAGGTTTGGCTCCCGACAATTCCAATTTCAAAAAAAAATATTTTAGTAAAATAAATTTCCCACATAGAATATAAGTTACTAGCTGACCCAGCGAACTTCGTACCGCCATAACAATAGGGGCTGGTGGTAGAAGGGTGAAAATTTAGGGTAGTATATTTTTAATGCCACATTATAAAAAAAAATGGTAACATACAAAGGTAAGTTTTAACAAAATTTTCGTGAACAAAATTTTTTTTGCAAAAAATTAAAATAAAAAACCAAAAACTCGGTTATTCGAATTTTTCACATAAATTTTGAGGTGAAAAAAGTGTCGATACAAAAGTTGTAGATCTTTTTATTACCTACAACTATGCCATTTTACTATTTTTCATAGGACTTACAGTTTAACCGGAAATCGAGATTAACCGTTTTTTACCCTAAAATACTCATCCCCACCCCCTTCCCGGCCTCAGATCGCCCGTAATTTATTTTTCCTTTCATTTTTGTTATATTCTCTACCTTTTCCAATGGGTTTTCATCCTACTATATTTTTTTTTCACTTTTACCATTTTTTAAATTATCGACCCTGGTCTAATAAGGTTCGCCTCGATTTCTATTCCAATGTTACCCTTGGGAATTAATTAAATAATCAAATAAAAAAACAATTGTTACGGGGAGGGAGCTATCGAAGAGGCAAATTCTAAAGGAAATCGTCTCTTGAGGAAGAAGGGACTCTTTTGGAGGGAGGAGACTCTTATGTAGGTACCAGGGCGACATCACTGTAAAACGACCTGCTTTCCACTTATTGCTCGTGATGACCAAGAACTGACCCAAGGAAAAAAGGTGTAGGTATTCATCTTTTTATTCCTGCCTTTACCAAGCACGAAATTCTTCACGATTTCTTTTCTCGGGCACTTCCACTTCAGATTGAAGATCTAGATTGAAATAAGTTAATTAAAAACGTTGAAAACTCGAACACTCAATAGAAATAAAACAGTCAGGCAAAAATAATTGGGGCAAATACAATTATCCAACCAAATGTAAATCTTGATCTAAGAATTTTAAATAAATGTCTAATGTGCCTTCTTAATTTTATAGTATTCGATACAGAGCGCGATCCAAGAGGAATCCCCGAGTAAGAATATAAGGGAGCGTACGGAATGGGTTACTTTCACAGCCATTATTTTGTCGATCGGATGTTGCGTTTATATGCTAAAATGTGACGTTTCATTTGTGAAGGCCAAGAAATTAATTTATACAATAAACATTTCTTGACAAATGCAAATTACGGTAGATTTTGTCACCGTTGATATGCTTTAACGGTAGGTGGTAGATTTTTGCAGATTACACTGAATTTACCGTAATTAAGGTGCACATGGCAACACTGCGGTGGGGAATGCTCGTTCCTTTCAGTTTCATTCACGATTGACATTGGCTCATACTAACACACACATGTGTTTCATTGACAATTCTCTCACCTTCAAGTCGTGCCGCTGATGTTTTGAAAAGTTCGAAAACGTCGCAGTACAAACGAATCTGTGTTGAGTCAGTCGGCCATTCGCTGTGTGAACGACAGCATGTTTCTGTGCTTGAAAAAGTAGTCTCTAAATTGCGTGCTATTAGATTAAAACACTGCGCATCGGCGCCTGAGTTTACCTCGCGAGACAACTGTGATGTGTGTACTTAGTGCTAAAATGATCCCATTTAGATTGTTCTCAGTGCTTTTATTATTTTTTCTACTGTTTGAACTTGTGAAATCGTCCATTATCCGGAGCGGCAATTGTCCGAAAGGCTACGAGTTCGTATACTCTTTCGGATGTGTACCCTGCGATTTGTAAGCATTATTAACATTATTTTAAATATTTTTTTAATTATAATATGAAAAAAGTAATCGTCATTTGAAAAAAAAAATCTTTTCACTTTTGATCGAAAACGTTTTTATTTTTTAAACTTAATTTTTTACATCAGACTTAACAATACTTAGACTTATCACTCTCCTATATATTTTTTCTTAATCTTATTTTGAAAACTCAAATTTTAAATACATTTTTTTATTTTTTAACCATTTAACTGTAACTGTAGATGTTTAAATTTCTTTTGTTTACTAGAAAAAAATACCACTTTTTTGTTAGCGTTATAGCTAACGGGACTCGAACCCGTCACTTGACATTATGGGTTACCTACAATGCGAAGAGATGGCGCTGCCATGCAGCCTAAGAAAGACTAGAGAAAATTCGACAGGGCCATCAGGGCTGCGGTAGCATAATGCTCAGTGCATTCTTCACCCGGATAGCAAAGGGTTAGAGTGCCGTCTGCTTCCTGGTCACCGCGAATATTTTTCTAGTAAAATTTTCTTTAGTTTTAAACTCAAATTTCAGTATCTTAATGTCGCTTGATCAATATCGTTATTTTTTTCCCAAACATAAAATAATGCAGTGACTCAACGTAACATTTTGTGACTAACTAAATCGTATGACACAATACTATATGCGATATAATGAATTATCGGATCCTTGACCTTGTAGACTATCTAACGTGAGAACGTACATATTAATTGATGTTCTCGTCTGCTAATAAAAATCCCACACACAACAAATGGGATTTCCCTACATTATATCAGTTATTTAACACAATTGCGAACAATCCCATATTGCAACTGCATTAGAATGATTTTGTCTTTTTTGTTATTATTTTACGACATTCGATAATTCATTTATAATTGTCTGTTATAGTTTTTATTTTTAAGCATGTAACTGCTTCATGTTTAAGTCTAAAGAAATATACTCGTAACTAGAAAAAATTCCACGCGGACCAGGCAGCAGATACAGTTGTATGGTTCAACATTTTGATCTTCGATGTCAAAAACTATTTCTTCTTGAACCTAAATACATCAGTGAACTATGAAAAACAAACTGTTGTTTTTAAAACAAAGTTATTACAACACACAAACAAAAAGACCAGGCAAACATAACCATAAATTATAGTTTGTTAATTTAATGGGTCTCCGTTGCATGAGTATAAGTCTGAATGCACACTTTTTTCTTCTGCTTTTATATATTATATATATTACACAATAAGAAAGAATTTATTTCAATGTTTTTTTTTTAATAATCGTATTGAACAAATAAATAAGCAGGAAATCAAACCTGATAAAAGTTTAAGAACCTGTAATTCCCATACCGCAGTTCGAAAAGCTTAACCACAATACCTACTTTTATTTCTTCGAAATCACATAACATTTATGGTGAATAAGATAATAGTTTTCTAATACTTTCTAGAACTTATTCGGAAAAAGTCAACACAATTAACGGTGACGAGGTCGAGAATGGCACACTAATCGTATATTGCCAAACAATCATTCCTACATCGAAATAAAGATATTTTTTATTAAATATTCTTTCCATCATCGCTAAAGAAATTATCTAATAGGCGCGCGTTTTGAGCATGTTACTAATACAAATATTATTCCGTTCAAATAACATAATGAGTCACGAAAACCTTAAACTTGTTCTCGCAACGATGCTATAGTGTTACAAATGTTATCAACCTGTTATTTGATTCGCAATGTTATTATCTTTATATATATAATTCTTCTGTGAGTGTGTATGTCACTGAACTTCTCTTAAACGACTGGACCGATTTTGATGAAATTTTTTGTGTGTGTTCAAGGGGATCTGAGAATGGTTTAGATTCACAATTTTGTCCGCTGGACAATGTTTTTTTAATTAATTTTTTTTATGGCGGTACGAAGTTCGCTGGGTCAGCTAGTGTATACATATAATTATGTACTTACGTAAGTTGTCTTTCAAAATTTACAAACCATTTTCAGCTAATTTTGGTATCCGATCTAAATGAAATTTAGTGTACGTATGTAAATATGTATGACATAAACCTATAAGGTAGTGGCAACAATGACCGACGAGATTGGCGCCTGTCCGTAATTGATACCCACTCACTACCTTGCTTAGTCATGTGACAATATTATGAAATATTCGAACTGATCTAATGATGATGGAGACAAAAGGTGGCAATATGGGATGATGACTAATTTTTTTCTTCGTTTATCAGGTAGATTATCAAAAAGTATTGGACACGTATTTTTTCTTTTTTCACATAATATAAACATTGCAGAGATATATTGATTTGGAAATTCGTATGACGTCACGTTTTACAATTAAACAAGTACAATTCACTCAAAAGTGACGTCACGAGCCCCTAATCCCAAACTTTGACGCGCTATAACTTTGTCATTTTTTGGTTGATTGCCCAAAGAATACATACGTGTCCATTATTTTTTGATCATCTAACTGACGGACTAAATAGAATTTCGTTTACTGTACCCCGTAATCAACCCTAAGCCCCTAATCCACCTATATTATGTATCTCTAAGGTAGTCCACTGGTTCAATGTTAACAATTTATTACATAATGAAGGAAAAACGAAATGTATGAAATTTGTATTACCTAATGTAAAACAGGTAAAAACCAATGTGTATGTAAAGGATAGGAATGTGGGCCTTGTAGACACCATAGTATTCTTAGGGATAACTTTAGATTCTAAGCTTGGGGCCCACATATTGATAAATTGTCAAATAGACTTAGCTCTGCAGCATATGCCGTAATGAAGATACGCCAGTTAACGGATGTAGATACGGCCAGATTTAGTGTACTTTAGTTATTTCCATAGTGTAATGTCGTACAGAATTTTATTGTGGGGAAATACCGCCGACTTTCAAACTATTTTTGTGCTGCAGAAGAGAGCTATTCGATCAATTTATAATCTTAAAGTTAAAGAATCCTTAAGAGATAAGTTTAAAGAATTTGGAATAATGACGGTCGCATCACAATACATATACGAAAATTTATTACTTCTAAGAAAAAATATTAATTTGTTTCTTAAAAACAGTGATGTTCACACACTTGATACAAGAAACAAAAATAAACAAACTTTACCTGCTACTAGGCTTCACAAAATTAATAATTCATTTAAAGGTCTTTGTGTTCGCTTATACAATTAAGTCCCAAGCAATATCCAAGTGTTAACCATAAATAAATTTAAAGATAGTATAAAAAAAGCACTTATTAAAAAAGCTTATTACAAAGAGTCTGATTATATTACAGACAAAAATGCTTGGGTTTGAACTGTTCCAATCATTCCAACAGGTTTTCTATATTTAATAAATCACTAGTGGCCCGCCCTCGCTTCGCTTCGGTGTAGAGCTGTAGTGTGTATAGTTTTTGTTCTCAGGCTTGTGCGTAAACAATGACTTTATTTATATAATTACACGTGTTATTGTGAGTCAACCATAAAAGATAAACATATGCTGTTGCAGGATATTTTTTAGCCAATTTTATGTAGAATATTTCCGTCATACATGATTTCTATGTAACTTTAACCATTAAGGCTGCACACGCGACGGAAGCTTAAAAAATGGAGTAACTTCTCCCGTTTTCCCAACATTTCCCTTCACTACTCTGCTGCTATTTAATGTAGCGTGATGAAAAGTATACTATAACCTGCCCAGGAGTATGAAGAATAATTGTACCAAGTTTCGTTAACATCCGTCGAGTAGTTTTTGTTTCTATAAGGAACATACCCACAGACAGACAGACAGACAGACAAAAATTTTACTAATTGCATTTTTGGCATCAGTATCGACCACTAATCACCCCCTGATAGTTATTTTGAAAATATATTTCATGTACAGAATTGACCTCTCTACAGATTTATTATAAGTATAGATAATTGTAGCAACATAATGATTTGTAAATGTTGTTACATTAGACTTTTATTGTTGTGGAGTTATTTTCGCTCGTTTTTCTCCGCAGCTAAAAAATATGTCCATAACGAGTGGTAGGGAAAAAATTTTTTTTTGGACGATTCAAAAGAGTTGTACTATACATCCAATGTGAATAAAGATATATTGATTTCTGATTTGATTATTTTTTTAAGCATTTAACTGCTAGATATTTAAATCTAAAGAAAATATTACTAGGAAAAAACACAGAATGAACCTTATGAGGTCTATGGAGCTAGGGATAGTTACACTTACACCTTAACAAGTAATTTGGTTCCAGAATTTATAATGTAATTTACATATTAATTTACTAAATTTCTTAGTAATTGAAAGGGGACCTTTCATAGCTATTCAAAGGGAGAATTTTGAAAGTGGACCCAGTGGCGTAGCATAGGTCACTAGCACCCGGTGCGGATTCCAAATTTGCCGCCCTCTTATTTTTGCAATCCATTATAAAAAAAAATTGAGGCATGGTAAAAAGAGTACTTTTATCGAATAACACTAACCTAAGAGTGAAATTAACATTTTTTGACATAGAGTAGAAGGTAGACTATCACAATATCACTTAGAAAAATTACAGAGCAAACCTTGCGCTTGCATCACCCATGCATAGAACCTGCATAGGTACCTGGGTATTTGGTAACAACAACAAAAAAATGACGAAAAAAAACTGAAAGAAATTAACTTTTTTTTATATTTTAATTTTTTTTTCTCTATCTGCCACCTCCGCAGCGCCGCCCCCGGCAAAGTGCCGCCCGGTGCGGACCGCACCCCCCGCCCCCCCTATGCTACGCCACTGAGTGGACCTCCATAAGCTACACCTGGCACGCGAGTTTTAGAAACTGCTCGGAGTTTCTCTCTCTACCAAACTATGGACCCGGCAACTGCACGTTGAATGCATGAATTGCTAAGAAGTTCATCTCTCATAAGAAAAAAATCAAATCATGTATACCCAATGAAAAGTAAAATGGCTGAATTAAAAAAACAGTATGTATTTAAGAGCAAACTGTATAACATACAAGATTCATAAAGAAACTCATCATCACTAATTACAAATCTATCCTTTTTTGAGCATCGCGAACTAACAGGCCGACGCGAGGCGGCATGGGACCGAGTTTATTAGAATGTAGTGGTAATAAAATAACGGTAAACCGCTGTAATATAAATATTACATACTAATTTACCTTTTCTTTGTTTCAGGTACTATGATTATGTTGATGAACCGACATCCAACTGTCCACTATCTTAACCCTGAAAAAATCTTCGACCACCACCAGATATATATTATTTTTCTTTGATTTATCTCAACTATCATGAACGAAGAACAAAACATAATTTAATATTTTTTAAACTTAATCGTTTCATTACAAACGATTCACGAATGATCTGAGAGCAATACTATTGTCAAAATATCAATACAGTAAACCAAACCACATGACATTTTTCTTTGTAAACGAAGATTTTGGGATCGTTCTAACAGAAAATAGAAAGA
The DNA here is from genome assembly GCA_902850365.2 of Chilo suppressalis. Classification (NCBI taxonomy): domain Eukaryota; kingdom Metazoa; phylum Arthropoda; class Insecta; order Lepidoptera; family Crambidae; genus Chilo; species Chilo suppressalis. Next base: position 4,492,052 of record OU963904.1, on the reverse strand, counting down.
TATAAAATCTGTGAACTAATGTCGAATGTAATGAAGAGGCAATTTGCATTAACGAGACTTTTACGATACCAAAGAGAAGGTTGACTGCCCAGTTGCAAGCGCTCCCTGTCAACAATTACATCAGCAGAACCTGCGCACAGGATTTTCACAATATATCTTCAATTCCATCGAGCTTCATTAATACATGCAAAAGAATCCAAACAGATTTCTTCAGTTCAGTTCAGTTCAGTCTTCATTAATAAAATTGAGGCCTCTGTCTGTAGGTGGGGATGCCTCCGATGCATCGATGCCCATCCCCAAGTTGGGTGGGTCCGTTCGACTCGGACACTCGCTGATGAGATCGCTGAAGTTTCCTTAGCCTCACAGGGTTCCCGTGGCCTCATTCAGTGCCTTTGCCTTGCCAGGCGAGGTGCCGCCTGATGGCGGACCTTGCGCCCGACGAGGTGAAGGCCCATCGGTGAGGTGAGGGGCATCGTCAGGTTTTTAGTGGGTAGGGCCGCCTTCCTCTCGAACAGCCGTTGAGTCAGTCCTGGGATTGGCTCAGCGGGTAGGTGAGAGGAGGAGGGGAGGAGTCCCACATAACCTCGCCGCACTCCCAAAAAGGTGGGGTATGCGTAACGCATTTTCCTAACGTTAAAAAAATGTGCGATGCTGTCACCCAACAGGTGATAAGTCGCAATTTAAATTATTTCGACATGTCGTCCAATCTGCAGACCCTGGAGTGCTTAAGCGATCCTGCAACCTTCTTTATCCTTTAACGATTCGCTCCGCTTGTCCGTACTGTACCCCACAGGCCACTTCTGAAGAAATCTGTATGTTTGAAAATCATCACATGACGAGAATGCATCGTGTATTCGACCATCGTTGACCACGCCTTAGTATAAACATATGGGGTAGAAGGGTTGGTATTTAGTGTGGTATTATTGAAATTTGTAATCATAAGAACGAAAGTACATTCAAATCTGTAAATTTTGAGTTTGTTTATTAAGAAAGTAACTTATTTAGCCAATAATATGAATCATACTATACATTTCAGAAACATCATTATAGTGTTAACAGACTGCATTTTCATAGAAAAATATAATTTCTATTAATTATTTAAACTTAGATACTTAACAGAGACCTCAACAAAATCTGAGTATAGGAAAAACCTGTAGAAAGATTGTAGCCGCTTATTTCTTGAGGTATGACATTATTCGAATTTATTTTTATTTGATTGAAATTAAAATCTCTTCACAATAATGTTAAATTAATAATAATAATTTAATAAATTTCATAAAAACTGAGCATTTAATGCTATTATATATTATTATATTTATATATATGAAATTTATTTTTAGTTTAAATATGTACCTACGTACGAGTACATGTACGAGTATGTAATTAAAACGTTTTATGACAGCTAGTGATTTCGTAATCCACTTTAAAAATATTTTGGTTACCAAAAAATGTTTTGAATGCTGACTTTTCTGGAAAAAATATAAAAAACAGGTAAAATTTACTTTTCTGACATGAATTTCAAATAAAACTTACACATTGCATTTTGGCTGTGACTTTGGAACTCTAGATCAGTTTTATATAATATCTCATCTCGATAATTGTTAGCCTCAAGCTAATTGACTTGACTCTAAATGTCTGATTCCACTGAATTGTGTATATTTTATTTTGTTAGTATTGTACTAAATAAATTATTGTTATTATTTATTTAATTTATTTTGAGAAATTAATTTTGTTAATTTATGATGTTGTTTTGTGTTAGTCATATAATGGTTGCTAAAAGTTATGTTGACCTGCTGAGATTACGCGCACTTGGACTTTTACCACCTTATTAATAAACGAGGAATATGCTTTGACTAGTTACGCCGTGTTTTGTTCATATCACTCAAGTGACATTTGTCATTCAATACACAGAGACAAAACATGGAGTAACTAATCCAAGCGTAGGTCTACGCTTATTTTAATAAAGGTTTTACAAAGGTTTATTAATAAAGGGGTTACATACTTACATTAGGATTAAATGAGGGTATTAAAAGGATTTCCAGTTTGCTGCATATTAATTCCTCAAAATGGGTTTTTTAATATTTTTTGTTAGGGCCAAAATTGGCCAAGTTGTTGTTTGTATCTACTCTGTTAGGCCGAATGAATTATATTATTAAGTTACGCATTTTTTTCTGTAAGAGATTATCATGTATTTACACTTGTCTACACTTGAAACATTACTGCATTGACATAGATGGTTTTAATTATGACAATGTATTAATGTCACTTAATGCATTTATGTACTTCACAAATTCCGACGCATAGTGTTATTCCTAATTCATGTGGATAAAAACGGAAAACAAATGAATACATAATTGAAAACTTTATCGTTGAAAGTTTCGATAATTTTTCAATCAGTCTACAAGCTCTGGCTGGGTCAGTATCAGATGTAGTCAAAAAAGAAGGTTAGGACTCAGGTCAGTGTGCCAGTTCTTATCTATAAATTGTACGTTAACTTGCAGAAGGTCTTTGTCAATGACTAATTATTAATTTTACGCCTTTTAACCAATCTGCAATTGTTTTGCGGAGTTACAGTTAGATTAAAAAGAATTCATGATATTACTAAAAACAATATTCGAGTAAAACTTTTGTCACTTACCATTTTCAGTATCAACGTCTATTAACAATGCATTCCTCTCAAATATCCGTGGCAGCGTTGTAAATGACAAAACGCAATCTACATTCCGATTCATTCTGAAATGGCTCTTACCTGTATTGTATTAACCGTATGCCGCAGTATCAGTATTAGCAACGGCGAAGCCAACAGAACTGTCACGAGAATGACTATGCTGACTCCCAAAGTCCGCCTTGATTGCCACACCTCGCCACGAACCAATTCTCTGAAGAAGAGAAATGTCACTTTACTTTATTGCCATTGGATCTTTATTTAAGAGCCCTTTTACAAAATTGCGCCGCTGCCGTACTGAACGACGCTCAGGTAGATTTGTATTAGTATATACTGCATTTTATGGGTGATGTTTCGAGTCTTATAAAATAATTATTAATCAACTAATTATAAAAATATAAACATATTACAGTACTTCAATGATGGTAGATTAGTTTTATGAAAGTTTTTGATAGTAATTCTATTTTATTTAATATCAAAATACGAGGTAAACCTGCATTATTTTTTGGGAAAACTCACGGAGGTTAGATGTTTTTTTTTTAAATTAATGAGATGTATAATCAAGATTATAATATATAATGTTACAACAAAAACATATTTCTGATACCGTAGTAATTAATTTGATCATTGAACATGCGCTAGAACGATCAGTACAAAAAAAGGGAAAATAGTATTTGTAAATATTCTACATTAACATACAATATGAAGAATAAATCTACTGTTTACTTCTATTTGAAATAGTCATAATCTTTTCTAAGGGGTAAACGAGGCGCTCAAAAATTACGATTTTTTGCAAAAAATGTGAAAGGGCTCTTAAATCTTCGTTCCATAAAATATGCAAAATATATGCATTTCTTCGTTGTCGTTTTTTGAGGTTGTTCGGTATTCATTATATTATTAACTAACTAGTATTTCTGAGTCAAAGTATTACATTATTTTAATATTTTTCTTAATTCAACCCCTTAGAATTCTTTACTACATCTCAAGGCAAATATTGTTAGGACCCTTTAGAGGTCGAATATATCATAGTATAATAATAAATAAATGTTGTATGAAGGTTGTATTGTATTAAGGAATGACATGAAAAGAAGTTAACTATTTTTTTAGTCTTTATAAGAGTGTGTTATTTTATGCTCAATGGTTCACATCCAAATGCAAAACATTCAAGTGTGTTATAGTTATCTTTAAGTTGACTAATTAATTTATATTTATTAATAACTTTATTATCAACCCCTTAGCATTCTTTTTAGTAATGGGTGGTTCATTTAGCAAAGGTGGGCTTATCTCTATAAGAAATCTCTTCCAGCCAACCTAGGTGGTGTAGGAGATTCCAAACTTAGCTCGAAACAGAAAGTTCAATAAGAATTAAACTAAAAACAATTAATGATCCATGAAAAAATTAGTGTTTGAAAGATTTCTACAGAACCAGTGTGAAATTAGTGTCTATGTGTAAGTAGTTAGACATTACTAAAATTATTTGTGATATGATAATAATATGATTATCACCAAAATTCTAAATTTTAAATATAAATTGTACACTAATGTAAAATAAATGTATTCTGCTCAAAATAACTCTTTTATTTATCCATACCAATATTATAAGTGCGAAAGTGTGTCTGTCTGTTACCTCTTTATGCTTAAACTGCTGAATCGATCTTAATGAAATTTGGGTAGTGTCCCGGGAAAGCACAGGATAGTTTTCACCCTAAATATGATCCTAAAATAGAGTAAAAAAGGGGGTTGGAGGTTTCTATGGGGAACCAATACCTATTTTCAAGCAGATGAAGTCGCAGACACCGACTAGTTACCTATAAACCTACACCTCACAAAAACTAGAGAAAACTAAAGGACATTGCTCGTTCCCCATACGTTGAATGCCCTAGAACGCACAGCAATCAAAAAATACTAGTTTTATTTGATAAAGTTTTATTCTGACGACGAAGCCTGGAAAGGCTACGAAACGTCAATGAATAAATAAAGTTTCGTGCATTATCCCGTTTAAACTAGTTTTATTTAATGAGTGATGTGCGTGAAAACCTAAGAAACAAATATCATTCGTAAACTTTAATTAGTCATTCTTTGAGATACGGACAACTTGAGGAACCGTGGCCTACTACAGAATGTATTAGATTTTGAGGTTATAATTATTATACTTAATCGTAAAAGATGTACACTTTCTTTATTCTGAATAGATTTATTGTTTACCTTTATGTAAGCACTTAAATAATATGCATTATATGAACATAAAATGCAATTAATAATAAAAATAATAAATGCATTTATTCATATTGATTTATGAGTGTTGGCAGTTGGCACCTATGATAGATACCTATTAGTGATGTAACGAACATTCGCATTCGCATTCTCGAATATTCGCATATTTTCGAATATTCACATTCGCATTCGCAAAATCTCTGCGAATGTTTTGCTAATATGAATATTATAAAAAAACAATTTGAAGAAGTTGTAGTTCTGCTTTTCCTTGAATATTCATTGTTACACAGATTGCATTTAGCTCGTTCAGCATCGCAAAGTGTGAAATAAGTCCATGTTTCACTAGAATTCGATTTACTCATGTTAATAAATCACTATTACCACTCACAATCACTAACCTCAAAATTCACTTGTTTTGTTTACGGTGCGAGCGGAATGACACTTCAGTCGGATGAGTTCATATCAACTCGGCAATTCGAACGAGACTGCCACCATGCCATAGACAATTGGCGCCAATTTAAAAAAAACTAAATATTCGCATTCGCGAATGTCGGTACCAGACATTCGCATCCCCATTCGCATTCGCGGATGTTCAGAAATGGCATTCGTTACATCACTAGTACCTATACCTACCTGTAGTAATAATAGATTTATTTTCAAATGAAATGTTCAAAGTCTTTTCATTTACATGTTTCTATATTTTACTGCCGGTAATTAGGTACTTATATAGCTGGTCATCATTATGATTTTCATAAAAATAAACAGATATTATATGGGATGGGAGTATATACTATCTTTACATAATTTCAGATATAATATTTTTATAAATATAATATAAATACTAGTGATAAGTATTATTAACTAAGGTACCTAGTTCTATTTTTATGTTGAAGAAACAATCTTGGCACAACTTTTAAACAAAATCACCCATTTAAAAATAAAAGAATAAGGAACCAATAAACTTTTAAAATAAATCGTTATTATAGACCGAAACCTATTAAATCCAGTTATCAGTTGATTTTTAATGCTGTATTTTGAATAAAAAGGAGAGCCAAGATTGTTTACCAAATAGGACAAGTTAGGATGAACAGACTATCTGTATCTAGTAACAGAACTTTTGTTTTTTATTTTTTTAAACAGATTGTCCGTTCACTATGATTAATTGCTAATAAGTTAAAACAAATAATAGAAAAATAATAGTGAAGGACATTCTTTTCGACATGCTGGGGCCGATTTCGTCGATGTCCTTTTAATGGATGCAAACAAAAAAATATATATACATGTTCCTATGTAATTTTAACAACGAATGCCATAGACCTTAATCTAATCGCTTCCCATCCCATCCATTCCATCGAAAACATAAAATATGAAAATGGTACCAGCTAAGTGCAACAGCGTGCCTGTCGCGTCGCCGACAAAAGAATTCAGCTATAAAGGGGTACCCGGTAGTCTGTAGATAATCTTTAATATTAGTTACAGCAACACACAATATTCTACAATAAAATGAAAATTATTTCTATTTTTTCTGCTAGAACAATCTTTGCAAAAGTAGAACTTTTGAAAACTTGAATACACAAGCAGATAACGTAAAATAAAAGCTCAATATTTGACTTGGCTGCGCTCGCCGGGTCGGTTTGTAGGTAATATTAAGCTTTTATGTTTTAATTAAAATATATCTTAATTTCAATAGCTAATGCCAAATGACTATACTTATTGACACTTGTACCCCACATTAAACAAAGTATCGAATTGGTGCCAACTTGTAAGTCGCGGCACGAAACTCTAGTGCTGACGGTTATTGCGCAAAAGTAAAAAAATAAGTTGTCTTGGGGGGAAAGGAGGTGCGTGGGTGGGCGTGCGTTGCGCCGATTGGCCTTCCTGTCGTTTCCTTCCGCAGCTATACCACGGTAATAATATCATACAGTATTCTATCTTCATACAAACGGTCGGAAAGCGAGTCATACCTACGCCACTCGAGTTCGATGTGCTCTCGGCGGGCACCCAGTCGCGAATGCGCCGCCGCGCCGCAACGACGACCGAACGGTCTGAATTGTTTTTTATGCAGTTAGCCGTGCTTAAACGTGCGTTTGTATTGTAAATATTTGATTTAATTAAGTAGATACCTACATAATTTAGTATGGAAAAGAACAAACGACGATCAATATCGTACAACAGCACAATTGCTGTTTTTGTTTTTGCAATATGTATTATTTTTTAAATTACCTGAAATATTGGAAAGGTGTCTTACCTTTATAGAATATTTTTTATATACCTATCTACTAGTACGTAATTTGTTTCTAATATTTAGGTATTTCGGTTTTTCCATCGGGCAAAATATCTGGAATAATATATAAATAAGTGGTTAGGATGAAAAAAGAGACAAGCGAGTAATCTACCTACACTCGCGTTAAAAACAAAACTACATAAAATACTGTAGGCGGGCGGCCCTAACGCGTGCCAACGCAGCGCTCGGTCGTAGGCATTTATATCAAGGACAGGGCGGAGTCACAATACTGTATAGATAATATTACCGTGGCTATACCCTCCGCGCTTTGTTCAGCGCTAGAGTTACGAGTACGTGCCGCGACCCGGTGGCCAATCGCCTAACCGGATTGCTATGGCTATCGATATCGCTTACGATTTCATTTTCTTATTTCTGACCGCCGAAGATTTTCAAATGCCCCGCTATCTTTTTCATCTTTTGTATTGGTAACAACAATATTAAAGAAAATGAGCGAAAGATATTTGAAAACTTTCGGTGGTCAGAAATAACAAAATGAAACGTAAGTGATAGCGATAGCCATAGCGATTGACTCCCTGTACCTAGTTCACAATTTAACCCTACGAATTCATGAAATATTATCTAATTTTATTGCATTCTCATACTTCCTGCACCTCTTACCTATATAAACTTATATTATTCAAAAATCTGACCCCCTCCGTGCGTAAATGCACTCCTTTTTGCAGTGCAATTCGGTAAGAACAATCTCACTTTTTACCTTGGAATCCGCGGTGTGACTAACTTACTTAGACTTGCGGAAACAATAAATCTTATTAAAAATGAAATCTAATTATTTTGTTTAAATAAAAAATCGTACCGGCAATAGAATCGTTCGTTTTCCATACAGATTTTTTAAGTGTTTCAAAGAAATTCAGGTATTGCATCATCCATTTACGATGATGTAGATTCATTTTATATACTCTGCCGTGGACATACGAGTCATTTTACATCTTCACGCGTTATAATTATAACGCGTTATAACCACAAACAGCAGCTTTGGATATTAATTTAGAACACTTTCCGCGCTTCTTGTTTTGACAATAATATTAACTAGTATTTAAAAATTCATTGTATTGATTACTCAGGAGTCCGATTGCGATGTGTCCGAGAAGTTCTAATTATATTCTAGGACGGACGACATTAAATTCATCTAATGGACGGATCATTTCCAAAAAGAGCTTAGCCATTTTTCTGAGTGTGTCACTGTCAATGAGTATTGAAAGCCTAGATAGGTGTGCCTAGAGATAGGACAATAACTCATTATATTGTGGTTTGGATTATAAAAATGAAACAAATGAGTTATCAATTTGAGATCAACTCCTGATTATGTATCACCCAGATAAAAGATTTACTTGAAATAAATTTTGAAATGTAAAATACCTACTTATAGTATTTTTATTCTGTATTTCAATAGTTACTTAATTTTAATTGTAAGGCTATTTGAGGAAATAGCAAAAAGGTTAGTCGACATCACAGGAGACTGAAGAGCTGGCAGTTACCTCGGACAAAGAATTAGTCTAGCTATTCAAAGGGGGAAGGCTGCCAGTATCTAAACGGACCTTAAGAGACTCCTATTAATAATTTATTTTAAATATTTACTATAAGATTCACAAATCATTTTTATATTATTATAAATACATATTGTATCTTGTAACAAGATAATCTTGTACAAGATACAATATGAATTTCCCAATGATATTGCATATACAATTAAGGCAGATATGTCACTAGCGCGCACAAGAATCAACGCTCACCTTCACTGCTCGAGTTGGCCGCCTTTCCTAGCCAAATTTGATAGAAGCTTGTTAGAGCAGCCTTAGTTACTCGTCCCTAGTTCTTTTAGAAGGTTACAGAGAGATTTTGCTGGTATACCTCTCGCTCTTACTTCTACCGCATATAAATTAACTAGATAGCCATTTTTAGTTATTTTATTAGTAACATCGTAATATTTATTCAATATAACTCTATTAATACTTTATGTTTCATGTGCCTAGAAAAGGGGAATATATCCGGCCTGGATGACTTAACACCAACATCCGCTGGTATTTTATTTATAATACTTTTCATACGTATCCATTAAAATAGTCCAGTCAGGTACAGTACCCAGGATTGAAAGTAGAAGCTTTTCGAGTTAACAGTTGCGTCTTCTTTTAAAATGTTAATTTGATTTTTATTTGCGGTTAATCCTTTCTGGGCTCTAGCCACTGCAAGACTTGCTGCTTCACGTATGACTTCAAGTACTCTATCATGGCGACGTGAGTATTGACCCCTATCAAGGAGCACCTTGCAACCTACCAATATGTGCCTAGCAGTAACTATTGCCTCACCACAAGCATAGCACTCGAGTCCACTTGCCATACAAACGTTCTCGACTGATTGATTGATTCCTCCTCGATTTTTGTCACTAAATAATTGATTTTCGTATTATGTCTTCCTTTTTTCGATAACTTGTGTTTCAACGAAACTAGGCGCCCTCGAAAAAGGATAAAAATAAACAAATTTTTATCACTACTAAAGACGTCTAGTGTGGATATTTAATAAGCATTTATAAAAAAATCAAAACATAGAGGCATAGTATAACTACTTATTATTCTTTGTGTAAAATTTCTTTTACATACATATATCTTATTTTCAAGGAAGAAATCTACGAGAGCCAAACCTCCAACTTTGCATTTTTATACGCAATTTTCAGCGTTAACTATTGTGTCCCTATCACACGGTATTTGCCAATGCGAGACAGCAATAGTTTTAAAGAAAATATAACTAGAAAAAATTCCACGCGGACCAGGCAACAGACGGTACTCGAACCTGCACCCTTCGCAATCCGGGCGAATGCACTGACCAATTATGCTACCGCGGCCCTCACGGACCGCGTCGAAATTCGTCTAGCCATTCTTAAGCTGCAAGGCAGCGCCATTTCTTCGCATTGTAGGTAACCCACAATGTCAAATGAATACTTTTACAAGTATTGGTCAGTGCATTGCGAAGGGTGAGGGTTCGAGTCCCGTCTGCTGCCTGGTCCGCGTGGTTTTTAGTTATATTTTCTTAAGATTTAAACATCAAGCAGTTACATGCTTAAAAAAATAAAATTATAGCAATAGTTTTTTCAAATATCTATTTCTCAAATGTCTCTCAGATCGCGTCTGCACTTAATTACAACGCAACTTAATCTGAGAATATTTATTTCCATAGCTTGCGCTTCTGTAAGTTTTCTTTTTCACGATTGATGACACGTCTGCGCAGGCCATTAACCTTACCTGATCAAGTCCCAGTAAGCTGTTTTCACTTTCACCAACTTTTCCATGTAGCGATGCGATTTTTGTGTGTATGAAAGCAGATCGAAAGTGTTGTTCAACGCCAAACTCGATATGTTCTCCAGCGGCTGTAAAGCTGTGTCTTCATAGCTGCAACAAAAAGCACTCGTCAAAAATCGAGTTAGGCAGGCGGGAAACAGTCGCCCTTAGCTAACTGTATCGCTAGCACGAACCAATATCGAATTCGAATAGTTTGCGAGTCCGAAAAGTCATTGTCAATTTTTATATGGAAACTTGAACAGCAGCGCCACAAAGGACGTAAGGAGAACTAAACATCAGTACACATTTTACAATGACATTTCGCACTCGCAAACTATTCGAATTCGATAATGATTCGTGCTAGAGGTACTAGGCCGATGCCCAAACCTCCATGCTCATATATTTATCTAATATACAGGGCGTCCCACGGGTACCTCACACGGAGGAAAAGTATATTAAATATTGAAGCTAGGATATTTTACCGAAAGAAGACATCATTTTATTTTGAATTGTAACTAGAACTGCATTCACAGATTGTTTTTAAATCGCCTGCTAAAACGGGGAATCAAACACGACATGTTTTATGATAACCATCGAAAGAGTTAATTATTTTTTATAACAATTATTTTTTGCTAAATAACATAGCATTTTAAATGAAAGAAAAGTCATAAAATTACACATTTTAATAAAAAAGATTCAACAAAAAGTAATAAAAAACGAAATAGTGCAAGAAAAAATAATAATTTAATTTATCATGTGTTCAAAATGTGATCCGATTTGTTGTATGCAAATTCTCACTCTATTAATGTTTTCTCTGCTTGTCGATTTCATTATCTTTGCGTGGTGAATTTATAATTCACCACGCAAAGACGCTTTATAATTCACCACGCTTTAGTTTGTAATAATACGTCTGAGTTAATTTTGTAACTCCTGCACAGGTCTTACCGGTTCTTGTATACTACATCTTTTACATAACCCCACAAAAAAGTCCAGTGGGGTTAGATCTGGGGATCTCGCTGGTCATCTTATTTGTCCATAAGAACCGATCCAGGAAGGAAAGTGTTCATTAAGAAAATCGGCAGTTCTCCTACTCTTATGAGCCCCATTGCATCAGGAAGATTATTGACGGCACCTCTTGAAATATTAAGTATTTCTAGATATCTTTCCGTATTTAGATTCCCTTTGTAAAAATGTATTAAGAGAACCCGGTTTTTAACTAAAATGAAAAACACAAAAAAGGAACAGTACCCTTAGCACGAACCAACATCGAATTCGAATAGTTTCAAGTGCGAAATGCCATTGTCAAATGTGTACTGATTTTTAGTTCTCGTTACGTACTTTGTGGCGCTGCTGCATAAGTTTCCATACAAAATTTGACATTGACATTTCACACTTGCAAACTATTCGAATTCGATAATGGTTCGTGCTAGGGGTACAGACCAAGTACAGACGCTTGAAAATGTATGTGTTCCATTTTCGAATTATTATTTTTATAAATTTCAGCCAATCGCATTGTAACTGAGTTCAAAAAGAAATGCATACGTACAATGATATATTATAAACTTTATTATTTTTATCACGTAATAAGACATTCCTTTCATTTAAAATGCTATGTTATTTAGTAAAAAATAATCTTTATGATAAACCCTTTCGATGGTTATCATAAAATATGTCGTGATTTTTTTTCGAAATTTCACGAGTTTGATTCCCAGTTGTAGCAGTCGATTTTTAAAAAATATGTGAATGCAGTTCTAGTGATTATTAAAAATGAAATGATGTCTTCTTTCAGTAAAATATCCTATCTTTAATATTTAATATACTTTCCCTCCGTGTGCGGTAGCTGTGGGACGCCCTGTATAAAATTATCGTGTCACGGTGTGCGTAATTGAACTCCTCCGAAACGGCTCGACCGATTTTTGTGAAATTTTATATACATATTCAGTAGGTCTGAGAATCGGACCACATCAATTTTTCATCGCCCTCAATGTTAAGGGTGGTCCACCATAAATTTTTTTGTACAAAAGGACATTGGGCAAAAATGTATGGACGCTGCACCCATGTCCGCCACGACTTAAACTACATTTGTTTGAAAGGTATTATAGTCATGATCATATGTGACAAAGTGCATCAAATTCCATCCCGGGGGTCTTTAGTTATTTTTGGTTAAATAAGTACAAGTTAATACATACCTATAACGAACGAAAATTAATAAAATAAGTGAATTAATTTAGTTAGTTCGACTACATAGAGGGCTAAGGTATTATGGGTGTACTCCACAAGGTGCAAGGGTGCCCCCTTGTGTCATTCTGCCGCGTTAGAGTAAATCCAAGAATCCCCGCATGGGTTGGGGTTTTTTCAAACAGTCTGTTCGTAATAGTAAATTCTCTTCTATATAAAACGGAGCGACCACAAATCACACAAACTTGTCCACTTTTCGAAGAAAACGTGATTTCAGTTCATCCATACTAATTGACAAAATCGATAATCGTGTTCCAATGTCCAAAGCGTGTTAGATAAAAATCAATCAAGTGACCGGGAGCGCAGAATCACAACGAAGTAAGACGAGTCGACTATTTGAAACTGCAAGTCCTTTAACCCCCGTAAACCGTTTTGACGTGGTTCAGTAAGTGCAAGCGCAGGATGGTCGGCAGGCTTTGTCATCTATATCTGGTTGTATAGTACGGATATAGCATATTATTATGGTTACTAATAATATAAAATGAAGACACTATAAAGCAAATTTATTTAGCTACTTAAATTTTAAGTGAATTCACTTTACATGGGCATATTTAATATGCCCATTTGTCATATCTTTTGACTGCCAGGATATTTTTTTACGGTGTCATAATAAAAAAGGCTAGTTTTTCATAGATCTATCGATTCATACTAATTACATTGTTGGCGGAGCTGGGTGCGTTTTGCCCATTGTCCTTTTTGGTTTTTATTTTTTTATGATACATCATACAAAAATATATAGAACCCTAAATTTTCACCCTTGTACCACTCATATTTTTATGGCGATACGAAGTTCGTTGGCTCAGCTAGTATACATATATATTTAAGCATTTAACTGCTAGTTCTTTAAATCTAAAGAATCTTTTACTAGATAAAATTCCACGCAGACCAGGCAGCAGATGGGATTGCACCCGGACTCTCTGCTATCCGAGCAAAAGCACGTTTTTTTTTCGATTTTTTTTTTCACTACACTTAGAAAAAAAAGTTTTTCGAGCCATCTCTCCATCCATTCTTGATATGGATCAAGCATACTTCCTAAGAAAGAAGTTTATATGCAAGTTAGGATTATTTTCCTTTGATTTGTATAAAATAATATTATATCAGTAGAGTGATTATTTAGAACAAAATATCATAATCGAGCTTGGATAGTTCTAATTTTAGTTATTTGTTAATCAAGTAAATATCGGCAAAATATCGCAAGTTGTTGTAGCAAGTAGTCAGGAATAACTACAATTTGACAAATGAATTAAAATCGTAATTGTATGTTGCGGAATCGATATGCCAGAGATATATATACAGTAATATTCAAAATGAAATTGTATGTTCAAAAAGTTGGTTTTACTTGAAACAAAAGCCGAGAGTCAACAGCTACGTCATTATTTACATTACGAAACGTTCGCACAGCTACGCAAACTTGTTTCTGTGTACAAATATCTTCTAGGGAACGTAATTGATGGAAGTCAATGGAATATATTACTTTAGACCAGTTAGATACATGGCATTTAATTTATACCTACAGACAGGTCGAATTGCTTTGTTCATAAAGAAAGTCGTTTTTGAAGTGAAACTTCTTTAGGCACGCTTGACTTGGGGGGTAAACTGGCGAATGTGTTACGATTAGTGTCATCGGTGACTCATCGGTAAACGATGAACAATAACCGTCGCAAAATACATGAATCTAGTGCTTACTGGATGATAAAGGACCCAGTGCGGATTGGAGGGTGACAACGGACCCAGCGCGGATTGGTGGCTGATAATGGACCCAGTGCGGACTCGGGACCTTTATAGTCTGGACATCATATGGTATCATGGACTTTTTTTTAGATATTGATGTCAACTACAAAAGTTTAGTACATCACTTTGCTCAATTGTCAACGATTTCCGCAGCGTACGCAATATAAGGTTATTTTTCAATATCTTTTCACACATTGGGTTACATTATCGAAGTTTTTATATGGAACCTTTACCTTTTTTTTAATATTCTATAGCTTATGCTCATCAAGAATAATTCATTCTAAGCATTCTTAATGTGAAAAGCTTTTTTTTAAATCGGACCAGTAGTTTCGGAGCCTTTTCAATACAAACAAACAAACAATCAAATCTGTCCTATTTATAGAATTAGTAAAGAAGAACTTAATTATTGATTAATAAAAGCTTCATTTGGACCTTTTACAAGATAACTTGAATGAAGCTGTATTAAGAAGGAAATTAAATACCATGAGCTCGCCCTTTTCGCATAGTGGCACTTTGAACATGCTTAGGGAATTTTTGACCCCAACAATTGGTCTGTCAGTTTACAAAAGATAATAATTATCGCCTTAATATCATAGAAAAGTAATCAACGGTGTGTTTTTTATAGACCATACAATTTTGTTAAAATTACTAAATTATTACATAAGATTTTTGCTACCATATTGCACAAGCACACCAGCCTCCTCCAATAGGGGGGGTGTGGTTTTTGCTTTCGACATAATTATACCGAAAGTGTCTCGCAGTAAATACTACTGTCAGAATGTGTCTGGCTGTATTAATTTCAAAATTTCTAATATTGTCCACAACATACGCGATAATCAGTCCTGTGACAGTAAGTAACGCGAATACAATGTTTATTAACAGCGCCCACGTCACAAGTTAGCAATTTACGTATACGTTCATTGTACGATCGGACCAACTGATTTCTGCTGACCCACTTTCCCGATAATTCGCTTATAAATGTCAAAACAGACAAGTTTTCCTTTGTACAGATTTTGACGTGACAACGTCTTAAATTAGGTTGCGGCTGGGAGTCACTTATGAAAAAGTGTAACGCTCGGTAACGTTACGATGAGTCTCTCGTGTTAAGTTTAAGTTTACATGTACAATGTTTTAGTAAACAAAATATATTTCTATAGTTAAAATTTGTGCAATTCTTATTTTCATTCAATTCCTTGTTCCTATTGTGCAATTTAATTATATTCATATCAATAAATATTCTACCGAGAAAAAGACGTTGTCACGTAAAATCTTCGCCCGTAAAACCGACTTTACAGGCAACCATTTTTTTTTTTACTTTTACTTTGCACTTAAGACCTTTTAATAACTAGGAAACTGGGTCAATATAGATCAAAACTATTTGTTAACTTTATATTCAAAGCTATAGATCATGTTTTAGATAAATTGGAATTGTAGTTTGAATTTCTCTCACTTTTATATCAAATCACTTTTATAATCGATACTGTAACATCAACTCTTTTAGGTTGCTTTCCAATTACAGCATTATAGCGCATTATGCGGCATAATGCTTAACGTTGAGTGTTCCAACTACAGCAACGCTTCGCACAATTGAGCACTCTCAAAAGTGATGCTTTCGTGTGATGCGTGCAATCGTACCAACTCAGAGACAGAAAATTAACAAGTGTTTTTTCTTTAAGTTGGCATTGATCGAAATGTTTTATTTATATGTTATCGTTACTAATATTATTTATTGTTGAAAAATTATTAAAGCTTTCGTTTCATTACATAGTTTTTTTTAAATAATCAAAGTTCATTCAAACTGTTAAAAAATAAATATAAGTATGGATGAAGGTACAAACATTGACTTTTTTTTCAACACTGAACTTAGCGCACTCTGCTGGTGCATTTGAAAACTAATTCACGTTCCAATTAAGCATCAGCATAATTGGGCATTGTGCGGCACTGAGTCGCATTATGCTCTGTAATTGGAAAGCATAATTAGTTTCTTTTCTTATAAAAAACGTTGGTAAACTAATGGGAAATCCTTTGTCCATGGGCGATACTTCAAATAACTTAATGTCAAAATTATGCTACAGGAAGGCGGCAAAATCTGTCACGTCAAATATGATTGTTCAGGAAATAACAAGTTTGTTTCCAGGGATACGTACATTTAAGCGAAAACTACCTTATTGTTTTCAAATGGTTTTAACAAAATGAAATTGTGGTGTATCAGGAATCATATGGTTGATCGTACACACTAATAATACTTGGTACATATTTTTCCATCAGAAAATAAGTAAGTTCTGGTAGCTCTGTGATCTTGGACTATAATTTTTGCATCCGGATTTATGACCCTTTTCCGTAGACTTCTAACTTCTTCTTCTTCTAACGTTCACTCGATTCGTTCACGTAATAACGTGTCGTTGCAGACACTCGTAGCATTGTGGGTTTTGCTTACTGCAACAACCTAATACAACAAAAAAGTTGTAGTCGCCTTATTGTGAAGTGTTTACCTGTTTCATTCTTAATTCAATATTTGTATTGTTGATCCTACTTTCAAAGAGCTTTTTTATTATCATATTTTTGTTTTAAGCATTTAACTGATAGGTATATATTTAAATTTTAAGAGTTTTACCAGAAAAAGTCCACTCCTGGGTCGAGTGGTTTTTTTTTGTAAAATCTTCTTAAGCTATACATTATGTCAACTGAATAAGGCACATTAATTTATCATTGTCATCAGGATAACAGTAAAATAAAAACAATGTCATTATAAGAGCTTAAGGTAAGGCCCCAATTATGTAATGTTTTGTCTAATATTTTCATTTTTATTGATACAAAAGTCAGGTTACTAGTAAAATGTTGTGATCGTTTAATAATTAAAAGTTATATTCATTCTTTATTTTAAAGTTTCGCTTTCATAGTATTCAACTAACCTCAGTCTCTCTAAACGTAGGTATCTTCTGTCATGTGTGGAACTTAGTTTAATGCACGAAATATAAAAATCTAATTATCATCAGCCTAAGAACGTCGGCTGCCTTAAGCGGGAGCACGGAGCGGATATCCATCGCGGAGACCCGGTCCGTGCTCCGTCGCGGACAGATTCAACCCGTCGAGACCCGCCTAAAGCAGCGTTGCTCTATGAAATGACAAGAAAAAGCACGCGGAGCGGGCATCAGTGCAGGCTATTATAATGTCCCTACTGCTGGGACGTAGGTTTTCATTATAGAGATATCGGTCTATGACCCAACACTCGACCCTGTTGAAGGTTTTCACTCACCATTAACGGGCTCGACTGATGGGTGGGAACAAGTGAAAACGTCTAATAACCACTTACAACACCATGATTCCAAGTAGTTCCCTCATCTCGGTGAGCAGTTGTTCCGCCTCCAAGAAGTGGACTACATCTTGCAGGTGCTCCAGGGCGAGCTGCCGATGTTTCTCGAACTGATTCCACAGCGTCAGGTCAAGTCCTCGATTCGTGATGTAGATGGCAGTGCTCGTAGCCATCGAGATCTCTTCAATTGACCTCAGAAGCTCGTAACTAGCTGATAAGTGACTGTAATAAAGGCGTAAGAAAAGGTATATATAAGTGAACAGGTACTAAAGAAAAATACCCAAGTTTTTTAATAAATGGCTCCAACAAATAATCCCAACCAGCCTGATGTTAAGTGACGCTGGAGTCCACATGCGAAGATAGCTAGCACAGCTGTTTTACCGGCCATATTAACCTTTCTCCTTCACCTTGCCACCTGCAATAAGATTCTTCACCTTTCACACCTCTTTTAAAGGATCCGGGTTGAAGAATATTTGTACTACCCCGTACAAGTGAGTGAACAAATATTTATATTTAAAGTGAGCTTTCGTTCATTTGAAATGACATGAAATTGACATGAAAATTCTTAAGTAATTTTATTCCGGTTAGAAATAGTTTCCATAACATTCATGTCTAACTAAAAACTGGAATCAAAATGTCTTTTTTATGAAATCTTTGTATAACCAATTCTTTCTAATAATACGGGCTGTAAATTGTACACAATAAACCCATTTCTCTTTTTTTTTGTTGCTAAAATTATTCCATTATTGAAGAGTTTGTATCATAACAACAATGTCAATAGTACACTACAGTATTCTGTAGAATTAAAAAAAACTTGATGTAATCTAAGGTAACCCACCCACCAAGCACGTGTGAGGTCTCACGCAATGTAGAGTTCCACATTATTAAACCGCTTACAACTACGCCAAAGAAATCCCAGCATTTTTAAACTCTTAGATATAATATGGTCAAAATGATGCGTGAAAAGTATTTTTTTATCCAAAACAATACTGAGATCTTGATTGGACGATACCTCTTCAAGAACTTGGGAATTTATAGAATATGTAGACTTAACCGGAGATCGTTTCTTAGTGAATTTTATATGCATATACATTTGTCAGGATTAAAAGGAAGCATATTTGCGTGTGACCAAGCCGCTATTTGGTCCAGATCTTTTTGTAAAAGCACAGCATCATTGGAATTTTGGACAGTTTTGTATATTTTTAGATCGTCGGCAAACAATAAACAACTTGAGTACCTAATAACTCGAACCAGATGAAAAAACCAGAACGAGAAATGATAGCATCAATGCTGACATCAATGTTTTGTTTACATAACAGTTACAGTTACAGTTTTGTGTACATAACAGAATAACAGTTTTATCAGAAATTAAAAACATGGAAGCGAAATATTCACTTAGTGGCTGGGTTGCCATTGACATGACATGACATCATCGATTTACATGTAAGTGAGCTAACCTATTTTTTTATTTATCACTTTATCGGTGTGACGAATATAATTGTATATTCATAACGAATTGCAGCTTTTCGGTGCTATTTACCTCTGAACTAAGCGGCGCGGCGCCGCGGCGGTGGACGAACGGATACCCATGCTATAAGGGTGCTGTATAAGAGTTGTTCTTGACTCAGAAGCCTAAAAAACCTGAACAATATACAATATAGCTTGACAATATTTCAATCAGGTGACTCTTTTTTCTTGACCCAGTAAAAACATGTATACTCCTGCACTGGCCACCCAGCACGCATTCTGTAGACAGGAGTCCTCTCAATGCGCGCCGGGAGTTGAGACGGGTTTTGTAATGCAATGTGATTTCTTGAGGTACCTATCTCTTAAGAAAGTCATTTTTCAATTTGACGACTCTGTATTTAATACAGGAAAAAAAAACAGCCCATGCTGAGTTTCTTGCAGATTCTTCTCAGTACAAGGTCTCCCGCCGTGGATTTGCGAACCGATGGCGTAGCTTTTCGACATTCGCAAGTGCGTGTGCGCAACAGCCTAGACTGAATGAACGATATGAAAACTTGAATATACGAATGGCCGCGCACTGGCAAGGTGATTGTCCTCGGACGGACTCATCCCGAACGCTAATTCGACCTATATGCGATGTAAGTTGGCGCGGTGACCAAGGACTTCGAAAATAATCGTCGTCTGGTCGTCTACACGACCAGTCTGACAGCAGGAGCAGGAGTAGTTGACAGCTCCTTAACGTATCGTCATCGTCAATGTAAAATTTTATATGGAGAAAGCTAGTTTCTTCTAACGTCCGACAGTGGCGCGGCTTAGTTTTCATTAAAAACTTTGACGATGCGATATATACGTAGCTGCCAAAAATTCGTGCTTGAGCCTCTGGTTTGTCTGTGATACCTAACGAAACTAACTCCTAATTAGGCGATAACATCCGCTGTGATTCGTCGCACCATGTAGCCATAACTCAACAGTATCGTAGCGAATATCCACAATGTTATATAAATATTATAAACAGTTTATTTTCAACAGTGTTTATGAAACTCCGCTGCTTTCATGGATGATAAGATAAAACTTAGCCAATTGATTTCTGGTATTTGACACAGAATTAAAAAGGTCATCACGTTACTGCGAATTCGAAGCAAACTTAAGCGAGAACTTGTGCGACCAGTTCATGTACGTACTCATGAGTGACGTCATCAGGCAACGGTCACCGACCTCTTCAAACAACCGTTTGAGTATACGAAAAAATTCAGTGACATTTCAGGCAGGTTTCAGGCGGCTGAAAGGGACTCGGCGCTGGTAAACAATGCTTCATTATCGCACTGTAAGATAGAATCTGTACACACAGTTTCAGCGAGCGGAAGAGACAGTGGTGACAACTACGGCAGAAGCTCGGCAGAAAACTAGCGTAGCGTTGTGAAACTAACGATATTTTATTGCAGGATTTTAAAAAAAATTTTTTTAGATTTTGTTGCAAGTCAAGGTTTTACGCTACAATAAGTTCATTTATGTCATTATTAATATTTTCTCCTAAGAAATTTTCAATAGATAAGAAATTTTCTTTAACCAAATTTGAACACGACTTTTACTCTTAAACCAACATTTATCCTATTACAGTTTCCTTTAAAAGTTTATGAAAAGTACTATTATAATGAATTTTCAAGACGACAGCTTAGCTTTTAGATGGGGAGGGGGGGTGACGCACAACTCAAACAAAAATTAGCACTTTAAAGTTCAATATTTTGCAAACGGATCCCTAATCGAAAAATAGTCTTAGGAACCCCTAAGTAATTTTAAAGGACCTATTCAATGATATCCCACACGATGGGGTAGATGATAAAAAAACATCGCCAGCTTACATGTAAGGGAGCTACCAAAAAAAATATTTTTCAAAATTTTATTCTACCATTTTGTCGGCGTGATCGATATTCATATCTCCACAAAATTACAGCTCTCTGGTGCTTAATAGTCTCGAAGCAAAACCGGGGACGTACAAATAGAAGACATGACGAAACTAAGAATTCCATGTCAGGACTGCGGAACTCTATAAAGAAGATCAGGGTCAATGGTAGGGGTTCCTTGTCTTAACTTGTCATCAGTAGTATAGGAGTTGTTTAGCAACGTTACCGTCTTTGATGGTGCCGGGTGGTAGATGCAGGAGCAGGACAGCAGTCTAGGCCTGAGGTGCTAGGTAGCATTTTGGTAACAGGCTAACAGATGTAAGAAAGGATAGGCCGATAAAGCTTGTAGGTACCTACCTAAGTAGAGCAGCTGGTACGAATTTTCTAGGTTGTAGGTGGTCACTGGAATTCTCATACGTCACGCTTTGAGGAGGGTATTCGTTCTTCACCCTAACTGTATCAGCTAACTCCGGTAAGTATCAATAAAAATAATGAAAGAAATGTGAAAAGCTTTTTTGAAAACATGAACATTATTTAATTTACAGTATCCTCGGACCGCGGAAATACACGTGATATAATACCTTCCCCCCCCCTCCCCTTTGTGATATTTCATTTTTTAATGGACCTCTCCCCCCCTTTCGAGCCTCACGTGGTTAATGGACAACCCATAAAGATTAAATAATCAAATAACGATCTAATATTACAACATTTACATTAGATATCCCATTCCTAGTAAAGTATAAGTATGTACATTAGTTATCTTACAATTAGTTGTAAAACTTACCCGATTACGGGGATACAAGCTTAAATAATTAGTAAATATTAATAATCAATATAAAAGAGTTAAATGGTTGAGAACATTAATAATTATAATTAAAATAGTTTTAGCAATAGTGCAGCCTCGACAATAGGGAAAATGCAATATTTTTATTTTTGTTTTCATTTTAAAGAATTCCATGTAGAATAAACAAAAAACAATAAACCATGAATAAACCACAGGTATATTAAAAAATTAAAACATTGTACTTTAACGGAAAAAATGCGGTTTTAAATTAACAGTTTAAAGTAGATTGCTGAAATTGGCCCAAATGCACAAAAAATATTGACATATACGGTAATCCTTGGCGTAATTTATACTTTATTTCACAGTCATTAGATTTTAACGGACACCTTTGTATAATATATTCATTTTAAAAAGGACTTTAAAATTTACCGGTTTGAAAAACATACGAAACATTTTTAATGGCTATGGGTGTAGTAACATTCAGCCAAAGACTAATCGAAGTTGTTTCAAGCTGCGAAGAGAAATGACAATTATTCTCCAAAGAATTCGACGCTGTGAAGATCACTTTGACGTAAATCGGCGAATATACTTGTTAAATGCTTAATTAATCTGCTTGTACGTAAAAACGCGTTAGTAACCTACCTAATACTTACAAAACCGGTCTATAACATGTTTTTAATTTTGCAGTTGGAGAATGATGTCGAAAATTGGATAAAGTTTAAAATGTGTGGCACCATCTTCACATTGGCAGGACTGAACCAAGCTTTGCGTTTCATTTAAAATAACTGTAACACGATTACCTTCTTTACGTACTATATGCTCCGGACTAACTCGACTTTTTACTGTTCATAATTCTCCATCTCTTTTAATTTGGACATAGCCGATTGCGTTATTGTCGTAAGATTCTCTTGTTAAGCTGAAATTACTGCTATGTGTAGAAGCCGCTGAATAAAATACAAAGTTTAACAAGTATGATTTATACATACCGTAGTAATTTAGTCCCTTTCATTTCTACACTTGAAAACTCTGTACTTTGGACAAAAAAAGTTACAACCATGTCAACACTAACTCTTGGTAAATTCCTGGAGTCTAAACCCAACTTCCATTTTTATTAAAAAACGCAATTAATATTCCCATAAAATAATATGAGCTTTTACAACCATAACCTCTATTCCTTTGTGTTTTTATGTCTTTTACAATGTTACTTTACTACACGACTGTACCGTTCCAAAAGAATTAGCCAAGTCCTATTGTGTCGGTAAGTACGTCTTAGAGGGTCCAATGGGCACCATGTTCTTGATAGGAGGTCGAACGGGCACTTTTTTGTTGGTAAGGTCCAATTAGGAGGTACCAACGGGTACTAGACCCTATTAAGTTGTTATAGCAGGAGTGACGTCACTAAACGCTGATTGGTGTTTTAAAATAGGTTTTTTCAAGTCATGTTGAAATCGTAATTATTGTTAAAAAACAACATTATGTAAAATAAAAACGTTTCAGTGGCCTTTCTTTTATATTTTTTTAACATTTTATTTATAAAATTTTCATAAATATATTATATTTGCATCTTCCCTATTCTAATACAAAAAGGCAGAGTCTCCGTTCTCAATTTGAATCTTGCGCGTATTTGGCGCGCGAAGGAAAAGCTTGGCCTACTAGATTTACAAGAGCGGCGCGTTTTGCAACTATCAGTTATTTGTGCGTTTAGTTTACATAGTAATATAAGTTTTCTACATTTTAGCTCACGCATTACGTGACAGGCGATCAATGACATATGTCAGTGACATATGTGGACTTGGTGAAATAGGGCCCTAGGGCTTTTTGGCGGTCTTTTTAGCAGTTTTGTTTTTCTTGTTAATTATTGTGTTGTGGCGGATGTTAGTGTCTAATAATGGTGGATTATTAACCACTAAGTGTTCGGGAATATGCACAAGTGTTGGCAAGTGAAACAAAATGGCAGAAAGTGTCTTTCGACGTTCCCTCAAGAAGTCCACGGGGAGGTTCCAGTAAATCCCCACACTTTTACTGAAACATAGGGAAAGGGGGATTGACTTGACTGCCACTTACTTTGACTTGATTTATTACTTTGACCACGAGTGCTATAGTATTTGTAAACATTTTAACACTTCACATTGGCTAAATGCACAAACCGTGCGAAGCCATATAGAAAAAAAAATAGGGCCCTAGTGATGGTGTTGCCATTCAAAAGTTTTGCAAATATATTATAGGAATAATTAAAAAAATATTCATGTTTGTAAGGTCTAAGTTAATAAGACAACCAGATCACATCACATTGCCATAGATGAAGATCCGAATATAATGTTACAATAACTGATGCCGTTGTCACAGCATCATCAGATTTGGTAGCTAGGCTAATAGCGGTGTCTTGATAAATTCGCATTTTTTTTTCAATAATAACAACATACCGCCATAGAGTCGAAGTGGTGAACCTCACATACTTCATTATATGAATCAGTAACACTCTGTTGATGTCCCGGTACACAGACAATCTTCTGAAACTGCCACTCTTCTTCAGATCTCTGTTGGTGAAAAAAAAACACTTTGACGAGTCATCCAATTTTCTGAGATATTAGAAATATTCCTCTAAATTTACGGTTAATTATTTAATTATTTTCTTTGATTTGTAGCACGTAACTGGTAGATTTATACAAAATAAATTTTAAGTATTTTTTTCTAGTAAATTTTTTTTTAGACTTCAAATGTACATAAAAATAGTGTTATGGTAATTTTCCGACATTTTCAAGGTGGCGCAAAAGTATATAATAATCTATGTTTGTTTTTGTATAAATTTTATCTATACTATAATATTATTGAAAGATTGTATTGTTTTTTTTGTATTGAAAAGGCTCGGAAACTACAGGACCGATTCGAAAAATTATTTCACATTTAGAATCCTTCATTATCCGTGATGATCATAGGCTACAGAGTATTTTCAAAAAGTTAGAGTTCCGTATGAAAACTTCGATAATGTAACCCAACGTGTATAAAAAATACCAAAAAATAACCAGTACGCTCCGGAAGAGATTGACAATAGAGCAAAGTGATGTATAAAAGATTCAAAGAGGACATCAATATCTACAAAAATGGTCCGCGATACCATATCTCTAACTACAGAGTTATGTCACAACTAGAGGTCCCCTGCGTTAATTTGAAGCAAAAGGTTATATTGAGTCAAACTTAAAATATGGACATATGCTGTCACGAATTGTTTTACAGACTTTTAAAGGGGAACAATTCCGTTATACATGATATAACTTTAACATTTACCCAGCGCACAAAACGGAATCTCACAAATGAAATAATTTTACCGGTTTTTGCAACATTTTTCATCGATGCACCGCTGCTATTGGTCGTAGCCTGATGTTATATAAAAATATTTTTTCAAATCAGAACAGCAGAGCAATGGTGCATTCGGCACAACGGGTCATAAAATACGCAACATTTTTTTTACTTGGAATGGACGGTTTATAATTATTATGAAGAAAGTCATTGTGTATAATATATGCCTTTTAACAAAAACTATATTCTAAACTACACCGAATCGAAGCGAGGGCAGGCCACTAGTACTAAATAAATTGAATTGCGGAGTATCGTGCTCCATTGCTTGTCTTGTCTGTTTGTATTCTGCGTCCGTCTAGTTCATAAATATCAAAAATGATTGACGTACGACGCCATTTGCAATAATTATAACATCTTCCGATAGAGTGATTAATTTTGCGCCACCCTGTATATGTATCGTTAATAATGTAACGTCATAATACGTAAGACGAGGAAGTATGGACTTAAATCCTTTTGCCTTTCCAATAGGAAAATTCAACAGAAGCTCTCCTGACGAGCCCATAGCTGTGAAAGCTCAGGAAGTCGATTTAAAATTAAATCTAGGGCTTGTTTCACAATCGATAAGTAAAGTCCCAAGTAAGCTACTTCGAACATTAACGTACGTTCAGACTACGCTATGATATATAAATACATTACTGTTGTGTTAAGCGGTTATAGCTATTACCACGTTATATTATACCACGGTATCGCGCAGTACACATTTACATAGAACCTTAGATTAAAACAAAAAGGAAAGATACAGCACCCGCGGCTCAAAAGTGAACCGCTTAAATTGTGGTGCATGATCACAGTTCGCTTTAGTCACAATAGACATGATGACGGGGTAAAGTAAACGAAATTCTATTTAGTCCGTCAGTTAGATGATCAAAAAATAATGGACACGTATTTTTTCTTTGGGCAATCAACCAAAAAATGACAAATATAAAGCGCGTCAAAGTTTAGGAGTAGGGGCTCGTGACGTCACTTTTAAGTGAAAATTGTACCAAAACGTGACGTTATGCGACTTTTCGCTCGAAATCAATATGAGATATATTGGCAATGTTTCTATTATGTGAAAAAAGAAAAAAATCCGTGTCCAATACTTTTTGATAATCTACCTGATAAACGAAGACAAAAAAATAGTCATCATCCCTATTGGACATTCAAACACGCTGTATTTTTACTCAATATAACAATATTACGTATATTCTGTGTTATAAAGATAAAACAATGCCTACGATGCTTTTATAAAGAACACAAATAGTTCAAAATCAAATAACAAATTACTCGACAACACTTTTCATTCATAAAACTGTAAAAACATTTTTTTCTCAAAAATGAAGGTTTGACGTGAATGTTATTTACGTAATCTTAATGTTGCTATCAAGAAAAGGGCAACAATACAGCTCAGCCGTTACGGACTCGGAAGCGGACTCGCCGTTTCGCTTGCGCTGCGTTGAAGCGTACAGTACCCCTAGCACGAACCATTATCGAATTCGAATAGTTTGCAAACCGAAATGTCAATGTCAAATTTTGTGTGGAAACTTGAACAGCAGCGTCACTTTGGACGTAACGGGAACTAAAAATCATTACACATTTGACAATGAAATTTCGGACTCGCAAACGTTAGAATTCGATTTTGGTTCGTGCTAGGGGTACAGTTCTGTCTCGCTTGCTCGATTGAATGTTTATATACAGACGTGTGTGAGAGTTGCTTATGTAGTTGAGTCGGATCATAATTTATTTGATGCTAGTATGAGCGTACCGTATCTTCCCTTTTTGTTTTAATCTATCTTAGCATAGAACACGTACACATCACGCCATACTGTATTGTGTGGGCTTGCTATACGCGCTATTATATAAAACTGAATAGTTTAGCGATCAAAACGCACTTACTTTGAATTATACTTATCGATTGTGCTATAGACTTTTAGAGTAACAATAATGTTTTGTTAAACAAAACGAAACCGGCTTAGAAACAGCGCCCTTCAAAAAGTGGTTGTCAACAAATCCGTACAGATTTGGTACAGAAACGAGCCTGCACCGACCCGGTAAGAAAGGCAGGGTCGGGTGCTGGGTCGGGTTCTAAACGGGGTCCATAATGTATGTGTTAAAATGCATTTCATAGATTGCCGCATTAGGGATCAACGACACTACTAATAATCCCCGCTTGAATAGTAGGTACGTGTTGTGAATTCATAATTCTCTCTGTATATCAATACAGAGAGAATTATGAAAAATGAATAATACATATAGTATAATACATTACATAATACAATTAGCAAAATATTATTTAAAAAAGCAATAAAAATAAATCTTTAGTCTTGCCTTGCATCGTAGTATTGTAGTAGTATTGTTTCCGACAATTATTCATCAGCATTGTAGTGCGAAAACTAAGCTTTAAAGAAAATTCTACTAGAAAAACTCATTCGTTTATAGCGATGACAAACATTGTCTTCTCCGCAATTTTCCTTATTATAATAAGAACATTACAGAGATATATCGATTTGAAATTTTGCATGACTATGTATTCGTCAAGTTTTAGTACAATTTTCACTTAAAAGTGACGTCTCCCAAACTTTGAGGCGCTTTATCTTTGTAATTTTTTGGGTGATTTACCAAAGAAAAAATACATGGAGACCAAATACAATTTCGTTTTCTTTATCTCGTCGTCACTCATATTTTCAGCCGGGATCCCGTTTGAACCTGGCCGAGTGTTTTTTTTTAATTAGATTTTTTATAGATTTAACAGTTTAATGTTTAAAATAAAAATATAAGAAATTATGCTTTATTTAAATATTTATAACTATTTAGCATGTACTTTATATTGTACGATCAATAAACGTATAAAAGTACATTAATTTTATGACTAATGCTCACCCAATAAAGCTACCGAATCCATACAATTTTAAAGGTTCTATACTTATATTTATTTCTGTGAAAACCCTTGTAATAAGCTTTCGCTATCTGTACGTCATATTAACTTCTTGAACGGAATGGATGGTTTTACATTTCACTTAGAAGTAAATCGATTAACATATTATTACTATTTACTTTTGACACAGAATTCATTCAAGTGGTGGTATAATATGTCGATAAATTTAACGAATAACATGTATGCATGAACGTGTACATATTTTCATTTAACAGTTTCAAGTTGATCACTATTACGCATAATCTAATTGCGGTGTAATAAATAATTTGAATAAGAAATAAGAAGGCTAGGTATTGAACAGATGCCTTTTTATCCAGTTTTAATGGCATGACCATAACTTTCAATTTCAGGAAATGAAACCTGTTGCTTATAATAAATTGCAAACTTATAACTTCAATGTTCTGTGACTGTTCCTTGAAAATTTTGTAGTTGAAAAACTTATAAGATACCTTTTCCATCCATTTTAATTTTCATCCCATTAAAAACATGAGCACAGTAAATATTTTCAATATCCGGTTCAGCTCAAATCCATTACTTGTAAAACCAAATGTATTATTTAGCTAATATACTTGGATGAATATGCTGTTTATTTAATTTCTATATATTAACCGCAATGCTTTGGCACTGCCAACAAACAATTTCAGTTTAATAGAAATGAGAACTTATGTAAAAAGAGATCTCCCAGAAAGACCGACAAATAAGGTATTACAAGCCACATCACAAAGTGTTACAGTCGCATCAGAATGTGAGACATGTAACACTATGTGATGTGACTTCAGAATGAGAAACAAAAAAAATACTACACAAAGACGTGATATGACTGATTCCTTCTTACTGATTTGGAGAATTTGACCAAAAAATAATACATAAAATCTCGTAACAATAAAGAAAATAGTTTTCAGTGTGTTAGTATGACACTTCTTCCACACCTACGTGACGAAGCTTTAGGTGCTTTGGTAATAAAAGCGCTAAAATTTTCCAACTTGGTACTAAATGCGTTCGAAATTTACTTCTATCGAAATGAATTGCTGGCTGCGTAGTGCCTATAGACACTAGACGAAAGCTATAGCGGTTGTGGGTGACAATTAATTAATTTATAATGTGCAGCTGAAGGAGCTAACTTACATATTAGTACCAAAGCTTCATCGCGCAAGTGAACATGATTATGAGAATTGTGAGATAGATAGGAAATAAGTAGGTACTTACATAATATTTTTAACATCCTCTCTAAAGTGGCTGCGTGTAAAACAATGTTCTGTTTTATTTATTTACTTCATTTTCCTTCGTTACATTTAGGGTAGTGTAAAAGAATGTAAAATGAATGTAAATATGGTATACATAATTATATACTGCATATATGTTACGTGGTCAATTTGAACATAGACTTTTTATATACGAGCGTTTCTTATTTTTAACCGTGATTCAAACTTTCATCATTTCTTCGTGAGATGAAATAATAGAATATAAACTTGATTCATTGCATACATGGCATACATGGGAGCGAAACAAAAAAAAGAATGCGTCAGCTGTTATCTTTCCCGTGCACATTTTGCGTTTTAATAACTATCAACAGATAGATACGGCTCATTCGCATATTATTGTACAGTGCAGTTAAATCAATTAAAGTGCGAATTTCGTTGAGCGTACCACAAAACAGATGTTAGACAATCTGTTACTTCTCTTTCCGGATATCTAAAACCCAAACGATTTCAATCATTTTAAAGTCTGTAGGTAATCATAGCCTGTCCTGTAATACCTAATTTTAATTACCTAGGTACTTACTATTTATGAATTTATTGGTAAACGAATCACACATTTAGCTTTTATATTATCCAAAGCTAAATGAAGCGTCATAGAGATTTTAGAAGGTATAACAGTAGTACCTATTTATTTCTTATTTTTACACGCTTTTTCAAACGGGTATGAACCACGATTTATATATTTTTACATAATTCGCCCTTTCGGATCCTTCACCAGCACTACGGACCACGGAACCTGTAATGGAACCACGGATCCAGAATCTCAAGAATATAGTAAAAAATTAATAAATAAATATCTTTCATAAATGCTTAACTACAGAAATACATAATAGTACAAGTTCTTAACTAAAAAAGTGATGATAATACAAACGTACCTATTTGTATTATTATATATTGTTCAGAGTATAGTATGGATGCTGAAATATAGAATACAGCTAAAGATGTTATTTTAACACTAAAATAACATGTATGTCTACCTATCTAGGTATGTGTTAAAATAACACCTTTGTAAATAATAAATTCTCTCAATTGTACCTATGAAATGAAGCCAGAAAGTAGACATGACTCTGTGAAACTCTGAGTCATGCTTTGGTGCGACGGATAACTTCGCGACTTACCAAACGTCGCCGGTGACGACATTACATTTTATCGTTTTATTATTAGGTAAATTTGATATTATTACTTATAAGCAAATTGTATCCAAGTAACCATTATCTCTTATTTCAATTGGTCTCATTTAAAACAAAAACATAACAAAGATAAGGTACACTCAAAGATCTTTTGTCTTAGTTACAGCTTACAGTTATGTAAATGAATTCGTTTGGTACGTTACCTACCTCTTTTCTTAAAGTGTAAGTTAACCAAAACTTTGAAATTCCTCCGTTTAGTTTTGTGTTGTTGAATATAAAATAATATTCGCATTGGCATTTAACATTTTTTTAACGTCGCGATACGTAGTAACTATTAAGTAATCTGTGCCGATGTACGCTGGAAGCAGCTCGAAGATCACGACTACATAAGAGTATATTTAAATTTTATAATACAATAAGAATGCAATGTTCGTACAAATGTATCGTGATCGTTTAAACACGAGCCTTTATTTATAGGTATCTAGTGTTTTATTAAAAAAATATTCTAAACGTTGCGCGGGTATAAATATTTGGGTTTGGCGTGTAACACAATTAACAGTGTTTTTAGTTACAAAATGGCTTGAATAACACTAAACTACAGTATTACAGTTCAATTTCATTTAAGTCTGCAGAGCAACCGCTGGTATTCCCGGGAATGATGACACAGTAACAGAATATTAAATAGCCGATAACAAGTTAGTAACTCTGATTTCTTTTCGACGTGACATATTATACTTCAGCGTATCCGCGTGTGATTTGAAATTAGAATACAGGTACAAATTTCAAATCCCACCGCGGATTTCGCGGTGAGAAGTCAATTTGTTCTTTTGGAACAAATGGCACAGCAGTTCAATGGCCTCGACATTCAATTTACCATGTATTATTAAGCCTTTTGTATAATTATGGTTGAACTTCACTCGCAGGTAAGTTCCTTTAACCATAAATTTGACGTTCATAAAACTCATTTACCGATATGCTGGAAAAATCAATTAAGTACTATTTATTTATATTAGTTATCTGACACGATGAACTTTATATGCTTGCTACGCCTCGGACGATGATATATGCTTTATCTCTAAACGTACCTAGTTTGTAGCGTCATCACTCAGAATACAGAACTCTGTATTCTGAGCGTCATCATTACGTTTTGTAATTAGCTGCGTTCAACGGACTTGGGTATTGTATTTCATAATATTTACAGACGAGCACTATTGACCCTATCAGGCACAACAAAAGAGAGGAAAGCATTTAGGATAATCATTAATAGACCTTTATATAAGGTATGTAGCATTAAGTTTGTTTCTGAACTGATTTAATTATTGAAGTGAAACTTTTTTAGTCACGCTTGACTTGGGAGGTAAACTGGCGAATGTGTGACGATTTTTACCGGTGACTCATCGGGAAACAATGAACAATACCCGTCACAAATTACATGAATCTAGTGCTTGGTGGGTGATAAAGGACCCAGCGCGGATTGGTGAGTGATTACGGACCCAGCGCGGATTGATGGGCGACAATGGACCCAGCGCGGATTGGTGGGTGATAACGGACCCAGTGCGGATTAGTGGATGATAACGGACCCAGTGCGGATTGGTGGGTGATAACGGACCCTGTGCGAATTGGTGGGTGATAACGGACCCAGCGCGGATTGGTGGGTTAATAAGTTATTATGTTGGTAAATAACAATATCACGCATTGATGTGCTGATAACAGCACTGGCAAACCTTTTATACTAGTGGAAAGGTATCCTTCGGATGGCAGCAGACGAGTGTAAAGACAAACTTGTGTCTGAGATTTACTTTATCGAGTCTCAAATTGTGACAGACCAAATTTTGTATTATTTAACCTATAAAAGGACACGAGTGTGTACATTCATCGTTAAAAAATCCCCATTCGTAGCGGAACCTTATATTCAGGACAACCCCTAAACATATCCAAAAACACCATTTCGAAAACACGATTAAACTTCCCAGTAAAAATAACAAAAAAAATGAAACGTAAATATACAGGTCTAAAATATAATCACTAAAACTAAACTGCAGATCGTGCAAAAACTGCCCTACCAAAAACAAAAATTGAAAATAAATTTTACATTTAAAAATCACAAATTGGAATGTGTTAACTCTTACTCCCTTTTAAGCCTTGAAATTGACACTCACACACATGCACTGGAAAAATCACATTAATAAAATAGCTACAAATCGTAAAGGTTCACGTATGCGCTTTAGTTAAAAAAGTCCACCGACAGACTGCACTGAATGCATATTATGCGTACGTAACGCTGGACTCCAGTACGGCATTGTTTTGTGGGGAAATAGCGTAGACATTTTAAAACTATTTAAACTCTAACCCCCTTATTAATAAACAAGGAATAAGCTTAGACTAGTTACGCCCTGTTTTGTTCATGTCACTCATATGCCATTTGTCATTCAATGAACAGAGACAAAACATGGCGTAACTAATCCAAGCTTATTCTTTGTTTATTAATAAGGGGTCAAAAGCGCTGCCTTAGAATTATAGTAAATATTGATCAATGGACAATGTGCCGACCATATTTCATAGGTGATGGTATTCTAACCCTTACGAGTATATACATTTTGGAATTATGTATGTTTGTTAGAAAACACACTCATCTTTTTCCACAACAAGTCAAAGATTAGCCCCTCCAAATTCCAAATTATATTTAGTACAAACATGACCTTTTGCTATGGCCGTGAAAGTCTACAATAAAATTCCCGAACATATAAAAGCCGAAACATTATACAACTACATAATTAAGTCATTTTTGTCTAAGACCAGTCTTATTCGATGCAAGAGTTCTTCAATTTTAGAAGTAGTTAATTTAAGTAAGACCTCATTTTTTGCTAATGTTCCTACGTAATGTTATTTTATTTGAAATTATTATTTTTATTGAATGCTATTTCTGACTGTGAAGATCTAAGTTATTAGTTACTATTAGTAATATATACATATAAATATATATTTAAAAAAGTTCAAGTAAACAGTAATTGAATTGAGGTAGTTGATTTTTTTTAATAAAGGATATAAAATGTCCTTTATCGTCTATATGTTGTAAATTGCTCTACCCTATCAGGGTTCATGTGTCTGTATCTATATTTTTATGCAACATCTGTAATAATCACATGAGTGCAATAAATAAATTTGAATATGAATTTTATGAATCCTCCCAAATCCTTACTGTAAATAAAGTATGTGGAAATTTGTATAACCTACCTATGCCACCTGACACCTAGAAATTTACCCAAAGCACAAGCTAGCGAGTATGTATACGTTCATTGTATACCCTAATACTATTCGATTAAACATATTATGTCCATCACAAAATATATAAAGTCTGGTGGCCTTGGGAACTAATTCTATAAATTTAATTTAAGCTTGTTGAAAATGCCAATGCGTCTTCATAGTTCTTTACTAAAAATAGGTATTATTTAGAACAAAGTATGAAGAAATTTGCTTGATATAAATTTAAGAAGTAAGTGATATAAACTTTAAAAGCAACAAAAAGAAATTCTCAGGGTCAACCGGCCGGCAGATAGTTTAACACTATTGACTAACTGATCTCCATATTGTTCAAGTTTCTATTAGACATTGTTTGTTTTCACTCGTAACTAGCTGAAATAACGCGTCTTCAATCAAAGTCTCTAACAAATAACATCGAAAACCGACAAAAAAATATTTTTGTCGTAATAGAATAGAACGACGATACTTGGTCTGAAAATAGCAAACTTAAACAAAAGCATACGATCCCACTAATATCATAAATGTGTAAGTTTGTATGTGTGTGTGTGTTTATTATTTGACGACCTCCGTGGCTCGTATAGTATGTACATTGGTTTTCAAGATGTCCCCTACACAGAGGTCCGGGTCGGAGTCTAATCCCACTGGGGCAAATTTTTGTGAGATGAATACGAGCATTTGTAATTAAGTCATGGATGTTTATATGTATTTCTAAATATAGAAAAATGTATATACTTATATAATTGTGTATCATTAAATGTATTCTACACGTTGCCCTAGTATCCCATAACAAAAGCCTTACAGTTCTTACTTTCTGGAATAGGTTAATTAGTGTGTGTGTAAGAAATATTTATTTCTTTAAGTAAGTTTGTAACGCAAAAAACTACTAAACGGATTGGGGATGAGCTAGGTACAAATTGCTTTGACGATTACGGAAAAATGCAGCTATTAGTATATAAAGGTGAAAATATTAATAAATGTTCAAATCTCATTAGATATACATTTATCATGATGATGGAATTAGGTCTGAACTATAGTCAGGTTGTAAGTCCGTAGCCTACCTACAACACTATGTTGATAGCTGAGCGTTCGCTGCACGGAAAAGTTCTGTTCTGACGCATTCTGTTTATCTTCCGCTCTTAGGCCCGTATTATAGAAAGATTCTCAGTGATTGATCTAATCTTGAGCATAGTTAGAAAGGGATGCCGCCATATATAGCACATAGCGACATCCCTTTCTAACTAACTGTACTCAAGTAAATATCGACACTTAGTTGTCATTCTGTAATACGGGCCTTAGTACAGCACGGTAGAGAAATAGTACTGCTTCTTAAATATCGTTACATAAACTCATTTAAAGACTGGAGAAGGATCAATATTGACGATTTTACGCTTTGTAGTAACTTGGTGTGCTGTTGATTCTATAACAATGAAAAGCACATTGTCATTTTTGAATAACATTGCCACGCATTATCTCAAAACTCAAAGCCTATCATTTAAAAAATACATACAACACTATTGACTCGACGATGAGCACGGCGTCAACCGCAACTTGAATTTTGAGTTTTATTTTTTCGGCAAACGTCAGACTTCGGTACAGACTTTCATTTTTAGATGTGGGAAAAAGTTACATTGACGCTTTTTTTAGCTTTGAAAGGGGCCAGGATAACAAACAAATTTAGACTTGTTGTTAACTGTTATTGGCTTCTTGTTAACTTACTGCTCGTTCCCACTTGTCGGGTGTCGGATCTGTATATTAATCGGAGGTTTCAGTGGCAGAGCATTTTATATGAAGCTATTCACACTTATCGGAAACCGATTTTGTGTCGGCTCCGACAAGAAATGTCGGGTGTTTTGCCAGCCCTCTACGCCCGGAAAAAAATCGTGTCGGATCTCGCTCGCCTATGATTAAGAATGGCGCTGTTCACATTTGTCGGAGGTCGGGGCCGATAACCCTCTTCGCGCTTTGTATTTTGGCAGTATATCACTGATATTTGAGCCAATAGATGGTTGAATGTACTTATCGACATTCTAAATAATTGAAAAACTTAATTTCGTCACTTCTCAATTCAGTTATTAAGTTCTGAAATGTTCCCAAACTAAATCTTTCCCTCAGGATTGGGTGCACCCAATATTTTCTTTCCTTGGCTGTCTTTCCTCGTTTTTTTCTTAAATAATAATACATCACACAACACAACAACTTCGTCAACGTCCATCGTGAATCGTCGCCTCGCGTAGAGTGCCTAAAATTGGTTAAAGCTTCAACCGTGACCGACAACAGATTATTAATCGTGTGTGTGAACAAAGGCACCGACATCCGATTAATATACGGATCCGACACCCGACAAGTGGGAACCAGCTCTTACTTATTGTCGTTCTTACCGATTCGTTGCTAGACAAAGACAAGCATTACCGCACCGGCACGATGACCGGTAAAACAACGGCCGTTAAAAAGAGGACTATGCAGATTTCACTAAGGTATATGAGGAGTTGGCGAACAAAATGGTATAATAACATAAAATTAAATTTTACAGGAGCTGTAAAAAACTGAATGACATACCTACAGTGAGCTTTTGGCATGGTTTTATATTTACAGATTTAGTAATTTTAATACTGTCTTAGGTTTAGGTGGTTTTGATTTGATTGGAAATTCAAAGGGCTAAACCTCCGGACTGTAAAAAATGTAGTTTGACCAGATGCGTAATTATACCGTTTTGTTGGCAAGCTCCTCATATATTCTATATATGTCGTAGAATGATTTGATAAATGGAACTTTCACGAAAATCCTAGGGATTTTGAGAAAACGCGGGTAAATAAACAATGGCGATAACATTGCTCAAAAAAATTCAAAAAAAAATTCAATATCATTTATTCAGTCTAGGCTGTTACAAGCACTTGTGAATGTCGAAAAGCTACGCCATCGGTTCGCAAATCTACGGCGGGAGACCTTGTACTGAGAAGAACCGGCAAGAAACTCAGCAAGGGCTGTTTTTTTCTCCCTGTATTATATACAGAGTCGTCAATTTGAAAAATGAGTTCAATATGAGATAACCCATGAAGTAACTTTCCATTACAAATGTAAATGATAAAACAATTATGACTATAAAATAAAAAATATAAAAAACAGATTTAAAAATGAAAAAAAGTTTAGGAATGCCTCAATCTTAATGTTAACGATTGAACCCAAGAAGCCAAAAATCCAAGAATTATAAATCATCATCATCATCATCATCAGCCTATTAATGTCCCCACTGCTGGGGCACAGGTCATATAAATAATAAATAAATAATGTAAAAAATAGAAATCTTTTAGAATTATAAATAGCCAAACAATTTTTTTCTCAATCTTTCTGAGGTGATCTTTTTTCAGAAGGATTAAGAAATGTGATCGACATTGTCTTATTATCCGCGTTTTAAAAAAGTGCCTAAGATTTTCGCGAAAATTCGGTTTTTCAGATCATCCTACGACACGACATACATAAAAGTGAGACCTCGATGACGCACCGGTTAGCGCAATTGGTCTGCCATTTTAGAAGAACAGCAACTTTCGCAAGGCCATTAAGAGGATGGTGACACAAATTTTGCCTACACGATCTCTTTTGTGCTTCTGAAGGCACATTACGCAGTACTGAAGACTGCGTCAGTCGTCAGTACCCACCAAACCGCACTGGGTTCCCGTTGTGGGTCACGGCCCGCACTGGTTTCCATCCATACTCCTGGTGTTGCAGATGTCTATGGGTGACGGTGATCACTTACCATCAAATAAACAGTAAGCTCGTATATACTATAATATTAAAATGTCAACTAATGGTGCCACCTTTGGTAGGTACTGGCTTATCTTATCTATGGAAACAGACTGATCAGAAAAAAAATTGGCCTTGGAATTTCCGAAAATATTGCACAACACCCATAATAGATTTTTAACTTTAGTTCTAGGTAAAACTAGTTT
The DNA here is from genome assembly GCA_902850365.2 of Chilo suppressalis. Lineage (NCBI taxonomy): Eukaryota > Metazoa > Arthropoda > Insecta > Lepidoptera > Crambidae > Chilo > Chilo suppressalis. Next base: position 4,454,300 of record OU963904.1, on the reverse strand, counting down.
TTACGGGTTAATGCACGAAACTTTATTTATTTATTGACGTTTCGCAGCCTTTTCAGGTCTGCATCGTCAGAAACATGAATGACACAGAATTGACGTTTCGCAGCCTTTTCAGGTCTGCATCGTCAGAAACATGAATGACACAGAATGTTTCTGACGATGCAGACCTGAAAAGGCTGCGAAACGTCAATAAATAAATAAAGTTTCGTGCATTAACCCGTAAAAACTAGTTTTATTTAATGAGTGATGTGCGTGAAAACCTAAGAAACAAATTTAGTTCTAGGTATTAAATATGATCTAATATCGATACCAACTCACATTTAAATTCTTATATATTTCGGTATATTCTTGGCTACTTACTAAAGAGACAACCAATCATTATCTCTGCCCATTGCTTGTGGTAATTCTTCTAATATACTATCCGTCGACTCGAACGTCTGCTTCAAAGCTGATCTGAAAAAAAATTAAAAATTACTAGATAAAATTCCACGCGGACCAGGCAGTAGACGAGACTTGAACCCGCACCCTCCATTATCCGGGCGGATGCATTATGCTACCGCGGCCCTAATTGTCTGTGTCAAATTTTCTCTAGTATTTCTGAGGCTGCAAGGCAGCGCCATCTCTTCGCATTGTAGGTAACCCACAATGTTTTAGCACTAAATTATCTAGCATTTATATGCTTAAAAAAAATATATATATAACTGATAAATTATATTCTTTTGCATTAAACTGATATTTACATAAATCTAGAGAAAATTTGACTAGAAAAAACATCACTCTATGGCAATTAAATTAACAAGTGAGATAATTTTACATTCTTAAGAAAAAATAGCAATGCAGTTAATTGTTTTGTATTTTATTAATTTAACTGCTAGAATCATAAATGAAAAGAAAGATTTTACTAAAGATTTCTTCTATTACCTATGTATTTCTTAAATTGTTTGACTGCAAGGCTGTGCCATTTCTTTAGATTGCTGGCAATTACTACATGGAACGAGATACTTTTAGAAGTATTAAACGTTCCACAGAAGAAATAGCAATTTAGACAGTATTTTGCATAATCCTCCAAATATAAATTTGATATTTTACACAATCATGCCTATATGTTACTCAATCACGCAACAAATACTGAAAGGATTTGAATGATATTTGGTACACACATAGTTTATGACCTTTTTTTGTGTCTGCGAAATGTCTTACGCATCCTTCAACCACTGGGGGAGCGAGAAAGCGAGAAGAAGGTATGTGGGACTCCTCCCTGTCCCCTTCAGCCAGCCCTGGAGCTCGGAGCTCGCTAAAGTGAACGGGGCCCTACCTACGCCCTGAACAGGGCCACTAAAAACCAGACAATACTTCTGCACCGTCATCCGACACGCACTATGAGGACCGCGGTCCCCCTAGTGCGTGCCGAGAGGGCGGCTGTGGTCGCGGAACCCGTCTCCGAATGGATACTCTTTATTCCGGAAAAGTGTTAGGTTCTTGTGAGGTTCTCAGGAAACTGATGTTAACAAAAAACTAATGTTAATAATAAAAATAAATAGATTGACTGAGTAGTATTAATTTCTAAGAAAACTTATAGTTAGTACATCACGTTGATTTTATAGTAATATAAGTTATTTACGGGATTGTTACCATGTACCTTGTTTTTAGCGAGTTTCCTTGATTTTAACAATCCCGTAAATAACTTATATTACTATAATATTAGTGACCATGAAAGTTTTCAATGAAAGAAAGAACTATTTCACTTTTGTTATGTTCTGTATGAGTCATGTATGTGTGGGCGGCTGCGCCCGCGGCGACGATTAACGTCATCAATAAAACAGTGCATTGACAGCCGTAGCCGTCGAGTTTTTCAGTAGTCCCTGTGCACGCATAATTGTGTAAATTGTTGGCAATGATCATTTGACCATCTATTACTGGCTACTTATATAGTCATAGCGTCATTTTGCCTTGTAAATACGTCATGATTATTAAACTAATACCCCCATCTTAATAAACGAAGAATAAGCTTGAATTAGTTACTCCATGTTTTGTCTCTGTTTATTTAATGATATATAGCATTTGATTTATACAAATAAAACACGGCGTAACTAGTCTAAGCTTATTCCTCGTTCATTAATAAGGGGATGTATGTCTGAACTCGGAACTATCAAACTCCAAAGTGAGATTTTATTTTACAGAATCGCAATACACCAGGTACATTAATGATTATACCAGGGATGGCGAACCAAAGACACGCGTGCCATCAGACACAATATTTTGTAGGTGAGGGCTATAAGAAGGCAGAGGCTGTAATTATCAAACCGCACGTATGCCATACGACGTTTTATAACACATTTACGAGGAAATAATACTACCTACGTACGTACTTTCTGAAAATTAATTTGCACCTTTGTTTGTTTTCCATAAGATGAAATTTTGTTAAGCTTCACTGTAAGTATCTATCCATGGATTTTTCGGGCAAGAGGCTTAGCGTAGCGTTTTTCGACTTCCGGCGGAGTCAAATTAATAAATTCGTTACTACTTGACAATATTTTCAAATAAAAACAATACAACGAAAAGAAAAAGAAATAACTTTTTCACAGATTAGTGATGCACGCGCATCAACGTTTTTTTAGGCAAAGGACCAAAAAACCAACCAGTGTTACTAATAAAGTAAATTAATATTTTTGAGAATTGGTTACCGATACATGGTTGTAATTTATTGTCAAAATGAATCAAATTAAAGAATTAAATGTTTATATATTATCTCCCAAAGTTCATTTTATTAAGAAAATGTTGGCTACCTTTCTGACATAAAAACTCTTTGCTAAGATTTAAAAATAGTATATTTCATTACTAGTACGGAATGGTTGTCATTGCAAAGAGTTCCGACAAATGTCTACCCGAGCCGAAGGCGAGGGTTGACAGTCGGAACGAGTTGCAATGACGGTTCCGTACGTGTACTGAACGACTATTTTTAATACAGTTGCGAAAAAATGAAGCAATTTAATCAAATTATAAAAACACAATAAACTCAATTAACTAATCATTTATTTCTTATAAAAGTTATAATTCACATATACATTGAAATTGGTACAGTTTTTTATACTAACTGGGGAAGTTTTACGTTGCATATTTACTGATACTGATACTGATTGTTCATGTATATTTGTCATACAATGGCGTTTGCTAGTTGATGGAATTGGATCTGATGAATTATCATTATCAACGAAGGTACTCGTAGATGGACGAACGTTCTCTTCAGCATGTGAAGGAGACGGACTGGACCTTAAATTAATGGATTGTGTGATCTTTTTCCCAGTTTCTAGTTTGTTGTTTAATGAATCACCAATATAGCTTTCTGCAACTTTGTCCGATTTCCAACCACCTAGTCGCTTTAAGGACGTCAAATTGGCTCCTGAATCTGCCAATAATGTAGCAGAGGTCCTTCTGAAGCTGTGCCCAGTATAACACTCAGCATCCGGCAGACCAAGAAACGTAGCTATTTCTTTTGGCATATTACCAAATTTGTTTATGCCGATTACTTGAGCTGTACACTTCCCTTTTTGGAAATTTTGAAAAAAACGGTCGGATTTTCCTTTTTGCGACCGCTGGTTCATATATTTTTTCACTATTGTGAGAAAATCTCCTTCAACAACAAAGCTTCGCGGTATCTTATTTTTTGTGTTTGGAATCTTGATAAGTAGCATTTCTCCATGGGCTTCAATATCTTTTAAAGTAATATTGGCTAACTCCTCTCTGCGGCAAGCTCCAACAACGCCAAAAATCAGAGCAACCTAAAAAAAACGATTTGATTCATATAAATAATGTATTGACTGTATTTTGCGATTTTGTAAACTGAACACTAAAGAAAAATGTAGATATGTATACTTATTAATAAATTACCTTTGTGGCTAAATAACAATCATCGGGAGCTTCTTTCAAAAACCTTTCCACGTCATTCGATGTTAATATTTTCGACTTTTTACTGGTAAACCCGTCTGTCTGATTGTCGTTTTAAGAAAGAATTTAATTTTGGATATTGACTTATATCCATTTGTTCCTTATTTTCAGCATACTTTTTATCATCGAAAACCTTGACCATAACGTAGAAGGTTTTAATTTTGCTCAGAGTTTGGAAAAGTATGCTAACATAACATTTTCTGAAAAACTATTCGCTTTTTTCTCTTCTTTCCACGCAATAAATTCATCGTATGTAGATATGTAGCGAATTTTTGACTTTTCCGGTAAAATGAACTCCGAAGCATTTTGTGCAATTATACTGAGTTCCGGTGGAGTTAATTCAAAAAAAATTAGGTCGAAATTACTCATTTTGTGTAAAAAACAACTAAACTCGCAAAGAAAATTTCGGAAAATGGCGCCAACCGTAGAATGTAAGCAGTTTTTTTTCACCCATTCTGGTAGGCAAAGGGAACTGCCCATACAACCAAGTCTTTAGTACTTAGTATTTTTTATTATAAGAAATGAAATTGAAATTTAATGATATGAAATGAACTGAAACCTTACCTAACTCATTCAATCAATTAATTAATTCTGATATTGGACAAATTAGTATAGGTAGCTTCTTTTTAAAAACAAATAAACCTATTTGCACGAATCGCAAAAACTTCTATGATTTTTTTTAGTTAAAACTTCATGGTTGTTTTTTTTTAATAGAAATAATTTTGACAGTTGGGAAAGAAAACGCACGAGTTCGGGAAAGGCAAAAAAAAGCACGAGTGTGAAATAGCCCAGATCCCGAACGCTACACGTCCCTGCAATACGCCACTTTTTGAGCAACTGTATTAAAAAGTATCATTCGTTGTTAGACGGAACATAATAAGCCATGCGTTTTACTTTACATTACAGCACGCGTGTGTAATGTGATAGATTATGATATTGAAATTGGTGCAATAAGAGACGCTTTACGAGCAAATGTGTTATAAATATAATTAAGTAGGTATTATATCCATAATGGAAAAGCAAAATTGCTTAAACGCTGCTCTAGTGACTCTACAACTGTGTACTCTACAACTTTTCAGAAACGAGGATCAAAGTTTTTTTATTCACAAAAAACATCATTGCCTATTTTAAATGATACGTAGTGCCATATGAATAAAAAAATATTCATAAAATAATACTTTCTAAATATCCTCCTATTAAAAAGTTACAAAGTGCCTTTACTCTACGAATTAGATGTTGGTAAAGCGAAAATCACTCGGCCCAACATAATTTTTTTGTCAAGCAAACATCAAATCATACGCCAAAAAGTAGGCCGTAAGCGCCATTGGTTCAAAAAACACCTAAATGAATGTCGCTTCAGTTGTGAACAATAAAAATCTTAAAAAAGTTGAGTTGCTGAATCACCAAAAAGATACTCAAATATTCACGTAATATAAACAGATAGACGCAGAAAAAAACCAGTGTGCTTATGACCACACGACTGAATTGAAACTTCTATAGCTCCATCTATATGTATAGTGAAACCTGGATAAGTGAGACTTCAAGGGACAAGAGAATTAGTCTCACTAAAAGAGATATTCCACTAACCCATGGTCTTAATTAGCTAGGTGTAAATAAATATCCGTTTCACTTTTAGAGGGTTTCATTAATAGAGGTCAGAATACAAGTAATTTCACTTATAGAGATGTATTTTTTTAAATAAAACAACGTATTATATAAACATTAAACGAAAGTTTTAATCTTCATTATAAATCAAGAAATATAAAGAATGTAAGTAACAAAAATAATCAAACACGTTTTTATAAAGATTACAAAAATGTAAACAAAATGTATCAATCAATTACAAAAATTATATACAGAATAATTGCGCAGAAGAACTGGCAGGTCTTCAATCCATTGGCTACATTTTTTAACATCAACAGCGTTACTTTCTCCACAAATATCTTTGAAAACTATACCGTTTCTTTTTTTGAACCCTTCCAACCATCCATTGCTGCTACAAAAATTTTGAACGCCGAGTCTTTGCACGAAATCTTGTTTGTGTCTTTTCCTTAATCATCGGTCCACTTACTGGAACGTTCTTGGTACGAAGTTGCTTGATCCAGGTTAGCAAACTGTTTGAGTTCAGGATATTCTGATAAACGTACACGCAGTTTTCCTTGCCCTTCAGAACACTGCGATTGAATTTAATCTTTATTCTTAATTATTCTACAAAAAGTAGGTTTTGGTATATTGAATTCGACACTGACTTCATCGCGATCTTCCCACTTTCTAAAACAGATATCAACTTCAGTTTTTCACGTACTGATAAAGATCTGAGACTTCATTTCGGCATTTTTCAAATAAACGTCCGTATGATAGCAAAACAAAACTAAAACTGATGGTCATTGAAACTCATAACTAATAAATAAGTGTACTCGTAGAATTAGCGGGTAGAATAAGAATAAGTTGGTAAACAAGCAAAACGATGCTATCTCAGTTACAGAAGTTAATGCATATAAAATTCTTTCGCTGTCTCAGTTACGGAGGTCACTGTGATGATAAAATCGAAATAACGAATTCCAGATATAGAGGTTCGCTTCGTCCCACTAACAGAGGTGATTCAGTGCCAAGGTGTCTGGACCTCAGCATGAGGTCCAGTTATGGAAGTTTCTCTCCACAGTTGTTAGTTCTAGCTCCCCTAACAACTATGGTATTCCGCAAGGTAGCACGCTTGGCCCTACCCTGTTTCTGGCCTACGTCAACAACCTTTGCAAAATCAGAATGGACAACGGTAACACGCTGGCTTTTGCAGACGATACCGCCCTAATCTTTCACGGTAAAACTTGGTCTCTAGTCCGGAAATTTGCTGAACGAGGTCTTAAAAAGGTTATAGGGTGGTTAGACAACAATCTTCTAACCATCAATGTACCTAAAACAAAATTCATATGCTTTAGAATCTCTAGTGCTACTAAACCTCCCATTAATTTTAACGTAAAAGCCCACTTTAAAACGTGTTCCTCCGATACTATTGACCCCCCTTGTGATTGTCCCTATTTAATTGAAACTAATACTCACAAATATCTGGGTATCATAATTGATAAAAATTTCAATTGGGCACCTCATATCTCATCCCTAAGCAAAAGAGTACGAAAATTGCTTCACATTTTTAAAAACCTTCGTGAAGCAGCTGACCCAACGCTTATTATAAAAATCTATTTTTCTCTTTGTCAATCCCTACTAACCTATTGTATTCCGGTTTGGGGTGGTGCTGCTAAAACCCATCTTTTGGAGATTGAAAGAGCACAGAGAGCTGTTCTCAAAGTCATGCTAGGTAAACCCAGGAAATATCCGACACGCCAGTTATACCAGGAGGCTAATTTACTAACTGTTAGGCAGCTATTTATTTATAATACTATCCTTCGGCATCATAAAACGATAGACCCATCCCAACTTCCTAAACATAAGAGGCGATATCGTACGAAAGTCCCAAATTATAATTCAATATTTGCTCGACGTCAGATGTACTATACTGGGCCGTTTCTCTATAGGTACTTTGATGATATATCCCGTATAATTGAAATGAATAAAGCTGGTTTAAAGACAACTCTAAAAGAAAAATTAAAATCTTTTGATTATCTTGCGACAGAAAAAATATTAAAAGTTGATAAATAATCCTGTATTGGCATTGCAATCTTAAACTATAAAATGTCCTAAATGTATTATTTATTTAGAATTTAACTTCTTTATATGAATAGTGTGTGTCAAAACTTCCCATCATGATTATTTATAAAGTGTCTCACTAAGTGCATACAATTTGTAAGTTTTCTGACCATTGTTTGGGGTGGAGGGTTGATAACCTGGGATACAGGATTTTTCCTAGTTCAGGTATCAGCCCACCACAGTCTGCAACATTGTACCATTGCTTCATGTAAGTTTTATTTAGATTGTGGTATGAGAAAATAAAAATTTATTATTATTATTATTATTTTCTCACTTATCCAGGTCCCACTTCACCAGGTGTAGGTATATATATATATATATATATACTAGCGGCCCGTCCCGGCTTCACACGGGTGTATTAAATACTATGTAAATATAATGAATCAGCATTTATATCTAGAATACAAAGAAAAATTAACAACAAATAAACAAAAGGAAACAGTGGAAGAGCTTTTCACTATATAACGAAAAAACAATTTTACAAAACTACACAAACAAATTTGAAGGACGTAAATTCAATGAAAGAAAATTCAGTTCCACACGCATCGCTTAGGGAACCTCGGTTTTCATTCTACGGCATTCAATTTTCGATTTTTTTAAATTTTCGAATACTGCTAACGTCACGTTCTATTGTGTCTTGCTCTTTTTTTTTTAATATTGTATCAGTTCTGAAATGAGAAAGTCTGAAGCCACTTTTTTATAATTATTTATATAGGTATGGAGCTTTACAATGTCACCATCTGTATATTGAATATTTATATAAATACCTACTATATAGTTGCCCAGCGAACTTCGTACCGCCATAAAAAATAGGGGTTGGTGGTAGAAGGGTGAAAATTTAGGGTTGTATGTATTTTTGTATGATGATGGTCCAAAAATAATTGTTTAAGTAGGGACCACCCTTAACATTTAGGGGGATGAAAAATAGATGTTGTCCGATTCTCAGACCTACTGAATATGCATATAAAATTTCACGAAAATCGGTCGGGCCGTTTCGGCTAATAGTTAAAACTGTCTTTATTAGTTATTAATAAAATGTGAAAAAATAATTATTGCACTGGAAATTAATAATAAATTCACGATGAGAGTAAAATTAACGTAATAGATGCACAGAAAAATTAAAATAATACGTATAAGTCACTGCTACGATCGATACACAAATGAAACCAAAAAAAATGGCCGAAAACTGTATATTGAGGAAGACAGGAAACCGGCTTCCTTCTCATCCCTACTCCGTGATGTTTGCTGGATGAGAGGTGACCCAGGTAGACATCTAGCCGGGATAACTGATCGATTGATCGTTGATCGGTTATCGACCGGTGAAGGCGGAAGAGCAAATTGAATTGTGGATTGGATTACCCTTAACATTTAGGGGGATGAAAAATAGATTAAATCCGATTCTCAGACCTACTGAATATGCATATAAAATTTCACGAAAATCGGTCGAGCCGTTTCGGAGGAGTTTAACCACAAACACCGCGACACGAGAATTTTATATATTAGATAATTATGTGTATGTGTGTTTACAATATATACATGTATACATATTTTATTTACTAGCTATAAGAGAAAGAGAGTGTGCGCGCGCACTGCTTTCTCTTCCTTATATTCCCCACTCAACTCCCGTTCGCCTCGCCCGAACACACTTTTCGTAACGCGTAACGCATTCGCCAGCTTACCGTGCCAGGTCAAGCGTGCATAATGAAGTTTCACTTCAAAAAATCTGAATCAAACGATAATAATATATAATATATAACTCATTTTCGACCAAAGTGGAGTATAAGCTATTTTGCCTTTCCACTGTCGATATGACGAGCGAAAACCAGTTTTTTGTTGTTGTAAATAAAGAGCTTTAAGTTGATAATATTTATTATTATTACTTTCCCAATACTCACAAAGTCACAACAAATTTTATGGCACAGGCTCATGAGACATTTCTTTAGATATATGCCACGTTCATAAATGAAGGTTGGCTATCCTTGGTTATAGAAATAAATCGACTCACAAGTCGATATCTTCCCGGCTGGTGACGTCAAACAAGTATCGGGACATAAACACCCTCTCCCTTTGAACTGCCACCACGGCGTCACCCAGTGCTAACGCTGTGTACACCTGGAATTCAAAAAATAACAACAATTTCCCAGCTGTCTGTTTTAAAACCCTTTTTCTCATGATTTGAGAAAAGCCTTGGCCACAGCAAGACATTCATCATCATCATCAGCCTATTACGGCCAGGCCTTCCCTATGGATGGAATAGGAAGATTGGGCCATGACCCACCACGCGGGCCCAGTACGGATTGGCAGGTGCTAATGACTGCAGATGCAGCCGGCACCAACGACTTTACGTGCCTTCCACACGGAAGCGAAGAAACGACGAACGAAGCAGAACTCGAGATATAAGATTTTTGGTCACCCATCCAATGACCGACCACTGCGAATATGCTTAACTTCAACGATCGCAGCTGAAAGCGCTAACCACCTGCGCCATCGAGCTCCTCGCTAGGCATTGATATACTAAAATATGTTTGCCACGGCTTCGCCTGAGCTCAAATTTACACGTTCGTCCATCAATGCCTTTTTGCTGGCCGCTGCAGTAATGTACTATAGTTACAGCATGGACCAATAATGGTGTTAATCAATCACGCAAGAAAAGGCTGAACGGATTTAGATGAAATTTGGCTCACATATAGTTTATAACCTGTATTGTGACAGGATACTTTTGATCGCGAAAAAAATATTAAGTTCAAAGGGATTTTCAAAAAACTAAAGTCAGCATATTGTTTGTCAAATTGTCAGTAATTTTTCACATGACGTCAGAGCTGCATAAGATTTGCGTTACAATTGTTAAATTACAAAATGGCTCTCAGCCAAATCTTGATAAAATGATTTCTTAATTTATAAAGAACGAATACATTTCACATTTGATATCACTGATTATGCGTTCAAAGAAGAATTAATATAAAATCATCCCACAACAGATCGTCACCTTCCATGTGTCAGCGACATATTATGTCGACTTGGGGAAATAGGGCGCTGGACGCACCTTCATCATCATCATCAGCCTATTATTATCCCCACTGTTGGGGTACAGGCCTTCCCTATCAATAGAATATTGTGTTTAACTATCATGGTCACTAACATTATAATAATTTATGTTATTTACTGGTTTGCTACCATGTACAGGGCGCGACACGTAACTCTAGCGCTGAACAAATCGCGGAGGGGATAGCGGCCCATGGGTACGACTGGAGAGCCAATCGGCGCAACGCACGACCACCCGCGCACCTCTGTTCCCCCCAAGACATCTTCATTTTTACTTCTGTGCAATTAGGGTCAGCGCTAGAGTTTCGTACCGCGGCTTATGGTAGCCATACACACTACGAGAAATCGTTACGATCAGACTGTACAGTTCGAACGGTACAGTTTATCGTACGTGGCGTACGTATAGGACACTGTGCAGTTTTATAACATACACGCTACGATTTATCGGTACCGTTCGGACTGTACAGTCTAATGGTAACGATTTCTCGTAGTGTGTATGGCCGGTATTATACACTGTTGTTAGCGAGTTCCATATATGTCGGTACTCGTTACCTCCGTTAGTTACTCCGAGATCATGGCGCTTGCAACAGAGCTGAAATATCTGGGACTCCCTCGCTGGAGTAGTTAATAATATAAATTACTATCATGTTAGTGACCATTAAATAAAACACACTTAAACTGTTTCAAAATGCGTCTTTTTATATCTTGTTTCTATCCTTTTCAGGCTTCGTCGTCAGAAATTTGATTTTAATTTTCTTATGTTTTTATTTATTTTTAAGCATTGAACTGCTAGATGTTTAAATCTAAAGAAAAGTTTACTCGAAAAAAAATCCACGCGGATCAGGCAGCGGACGGGACTCGAACCCGCACCCTTCGCAATCCGGGCGAATGCACTGACCATTATGCTACCACGGCCCTATTGGCCGCGTCGAAATTTTCCTAGCCTTAAGCTGCAAGGCAGCGCCATCTCTTAGCATTGTCGGTAACCCACAATGTCAAATGAATACTTTTTCAAGTATTAAACATGTGAAAGAAGAAATAGCAATTATAGTTATGTTTTTATTTATTTTTAAGCATTTAACTGCTAGATGTTTAAATCTAAAGAAAAGTTTACTAGAAAAAAATCCAAGCGGACCAGGCAGCGGACGGGACTCGAACCCGCACCCTTCGCAATCCGGGCTAATGCACTGACCATTATGCTACCACGGCCCTATTGGCCGCGTCGAAGTTTTCCTAGCCTTAAGCTGCAAGGCAGCGCCATCTCTTCGCATAGGTAGGTTTTTCTTTCAAATGTTTAATACTTGAAAAAGTATTTATTTGACATTGTGGGTTACCTACAATGCGAAGAAATGGCGTTGCTTTGCAGCCTAAGGCTAGGAAAATTTCGACGCTTTTTCTACGCGACGCGATTTTCTAGTAAACTTTTCTTTAGATTTAATTTTTCTTTGTCGAGCTACCTCGAAACGTCATAAAAGTAATAAAAATACGCATTTAAATCCGTTTAAACGGGTTTTCTTCAATGAGTGGTGTGCGTATAGACCTAATTTATTTATTTATTGCTAAGGGTCACCAAAATAAGTTACAGCAGTTCTTGGTACAAACAGAGCTAAAATTGCATATAGCTTACTGCACTTACAAATTAAGGTGCCACAGCATGCGTTGATGTAAAAACAACACGAAAATACAACAAAATAAGCAGGCACACAAATACATAAAAAAGGAAGCACCAACTACAAGCATAAGCGGCTAAAGGGCGTCAGCTTTTTTAAGCAGTTTCATAAACTCAGAATAGCTAAGAAACAAATATGTTAGTGACCATGAAAGTTAAAAATAAAATACCACGTCAATGTGTACCTATGTTGCAGTACGTCTGTATTAAAGTATCACCTTGTTATGTAGAAATAAGGAAGAATCTAATGCGTGGGACAACTGGGCCATAATGGTACAGTTCTGGGCCACCAAAGCCACGTGTGGTATGAAGCAGAGCACCAGCATGTGTATGAGCAGCGTGCGGAGACCGCGTCTGTAACAAATATATATGTATGTAAGTATAATTATATATTATGTAATTAATTATACACTTAAATATATTCCTATAAACATATGATACACAAGATAATAGTTGTTCAACGAAAAGTTGTATGCATGCGCTAGCTCTAACTTATTGCCAACATACAATATCATAATTTCAAAATAGTTATTTATGCAACTGTTGTAAAATAAGGGGTATTAAAACACGAATAAAAAATAATTCTTTATTTCTCACCATAATCAGTTTCTTATTCCATTAAAAACACTATGTAAAAATGTCACTTAGCTAATTATGGCGGACTGACACCTAAACTAGAAAAAACCCCGTGTCTCAGGTCATCAGTCCTTCCACCTAACGAACGAATGTGAGTTTATCACACGACGCGCAGCCGAGTGTGATAATAGTATCACATGGGTGTTTTAATACCTAATTATAACAGTTACATACAAGACTTTATCTACACCCATGATATGAATCCTCTATAAAAGATTCTGAAACCATGGGGCGTTCTAAGAACTTAAAATTATTGAAAACTTTCGGCTCTCTGGTAGAGAAGCGCGCGTGAGTGAAAATGTTCTTTTTTTTTTAAATTCATAATACCACCTAATACCACTCATCCAGCAGTGAAATTTTTTACTGTTTGATGAGAGCCCTTGTCGTGGAAGAGATTTAAAAAGCGAAGGAGTGTAATTATGAAATTTATTAAAAAAACATTATAACACCCAAACGGGTTTATTTTAAATTATCTTCTCATTATACAACAGTTGCATAAATAACTATTAGATGTAAGTATGCCTTAACTACATAAATACATAATTACTACGCAATATTACCGGACAATATATAAAATTGGCGGCAACCACATGTTAAGTTACTCAAAACTGTAAAACTCGAACTGATTTGAGCTTTATCTGTTTAATATAATAAATCGACTATGAAAATTAGACATTTTGTGGTAATTTGTGCTTGAATGACTAAACATTAGCTCAGTTCCAGCAGTGCTATTCTGTAAGGACAAAAACTCGCTTTTCGCGGAATCCGCGTGTGATTTTAAAATAAAAAGCGAATTTGTATAATATGATTTTGAAATTCATATTCTAATTACAAAATCATATCATATAAGTTTTGTTTTCCAAGTGTGAGGTGAGTACTCTTTCAGAATGGGACCTGCTGATTGTATCCATATACATAGTTCTACCGTTTTCTAGATAATACCCGTTTAGTCCTTCTATGAGCGACAAGGACTGACTACCGGCGAACTGATATGTTTTTGAATTTTATTTTATACTTGTATTTTTTTCTTTATTATTATTGTTTTACTAGTTGTGTTGTGTTGTGTTGTTGTGTTATGTGTTTGTTTTGTGCCTGTTTTATATATTATTGATCTCAAAGCATTTTTTTTTCTAATTTATTACACGCCTATACTTTATTCCAGATAACATTAAAAAAAAGCTGTAAGAAGCAGGATTTTTAAACCTTTTCATGTCATGTATAATGATGAAATATGATAAATTTTGATATTACCTAATGGTAATAACCGGATACTACAAACATTCGAACTGGGTCAAATTATACACCATACTAAATTTTTTATTATTTTTATTATTATTTCCAACATGGAGTACTCTTTTCAAGTACAAGAATAACTTATATGTAGATCAATTTTAATTAATTACTCTCTGCTCCAGATAAGGACACCGAAGAGGATAACAATTGCCCGATATTAATCACAAATTGCTCCACCATATTATCGATGGCATTCCAATTGACAAAATCTATCTTCTGCTTTTTTTCTTGGTAAAGACTGAAATACATTATGACATAGACCTAATGCATATTGAGGTAAATTAATTATTTCGTAAAATGTACCTGTGGCTTCTGTTGTTTTTTGTGAAATTTCACTTTTCTATAACCCTGTGGTCCAGTTTCTTTATACCAAAATATTTATAATGGCAAGGAGATGGCATAATATTTATAATGGAAAATGTGCACCTATAAAAGAACCTTGTTTTACTTCTTTTTAATGTTCTGGAATGAAGTATAGTGCCGTCCATAATACCTAGTATCTGCAGTATGAAGTTAATTAGACTAAACGGACATATTGTAGTAGGACTAAGTCGAAAAGCTCTTTCGAAGTTATGTTGCCCTTTTTTTTTAACGCCGGTAAAGAATCTTTTTACAGACGACGGCGCCTTTAAGAGGCACACCGCCGAACGGACCTCACACCTGGCTCCCGCAAGTCTTACGGACCCCCCCAGTGGCTGACCACGCAACTCTTACGGGTGCTTTACAGCATAATATCCGCTAAAAAAGTCCTGCGAATACCTTCAAACTGCTTAATGAGAAGCTGCGGGGTCCCCGTTAGGGATTCTACCACGACTCCGCACAAGGAATTATGTTGCCCTGGTACTTTTACCCACATTTAGTCAATTTTAGTTCGTCGGTTAAAATTGTCAACCGTCTTCAAAAAGGAGGAGGTTCGCAATTCAGCCGGTACCTATATTTTTTTTGTATGTACACCAATTACTCCGAGATATCAGATCCGATTTAAGAAGATTCTTTTTTGTCCGATGAGTAATAGTTGTAATTTGATCCCCTAAAAATTTTAATAAAAAATAAAAACCGACTTGAAAGACGCTCGATTTCTTGTAAACCGGATATTATTTTTTAAATTTTAGCTTCATTTTCGTTTTTAAAGTTGTTTTTTTTGTATTTTTTATACCGGTGTCAGACTACATAAGTAGCCCCTAGACACAACGTTATTATATTTTCAGTACTAAATGCATTCTGGCAACTGCTCGAGGCAAGACGAAGCAGAAGTCCTGCGCCTTAATTGGCTAAACAAACAAACATGGTGGTACACGGAGCCATTTGGACTTTTTTGCACTACGAACGCATGTCAACAGGTCACGAAAGCGGTAGACACGGATTGAATATGTCCCTGCGGGATTATTTATCTGGTTTAATAGTCAGATGTGTTGTCAGGCGCATTTGTCTATTAGGCGTCTAGGGACTGTATATTTCGTGATTCCAGTAAACTTTAAAAAAGGTTAAAATGAAATAATAATTGTGGGTTGAGTAAGGAACATAAATAGGTTTATTAAGGAAAAAATAATGAGAATCTAGAGTGAGACATCATAGGATGAATATGGCACAACCCGGCCTAAACAAGTAGAACATATTAATTTATAAAAAACCCAACTCCGAAACTAATAGAATATATGGGAAATACCTAAAAAAGGTAAGTAGATATTTGGCCATTGACTAACATCATTAATCATTATAATACCTATTATAAACTTTCAATAAAATTGTATCTTTGCTTTTTGTTATGTTCATTGATGCTCTTTTATATAAGTCGTCTAAAAGACAAGTTTTACAAATATTATTAAACCACAAATAATTAACGGATATTTTAATCAGTTTATTCGCACTAGTAGTACTAAAAATTTTAGTAAACACAGGTTTGTCTAATTTTCATTCACCATCAGACTTTTGTCTTATTTCAACAATCACATACCGCCTTGACAAAAATCTTAATGCTACACCATCCTAAATCAGTCAGTCAGAAACCATCCCTGCTTCTGATTCTGAGATCTGATGTATATTACTTGCTGAATGTAAAATTATACTTGACTAATACTTTGACCTCAGTCTTTAGTCACACAAATGTAGTAAACGAGTGTACCTTGAAACTTAGAACTTTTAATGTCATAATATTATTATGCATATCAGCTTATGGCATAAACTTCATTTCGCAGAAAATCATTTGGCATTCACTCAGTTAGCAGACAGAACCATCTTTAGGTATAAATTTAATATCCACATTAATTAAAAAGCAGAACCATCATATCGCAGAAAGTTCACAGTTGGAATCGTCTTTTGTCACACAAAAAAATAACTTATCCTTGTTTATTTATCTATGGTGACTGGCGCCGCTTCGCCTGAAGTTGTCACCGGTACGCTCGCTTCGCTCGCTCAACACTAGACTTTTTTTTACTTTTTTTTAACGTGGGGAAATGCGTGACGCATTCCCGCTCATTAGAAAGTGAGCGGATTATGTCGGACTCTCCCCTGCCTACCAACCAGATGAAAACAAAATTTCCCATTGTCGGCAGGCACGGGCCCACCGACTAAAACCCCACGGAGTTTCGTCCTCGGCGATGGGTCGTGGAATCGAAGTAACAGCCAGGCCATGTCTTCGAAAATTCCACAAGCCATCACTCCGCTGAACACTGACCTAACCTAACGCACTGACCACAAATACTCATATTACCTTTTTTTTTTTGTGACGAGGGGAAATGCAGTTACGCACCATACCGTGACGCTGACTAGGCGCACGGCGTGTGTGGGACTCGCCGGCACGGGAAACAGTGCCGACCCTACTCAAGCAGGACCAGTGCGGAAGGCCACACTGATCCTACTCCACTAAAACCCCCCGGTACCCTCCTACGCCCATATGGGGGCGTCTCAGGATCGACGCACCTTAGCGTGCGCCACTTCACTGGGACGCCCCCGGGATACTCATATTACCTAGCAAAATTATGCTTAATAAAATTCTGCCATCTTAAAAGTATGTTATTATGAATTCGGACATACGAACATTCGGCCAAGTAATAAAAATTATACTTAATAAAAATATGCTTTACAAATATTCGTTTTAGGAATATTGTGCCCATTAAGAGTGTTTTGCCAAATGAATTTTGGAACAACAAGATTCAGCCAGATATAGGAAACCCGAAGCAAACAATAGCACATATAAAGTCACCACAAGGTCACGGTGGAGTGGCAGGTTATCTAATTTAGTGTGGATCTTTATACTTTATCGAATTCGGCATTGGTCGGATGAGTTAGCGTAAGAATCAAAAAACATGTTTACTAGATAGCGTTTGGCAACTTTAGGTGTAACTCACGGCTATTGAGTCATGAGTCTAACTGAATCCACATAACTTTAAAAACTGTATCACAATCGAATGTGGGTGTGTGTGTCACAATCGAATTAATGAAAACTTATCTACATTCCTGCAATTAAAATTTAGAATGATGACCTACTTTTCGTTCTTCTCTGCAGCTTAAAAATTCAAATTAAAATATTACTGAAGTATTTATAAAAGTTGTATTGTAAATTTAAATGTTAACAAAAAAACATTTGATTTCAATGTCATTCCAATAATATACCATATAAAATTAATAGTTTAAAAAAACTGAAAACACGCTTTTATTAACTGCACTGAAAAGCCAAAAATAAACAAAATATACTCTCTGTTTACTTCATTAGGGCCTTAGTTAAAATTTTATAATGGAGCGCCCCACGCTTTTTCAATTATATACTTTTTGGCTTTTTAGTGCAGTAAACAAAAGCGTGTTTTTAGTTTTTTTTTAAACTATAAATTTATTTTACTCTTTTTAGATTCACTCCTCAGGAAAAATTAATGGAGTATGTTAAGACGAATCTAATGAGCCCAAACTGTACTACTGTGTAGTGTGTTTACTAGTAGGCAGTCCAAGGTTCCATCAGCCAACTTCCAGTCCCATCATCAGACCAGCTCGATAGTACCATAATACTGTATTGTCATCTAATCTACATACAATTGCCAAGATCATAATAATAATAAACTTTATTGCATATCACAAGTGTGTACATGGTATTTGGGGTACAAAAGGTTTTATAACATGTGACCCCCTGCAAGGGCATAGCAATTTTATGGTAGCATGCAATGTAAAAAATATTTTTAATTGTAAATATATCTCGTAAATAACAAGTCTAATACATAAAATATAAAAGTAAATTTAAAATGTCGACTATTATTAGACTAAAATTTCATTAAAAAAGATTCATGATGATACAAGAATTAGAAGTGCGTATAATTCAGATTCTTAGATTTTATTACATAGTTACATACAGACCCGTCTTTCCCAGGGGGCACTTTGGGCAAGTGCCCAGGGCCCCGCGATCGATAGGGGCCCCCTCAGATCATAAATACAAAGTCCCTAGTTCCTGTTAAATCACCAAACGGGGATCATAGGGGCTCCATTATCCTAATATGCCCAGGGCCTCCAATAGGTCAAAGACGGCACTGGTTATATACAAGTCGACCTAATAAAAGCGTGTTAAAAAGTGGTTATTACGCCGTCATTCGCCATCATGTACAAAATTATTACGTTGTTAGTAATATTATTGTACATATATACTTAATGACGTATTGATAATGAACGACAACATTGAACTCTGCATCACATAACTATTATGTAATGAAATAACAGGAAGGTTAAAGTTAAATATATAACTATAGTATTTATCAGAACAGCTGTTGCATGTCCGTGACCTACAGGCTTACCGATAAATTTAAATATATTATAATAATACCAACAAACTTAATTTATCATACATAGCTACGTAGTGATACTGATACGAATAAACATATGTAATTATTTAATGCCGTTACCCAGTACAACTGATATCACGATGAAATAAACGTTGGTTTATTTATTTAAACTTTATTGATACAATTACAAAAATGGACAAAAGGCGGACTTAACACAAAAAGCATTCTCTGCCAGTCAACTTTTAGGCATAAAGAAATACACGAATGCGGCGATAATAAAAAAGTGATTTACTATAAACATACAATAAAAGTAACTAAATAAAATGTATTTAAAAAAAATACATAAATATATGTACATGTGTATCTTTATTTGTAACTGACTTCAAAAAGGAAGAGGTTTTCAATAGGGTCAGTATGTTATATATTACTCCGAGATTTCTGATCCAGTTTACGTGATCTGTCCGATGTCAAATAGTTGCCATTTGGTCCCATAAAAAAATAATTCAGTTAGGCCCAGTAGTTTTAATTTTATGAGCATTTTTGTTAACTTGGACGATGTAATTTTCAAGTACTGTTTATATGTACAGTACACCGACTACTCAAAGATGTTATTTTTTCCCATAAGTTTTTCTAAGTTTGACCCAGCAATTTTCCTTTGTGAGCATTTTTGTTCATTGTGTACTTGGACAATGTAATTTTCACTAAAACGGATGAAATGAAAACTATTTTTAAACATAAAATAAAAACAGACTTTACACTCGAAAATGGAACTAAAAAGTTAAAAATTATATCTGGTTCATGATAGTCAAAGTAAAGTCGGGAGGGCCAAGATTGAAACATGGAAAAGATTTTCATCTCTTATCGGCTTACTACGTGTTTCCCTGTTTTATTTCATACAGTGTCGGCAATTGAAAGATGACATCAAAACATGTATCGATGTCAAGCGCCATCATATATTACCTATATATATCACCGGCAATCTTTATAATGAAGGCAATGTATAGAATGCCCGGAGCGTCTAGGCAATGTATGGAATATTATAAATATTATTTTATACTTTAACTAGGTAATGTATATGTTATGGGCCAAGTGATTAATGCGGGCAGTATTCATAATGCCAGGACAATATGAATAATGGCCAGCTAAATTGAGCCAAGTGATTAATTACAATCTAAAATCATCTATTTATCACATTGCCCGGTCATTATTAATAATGCCGGACGGCTCGTGGTCCATGTAATAAGTCAGTGTTTGAGATAGCTTGAATTTATCGCTTGGACCGGGCAGTATGAATAAATTCAAAATGTTGGTACTATTGTCAAAATGACAGATGTCTCGCCATTTTGTGTTTGTTTTGAGATCTTGGTAAATAAAAAATAGTTTGGGCTCAACACTTAAAAAAAAAGGTAAATGTGGCTTTACAACAGTCCTTAATTCAGAACCAACTTGGTCAACCCCGACCCACCATGGTCTTGGTCTGTCATACCCCTAGAGTGTTTTCAGAGCCCGGAGGCGCGGAGGGAGAGCAGCCCCCGTCTGTTGTGACAAAGCCGCAAGAATCGTGCGACCCGTAGGGTCTGAGGCGACCAACAAGGCGAAGGTGTGAAGGGAAGCTATTTCCGCAGCGCCGGAGATAAGGCAGAAGTACTAGTTCTTACTTCCCTAGTCCTTGCATCCTAAAAAATAGGGAACCATAAATTTTAACAAATTTACACACAAACAAATTCAATGAATTTTTCAAACAAACTGCATTAAAACTACTATAGACTACTATAGTTTCTAAATGTAGCCCTTCATAAATTGACCGAAGTAAAACCGAAGTCTGATGATTTAAATTTTAAAAATAAATACTAAACTATAAAACATGTTTTAATTATTACTCTACCCGATAATTGATTTCATTACCGTGTAATGCTCGGTCTATCTAACTAAGTATTCATTTGAAAGTATTAAACATGCTTTACATCACTCTGCCCAATAGGCACTTGGCATTATTCATAATGCCCGGACAATGTGATAAATTGATTGGTTATAATCACATTACCCGCACATTGCCCGCTCTCATTGGGTATTATTCATATTGACCGGGCATTATGAATAATGTCCGATTAATCACTTCGCCCATAACATATACAATTCTTAGGAATTGTATAGAATACCTGCTGGCCCACCGGGAATGTGTAAAATAAACAGAGTTAGCGTGTATTTATCCTAACCAAACCTAACCTAGCCTACCCAGTTCTAAATAAAATGGCAGACGAAGAAAACGCCTTAAAAGTCCTTTTTATGCATATTTCGCGCACCAAAGTATAAGATTTTGTACTAATAAAGTTTACACTACTAATAACCATACTACATAATATTATAAATGAGAAAGTGTGTCTGTCTATTTGTTATCTCTTTCTCCTTACACAGTTAAACACCCTTTCCAAAAAAAAGTTTGAGGGCTAGAAAAGGTCATAGAATAGTTTTGTTACGGTGTGACATAGCCGCAACCGTTCTCCTTGTTTGAAATAAAAAAACCAATCAAATACTGCGAGGTTAATTTATCATACATCCACCTTCTCTTAAGCGTATTGTATCCGGTGAGAAATTTCTAATAACGCACCATACAATCAATGCTTGGAATCGATGAGTAAACAAGTTTGTGACTAATCGCGATGGCGGTGACAGCTTATTAAGTAGTTAACTAAATAATAATTTTAACGACGTCCGTCATATTACGTTTTCAAATGATACCTATATTGTAATATTAATATTAGAAAACTTATAATTTTTATTTTTTAAGCATGGAACTGCTCGATTATGCATGAACTGCAGACGGGACCCGTCTGCTGCCTGGTCCACGTAAATTTTTTTCTAGTAATATTTTCTTTCAATTAGGAAACTTTTTTAATTAACATAAATAATAATAATATAATTTATTTGCCAAAATACAGTTCATATGTTGATACATTTTATAGAAGCAAGTATATGTATTCTACCTGCAGGCAGGTGTGCAAATATTGAAGTCAGCTATTTTGTCATTTGTCATATATTCCTTAATACTATAATAACAATTTTTTTGTAACCATTTTGTCAACTTACTTTTAAACATTGTTCCAGTTTCTAATTTTATATTGTCGGGTAATTTATTATATATACATACTAGCGGACCCGACAGACGTTGTCCTGTCTACACGTCTTTGTGAATCTAAACCATTCTCAGATCCCCTTGAACACACACAAAAAATTTCATCAAAATCGGTCCAGTCGTTTAAGAGAACTTCAGTGACATACACACTCACAGAAGAATTATATATATAAAGATTAACATGTTGTAGGCATTAACTTTATAAATATATGCGTGGCAAGGAGGCTGATATAATAAGTTTCTATATTGACATCTCGTGTGTCTATTGCTCATTTCTTCACGCGCTTCTCGAAATACTTGATGTAATCCCTGACAAAGAAACATGCTTCCTTTATGTAAAGGGTTGTTCAACAAGAACTTTGTTTTTCAATTGTGGCTACACCAACAATATGATAATTTTCACATTTAGTTAGTTGATGCATTGGCAATTGTTACAACGAATTCAATTTCACCAACGCGTGTTCGACCGGGTCGTTCAACTGAAAGCATCCCAGCCGTGAGCCACAGTGTTGAGGCAGATCCAAATTTGTTAATTCCGCGACGTTCTCAACAATTGGGTTATCCAGAACCACCAAAAGGCGAATTTTGACCTTTTATTGATGACGTTGATATCACCTATATGTGGTTTCAATAGGACGGCGCCACATGTCACACAGCTAATGAAACGATCATTCATTGCAAACCAAATTTCCCGATCGCATAATTTCACTAAACTCAGCTGTTAAGTGGCCAGCCAGATCATGTGATTTAACACCACTAGATTATTTTTTATGGGGTTATGTTAAGGACAGAGTGTATACGGGGCCAATCGAATCGATTGCAGCCTTAAAACTCAAAATCCGTGATGTGATTAATGAAATAAAACCGCCATTTTGACAAACAGTGATTAAAAACTTTGATGAAAGAATCGACATCTGTCAGCGTTGTGATTGTTGATGTGTTGCGTTGATCTGCCATCTCTAAAATGTGGCAACCAGGACAAGACGTATGATAACCCCGGATTTAGGAGCCCAGAACCCGGACAGACCAATAAAAAAAACAGTTAAAAATGTCACAAATCAACTTTTTTTATGTTGATGTAGACAAAAGAGCTAGTAGTCTACCTCATAATAAGTGGTCAGTGGACACTTGCAGCACCAAGGCCCACTCATGCGTTGCCGGGTCTGAACGAAAAGGTCACACACATTTGTGTCTTTGCTGGGTTAATGCAATCAAATTTTGTTGGCTCCAATTTGAGACTTGATCCAGTAACATCTCAATCTCGGACACAAGTCTGTCTTTACACCCTTCTTCTTCCATCCGAGGGATGTTTGACCGGCCAGTGTAATAAGTGTCAGTGCTGTCATCCATATAGCAACGAATGCTGTTATTGCGTACAGCGTGAGCGACAGAGCTGATCTTTGAGAGAGAAAAGATTTATTTATTTTCAAAGACATTTAAATTGACGTGTTAATTGTCGACCCAAAACAGGATTTTTTTAAAACCCGGACTACAAATGAAACCCTGCCCGGACGCTCCCCGGACGCCCCGTAAACTAGGACAAATCCGGGGAAACCCGGACGGATGGCAGCCCTAGTCAGCGTGTTCGTGGTGGACATTTGCAAGATATCATTTTTCATTCATAATTGCCAAACTTTTCTCTTTGTAATTCAATAAAGAATTTAATCATCTTCATCTAGATTTTTTGTTTTATTTTGTTTTAGAAAACAAAGTTCTTGTTGAAAAACCCTATACATGGACAATGAAAGTATTTAATTTTTTTATATAGGGGTTTGCAGCTTTCAAGAAACCAAGCACCATCTAACATTCTAATGCATTTTTTGCATTCTATAAACCCAATCGATGTCTACTGAGTTACCCCATAAGAGCAGCCCATAATTTAAGGCGGATGAAACATATCCGTGATAAGCCATTCGCGCAGCCTATGTAGATACTGTTTGTCTCAATCTTTTAAGGCAACGAATTTTTCTATTTTATAATATTAATATTTATTATTAATAATTGTCATTCTAACTTAATCAATGTGAATTAATTAAAGGACGGTTGATTTATTCAGTCATCTACTGTCCCCTTTCACGTGGGCTATTGATGAACTTCTTATCCTATCATCTAACAACGATTTAAAATAAGAATAGATAAAGTTTAGAACATATTTAAGAGAAAATTTTAAAAAGAATGTTTACTTGAAAAAAATCCACTCGGTAGATTTAAACATCTAGACAGTTAAATGCTTAAAATATATTAATCTAAATCCATGGTCCTCGTATCACCCGAAAACTTACTCGTAATTATCAAAACATGGAAATCATTATAGTTATTTTAAGCATCTGTTGAGAGGCATTAAAACTCGAATATGGGGGCTTTTTTATCACGCGAGGTGCCGAGCTTCAGCCGAGCATTTTAATACCTAATTATAACCTAGTTGCATACAAGACTTTATCTACCACCATGATATAAATCCTCTATGTGATTCAAAAGGCATGGGCGTTCTAAGAACTTAAAATTCATTCAAAGTTTCGGCGCTGTGGAACCCACTGAAACGCGCGTGAATGACAATGTTTTTTTAGGGTTCCGTAGCCAAATGGCAAAAAACGGAACCCTTATAGATTTGTCATGTCCATCCGACTGTCCGTCCTTATATCACAGCCACTTTTTTCATAAACTATAAGAACTACACTGTTTTACAATTACAACGAACTACAAGGATTCTTATATTATGTTACTTGCTGCTACGGAACCGTTCATGGGCGAGTCCGACTCGCACTTGGCCGCTTTTTTTGAAATTCATAATACCACGCATCGAGCAGTGAAAATTGTGGCTGTCTGATGAGTAAACCCTTGGCGCGGAAGGAATTTAAAAATCGAAGGAGTGTTATCATGGTTATAATGATTTTCCTTCTTATTATAACATTTTATTTATGTTTTAATGTTGGCAATAACCTGTTTCAGAATCTTTAATAGAGGTTTTAAAAAATGGGGGTAGATAAAATAAATATATCCCTCCTCTTCCCTTCTGGAAAGGTAAAACAGAAGAATGAGTTTAACATTATGAACTAATAGGTGCGTGTTAAATGCGAGCAAAGCGAGTACAATCATTAATCCAAGGACGTATAATATATGGACAGGTTATAAGCCAACATCTCATCATCATGCATTTTGCTTCAACTTCCCTTGACCACAGCCGTAAAAGAGCCGTAACAGTATAGTAAAGTAGTCTCTTTCACTCTCATTCATAAAGCAGATGACATCTTGCTCTATTGCCTCTTTGTGTCAACGGTGTCAGGCTGATACAAGTTTTTTCTTTTTCGTTCCATTTTGTAAGCAGTGAAAAATCACCACTATCATTAATAGGTAGGTAATTAACTAATAAAAACTCGCGAAATCGCAATAAGAACACTAATCACAACCTCAGTCAGCAAGCGCATCGGAATGATTCATCTACCTACATGCTCTAAGACCTGTCGCGTCGCGCAGAAGCATAAACAAGTTCAAACTTGTCGCCGCACGACCCGCGCATAGGGTTACTCTTTAAAAATTTGAAAAGTCCTGACAAATGCCGGACATTTCGATAAAAGTCCGGACATTTTAGTCACAAAATGCAAACATCACCCACTTAGTTACAGCGATATTATAGGCGTGGTAGCAGATGCTCGTATCGCGAGGGGGGTCTCGTTGTCGATTTGTAAAGATGATTTATTTTAAATTAATGAGAGCTTAATAAAGATTATTTGACTCATTTGATATAACTTAATAAGTAGTTTTGCTCATATACCATCTAATTAAAAAAAACCGGTCAAATTAAAAAGCCGGACAACGTCCGGACAAAAGGCAAAAAATCCGGACAAATCCGGACGGATGGTAACCCTACCCGCCGCAGGACCGTCCCTGCGGATTAAACCGGTTTTTGAAAACGTTCCCATTTCGTTTTCGTTCCGAACGCAATGTAAAGAACACAATACGAAGAGCTGTTAGAAACATTTAAAAAACGTTATTTTCAATAACGTTTCCGACCCTTGGTGACAGCTACCGTCAAAATAAATAATCATATAATTTACATTAATTTCTATAAAACTGTACTTACGAATAAAATGACACGTTTTTCTTGTCTCCAATAGCTCCCGTGTATTTTGTGTACTATCTTAAAACACGTATGGGGCTATTTGTCTGTAAGAACGTAAAATATTTATACGTTGTAGCAAAGTGTAGCCGCGGCTAAATGCGTGTCCGACTGAATGCAAGTCGGCCAATTACCTGACTTTCGTGCCAAATTAGAAGCGTGACGTGTCTTTAACTTCAAAACATCATAGCATTCATTTATGATTGGAAGTAATTTAAAATTGAAAAATTGTTAAGGTTAGTACTCAAACAAATGAAATACCATTTCATTACAGAAAACAATACTGTAAACTAATATAATTACTTAAATAATTTAAAAACTTACTCGAAAAAAGGCAACTCCAAATACAAAATTTATGCAGTTTTCTTTCTGTAATTCTGTATAGAACAACGAAAAACGCTCAATTTAAATGATGACGCTCCGCGCTTTTCAAAATTTTCGCTCGGCCTAGAGCGCATGCGCGGAACGCGGTAACCGCGGGAAACACAAATTAAGATAAAAAAAGAGATGTAAATATACGTAATTAATGTGTGCGAAAACGATAGACTAAATATAGAACACATGCAATAAAAAAAAACTGTTTAGAATAAAATACTACATATTACATACAAAAAGTTTTATAAAAGGAGGTTTCATACTACTTATTAAGAGGGGGAGGCGCGCTATGTTTTTCTATACAAACGTTTTCGACTGATTCCGAATTGATTTTTATCACTAAAGAATTGATTATCATACATCAAATATAATTTTACTCATTCTGTGCTCCTATGTCTTTCCTTTTTCGATAACTTTTGTTTCAAAGAAAGTAAAAGCTCTCGAAAAAGGCCAAAAATTTCTCTAATTTTAAAGGAGGAAATCGTCCTAAGTCGAACTTCGAATTTTGCAATTTTTATACGCAATTTTCAGCGCGGTCCCGATCACACGGTATTTGCCAATGCGTGACTGCAATAGTTATTTCAAATACCTATTTCTTAAATGTCTCTCAACTTGATAAATAAAGGTTTATTAGGTATAAATTACGAAATAACATATACTAATAAACTTAATAAATTAAGTTGACTAAATAAGACGTTACACCCTGGAGGAGGCATCCTTCCAGAATTGAACGTCCATCTGGCAAATATATGATGATAAACTATTCTAACTGAGATAGATAGCATACTACCTATACGTATAAAAAAGGTAATGTTTTTATTTGGCCTACATATAATACCTTCACTTTCCTTTTTATATTATTGAATGTTTCATCGTCATCATTAGCCTATTAATGTCCCCACGTCTGGGGCACAGGCCTTCCTTATTCCATATAGGGACATTGGGCCATGACAGACCATGCGTGCCCAGTGCCGATGGGCGGGTGCTAACGACTGCAGATGCAGCCGGGACCAACGGCTTAACGTACCTTCCGAAGCACGGAGGAACTCGAGGTAGAAGATTTTTGGTCACCCATCCAATGACCGACCATTGCGAAAGTTGCTTAACTTCAACGATCGCAGCCGAACACACTAACCACCCGCGCCTTCGAGCTCCTCTTATTGTATGTACCAATGAATAAAATGTTTTCTTTAGGGTTCCGTAGTCCTGACAAGACAAGTCCTGCAGTACTTCGGTCACGTGGCTAGACGTGAACCAGATAGCTTGGAAAAGCTTATTGTGGTTGGCCACGTGGAAGGAAAGAGGAGTCGCAGAAGATCACCGACGCGATGGACCGATGTCGTGAAGGAAGCCTGCCAGGGAACTCTACAGACTTCAATTCGGAAGGCGGAAGACCGTGTGGAGTGGAGAGCCTTGGTTTCTAAGTCTTTTTTTCGATTTAGGGATCCGTTTGCGAAATAATGACCTTTAAATTGCTAATTTTTGTTCGAGTAGGGCGTCCCCCCTCTAAAAGCTAATCTTGAAAAACCTAAAAAAAATTCATGATAATAGTGTTTTTCATGAACGAAAAACTGTAACGATTAAGATTTAAGATAGATTTCTTAGTTTAAGAGTAATAATCGTTCAACTTTTATAATGAAATGAACTTACCTATTGAAAATTCCTTAGAAGAAAATACTGACATAGCTGAAGTTTTTGTAGCATAAAACCTTGCATTGCAACAAAACCTAAAAAAAAAACTTCTTCCGATAAAATATCATTAGTTCCAAAATGCTACCGCGAGTACCAACGGCAACGGCTTCCGAGTCGCGATAATGTTAAATTTTTTATATCGCTTCAGATGAAGCTTGTATACCCCTTCTGGTCATAAGTATGCACAACGGGAGTATTTTAATCAGTAAGAGTCCGACATAAATAAGGATTTCACACCCGCAGAAGAGGGCTATTCGATCAATTTATAATCTTGAAGTAAGGGATTCCTTAAGTTTAACGAAATAGGCGTATTGACGGTTGCACCACAATACATATATGACAACTTAGTGTTTTTAAAAAAAATACTAAAAATAGTGAAATGCATACACTTAACACTAGAAGTAAAAATAATTTAATTTACCTGCTACTAGGCTCCACAAAATTATTAATTTGTTTATAGGTCTTTGTGTTCGCTTTTACAATAAAGTCCCAAGCAATATTCAAGAAATAAGCCTGACTAAATTAAAATCGACCATTAAAAAATCACTTGTTATGAAAGCTTATTATAAAGTGTCTGATTATATTACAGACAAAAATGCTTGGGTATGATATTGTCACAAACGCTCTCGAAACGTAACCGCGAAAGTGCTAGAGATCGAATTTGCCAGATCACCGCGGGTCGCGATAGAGGTTGAGTAAGGCGGCTCCTTCTAAAATGAGCCTTATACAGAGCGGCATAAGGGAGAAAGTGCACCGACATCTGCACTTGTTTACAAGTTATGCGCGTTAAAGCGCCTACTGACTTGCCTGCCGCAGGGACAATCTAGGGTGTAAGAGTGGGGATGACCCTAAATTGCCTCCTGAATTGTGATGTGTGTAGGCAAATTGGGACAATTTTCTAAATCGGGCCTGCGGCAGGGCGGCAGGAGCGCGTGACCACCCTTGCTCACTAGATTGTCCCAACCGCCCTGCACGTTGCCGCGTGTGTAGCGCGATTGGGCCAATTTCTCAATCAGTCGTTTAGTAGCTGTCACACGCAGCGCACGTATTTCGATCAAAATGGCGGCAGATCATAATGAACATGAAGTTTAGATAGGAGTGATCAAAGTATATAAATACCGGCCCCATATGTGGGTTAAAAAAAAACAAACATTAGTTATATATTTTTTTAATTAATTTTCATTTTTCAGTATGTGACTGCTAAATGTTTAAATCTAAAGAAAATATTACTAGAAAAATAGAAATAGTTTTTTTATTATTTTTTTCTTGTAATATTTTCTTTAGATTCAAACATTGAGCAGTTACATGCTTAAAAAAATAAAATTATGACCTTAGTTGCTATTTCTTCTTTTAAATGTTTAATACTTGTAAAGGTATTTATTCATTTGACATTGTGGATTACATATAATGCGAAGAGATGGCGCTGCCATGCAGCTTAAGAAAGACTAGAAAGAATTCGATACGGCTGTCAGGGTCGCGGGAGCATAATTGATCAGTGCATTCGCTCGGATAGCGAAGGGTGAGAGGTGTGTGAGTTCGAGTCCCGTCTGCTTCCGGTTTTTTTTCTAATCATAAACATTACCTATTTATAGTACTTTTCTTTCTGTTGCCAATTCTTCACCCAGTATTTCCTTTTTTACGGTAACATATTTTTTGATAACACAGGGACCATCATCAACGCGTGTGTTTAGCTCAACATACGCCCGAACACTGAATAGCAGGCATGTGTGTAGAGACAAGCCGATAATGGGCCGACCGCCGTGCACCCTAGATTGTCCCTGCGGTAGGCATGTCAGTAGCGCGTTTTACCTGCGTAGGTGTAGGTAGGTATTTCGTACTCGCGGGTGCTAGGTAATTCTCAATTTAACAAGTACTTTCTAGAATGCGTCGATCGGCGTATATAAGCGCGATTGGCGCCGCGCAGGGGCAGTTGAGTTTCAACAGCGATTTCGGAGCGAATCCAAAGGCGATCAAAGTGCAAGTGTTCAAGTGAGTTTGTTTAGAGACTTGTATAGTGAAATACAGTGTTTAGTGAGTGTTTTGTAATTAACATTGTGTGTTAATTGTGTGAACGGTGTGGTGAATAAAGAACTGTCAAGCGTGAACTGGCATATAATTTCAAACCCCATCCCGACACGTAACAATATGAACTGTTCCAACCATTCCAACGGGTATTTCTATATGATATATTATTAATCATGTGTTGACAATACAATATTATCAGTCTCTTTAAGAATATTTGAATGACAAAACGACGTGGTCGTGATTTCTCCATTGCTTTGATTTTGTAATTGTTTGCGGAGTCCTACAGATATTATGACCGTAATTTAAGTAAATTTGTTGTAGTTAGTATGGGTAGTCATGCTCTCTTAATAGTCTCTTCGGCGGTGTCGTGTGAGGCGGGTCGTTACGTTTAGTTCCCTAAAATATGGTTGAGCGCAGCGCTGGCTAGTTCATGCGTCGTGCTGCTAACGAGTCAGAGTTACCATATCTCAGGATTTGTCCTGAGATTTCAGGATTTTTGGACTCTTCTCAGGATTGCGGCTGGATTTTGCAAATCTCTTGAAATCTCAGGATTTTTTGATTTTTCATTAAAATACAGTTAACGTTTAAAAGATCTGTTTAATAAAACTAAAAATAATCTTCCTTTGATAATAATTGCACAGTTAAAATCAGTAGTTATTTATCCAAGTAGGTACTTGATCAGTTTTATCATACATAATATGTGATGATACATTTTTAAGTAAGGTTTTTTCTTTAATTATGCATTTATAAAATGCCCCACATGTTAAGCTCTCCAAATTATACTGAATTAAAAGAATAAACAGCATATTAATATAAACGATAATATTACGACTTTTCTAAATTGTTAAGTACGTTTGAGAGAAAATTCTCAAACTGTAAAAATCTCAGGATTTTTCAATGGAAATCAAGCCTTTTCTCCGGACTTTTGATTTTTTCATCTGGTAACACTAAGCGGAGTTGAGTGTGTCCTAACTTCCTTGATATTGAAGATGTTAATGTTTAGTTACACCTAAATTAAATAACACTATTTGTATTTATACTGTATGGCACATCAATCAAAATGCAGGTAAACAATTAATGTAAAAATCATTATGTATCGAAAAATGACTTCATGAATCATCTCTGAAGTCATTTTTCAACATGACGACTCTGTAAATACAAACAGGGAGAAAAGAACAGCCCTTGCTGACTTTCTTGCCGGTTCTTTTCAGTACCAGGTCTCCCGACGTAGATTTACGAACCGATGGCGTAGCTTCTAGACATTCATGAGTGCTTGTAACAGCCTAAACTGAATAAATGATTTTGATTATGATTATTATGATTGATTACTAATTTTAAGCAATTTTTGTTTTGTAAAGGGTTTACAGATAGGTGATACTTTTCAACTTATTCAAGAGTAGAGACGTAAAATTTTCAACAAGAAAACCCACTGTAAATAAGTTATGAAAAATATTATAAGAAGTAAAATTGTAGCCTAAAAAAACAAACAAAAAGTTAGATTTAAAATTCCGCTATATTGAATACTAACGGAGTAATAGCTTTTTAGTAATAGCGTATTAAAAACAAAAACAAAGGATTTCTCAAACATTTTAAGAACAGTTTTATGAGATTTCCCTGAAAATCGCATGTTTTTTTCAATATTTCACGTTGAAGCTTTGCATTTTGGCGTTTGTATAAGAAAAACCAACCTTTTTAAATAAGCTGTTACTCCGTCAGCATAGGATTTAGCTAGTGATAACTTTACTTCGAATGTTTTTTTCATATAATTATTATTTTCAGTGCTAATCATGATAATACATATGAAAACGTGTTTTTTTTTGTTAAATGTACTTTTCCTTTCACGAATAAGTCGAATAGTATTGACTTTCGGTATAAACTTCATAGAACTCATATTAAGTCAATCCATACATTCTTATACGTTTATTGATAATAATAAAAATCCATCCCCCGAGAAGGCGTAGCGTCTACCACCAGGGAAATAGCAACCCTCGCAAAATTATCAAATTGGAAGTAGAGGGTAGGTAGAACCCAAATCATAATTTTGTTGTAAATTGGTGCTGTTTGGCAGAATTGTCAGGTTTTCCTTATTTTCCGTGCATTGCTTTGGACTAATTTGTTGTTTACTTTGATGTACTTAAAATTCTAGGAAATGCGCACGGCGCACATGAATTACAACAGCTGTAAGATCTGGTTTGTAACCAAATAACATTTGTACCATAAATTACTTCGATAAATAATACATTGGAACAAAGCAAATAAAAGTCAATAACAAAGTCAATAGACTAAAGTGTCTCAGTATGTTGTTAAGTTAGTAAATGACCTTACATTTTTCTGCGACATAAAGTATAAATGCACCATAATCTCATAAATAAATAATAAATACTTTCCCCACACACCTTCGAGCCTAGACCCAAAGCAAGCAACTGTAAGGCTTGTGTTACGTATGAGATAGTAGGGTAACGGATAAAATACATATATCATCTAATATATAAAATTCTCGTATCGCGGTGTTTGTGGTTAAACTCCTCCGAAGCGGCTCGACCGATTTTCTTGAAATTTTTATATGCATATTCGGTAGGTCTGAGAATCAGAGGTAATCTATTTTTCATCCCCCTAAATGTTAAGGGTAATCCACCCCTAATTTTTTTTTCAATTTTAGATATATATTTTTATTTTTTTATGATACATCATACAAAAATAAATATAACCCAAAATTTTCACCCTTCTACCACCAACCCCTATTTTTTTATGGCGGTACGAAGTTGGCTGGGTCAGCTAGTATGTATATAAAATTCTTGTGTCACAATGTTAGTAACCATACTCCTCCGAAACGACCTGACCGATATTTATGAAATTTTATATGCATATTCCGTGGGTCTGAGAATCGGCTACTATCTATTTTTCATATCCTTAAGTAATAATGGTTGTCCATCTGTAACGTAGTGTTCTGAAACCTACAATGTTCTCATATGCGTTAGGAAGAATGTTATCCCAGGAAATTGATAGAACACTACGTCCCCTAAAATTTTTTTTGGACAATCGTTTTTTTTATAATGTGGTATTAAAAAATACATACAACCCTAAATTTTCTCTTCTACCACCTGCCCCTATTTTTATGGCGGTATGAAGTTCGCTGGATCAGCTAGGATATAATACACAGTCAGGTCATAAGTATTGTCACACAGTAAAAACTTTTCTTTTAGAATGCTGGCCACAAAAAAGTATATTGAATTCGAATTTCGAATTGTTCATGAAAATAAAAATGTATGCTTTTTAGAATTTTACTCATTTTTAAATATGGAGTGGACGCTTAAAGAAGACCGTGTCGCAGTTATTGCGTTGCATCGTTGCGGTTACGCGCTAATTTAATTTTTTGACAAACTGAAAATTTGAATATAACCAAAAGATTCGTTTATCGTACCATCAAACGATACAATGAAGACTCTAATGTAGATGACAGGTCAAGAAGTGGTCGCCCTCGGTCTGTTAGGACTCCAGCAGTGATAAAAGCTGTGAAGGCACGAATTCAAAGAAATCCCAAACGTAAGCAAAAATTGTTGGCTCTTCAGATGGGGTTAAGCAGAACCACGGTGAAAAGGGTGTTAAATGAAGACTTAGAGCTTCGGGCATATCGAAGAAAAACAGGACATCGTTTGAATGCTCGTCTGATGGACCTGAGACTGAAGAGATGCCGCGCTTTGTTGAAGCGGTACGCGGGAAAAAAATATAAGGAAATTCTTTTTTCGGATGAAAAAATTTTTACCGTAGAAGAGAGCTACAACAAGCAAAATGATAAGGTGTACGCACACAGTAGTGAAGAAGCGAGCAACCGTATTCCGCGTGTCCAACGAGGTCATTTTCCATCCTCGCTCATGGTATGGTTGGGAGTTTCTTATTGGGGCTTAACAGAGGTACATTTTTGTGAGAAAGGTGTAAAAACGAATGCAGTTGTGTATCAAAATACAGTCCTGACGAACCTTGTGGAACCTGTTTCTCATACCGTGTTCAATAACAGGCACTGGGTATTCCAACAAGATTCGGCGCCAGCTCATAGAGCGAAGAGCACACAAGACTGAGAAAATCTGAGAGAAATCGACTTCATCCGGCACGAAGACTGGCCCTCCTCTAGTCCAGATTTGAGTCCATTAGATTACGAGCTATGGCAACACTTGGAGGAAAAGGCGTGCTCAAAGCCTCATCCCAATTTGGAGTCACTCAAGACATCCTTGATAAAGGCAGCCACCGATATTGACATGCACCTCGTTCGTGCTGCGATAGACGACTGGCCGCGCAGATTGAAGGCCTGTATTCAAAATCACGGAGGTCATTTTGAATAAACTTTATTGTCATAAGAATCTATGTTTTGTTAAGTTCATTTTGGTATATAAATGGTTACATAATGAATAAACTTCTTTCAATTATTTCATATTAAACATGTGACAGAATTTATGACCTGACTAGGTATATATATATATATATATATATATATATATATATATCCTACGTATACGACTTAAAAGGCAAAACCTTGAAACCCGGCGTAGATACCACTCGGCCTCGGAGGTCGTCGGAATTTCAACCATGATTAATAAATTAATAGAAGAAAAAATGGGAATTAGTAGGATTATTTCTCTCATAAATACAAATAAATAAATATTTCCAACGCTCATACCAATTAGCTTAGCCCCAAAGTAAGCACTGTAGGATTGTGTTAAGGGTTACTAGGGTAACGGATAAATACATATAGTGATACATATATAAGTATATTTATATAGAAATACATAACAAAAATCCATGACTGGAGTACAAATGCTCGTATTCATCACACAAACATCTGCCTCCACCGGGATTCGAACCCTCTCGAGTTGGCGGTACCTTTAAACTCGGCGTACCTACTAACCACTCGGCCACAAAAGATCCTAGAAAAAGGTAAAACAATTAACAAGAAGTACGTTGCCTCTTTAAGGCCCACTTGCAGCAAAGCAGCAAATCTCGATTCAACCAAAACTAGAGTCAACACATTGAAAATTGTGAATCGCCAAAGTCAATTCGTCATTTTTTATACGTGTTAAATCTAGTTTTGCTTGAATCGAAAATTAGCAAATTAGATGCATATGGAACTAAGAAATCTAAATATATCACACACCAATTTTAAAGTAATGGCAGGATGAATCATGATCGGCGACCGGCACGTGTAAACTTATCTCTGTCGACAGTCGCCATATCTGTATTGCCTTTGCTGCCTTTTTAAATACATGCGAATGAAAACTATAAATTTTTAATAATGAATAAACGAATGAAAGCATAAGAATCCAAATTGTCTTATTAAAAATCACCTTTGAATCCTTCAATATATCGACCTATCCATATGATAAAGCTACTTCTGCATAATCCCTACTTTACAGTAGAGCGATTGGAAGTTTGTAAGATGTAAAATTTGATTTAATTTGTATTGGTATTTTCCTAGCATTTGATTTTTTTTACCAATCATTAAAGCATCGAGAAGCAAATTATGACGCATTTATTGTTAAAATAAAACTACATTTACGGCTCATATTTTGTTATTTAAGCGTATCTTATGTGATTATGTGACAATTTACTACGGACATCTTTATGTTATATATTCATATCAGACCTTATGCTTGGGAAACGTGGCAATATTATGTGAATATATAACTTTGTTTTACAAAATGTCCTGTCGCGTCAAATTATGATATAAAATAGAATCAAACATTTAGTAAAAAGTCTCAGTTTGTAACAAAATTGAAGCCGTGCAGGCTGCTTTCTTGCCTATCCAAAAGGTACTAGTGCTCTTGACTCTATATTCTTCGGAAACAAAAATCACATGTACCTTTATTCAATTGCTATCTTCGAAGTTATATAAGTTTTAGAATAAATGTTTTTACCAGTAAAATATATGCGTCCGTTTCGCCTAAAAGTATCTCTTATCTATTAGACAAGTCCGTCTGTCTGTGGTGCTGTTTCAGCGGCCAAACCGTAAGAGATAGATAAAGAGAATGTTTAAGTTATAAGTTAAGAATAGTCTGATAAGACTACAAACCGGATTTGAGTAGCGTAGCACTTCCGGTTTTCGAGAAATCACGAATTTCAAACGAAACCACACAAAATCTCCGAAGTTCTCAATTAATTAAATACATTTTTTTTTTTTTTTTTTAAATCAGGTTTTGGTGAACATTTGGTTCACTGGTTTGCTAGTAATAAATGTAATTTGATAACATTTTCATATGTAACTTTATTCTATGCATAGGTCGATATATTCATGGCATGCACTACATATTAACACTTCTGTTTACCATAGATCTGACGTATAGTTGTTTTACATTTCTGTTAGTTAATAAATTTAGTTTATTTTGCCCTTTTTTCATGGAGATCATTTAATATTAATCGCCGTATTTTATCCATATAGTAAAATATTATCATAGATTTGATCGGTTATCGTTCACTGCAAACATTCTTGATAACGTAATTTATTTTTACTAATTACGATTAATAAGTAAGTGAGAGAATAATTTGTGTGTTTTACCGAAGGCGTAGCAAACAATTCCATATTATATACCTTTTGCATTATTTCTTTATTTGAAACAATTAGCTGTGTACCAGTTTCATTAATTGTGTTGAAAATGAATACCAAATTTCAAGTAAATGTGACTTTATTATTTAGCTAACCCCTTTTCTTAAATCACATTGTTTATTAAAGATTATTATTAGTTTCTTAGGTTTTCACGCACATCACTCATTAAATAACACTAGTTTTTTACGGGTTAATGCACGAAACTTTATTTATTTATTGACGTTTGACGTGACGTATTGACGAAACGTCAATAAATAAGTAGTTTGGGCATAATTTAACATAAGAAGGAGATAGAAAGCCTCTCTTGAGTTTGTTTCGCCGGTTCTTCTCAGAAAGGTCTCCCAATTTTGGAACCGGTGGTAGTTTACGGTAGTTAGGGTCAAATAAATAAATTCAAAATTACAAAAAAGATTTTTAAATAAAGTACTTTATTACCTAAATTAAGGAATACATTCATACATAGACAATAAAACTTTAAAAATCGAACAATGAAATAACCGAACGCTCAATAAAAGTCTTTCGAAGGTAGCTCGACAAAATTAAATAAAAAATTGATTCCGACGACGCAGCCTGTAAAGGCTGCGAAACGTCAATAAATAAATAAAGTTTCGTGCATTAACCCGTAAAAAACTAGTTTTATTTAAAGATTATTACCTGCAATCATGTTCTATATTATACTTATCATTCATGTTTCAGCCGTCATCCCATTCCCAATCCAGTTCATTCGGCACTATAACAGAAATAGACCAAACTCCGACTCCATCTATTACTAAACATGATGTTTTGATAAGGTATTTCTTGATACCTATTTATTTCTAAAATCATAGTTTGACTATAAATTGTAGTTTATATCATATTGTTTAGCTGGCCCCGAGTACTTAAACAGCTTTCTTTACTAATAAATTCAGTATAATTGAAACTTCATATAAAATCTGCGCGTATCTTAGTCTAGTCCAGCTAGTCCAACTACCTTAATTAAGGAAAGATGAATGCATTTATTACATTAGGTTTGAGTAAACCCATCAATTTTATTTTAATTTTAGCCTATTAGATTAGATAACATGGTTCCGTCTCGATAACAAAACCTTTAAATAAACTGTAAATAGTAAATGTATTGATTTTTACCCATTTAGTGTTTTAACAAAACTACAAATTACACAGAAACTATTAGAGACAAGAAAAACGTGTCATTTCATTCATAAGTAAAGTTTTAAAGATTACTTTCGTTGACACATGGAAGCTCAAGTGCGCGATGTAATCTGCTTTATGCATGAGAGTGAAAGAGAAAACTTTTTTTTTTCTATATGGCTTCGCGCGGTTTGTGCATTTAGCCAATGTCAAGTGTAAAATATTTACATATTCTATAGCACTCGTGGTCAAAATATTAGTCAAGTCAAAGTAAGTGGCAGTCAAGTCAATCCCCCTTTCCCTATGTTTCAGTAAAAGTGTGGGGATTTACTGAAACCTCCCCATGGACTTCTTGAGGGAACGTCAAAAGACACTTTCCGCTATTTTGTTTCACTTGCCAACACTGCATGTGACGCTTCCCGATCCCGTCAAAAAGTCAGAGACTACTTTAGTGCGCTCTATTGGCAGCTGTTGTCAAGGGTAGTTGGGGTAGAGACTATTTGTGCCATTTTAAAATACAACAATGTTGGCGTATAACCTGTCTATATACGAGTATTTTACGACATTGGTGCCGGGGCTATTAAATATTGTTACTGACGCTGTGGCGGGGTTGATGTGCAGACAGCCGACCTTCACGGAAACCAGGGTGGGCTCGTGCCACTCCGACGGCGTGGTGCAGCGAGAGGAGAAGTTCTCCACCCTCAGGCTCCGGGCGCTCATCATACTGGAGCTGGGGAATAGAAACACGCGTCAGTTAATCTATAGTCTACAACACTAACTAGAGGTTCATCATCATCAGCCTATTAATGTCCCCACTGCTGGGGCACAGGCTTTTCCTATGGATGGAATAGAGAGATTGGGCCATGACCCACCACGCGGGCCCAGTGTGGATTGACGGGTGCAAACGACTGCAGATGCAGCCGGGACTTACGTGCCTTC
The DNA here is from genome assembly GCA_902850365.2 of Chilo suppressalis. Lineage (NCBI taxonomy): Eukaryota > Metazoa > Arthropoda > Insecta > Lepidoptera > Crambidae > Chilo > Chilo suppressalis. Next base: position 4,415,255 of record OU963904.1, on the reverse strand, counting down.
CGAAGCACGGAGGAACTCGAGATAGAAAATTTTTGGTCACCCATCCATTGACCGACCACTGCGAAAGTTGCTTAACTTTAACGATCGCAGCCGAACGTGCTAACTACCCGCGCCATCGAGCTCCTCAACTAGAGGTTGCACGGCCGGAATTAAACCTTTTTACACGACTGCCCAAAAAAAGAGTGCATTGTTTTCAGGGTTCATGTATTCTCTGTCCCTAATCTACCACATGAATCCAATAAATTATTTGATTTGATTATGTATGTATGTACAATTCTTAATTCCACCATAACTTCTAAACGCCTGCCGATTTAAATATGTGTGTCATTAGGATCCTTTCATAATCCTGAGATAGGTAGCTAAACAGTTAAAATTTGAAATAACAACAATGGCAAAATAACAATTATTTATGTCCAATTTAATGAAAATGTCATCAAATTATTACAATATAAGTATCATTTATAGGTCTTAGGGCGTGCGCACAGTTAACCAGGGCACGGAGCGGGCGTTCGTCTCAGAGATCCACTGTGATAGTTTACGGTAGTTAGGGTTAAATAAATAAACTCAAAATTACAAAAAATAATTTTAAATAAAGTTCTTTATTAATTAAATTAGCTAATAAATTCATACATAGACAATAAAGTTTTAAAAACCTTCAATGAAATATCCGAACGCTTAATAAAAGTCTTTCGAAGGTAACTCGACAAAGTAAATAAAAAAATCATTATTCAGACGACGCAGACCTGAGAAGTCTGCGAAACGTCAATAAATAAATAAATTCAGTACATCTAACCCGTAAAAACTAGTTTTATACATATGCATATATAATTCTAGCTGACCCAGCGAATTTCGTACCGTTAAAAATAGGGGCTGGTGGTAGAATTGTGAAAATTTAGCAGTGAAGTCAGAAGCCGATCCTGAAACGCTCCCACATGGGCGTAAGAGGGTACCGGTGGGTTTTAGTGGGTAGGACCGGCGTTATTCCGCGCCGGGGGCTCCCACACACGCCGCGCGCCCAGTCAGCGCGCGGTACGGTGCGTAAATAAATTTCCCATCGACAAAAAAAAAGGTTGTATGTATTTTTAATGCCTAATTATAAAAGAGTAAAATTGTGCCCAAAAAATAAAAATAAATGTTAGGGGTGGACAACCCTTATTACTTAGGGGTATTAAAATAGGTAGTAGCCGATTCTCAGACCTACTGAATAGGCATATAAAATTTCATAAAAATCGGTCAAGCCGTTTCGGAGGAGTATGGTAACTAACATTGTGACATATAGATTATATTATATTAGATATACACCGTGTTCCTGAGGATATACATAAACTTTGAATAATACTTCTATAGCTCTTGTTGAACATATCGTACAAAGAAAGTAGTAGTTTAAATAGCATAGTTTTTAAGTTATTGGTAATTTAAGTTTAACCAACTTAATTGTGTTGTTCAGTGAGAATGAGTCTTTATCTGTGAGATGTTGCCACTTTGAACAACCAAAAATATCAATCTATCAACTCTTTGTTAATGGTCATTAAGTCATAATTTCAAAAGTCAAAATTTTAAAAAACATTGTTGACGTCAAGAAAAGTTTCAAAAAGTTTATGTGGACATGTGAACCAAGGTTTCAAATACGATGTTGCCAGCTCAGGTAAAGAGTTATTCATATTAGATAATTTACATCTAAGCATTTAGTTTGTATGAAAATAAAAAATGATAAAAAAATTGGAATTCATAAATCCATAGTAAAAAATGATCAATTTAATAGTCTGAATAACATGCCAAAGTTAGTGTATAACCTCAGGAACACGGTGTATATATATACAATATTTGAAATTCTAGTGTCTGCATGATTAATAATAATTATAAATCAACTTAACACTAGTGTCGATTTTGGCATGATTCTCTAAACTTAAAACCAAATTTAAGGTTTTTTTTTATTCTGTATAGATTAACAAGGATACACTGATGTCAAATTTTAGTTTAGGTTTAGAGAATCAAGCCAGAATTGACATCAGTGACTTTAAAAAGTTATAAAGATACAAAATATATAATAAAATATAGAATTATTTATTATGTATCAAAAGTCTCACACTTATTAGCCTAGCTCCAAGTAACCACTGTGGTTTGTGTTATGAGATACTAGGATAACGGTTAGAATAATGATGCATGCTTCGTCTGCATGATTTTTTTTTATTGATTTTCTAAGTACACACATTGTTTATACATGAAAATATCTGCCAAACTATTATAATAGTTTGTCGGCAGAGTCCCCGTGAATAACAATTAGTTACAAATTACCTACAAAACAAAAACAATAGTTAATTATTTGTTTCTTAGGTTTTCACGCACATCACTCATTAAATAAAACTAGTTTTTACGGGTTGATGCACGAAACTTTATTTATTTATTGACGTTTCGTAGCCTTTACAGGCTACGTCGTCGGAATCAAATTTTTATCCGACGAATAAAATAACCGACGGATAAATAAATAAAGTTTCGTGCATTAACCCGTAAAAAACTAGTTTTATTTAACAATAGTTTCCATTATAAAAATACATAATATTTATATATTAATTATATAAGACTCCTGTGATATTCTCATAGAACTGGTTTTTAATATTCGTTATTCAATCACGCAAAAATGGCTGAACGGATTTTGAGACGCTCTTCTAAAGCACGGTTACATTTTTCAATGTATATATTTTTCTGGTATAGGTCTTTAATTCTATTATCTTGTTTTCTGACCTCTTCTATAATTTCCTTATCAGTCTTCTTTAATTCTCCATACCGAGCCCCCAAAAAGTCCACTGATTTTTCCATTTCGTCTTGAACCTTTTTGATATCACTAAATTGCTGCTTTATTTCTGACATATCATTTTGCAAGTGCAAAAAGCGAGTATTTTGATGTAAAATTCTTTAAAAGAGTTAAAGAATTTTACAATAGATTCATAGATTCCATTTGTTTTCCAAAAGCAATTAAGTTTTCATTTATAGTACTGATCTAGTTCCCTGATATTTTTCTACGGTTTTGATCATGTGATATACTAGAATCACTGTCCGTGTCCCCATCGTACCTACGTTTTTTCTTATTTGTCCACTGATCCAGCTTAGATTGGCATTTGTCTCGAATGGACGGAATGTTAGGCTCCGATCCATAAGCCTTATTTTTTTCTGGCGTCCGATGCATTATGTTGTCTCACTCTCAGTTTTGTGGGCGGTCTGTTTACCTGCGCTAGCGGCGCAGGGGTGGAGCTAACTATGAGTAACCGTATGCACAATGCACCGATCCTTGTTTTGCGTATAGCGGTGTCCTTATCACTTAAATTATTTTTTAAACGTACTTGTTGACACGTCCAACGCTGGCGCGTGATCCACGAGAACTGGTTTGAATTGATTTGAATTGATTGAATTGACTACCCACTCAAACTTCCAACCCCTGTCAAGCCCTAAACGGATGATTTCAAGGGAAAAAAAGTATCCAATGTACGCTTCAAACTATCTTTGTGCCGAATTTCATCTAAATAGATACCGTGGTTTAAGCGTAACCAGGTAACAGAAAGACAGACACACATTTACATTTATAATGTTAGTATAGATATTAATCTAGAAATACATATAAATATCCATGAATTAGGCACAAATGCTCGTTTTCGTTGTCGAACCCCACAAGGATTCTCACCCGGGACCTATGAATAGGCCGTCGCCATTACGTTTAAACCTGGCGTACATAGCACTCACACCACTGAGGTCCTCAAAAGAATTTGTAACCAAACTATTAACAGGTAGGATAAAAATAAAGAAACTAACTAAAATGCAAGCGGGATAAAATTGTAGGATTCGCGCCTCCATGCATCACGTATATTTGCAAAAAAACTGTTTGAGGGACCTATATTAAGTAGAAATACTTAACATGATATAATAATAATACATAATATATATTAAGTACGGATTTAGTGATTAGTATTGTAAGTATGGATTGACCACAGCATAAAATATTTTCCCTATTACTTGGGCAGCAGTCGAGCAGCTGGCTACACGATTTTTGACATACAACAACATCCTTGTTAATTGGCGCGGCATCTAGTGGCGCGTAGCGAGACCAATCACTTATCTATGGTAAAGGATGGTTGGTGGGGCAGGTAGAACTGCTGTATCAGCTATCTTCGCGTCTGGACTTCACCTTCACTTAACATCAGGTGGGGTGGAGTCATTTGTCGGACCTACCTATAAAAAAAAACAAAAAAAAACAGCTCCATCGAATGAAGACATTTGCTTCAATATTGAGTTGCAAGATTCCACCCGAACGAACACCTACCAGGTAGGTAGACTTGCAATGTAGGTACATTGCAAGCAAAATGAAAGCTTTTAAAAATAGCAACTCACATTTTATGAACCTTGAAAACAGTACATAATGTTTGTTCTTTTTGGGCAGTTTGTATGAAAAGTTAATAACATGTGGGTTAATCTTAGATTAAGGCTGCATTTCCACCAAAGATGTGCGAGAATGCATAGCGAGGGATGTGTCTGTAAAGAACCAATAGAATCGCTTCATTTACCTCGCCTCGGTCAGCAGAGCTCTGGTGGAAACGGCTCAGCGGAGCTAGATTTTTGCGCATACCAAACCAAGCGAGGGATGTGTACGAGGGATGTGTTGCGAGGAATGTGTGTTGAGAAGGATGTGTTGCGAGGTTTGCGCATACTGTACCAGCCAGTCCATAGACGAAGTTTGTTGGAAGTAGAAGTGCACAAAATAGATATGGATAATTGGAAAAAGAAGATACTTTTATATTTAACAATTTGCGATGAAGAAATGGAAGCAGAAGATAAAGCAACGCATCCTCGCACCACACATTAATGCGCATTTCACAGCTCCGCTACACATCCTCGTAGGCACATTTTCATCGCACAGCTTTGGTGGAAATCCCCATACATTTTCACAGCACAGCTAGACATCCTCGCACGACACATTTCCATCGCACATCTCTGGTGGAAACGCAGCCTTAAACAGAAAGGGTCTTTTGTTTAAATCTAAGGGGTTAATAAGATACACAGAGACGCCAAATCTGTTCAAAAGATGACGAATCATGGACTTTTCAAATTATCACCTCTCAGATACCACACAATCGAGTGTGTTATCCAATAACAATAATGAGTGACCGATTGCCATGCCAACTAGTTCATTGCTATAATTGCTACATTTATAATAGGAAACCAGTCAAATCTGGTTTTGTAAATAAATACTTATCAACATATTTTACTTATAACTAGCCTATCCTCAACAAGCACCAGTAACAAACCCCCGAACCACTGATTAGATAAAAGTGTAGTTATATTACTACGTAATAGGTACGTCATACGAAACCAGATATTTACGAATGATGGAGCTCAACGTTGGGAATGTTATTAATTAGCGATACAATTTATCGTATAATTGTATGTCTTTATATTACATTTGCAAAACATGAGTTTTTACATAAGACAAAATACATTTCCAATAGTTTGCAAGTAATAATAACTCATAACAATTATTTTCAATAATTTTTTTTTCAGACATATCATAATACAGCTCATAAGCCGTCGCACGAGCAGATGCATTATTTTAATCGCATGATGAGATCGTATCGTGTCACCATACAATCGCTGCCAATTAGGACGACGCCATAATACCTAAGACTTTATTTAGATTACGTCATCATGTCAGCCGTACGACGCCCAATGCTGGGCCTTCAGGCCTTCAGCAAGGATCTCCACAACGATCGATCCTGCCTGCGCCACTCGCATCCATCGGCTACCCGCGACCTTCACAAGATCGTCGGTCCACCTTGTAAGGGACCTGCCCGGTGCGTCGTCGCCATTTTAGAACCTTTCCACCCCAACGGCTTCGGTTCTTCTTGCTACGTGTCCCGCCCACTGCCACTTCTTCTTCTTCGTTACTTTAGTTCTCGTACGGATTTCCTAATTTCTGATTCTAGCGCGTAAGGAAATACTAAGCATCGCTCTCTCCATTGCTCCCTGTGTCACCTTGAGCCTTCTTATGTTGACCCTCAGTGAAGGACCACGTCTAGGTGGTAGACGGATCTTACCCGGGGATTCTTAGCACCCCTTGCCCCTCCGTTAGCATAACTGATACCAGGGCTGCCGGGGACTCGGAGACGATCTTTAATTGTGAGGTGTTTAATCTTGGAGGGGTTTTGCCAGAATCGCCACGCTTGGCAGGCGGGTTGGCGATCGCAGTACAGCCAAGATATTGCAACAAGATGCTGTTGCCCGTCTTCTGCTGGCTGTGCTACCTTAGTCGTCTTTTACAACACCCATGGGACGAGAGGGATGGTGCTATTCTGGGCTAGCACACACACGGCATTAATTTTGATTTATTCTAAGGATATTACTGAATTTATTCAGTTTGATTATGATTGAATCAATGATTTGTAGTAGATCAAAAATTACACCAGATACGAAAGCTGTCGCTGCAATGTTACTTACAAATCATGTAGCTATTTATGCAGGTAATTGTAGTGTTATAACAATAGACTCTAATGTAACGAAGCATTCAAATTATTGACGTTTCTGAATACTGCTATGAGAAAAATTTGGATGGCGGCGGTGTACAGGTTTACCTAGTTCGGTGACAGATGTTCTATACTTAATATTAATGTTACCGTGTTATTGTTGTAAGTTTATAATATACCAGTGTCCTTCTGTGACTTTTTTATAAAATTAATTTTTTTTATTATTCTACATTACTAGGCACATAATATTGCCTAGCCTGCTAGTAGGCTAGGCAATATTATGTGATCGGAAAGCCCATATTGGAGAGCTCGATGTTATGTCCGTTGCTTTTGGTCTGCGATCGTGGAAGTTAAGCAACTTTCTCAATGGCCGGATATAGAACTATTGTGAATTAAGTAGTAAGTACACAAGAGATCTCGAGCTTTATGTGTAGCCAATACATGAGCCCCGTAAAAATCAAGAGTTCAATACATACAACGATATTAAAAACCCCAATACTTAAGATACTCGAGTCGGATCGTTTTCCTGTCACGCTCAGATCGTCCCATTTAAAAATGTGCATTCAATTAAAAACACAATGTGCAAAAAGGGAACTAGAATTTCCACGCATACTTGCATTTTATAAGAATGCACGAGGAAAAAGGCAAGTGGCGCCAATGAGGTATGCTTTGCTTTGATTGGTCTACTCATAATTATTATTGTCAGCGCGAGCGGAGAAAAACATGACGCAATAACGCACGTTCATCGTTAGTGACCAAAGGCCCAAGGTCGATTTTTTGACAGCTCCGTAAAGTATATTAATCTTTAAATTTTTAACGGAAAAGGCTAGTTTGTTCTTACTGTGACACTTGATAGCAGGCCGGGAAGTCTTCATGTAAATAAAAGGCAGGTTCGGATGTCGAATTGTATAATGTGACTTTCATGGAAACGGAAACGGAAGTGCAAAAGCAAAGACAACATTCCTAAATTTAACAATCGGCAATAGACAATATTAGCATTGGATAATACATAACACTTACGACCGAAGTTATATCGAAATTGGTACTTGTGTACGTAAATGAAGTTATTTTTTTTCATAAATACTCATTTCTACGTAAACGCAAACGCGACGCGATAGGAAAGTTAAATTGAGGCGCAACTCGCATTCCGGCTTCTGAAGCCCAAGCACAAATATTGACAGCTCCATAATCGTATTGCGTAAAACAATTAGAAAAAGAAATAGAAATTAATGAATACTCTTAAGATATCAATAAAACGCGTTACAGATAGTGCAATCGACGATAAACACGCACCCCACCAATTTTTGGTTGAAGAATATTTAGTGATAAAAAGATAATTAGATAATTATTACATTATTCTTTATTATTATCATAGATAATTAGTGTGTACCGATAACACTCAAATATTGGCGGAAGCTGGCACACATTTCCTATATAGGCCTTCGTGGATTGCAATATCTGTACACGCGCTTCAAATGTCAAATATCCAAAAAAGTAGCTGACTACCTACAATTTAGTGAAGGCCAAGCTACAGGTTTATTTTGCCTTTAATAATTCAATTTGAAATTCATTTAATCAGTTTAGGCCTTAACAAGCATATGTGATAGTCGAAAGCTACGCCATTGTAGGGATGTCGAAAGTTGAAAAAAATATCGATATATCGATACATTGATATTTTTAAAAATATCAATATCGACTTCGATATATCGCGAAAAAAAACATCGATATATCGGACCAACTTTCCCAAAAATATATTTATTTAGGTCAGCCTAAACAGTCTAACAGTCAGCATAGTAATAATAACAATACAAATTATAATTAAAGAAAGAATTATCAAAGTACCAAATTGCCGCTACACTATATGACAGTACAGTATCTCACGAAAGATGACACGCGGTATAATAATGGAACGAAAATTATCTACCTAAAAATAGTCCCTATTTTCGAATGATGAAAATGATTGCAGGACCTCTCAGGTGCCATCTTTCGTAAACAAGACTAGACAGTCACACACTTCCACAGAATATAATGGAATTCAGCACAACCAATTCACCAGCGAAACAGATTTACAAATCATAGACAGTACTAAATACAGAACAGATCATAGATATGTTGAATATCATTAATCTGAGATCCAGTTACGATTTTTCCAGATACGACTTTGGTTGGATCGTGATAATTATACGTCTAATAATTAAAAAAATATCGTTTTTGATACCAATTTCGATATTGGTTATTTTGTATCGATGTATCGATATATCGAATCAAAATATATGGGCTAAAAATATCGCTATATTGAACAAAAAATATCGATATATCGATACTTCGATATATTTTCAACAACCTACGCCATCGGTCTGCAAATCTAAAGGCGGGAGACCTTATGCTGAGAAAAGCGCAAAAAACTCAGCAACTGTGTTAACGATCTGAAAGATTAAACCAAACTTATTTAATGTTTTGTAAAAATATTTAATGTAATGATACGGCGCCCTCGCGCTCTCGTTAATATCATAAATAAACAAACAGACACACTCGTAGCGATAACAGAACCCCTTTCGTGGCGGAGATTTAAAAATAACACTATACTTACATATTATTGATGTCGATTCTGGCAAGATTCTCTAAAGCTAAACTTAAATTTGACAACAGTGCATCCTCGTCGTTCTCTATACAGAATGAAAAGGAGAGACTGATGTTAAATTTAGTTTTAAGTTTAGAGAATCACGCCAGAATCGACACCATTGTGTAACTAGAGCTTATTTTCATTAAAATGATGACTTTAGAGGAGCTCGATGGCGCAAGTGGTTAGCGCGTTCGGCTGCGATCGTTGAACTTAAGCAACTTTCGCAGTGGTCAGTCATTTAATGGGTGACCAAAAATTTACTATCTCGAGTTCCTCCGTGCTTCGGAAGGCACGTTAAGCCGTTGCCAATCCGCACTGGGCCCGCGTGGTGGGTCATCGCCCAATCTCCCTATTCCATCCATAGGGAAGGTCTGTGCCCCAGCAGTGGGGACATTAATAGGCTGATGATGATGATGATGATGATGACTTTAGTTTTGCTGTTTGTTTTACATTGCAACAACTTTGTAGATAGATTTAAAGCAATCAATGGTAATCCAAAAGCAGCACAGTAAAATATATTGTTCTAAAATGGAGTCGCAACGGGAACAGTTAACAAATACATTTGCCCCTGGATAGGAGAATAATGGTAGGTCAATATTTGTTAAAGCAACGTTGGTATGGTTCGATTGAATTAATAAAATTGTTGTTTTAAATTCAACATAATAATAAATATACAACGTCGGCTTCAAAGCAACATTTTGTTTTTATTTCATTACGGTGGTGGAGATTTTTCTGCGTATTGCATACTAATGTTACCGGTAAGGGTGGAAGTTGGAATAAACTTAGGTTTACCCGGGTTTACTAAGTATTACCAAAGGTTTTTGGGTATTATCCAAATAATAATGAAAATAAGTTTTAATGCGACATTTACCCACTCATTTACTAACTCAACTAGGTGTATCCAATGCTTACTGGGTAATGTTAGTTTAAATACTGAAATTAAAAACTGAGGTTATAGAAAGCTAAAAATATAAAAAAACTAGCTGTCCCAACGAACTTCGTACCGCCATAAAAATAGGGGTTGGTGGTAGAAGGGTTAAAATTTAGAATATATATAATACATAAAAAAATAAATAAAAATAAAAATAAGGGTATTTGTTGTCCGATTCTCAGACCTACTGAATATGCACATAAAATTTCACGAAAATCGGTCGAGCTGTTTCGGAGTAGTTCAATTAAGCACACAGTGACACGAGAATTTTATTATATTAGATAGCATAATAGTTCTAAGAGCATATGTAGACATAATGGCTTTAATAGCACAATATATTGAATTTTGTTTTGTTTAAAAATGCTACATTTATAAATCTAAAGAGAACTTTCTTCAGAAACTACTTTGGTACCTATTTTGAGTTGCTTTAATACCTAACATTACATAAGCTCTTTACTAAACTTCATAACCTTCCAAAGCGTCTTTTTATCACGTGTAACTGTCAAACTCCATGGTATTTTCATAATTGAGCATGATAAAAAGGAAGAAAATAATTCGGAAATTCCAAGATATGGTATGTTATTTTTTTATTGTTCTCGTAACCAAGGTCACGTCGCCGCGTCGCCGCAATATTTATAGAATTGAATCATATTAGATGTGATCATCAATATTAGATGTGAGGAGCTGGCGATAAAAACGGTATAATTACGCATTTGGTAAAACTACTTTCTTTTTACAGTCCGGGGGTTTTGAGCCTGCTGAATTTGAATTTCAACTCATTTTCTATCAAAACCGCCTAAAACAGTGTTAAAATTACTAAATTTATAAATAAAAAAACACGCCAAAAGCTCACTGTAGGTAAGGTATGCCATACAGTTTTTTACAACTCCTGTAAAAAAATATTTTATGTAATTATACCGTTTTGTTCGCCAGCTCCTAATGTCGCTAACTCATTTCTCTACTCAGTTTTCCTTTGTAGAGAATGCGTAATTAGGACTTTCTTATCAAAAGAAAACTGTGTTAATTTGGATCATAATTGTTTGAAATTTGACCTTTATTTTCAATGCAATAGATAATTATAGCGATATACTTGAAATAGTAGTTTCAATTTCGAAATCGCTTTTAAAATCGTTAATGTAACAGTTTTTTTTTTTGGATTTCTTGACATTATAAGGAAAAACATTAATCAGAATCTAGCTCTTCTATTCCGCTCATCTCTGCATTACCGCAGTAGTCGTGAATCATGCACTATTACTAGGTCACATACGAACATGCATCCTTTATGTAAACGAAAGATTGAAATCGAGTTCTGAACGCAACTTAAAGTGACATTTGGTTGACGATTTAGGTTATCAACCATTCATGGCCAAAGCTCAATAAGTGAAAAAAAAATATCAACCGATATTAATTATCAATATTTTTTATTGTTTGTTTTAATGTTTGGTTTTTATTCTTGAATTAGCGGAGTGCTAAAAAAGGGGTTCCAAGATTTGTTTTGCAAACCGTACTTTTCAAGCGATTTTTGACAGATGGAGGTCATTGGCTTTCCTATTCTTATTTGAATCCCACTATACTTGTATCGAAATTTCGGAACGATGTCGAGATTTCATTAATAAATAATTCATGAGTGCTAGGAACCGGTCGTCGTTTACCTCGAAGTCAAGGTTGCACACTTAGATCAGCTGTTGCGTCTTGTACGATATAAAAAGGCAAATGTGGGCGTCGTGGAACACCCGGTTGGAATGAAGTTAAAACTAACCAAAAGTATAAGTACACAACTACATACACACAATACGGTACGAAACGCTCTTAGGGTCCCGCACACGGGCCACCGGCCACAACCACAAAACGCCGCCACCGGCATATTTCCTGTAGTTTTCATACATTTTATATGGACTCGCCACGTAGCGTGTGGCGGCCACTGGCGTTAACCGTGTGCGGCGAGTCCATAGAAAATGTATGAAACTACAGGAAATATGCCGGTGGCGGCGTTTTGTGGTTGTGGCCGGTGGCACGTGTGCAGTGATGTTCCTGACCCCGCGGGTGAAGAATCTGACACATCTGTCGAATCTAGTCCCAATACAACATTTAAAACCATGAATTAGCGATATCTTAACATGTAACAAAAAAAATTGCCCTTCTCACCGCCCGTAGTTCCCCTGCGTGGACCGCAATACCAAATCGACTCCAGATTCGGATTTAGCGACCACAAATGACTACAGGAGCAAGGTTCTAGGCTTGGATCAGAAGAGAAAAAAAAAAAAAAAAACGAGCGAGCCTTACAGTAGTCGCGTATGATGTGTAACATTTGAAACCTCACCTTATATTAGTAAAAAAAGAAATAAAACCTACTACAAAAGGAATAAGCCGTTTGAACATTATGTTCTAAAATCAAATCAAATAGCGCGCGCTTTCGCGACTTCCTGTTACAAATGAGGTGAAAAGCAAAATCCTACTTCCTGACACACTACTACAGACTGTGAAACTTTAGGTATGTTTGTGTGTTTTTATGTTTGTTCCCTAATCACGCAAAAACGGCTGAACGGATTTGGATGAAATTTAACACACAAACAGTTTATTGGCTGGACATAGGATACTTTTCACCCCGGGAAAGTGTTTAGTTCCTGAGGGATTTCTAAAAAAAAATATTAACGTGGATGAAGTCGCGGGCGGCCGCCAGTTATACTATAAATGCAAAAGTTTGTATTTGATGTTGGTTCTTCTTTCACGCAAAAACTACTGAACGGATTGGGGTGAAATTGTAATTGCGTACAGATTATAACCTGGATTGAGGCATAGGATACTTTTTATCCCGGAAAAAATTTGGGTTCCAGAGGGATAATCAAAAAACTAAATTTAACGCGGATGAAGTCACGGGCGGCCACTCTAAGGAACAAATGTCACTCCATGATCCTTCACAACGCTGGAGTAACTAACTTAATTACAAGTACTAAGTAAACCAACTTAATTAAGATGTTAAAATTTTACGCCAACATCAATACAGCGTAAACGTAGATTTTTAATTCCACAAATCACTTTTAAATTATGAATAATAAACAACTGAAAAAGTGCGTGTCGTGCCGGTAAAGTGTTCCGCAGTTGCCTGTAGTTACCACAATATATTTATTAATCTATGTATCTCAACTAAAATACCTAAATCAAAGGTCAAACTGTGTCTCAAACTCAAAATCATAATATTTAGCAATTTCCAACACGATGGGGTAAATGATGAAAAAAAACATCCCCAGGTTACATGTACATATCTTCACAAAATTACAGCTCTCTATTGCTAATAGTCTCTAACCGGAGTCTGGACAGACGGACATGATGAAACTATAAGGGTTCCTTGTCAGGACTACGGCACCCTAAAAATACCTATAAATTTACAATAAGTAATGATGTCTCATTGAAATATAAATGGGAGTCAAGTATATTATAAAATTTGTCAACTTCTTTAATAAAATAGTTTTATCGAGACTAAATGGCTGCTTAGTTGTCTAGGTACTTATTCCTGAAATTTATTTAGAAGTACCTATGTAGCTAAACACAACATTTAAAAGTCAATTTGAGATAAATTTCTTATTTTTGGCAGCAATGCTTGTATTGTTACATTAAAACAAACATTAAACATAAATGTGTAACTGCTTAAACTTAATCGCTCGAATTAATTACAGGAAGTAATCATAATCATAATTAAAATCATTTATTCATCATTTATTCAGTCACTATCAGTATCATTTATTCAGTCACTATCAGTATCATTTATTCAGTTTAGGCTGTTGTTACAAGCACTCACGATGTCTAGAAGCTACGCCATCGGTTCGTAAATCTACTGTAGAAGACCTTGTACTGAGAAGAACCGGCGAGAAACTCAGCAAGGGCTGTTTTTTCTCCCTGTTTCATTATTATTTATTATTACATAGTCGTGAAGTTGAAAAATGACTTCAGAGATGATTCATAAAGTCACCTTTCATTACATAAATATCAGGTAACTTAGAATATATTCACATTCAAGTTTCGGCGTGAGTATTAAGTATTTATCAAAGTCAAATTTTTCAATATGAGGTTCTCAATAGCGCATTAATGCGTTCGGCATTTGATCGAGGAAGTTAAGCAACTTTCGCAATGGACGGTCATTGGATGGGTGACTATTTACAAAATCACTCCCACTAATTGCAGGAAAGCGAGAGGAAAGATGTTACACATCAAAAATAGTATGGTATTTCGCATAATGAGGAGGACGCAAATCGTGAATTCGTGAGCAGTGGAGGAAAGCCAACCATGTACGGTGAAGACTATGATGGAGAGATGGGAGATGGTAAATTGTTGCAAGCGGAATATTAACTTTAGTATTTGCGACTATTCTACATATTCCTTTTTAATTCAATAACGCTGAACACACTGACATACTCGTTAAAATACCAACTACATGACTCTTTTTTGAAGTTATACTTCTTTAGGCGCGTTCTGAAAAAATGATGAGAGTGAAATTTTTAGATGCGCGCGCATCACTGTAACCCAAAAGTAACACCATGAAGTTGGCCGCGGGCGCGTTATGAATGTAGACATCTGTTCGAAAGGTACTTTGAACGATCCACGGAGCTCCATAAGATGATCGCGTTGTCAAAAACAATGTTGGCACGCTCGTCGCCTCTGATCACTGTTTTCATATTTACAATATTTATCCACATGTTTCTAGTTTCTATATAGACACAACGTGTTTTAGTTACTTACAAGTGCTAATTACTTAAAGACTAATAACTTAAATTCAGTAGTGATTTTAACTGAATATTTTGAATATTTATTTAATTTTTCAAATTAAAACTGAACTTAATTTACTGTGTTAACTATCCTTTTCCAGTCCTTTCATTTTTTATTTTTAAGTTGTTTAGTTAATTTTAGTTTGGAAGTCCATAATATATTGGTACAATCGAATAATTTGATTCCTGACTCACCATAAGCTTGTTTTGTTACTACCATTTCAAAGCAATAAGGTTGACTTTTACTTAAATGTACATATCCCCGGAAACAAACTTGTTATTTTACTGACAAGCATATTTGACGTGACATATTTTGCCACCTACCTGTGACAAAATTTTGATATTAAATTATTTGGAGTTTTGTCCATGGATTAAGGATTTTCCTTTTAGTTTACCAATGATTTTATTAATGTCAAGAAATCCAAAAAATATCTGTTACATAAACGATTTTAAAAGCGATTTTGAAATTCAAACTACTATTTCAATTATATCTCTTTAATTATCTATTGCATTGTAAATAAAGGTCAAATTTCAAATAACTATGATCCATATTAACACAGTTTTCTTGTAATAAGAAAGTCCTAAGTGCAATTACACATTCTTACCACGGATTACGGAGCGCAGAATTCAGAAAGTGTATTCTTTCGCACCATGTGCTGGCACGTCATGTGGCTAATCGTGTTTGCTATTTGATAGATATGTATCCATAACGGGCAGTGAGAGGAAGGAACTGCTATCGAGGCGGATGCGATTGGCCATGTGAGGTTCTGGCATAACAGGTCCTGCCAGAATACCAGCGCTGCTGTGACACGTTTTATAGCGTGTTGCGGCAGCATTACGCTGAGGCAGGGTCCTGATTGACCACAAATGGTACTTTATTTTTTTTCTTCTTTTCTCCATTATGTACATTTTCTTATTTTTTTTGTATGTTGTTTGTATTTATAATGTGGTCAATAAAAATGATTCTCTCTCTCTCTCTCTCTCTCTCATTCTCTGCAAAGGAAAACAGAGTAGAGAAATGAGTTAACGACATTAGGAGTGACGTGATCTTCGCTCGTGAATCGAAATTTACACTACAAATTCCCGGTAATCATTCTGGCATGGATCCAAATCGTTCACTATTACTGCCATACGCCTGTGGAATGCTCTACCACTAAGCATACGTAGTACTGACAAGAAGTTTGAGTTCAAAAAACTTGTTCTTGTTCACTACCTGACTACGTCATTTTTCCGTATAGTTTGCATCGATATATATTATATTTATTGTATTTTATGTATGTTATGCTTATGTATATATATAAAATACTCATATAACCATACATAAACATACGCATAATTTGTATTAAAGTATTATTATTTTATTGCTGTTTTATTGTGTTGATATTGTTCATTTTATTAAATTTTTAGCAACTTTGCTCTATCGCCATACTATTTTGTCTCCAACAATCATACTGGTTGACTGGTAGAGAATGCCTATGGCATTAAGTCCGCCGTTTGCTTATGTTTGGCAATAAAGTTTAAATAAAAAAATAAATAAATAGGAGCTGGCGAACAAAACGGTATAGAAGGTGAATGGAACTATAAAGTAGAACGAATTTATTATTAGATGAGACAGCAACAAACAACCAGAGGCACGCGTAAAACCGCAAAATAATATAGTAGCCGTTTGTAAGAAAACGTAAGCACCGGATATATTATATGATGTGATGTAAGTCAAAGGTATTTTGAGCATTTACACAGATGTGCTACCTGTTCGCCGGTCGAATAAATAAAAATATATAAATACTATTCAAAAGAATTGTAAGAGGTCATTTACTTACAAAGGTATTTTTTTTTTATTACCTTCGAAGGCAGACGAGCGGACGGGCCACCTGATCTGTACCCTTAGCACGAACCAATATCGAATTCGTAACGTTTGCGAGTCCGAAATGTCATTGTCAAATATGTACTGATTTTTAGTTCTCGTTACGTACTTTGTGGCGCTGCTGTTCAAGTTTCTATACAAAATTTGACATTGACATTCAGCACTCGCAAACTATTTGAATTCGATAATGGTTCATGCTAGGGGTACAGAAGTGGTCAACATCGCCCATTAACAGTTTCATTGTCAGTAACACAGCCGTGCCGCTGCCTTTCGTTAAACACTCTATTTAAGCCTATCTTGAAGAGTATTTTGTTATAGTACTGAGGGAACACCGTGGAGGGTAGCTCATTTCATAATCTATTTGGGCGTGTAATAACGAACAGTTGTGGATTTCAGTGCAATATGGGTGAACTCGACTCCGGTAACGGGTGGTGCGTGGAAAAATGGTATTGGAATAAAATAAAATAAAATGGTAATGGGGTATTAACTGGAATGAACTTTATAGTCATGGATTCGGAGCAGCAGCCATCCTTTAATGCTCCTTAAATGTTGTCCAAGCAGCTGGATATCCACTTGCAAAGACCCTCTGGTAGCCCGTAAGATGGAAACTTCGATAAAAGTGCTCTATGCCAGTCCCTGCCAAACGCCTTGGCGATATCCAGGCTCACTGCAAGGGCCTCACCCATGCTCTCGATGGTTGCGAGATAAACGATAATATTACCAGCCGAACGATCGTATCAGATTCCGTATTGTCGGTCGCTAAGTTATTTATACTAAGGCACTTTTTTAAATTAGGTAATGAATAGAAAAAATCTCCGCTTCCATTTGGAGCTCATGTCGACGTATTGCTGCCAAGTTTTCCTCCGCTTTAAATTGGAGGCGTGCTACAGCGCTCGCGGTTGATGTGGTTGAGCGCGCAGTACGTCGAGGTGCTCTAGTAGATTGCTCAGTACTGGTCAATCCCTCGGGTTCTCGTGGTGAGGCACCACATGTTGATGCAAGCAGCGGCGTCTCTTCAGTGCGAGTCCTGGCCTGTAGAGCGGCAGTTGCGCCAATGGTACATGTCATAGATTAGTTCTACCGTATTTATAAGAGAATAATTATGAAAAGGCCTTATACAATAGGTCTGATAGTTTTCTTTTGTTTCAATTAATATATAGGTTTATAGTTCAGACGAATCTGGATAAATTAAATATATCGTATGCAGAGATATACAATTATAACAAGTACTAAAAAATAAGTAACTTAAAAAAATAATATGACAGAAAAAAGGTTAAACTAATGTCTCATTTGGTAACTTATGTAATTACTTTTTTTTCTGTCCTTAAGGTAAAGTCTATTAGAATAAAAAGTATTTTTTCTCATTATTTTGGAAGAACACCTCTAGAAGAACGAACGCAAAATTCAAAAATGAAGAAAATCAGCATAATGATATAGCTGTCTAGAGTTACGTATATTAGTAGTTTAATTATAATAATAATAAAGTTTAATACATTATCATTATTTTTACTCCAAATTAAAAGTGTTCCCTCGAAATAATCAGTGGATGCATTGATTGATTTTCTAATGTTAAGAGGTAATCGTTGACAGCTGTAATAGTAAAAACTGTGGCACAGCTGCCAGCGCCCCCACCCAAATACAATTTTAAATAATTTTGGGTGTCAATAGCGAACTAAAAACTATAAAAACCAAATCCATAAAAGATATTATATTGTAACAATTAAGTCTAATATAAAACAACACTGTATCAATGTTTATGTTAAACAAGGAGTGACAATATGAGATCAGTATCTGAGAAAATGTTCTGTATCCTTAAAATTCAACTATAAAAGCCAATCACGAAACTTAACCTTATATTTATGTAATGGCAGTATGCGGAGATACTTTTATTTAAAAGAAAGATAAAAAACAAAATAGAAGCCTGATATACGGCTGATATGCGTCACACGAACTACTCTCAGCGAGCGAAGCGTTCACATCACGACTATGTAAATGCGGTATCATACGACCTTCACAAGTTCAGTGACTCAGTAACACAGACAGCGAGGAGCTTTCTCGGAAGAGCGGCACGTTAGCATTTACACAACGTACAGGTTACATACAGTACATTATGTAAAAAAAACGCTGCACAGAGTGGGAATTTCGTAATCTAGGGGGATCTAAATCAATTTTTTTTGTCATTAATTGATGATATATAGTGTAACTTATTTAAACCTAAGGCCCTATTTGATACAGCTACATATTAGAAATATCTTGTAGTTAAAAAAATATAAAATATGTTTAAGTAAGTACATAATAATCGTTGTATTCTCACAACACGAACAACCACAAACATTAATGTGTTATCTTCACTTATGATAACTTATTAATTTACGTGCGGTCTTGTTCATTAGTTTTTTATTTTATTGTGTATATTTTTAAGGGTAAGTGAGTATAGTTTTGTTAAGTAATAGTTTTAAAACATTGAACAATTGAATTGTAGTTAAATTAAGCATTTTTAGAGATGATTTGCAAAATAAAATATGTATAGAAAAAAAATGACCTGAATATCCCGGTGTTCTTGTGGTTTTATTTTATAGCTTAGGGTCTTAACTTTTGAGAACAATTGATACAACTTGCGATTTCATGCGACCGTCATAAAAATTGTTTTCTTTTTTCAGAATGACCGCCGTCATTACAAAAAACAATGTTTTGATATTTGGACCTCTAAGCCCAAAAATGAGCGAATTGATGCTGTTTTAGCCTTTATATTAAGCCGTTACCCTTATGTCCAATTTTCGGAAGGTGCTATAAATGAAATTAAGTTCTTTTTAAGGAGGTTATTTAATTAATTGAATGAAAAATGGACAGCCAGCAGTAGACATCGTGAACGCTTTATAAATAAGAATTAACTCTGCAGTTATCGTGAAAGTACTTTCTATGAGTCCCTTTTACCACCTTTTCGAAGGGTTGCATTCATTTGCAATCTTAATTTACTCAGAACTAGTAAAAGATAATAGATTCTGAACTTTTCGTTTTTAAGTTTTATTGCAACATTCTACAAAACTGTTGTGCGTTCAACCAGGGGGCCAATCGCCTAACGGAAATGCTTTGGGAAACGCTAACGCTTACGATTTAATATATTGTTATTTCTAGCCGCCTGAGGTTTTCGAATACCTCACGCTCATTTTTTTTAATATTGTTATTACCAATGCAAAAGAAAAAGAAAGAGCGCGAGGCATTTGAATACCACAGGCGGCTAGAAATAACAAAATAAAATAGTAAGCGTTAGCGTTTTCCAAAGCATTTCCGTTAGGCGATTGGCCCCCTGGTGAAAGGCCAGATGTAAATGGTGTTTTATTTAAGACATTACCTGGTAATTTGATGTACTCATTCAGCCAAGTTAAGTTCTTGTTTATAAAGCGTTCACGATGTTTACCGCTTGCGGTCTATTTTTCATTTAATTTGTTAAAGAAACTCCTTTAAAAGAAATTTATTTCATTTATAGCACCTTCCGAAAATTGGACATTAGGGTAACGACTAAATATAAACGATAAAACAGGATCAATTCGCTAATTTTTGGCCTTAGAAGTACAAATATCAAAATATTGTTTTTTGTAATTACGGCGGTCATTCTCAAAACCGAAAAAAAATGTGTGGCGGTCGCACGAAATCGCAATTTATATCAATTGTTCTCAAAAGTTAACCCCTAAGACCCTAAGCTATAAAATAAAACCACAAGAACACCGGGATATTCAGGTAATTTTTTTCTACGCATCTTTTATTTTGCAAATCATCTCTAAAAATGCTTAATTTAACTATGCTTTCAAATGATGTTATTAGATCAAAGTTTTAAAACAATTACTTAACAAAAATACACTAACTTACGTATATACACAATAAAATAAAAAACTAATAGACAATGATTTTATTTATTTTTTAAGCATTTAACTGCTAGATGTTTAAATCTAAAGATAAGTTTTCTAGAAAAAAATCCACGCGGACCAGGCAGCGGACGGGACTCGAACCCGCATCCTTCGCTATCCGGGCGAATGCACTGACCATTGCTGCCTGGTCCGCGTGGATTTTTTTCTAGAAAACTTGTCTTTAGATTTAAACTAATAGACAAGACTGCACGTTAATTTAATAAGTTATCCTAAGTGAAGATAACACATTAATAATAATAATAATAAAACCAGTTATTGTAAGTAGCTAAGACCCATATTTAAAACATGATACAACCACATTAATGTGGTTGTTCGTCTTTCTCGGAAGAACGGCACGCGCGCGCGGGCAAGGTCTGCAATGTTCTTACATTAAGAGTCGGTAGTCATTTGGGACCGGGACCACTGGTCCTGACGGGGACATAGAATTAATAAATTATTTTGAGGCGGCATTCGGGACCGAAGCTAGTGGTCCCGAATGACACCTATGTTTAGTGATTATTTTGAGTGGTAAGTTGGGACCATAAATATGATCTAAGTTCCTATCTTAATTTTTTTATGTCGAGGAAGTACAGTCAAATAAGAAACGGCTTTTATAATATAAAATATTTCGTTTATTTGAAAAAATCACAGCCTTTAATTGAAAGTAAACCTAACTAGCTAAATATTTGTGTTTATTACTCCTAAATCTGCATGTTTGCACCCAAAATCATATGCTAATAAAAAATTGTATTTATTCATTTTACATGCAGATTAACAACATTTAAATAAAAAAGTAGCTCTCATTCCAACAAATTAAAACAATGTCACCCTATTACGTTTTAGCTGCAAATAAAAATTACTTACACACTTTTCAATTAAAACATCAGTGTTCTCGATGGTATTTTTTAAAATCAATATCGCAACCGTTTTTTTACTATTATTAAATCTTTTATTTCACATAAAAATCAACTAAAATAATAATCAACATAATATTCAACCCCCACCTTTAATTATTTTGTTAAAGTATTCAGAATCATTATATAATTAAAAAAAATACAACATTTATATTGATACCATTTTTTTTATAAATATTGTTGCTAATAATAAGTAATTATTCAGTATCAGTCTCATGAGGAATTGATGGACATTACTGTATTTAAAATCTTAACTTCACTAAACAATGACCGACAGTTATTTGGCCATTTATTAATTCCTGCAATGTCAGGTTGATCTTTTCTTTGGTTGCTACACTCTCTGCAGATCTTCTGGAAATATTATTCGTCTTTTTGAGTTTATTGCAGTAAAACCTGCAGTCCTTCCTAATGCCCTCCAAAAATTTAACTAAATTAGGTTTTGATTTCATATGTCTTTTTACGTGGTTGTGCCATACTACAATATTGTTTGTTGTATGGTCTTCATTATTGGTGCACCATATTGGAAAAGAAACTGCATTTTCTAACCAGGTGCTGACAAAATAATCATCAAAAGCTGCCTTTGCCCTTCGGACATTCTTCCATTTTGTAAAACCACTCTTCACTGAACAAAGGTAACGGGAGGTGGATTGCCAATATAGCAGGCACTTCAAAATCCATGCTTAGTTTTAAAGGGTTCCACTGAAGTATACGACTCATTATTAAAGAAAAAAATGGCGTAAGTTTCACGGGTTTTATCAGGTAAAAGCACATACAATATCTGCTCTGATGTGTTTCTTGGAGGGTGACAGTGATTGGTTGAATTAACAATTGTTCCATGCATTATTTTAATTGTAGCATTGCAGAAAACCTTCTTTCGGCACCTCCATAAATTTGATCCATTTTTATTAGTCCTCTTGAGTATGTATTCATAGTTTAACTCACTTGACATTACCATCGCCATAACATTGATGACATTGACGAGAAGTCATAATCATCACTTCACCAATCTGGATTGATTTGCTAAATAGTAACTGGGCCCTTTTTTGTTTAAAGTACGAGTATATGTAAAAGGCTAAGCTACTTTATATAAAAAGGTATGGTTCTCGTTTTTACAATTTCACAATTTAATACAATTACTTATTTCAATATACTTTTGAATAAAAACAATAGGGATGCGTAAGAGAGATAGCACTACGCATATGCACAACATTTTAGTGTGTGCATTTCCTACCGATAACATAAACACCATGTTATTTTTTTTGTTTTAAATTAAACTACCTACTTTGAATAAGTTTATTTAAATAAAGAACTTAGTTCGGTTAGTTATACATTCATTACTCTAGAGTGGCTGGATTGATTATCATGATGTTTGATTTATATTTGTCATCACCCCAAATACTAATATATTAACGAGCTTTTGTCGTTAAGTGTACTTTTTAATCAAACACTTCTTTCTTTATTTTTGGTCCCAACTTACCACTCAAAATAATCATTAAATATAGGTATCATTCGGGACCACTAGCTTCGGTCCCGAATGCCGCCTCAAAATAATTTATTAATTTCATGTCCCCCATCAGGACCAGTGGTCCCGGTCCCAAATGACTACCGACTAGTTGTAGGGAATAATGACCATATTGATTAGGGTTGCCACCCGTACTTTATTATAAAGTATTGTACGTTATTTCGGGTAATTGTACTCTATACTTTATGCCAACAATAAAGTACGCGAAAATACTTTATTTAATGTGATTTGATTACTTGGGAATTAATTTTACATATAATATAAATAAAGAGGATAGGAAGATTTTTTGCGTAAAACGGAACAACAGTATGTATAATATGTCGCCCTTAGCCCATTCCTGCAACATTGTCGCGGCTGTATGGCTTTGTACAATGGTCTTTCCCATTGCGGATAAGAACTACAGATTTTTAGTAGCCACAAATTATTTATTAAATATTGCTATAAGCACCGTAAAATATATTTTAAGCTTACTAATAAAGTGGATTAAAATGTACTTTATTTTGGACACAATGTACTTTTTTTTCTACCTTTCATATCCAATGTACTTTATTTGGACTTAAAAAAGGTGGCAACCCTAATATTGATCGTCCACAACACACTTGAAAAGTTTGCGGTCTTGTTGCAATAGGACGATAATAAATAAATTCTGGATAACACACGCTCTAACAGAACTTTGTT
The DNA here is from genome assembly GCA_902850365.2 of Chilo suppressalis. Lineage (NCBI taxonomy): Eukaryota > Metazoa > Arthropoda > Insecta > Lepidoptera > Crambidae > Chilo > Chilo suppressalis. The sequence continues at coordinate 4,391,552 of OU963904.1, read as the reverse complement.
AAGTAAATAAATACATACAAGGTATCCGTACTTTTAATTAGGTACGTACAAAAAACAAAAAAAATACGATACAGGAGGTCTTGCACTAATATAGGTAGGTACCTACGTCGTCAAAAATTCTTAGAATTTGAAGTTTTGGATTCTATCTTGATAACTTACTGTTATGTTCATGATTTTGGAAACTAAGAGAGACTCAAACTTTAATAAGCTGTGATTCAACACCTTAGAATACAGGTAGGTAGGTACCTTACCTTAGTTATTATAATAAAAGGATATAGGTAGTAAGCAATAGTGGAATAATTCTGTAAATTGTAATAGAACATGATTATTGATTTTCCTACATAAAGCGAAACAATACCTTTCATCATCGGATTCCGTGATCTACATAAATATAATACCCGATAACCATTCCTTCCGTCGGCGTCGTCTCGTTGACTCATTTCGAATGCCAAAGTGACGTAGACACGAACATGACGTAAACAAATTATATTCAAGATTCTTGTAAATGTTTAATATATGTACAGTAATTTCAATTCGCTAGACATCGGCCCATTAGCTCAGTTGGTTAGAGCGTCGTGCTAATAACGCGAAGGTCGCGGGTTCGATCCCCTCATGGGCCAACAATTACTTTTTAACTTTTCTACATTTTAATAACATAGTAGAACATTTAGTTATCTATGTTATTACTATTTTAAAGTTCAGCGCTACAATGTTCTTGGGAGTTCTACATTATGTACTTTTATCCTTACTACTTGAGGAACACTATTTTTTTATAAAACTAAATATACCTAATCCGATTTTGAGTAAACAATTATTACGAACGAAGGCGGATGCAGGAAGTATTTTATGCGTTTTTATTTTTTCTCGATTTTTAGGGTTCCGTACCTCAAAAGGAAAAAAACGGAACCCTTATAGGATCACTTTGTTGTCCGTCCGTCCGTCCGTTTTTCTCAAGAACGCGTGGAGGTATCAAACTGAAATTCATATCTCATCACTCATGTCTACTGTCCCTTGGAGCTGGGAAAAAATCTAACTTCTAAGCCAAAGCAATCAAAAGATACAGCCGTTTATGCCGCAAATATCCGAAAATTTTCGAAACTCGCAAATAAATTTAAAATTTAGTACCTAAAACTTCGATCAAGTTCGAAGTAGTAAACTCGTATATAATATGTCGTGTAATTTAAATATGGAACAATCTTTTATTCCGAAACATGGCAACCGAGGAGGTAACTTATCAAAAGTTTTATTTAAATTTCGAACTGAATTGTAAATTAAAAATGTGTTGTTGAAATAATAAGTTCTGTCTTCTGCCTAGGTTTTACTTAGTTTTAATTTCCGCGCATTATTTGAGACAAGTAATATTCAAACCTTGAGCACAACTTGGCATTGATGGACTTAAGTGTTTACACGTTCGTCCATCAATGCCTCTTTTGGTGGCGGTGCGGTAATGTATTAATGTGTATTATAGTTCAAGATCCAAGGCTCGCCATAACTTATATATTTTTTGATGGACAAAACAATTATGGATAATCGAGTTGTATATTAGGCGATTCTCACACACTGCTGAAGTTTTTATGGGGTTTTTAAATCTGCATGATGCCATCATGCATATTATAAAGAAAGTAGAACCTGAAAGTTGTTATTTTTTAATTATTTCCAAACTGGGCTGGCTATGTCAACAAAACCCTTTTTTTCTAAGCCAAATAAATTATATAGCTAGCGACATCTAGTGCTGATCATAAGTACTATTTACTCAACATGTAAGCATTAACCTTGTCAAGTTGTGTCTCAGGCCAATGCCACCGTAATATTTATTTCATACCTCGTCACTAGATGGCCCTTTTAAAAGTTTATGCACAGTACTTTTATTTACTTTAAGTTTTCCTTATTAATATTACTTCCAATGTATCTTAAAGGGTACAAGTTACCCTTTCTGAATACAGCTTCCATCCCCAGTTTTAATCCATCAGAGCAATAATCGAGATATTAACACAGTCATGGTCCTTTCATCAAGATAGGATCAGTAGTTTCGTAGTTAGGTAGGTAGTTAGTCTAGCTAGGACAAACAAAGAGATTATAATTTGAAACAAACATTCGCGTCACGATGTTTATTTAGGCCTAGCAATTATTAAAAACAAATGACATTATTATTGAATTTGGAGGATACTGATGGTTTGTAACTAGTAGGTTTATTACCAGGGGATGAAGAAGGATAAAATCTTAATTAATTGCAGATAAAACTGTTTTTGACTGAAATGAGATTGCGAAAAAGTTCGTATCTGCGATCTCATAAATTTGTTATTTGGAAAAGAGATAAGCTCTTATTATGTCAGTCAAATTAACATTCGCTTGCTTTAACTTTGAAGGGGATCACAAAAGTTAGACTATAACTAGCCACTAGACTTTTTATTTTAATGCAGCTAAGACACCTAGGTAGGTAATAGGTAGGTACTTAAAGATAGGTAGGTACCTACCAAATTTCGTACTTCGTGTCCCAGTTATGACGAAGTTCCATTCAAACTTTCACCCCTTTCAACATGATGATAAACCAATAGGTACACCATTTTTAAGACAGATAAAGAAAGCCCCTTCCTTTGATTTAGTTGTGCACTCAATTTGACACCCAAAACAACGAAGAGTCGTTTTGGGGTTCTTTCTTGTTGTTTTTTTTAATAGGTACCTACCTACTAAGTAAGTTAATTTCTACTTGAAGTTTGCAACAGACTAGAATTAATAACACCTAGTCTAGTCACCAACGTAAACATCATATTTACCAATTAAAAAGTTAAGCCATTCTTAGATTGTGTCTCAATTCTATAAATTGTTGCTGTGCCTGTGTATTTATAGGTAGGTACCTACTAAGTTTTAAGTACCTACTTACATGATTTGTTTTAAAAAATAATATTCTCGTAATTCACATTACGTACTGGTATGGTACCGACATAATGGGGTAAAATCACATTATTGATTTATTTAAATAGGTACTTATCAGGTACCTATAGCTAAGGTTTACTATTTGATTTATGAAGCGCTGAAAAGGGTTTACTTTTTAAAGGATAAGGAGTTTGTTCAAAATTTTTTCGTTTAGGACAGTACTTACCTTTATGTATAATAAATTGTCAGGTATTCCATCAAGCAGTAAAGGCTAATGGCGTTAGTAAAATTTAAGTACCTACAAACCTACTCTGTTGTTAGGTACCTACTTCTATGAAATTAGAAAATTTATAGGTACCTAGGCCTACCTAGATAGGTAGGTTACAAAGATTTGTAAGTTACTCGATCAAATTAGAATGGTTGAATAAAAAGGACTTGTATAAAAATTGGCACACAAGAAGAGCATTCCCTGGATTCGTTTATACCTACTTAACTAAAATGAAAAAATCTTAGAATAAAATATTAGGTACCCCATAAAAGATTTTCCGTAAGTAGACAATATTTTGAAGTCCACGCAGATAGAGTTGCGAGCAAGATATCTAAATACCTTGTAACTTAAAATATAAAAAAATTAACTTACCCCTTTAATTTTATCCGAAATTGAAAACACTGATCTCGATCCACGAAAAATTTGATGCTAACTGCTATTTAGTACCGAGGTGATAGGTGTACCAAATTCATTCATTGAAGCATCAATGAACCCGCATAACGTATTTTTTTTCCTCTTACCACACTTCACTAGTGGTTATAAGTTATGAACGCTTTATTTATATAAATAGAGCACTACTACAACTATTGTATTATAAAAGATTGTTCAAACAGCACATATCTGAGGAACTGCATCGTGAAATATAAAACTCAGCAGTGGCTTTGCGGAACACGAGCGCCTGCTAAGAATGCCCGAGCAAAACTGTTGAATTAGCAAACGTTCCCCAGACTCGAGTAAGAGTAGAATCGTCAGGCGCACGTTCGGGTCTTACCAAAATAAGACACAATTATCTTCTATTTTTTCTCGCATTGTGTTCAGTGTATATGTTACAGTTAAAACCGATTTTAGATAGAACGCTTTTTCCTTAGTTAAAATTAGTATTTAATAAATGCCTTTGTGAAAACTAGAAATTACCAATGATATGTTTGATTTTCAGATAAAACTAGTTCTCACTCCGAGGTTTAATTAAAGCACTAGAGAAACTATTTTGGGATTAAAAAACAAGATATACTTTTAAAAATATTTATTTAAAAGATCTACGACACAAGAGTCATGTCGTCACTTATAGATAACATAATTACCGTAACCGCCAAAAGCCAATTTTGCAGGAGAGGCAAAAAGTTATTTGAAAATTAGAAAAAATATTGTAGTGGCACCAAAACATGAACGACCCCCAATAGATGAACGTTCGACCGAAATTTAAAGATATTAAAAAATCTGCCGGTTACTTTTGTGAAATATTTTTTATGTAATATGGCAACACTTTTTCTGCTTTTTCTGCTCCCCTCTTAACGTGCCTTTCGAAAAGCTTCCGAAGCTCGAGATAATACATTTTGGACACCCATCCGATGACCGGCCAATATTCCGTCATCCGATGACATGTGATTCATGCAAGTTGATATTGAAGTGAAAACTTCTTAAGCGGCGTTGTACACTTTTTTGTAATGGGTAAATACTGTTAAACTCGCGTCATGGCACGTGGCCTGATCGCATCCGGACCTGACAATCGAAGATTCGTAAGACGAAAACAATAAAATTGGAAAGGTTGTTGACTTTCAATATATTGGACGAATCATAGTTATATTTTATTTTATCGTATTATAATAATAAGTCTGTATCTAGGACGTCCAAGTGGCAGCTTTATTGCGAAGAAAATGCATTTTTTTACAATAGATGTCGCTAGGTGCGCTTAAATGAATAGTTCCGAGAGATAAACTTTTTAATGTAATATAAATTGTCATGTTTGTGTACGATGATAGCGCAATAAATAAATATTGTATTCTACCACGCAAATGCTAGTACTTTTATACTGATAATTAAAGAAATTCTTGCAAAATTATTCCCTAACCATTCCAAAATATAAAAAATGCACAACGTTATGTTGAGTGCAACCCGTCGTTTTTTTAGGGTTCCGTACCTAAAAAGGAAAAAACGGAACCCTTATAGGATCACTTTGTTGTCCGTCTGTCCGTCCGTCCGTCTGTCAAGACCGTTTTTCTCAGGAACACGTAGAGGTATCAAACTGAAATTCATATATAATACTCAGGAGTACTGTCCCTTGGAGCTGCGAAAAAATCAAACTTCTAAGCCAAAGCAATCAAAAGATACAGCCGTTTATGTCGCAAATTTTCGAAACTCGCACGGGAATCAAAACCTACAGGGTACTTCCCGTGAACTTAGAATCTTGAAATTTGGTACGAAGTAACGTCTTATAGTACAGATAAAGGAAAAATTGCGAAAACCGTAAATTCTTAGTTACATCCTATAATATATTTTTTTTTAATAATTATTAAAATATACCTAGAGGTTTGTACGGAACCCTCGGTGCGCGAGTCCGACTCGCACTTGGCCGGTTTTTTTTTTATATAAGTACGAACGACTGCTTTTAATTATGTCGCCCTTAATAGAATACATATTTTTATTTACGCGCCAAAGCAAACATGTTTCATTTTTGTCTCTACAAGTCATAAAAAAGAAGGAAAAAATGATACACACTCGAATAAGTAATGAACAAGTGGGTATTCCAAGCAATTAACAAAGTCATTCTTTAGTGAGTGCGCGTGACTTTGGCTGTGTATAAAAATTGGCTTCACATACAAACTTCCAGCCCCATTTTCGCCTTCAAGGGTGATTCCTGTACCCTTAGTACGAGTTTTACAATTACGAAAACTATGATAGTTTTCCTGAGCTCGCACTCGTACTAAGGGTACTGTACCCCTAGCACGAACCAATATCGAATTCGAATAGTTTGTAAAATGAAATGTCAATGTATGGAAACTTGAACAGCAGCGGCACAAAGTACGTAACGAGAACTAAAAATCAGTACACATTTGACAGTGACATTTCGGACTTCCAAACGATACGAATTCGTTATGGATTCGTGCTAAGGGTACTGATTTTATTGTTTTCGTTTCAATACAAATAAACAGTGTTTAAATTATATCAATAAATCATTTGCGTCTTCTTAAATTTTAAGTATATTTGGTTACTTTTCACTTCACTTCACTTCCAGGGCCATTAGTATGTAGTAGTTTAATTTCGTCCATTGGGACAGGCGAAGGTACTAAGCCATACTGCCAAGTCTTACGTTCATAATTCTAGTTGTCATATATTATTATATAGGCTATGCCAAATCTGATATTTTGTTTTTGTTTAGAGGCAATAAGCCAAATCTTCAGTAAATTAGCCAGGGCCATTAGCTTCTTAAAGCTTAAACTTCATCGTTTGACATTTGAATGACAACTGGTTCCAGCAGTGGGGACATTAATAGGCTGATGATGATGATGACGATGAAAGGAATAAGTAAGCAAAGAAAACTATGATTTTTCAATTTCTCTTTATAGTTGATTTTTTATGAGTCCAAATATGAAAAATGTGCTAATGTGCCTCCTTCTCCCGTACGTGAGAATATCTACAGTAAAACAAAGATTTTAGACAATCAGTTGTGCTAATTATCATATTGCTTTGTCTTTTTTGTTTGTGTTACACATTTATTCAGTTTAATTTACATTATAAGTGTCAGGTTGTTGTTTTTGTTTTGTTTTTAATGGAAAAATGTTATGTAATACAATCTAATCCAAATCTCATATGTACTTTGCATTCGCATAAGAAAATTTATTGTCAAATGCGGGTAACTACCTGCTTTAAGTACATAATTTAGGGGGACATCTAATAGACCAATTTATCTGTTCTTTTTCGTTCCAGATGATCGTAATAATTATCTGGCCAAGATTTTTATAAGTCTGGTATGAAAAAAAAAACAAAAAACGGTATGGACATGGTAGGTGACGTCAGAAGCCGCAAAAACTGGCGGGCGTGTTTGAAAAAATTAGGTAATGAATGCGAATGAGGCGAAGCGAAAGATGTGTGTATGGATCGTGTCTTATGGAACTCTATTCTCCCTGCCTACGCCACAGACATAAATCTATATAGATACTACAAACATCTGCTGTTCTCACCGGGATTCGAACCCGGGACCTCTCGAGTCGGCGACACCATGAAACCCGAACGCATGTTTATGTACTTCACGTTCCAAAAGGTAGACCAATGGTCATTCCTTTATACAAATTTACTTTTTGAAGTTATACTTCTTTAGGCGCGTTATAAAAAAATGATGAGAGTGAAATTTTAAGATGCGCGCGCATCACTGTAACACAAAATATCAACTGTTACTTTTGTGTTTACCGCACATTAAGAAAATCTACCAACAACATAGTTATAGAATCTCTATTTAGTGGGTGCTAACGACTGCATTGTGAAGGCCTATCAAAAGTATTTATTAATCTGGAACAACGGAACCAAAGCGCGATTCAGGAGACTACAGCGCCATCTCTTGACCATTGGTGTAGTAGAACCAAAAACTAATTTTAAACGATGCCAAAGAAGGATAACTTCTCACGTGCCTACATAAGTACACGCACCCATTTTTTCTTCAAATACGTCGCCGTTCTCTACTCTGGACGTCAATCGTAACCTTAGATTAAAACAAAAAGGGATGACGCAGCTCAAAAGTGTACAGGTCACAATTTGACATCCAAAAACGCTACATATGCACTCAATATAAACAATATTGCGTACTATATTCTGTGTTATAAAGGTAAAATGTTGCCTTCGATGCTTTGAAAAGAACACAAATAGTTCAAGATGAAAGAACAAATACCATCGCAACACTTTTCATTCGTAAAACTAAATAAACATTTTTTCCCCAAAAATCAAGGTTTTTCATGAATGTTATTTAATAATAATAATAATAATTTTTATTCATGCCAAAAAAACATATAAGGTACAAAAATTTTACAGCTGTTAGATTTACTAGACAAAGAACTGGAATTTATTTTTAGTATATTTTTTAAATAAGGCAGTAGTCATAAAATGAAAACGTACAACTGACCCTAGATAGGCTATTAATATAGCCTGTGTTTAGGGATTCAGACCCTTCCAATAGGTTCCTTAAGGTTATTTACTGATTCGCCATTTGTTATCAAGAAAAGGACAACAATACAGTTCAGCCGTTTGTAGAGAGAGAAAAGGAAACGCAGTCGGTTGCCAAGCGACGCGGACTCGCCGTTTCGCTCGTGCTGCTTTGAAGCATACAGTACCCCAAGCACGAACCGATATCGAATTCGTATCGTTTGCGAGTCCGAAATGTCATTGTCAAATGTGTACTGATTTTTAGTTCTCTTTACGTACTTTGTGCCGCTGCTGTTCAAGTTTCCATACAAAATTTGACATTGACATTTCGGTTTACAAACTATTCGAATTCGATAATGGTAATCGAGTTATATCATTAACAAATTAGGAATAATGGTTCGTGCTAAGGGTACTGTACACATTTGACAATGACATTTCAGACTCGCAAACGACACGAATTCGATATTGGTTCGTGCTAGGGGTACAGTTTCTGGCTCGCTCGCTCGATTAAATGTTTATTTACCGAAGTGCGAAGTGTGCATGTTGCTTATATAGTTGAGTCTGGGCATATTTTATTTGATGCGAACATGAGCGTACCGTATCTTCCCTTTTTGGTTGAATCTAAGAACGTAACGTTTAAAAAATACCTAACTAAATCATAATAAACTGTAAAATTGCGAACAATATAATTAAAATATGTGACCGGAGCCCATGCTTTTTCACAACTTATTTGTTCTAATGAGCCCTTAAAATCTGACACGCTCAGTTTCCATACAATTTGAGGAACATGAGGCGTCTAATACAATCTAGGTCTGTGGTCTACCCCACCGGGACACGGCGCGGGGCGTCAAGATAAATAAATAGTATGAAACCAAAGTAATGGTCATTTACTTTGAAGAAATTCCTCGCATTCAGAAACACAAAATATAGATCTGCAAAAAGAATAATAGATTTTTAAAATAGCCGAAGTACAGTCGAACGAAATGAAACTAATATGTCATAGCCTAGACGACCGACGAAGACGGACGACGCGGCGATTCGTCGCTAATTTGATTATAAATGCGAAATTCTGTTCTTCGTTTTCACGCTTACGTTGTTAATCCAATTTTGATTAAAAATTTTAGAAGTACATACCTAGGATTAAAGTAAAAGGACATATTGTACAGACAGCCACAAATCAAGTTTTCCAAACTTTCAAACTCTATATGACACTTTGAGCTTTTAGGCCCAAACCTAATGCTTGTTGGGTAAATTTTACGTTAAATTGTAACTTGATGTGTTGCTGACTGTAAGTACTAACAAAACCGGCCAAGTGCGAGTGGGACTCGCGCACCGAGGGTTCCGTACAAACCTAGAGGTATATTTTAATAATATTTTTTGTTTTTATTTTATATAATGTAACTAAAAATTTACGGTTTAAGCAATTTTTCCTTTATCTGTTCTATAAGACGTTATTTCGTACCAAAGGAGATTGCTCAAATTGGCCCAAATGCACAAAAAACATTGACATATACGGTAAATCTTGGCGTAATTTATGCTTTATTTTACAGTCATTAGAATTTAACGGACACCTTTTTATAATATATTCATTATAAAAAGGACTTTTAATTTTACCGATTTGAAAAACATAGGTACGAATCATTTTTAATGGCTATGGGTGCAGTAACATTCAGCCAAAGACTAATCGAAGTTGTTTTTAAAACATAAAATCAAATCTATTTTGTAAAGGTCGATAAAATAAAACATTTTTTTATCACAGTGTGGTATTAATATCCACAACTATATTATCATTTTCACTACATGCAAATGTGCTAAGACAATTATTATAGATGGTAGGCGACATCATAAAGTCTATTGCCGTACATTTTCACCAAACACTAAATACACTAAAAATCTAAAATATGGCTATAATGTAAACATAACAAAAATAATGAAGCTACTGAAGATATGGCTGTATAACCTAAATCTCTTAGCTTTCTTTGGTTAACGAGAGTTTAAAAATTCTCTTTAATCTGTGGCTCATTCACAATCATCACACAGTTTATGTCACAGAGTACTTTCCTTATTATAACCGGAAATGCATAGATAATAGCTGATTTTAAAAGTTACTCTTGTGCATTAACTTTAAAAACAGGCAACTATCTGTTAATCTACATGCTTTATATACTTGAATCTAATACATAATCGGTACTTGGCTTGATTTCCCTAGTGTACTATTTAACTTATTTGTTTTTTATTATGTTAATACCTTTGTACCTATTTGCAAACATAACCTCAAAATCGTTCAGTGTATATGGTTTATAGAAGTTCTCAGGGGTGTCCGTCAATAATATTCGTTTCTACAGTAATTTATATATAATTTCGAATCTAGGAAACAATTTTTCATGATTATTGGTCTTTAGGCTAAACATGTATGGAAGCTGAGCAATCTCCTTTCAAGATTCTACGTTCACGGGAAGCACCCTGTAGGTTTTGATTCCCGTGCGAGTTTCGAAAATTTGCGGAAATTTTCGGCATAAACGGCTGTATCTTTTGATTGCTTTGGCTTAGAGTTTGATTTTTTCACAGCTGCAAGGGAAAGTAGACTTGAGTATTAGATATGAATTTCAGTTTGATACCTCCACACGTTCCTGAAAAAAAAACGGTCTTGACAGACGGACGGACGGACAACTAAATGATTACCCTATAAGGGATCCGTTTTTTCTTTTTGAGGTACGGAACCCTAAAAATGACAGTTGAAAGTGCATAATAAATTGCTAAAGAGGGAGGGCACAGGGAACACATAAGCAGTCAAAGCATTCCTTCATTGTGGTAATCCACGAACGGACCTACCCCAAAATCCTCCTCCGGCCTCGGAGTATCAGGCGCTCTCCATCTATCCTGAACATTTATGCAATGCAAGTCAGACTCCCTTTGTTCAGACCTGGGGGCTCCCTACAGCTGCGTACGGGTAGCGCGTTCCAGGGTACGCGCAGGGGCTAAGCCAGCTAAGCGTACCCTCCACGAGTTGCTATGAGTATGGATAGCTCATTCCAGGGCACACATAGCCGGTTACGGGCGCCATGGAACGCGTTATCGGCTATTTGTACGCAGGTTAAAATTGGCCTGCATTTCAACAACAGCAGTGTAATAGACTAATGATAACAGCCGTGTATAAGACAACAGTCGTGTAATAGACTAATTGAAATTAATTATTGATATAATTTTTTATGGGATAATTGATGAAATATATGAATTTTACCTTACGTCTAAATAAATATTATTAACAAAAAATATGTTTTGGAAAGATTGATTGACATGATAATAATATAATATAATTTTATACGATTCTTAATAACTTAATTGGAATATATGATTGTCTGATTTAAAAATATATTATTTTTGTGATTGATGACGGTTGATTTTAAGGTGGGTTATATTAAGTAATTTGGTATGTATACATAGTTTTCATTTTATTGACATATTTTATAATTTAATTCAAATTAACTATTGATATTATTTTTTAAGGGAGAATTGATGAAATATATTAATTTTGATAGTAGATATTTATGTTACGTATATTCAAGAAAATTTTATTTAAATTGTATATTACATTATTGTTAATTTTATTCATAAGAACACTAAGTATTTCTATACCTGTCAGGGTTCATGTAACGTACTTTATAACATGTATTTAACTGTCTCTGTAACTACATGAATGCAATAAATGATTTGGTATTTGATAATGAAATTAATAAATCCCCGCCCCAACATATGCATCCTACTCCCAACCATTTTTTCTTTCCACATAATAAATAAATCTGCAGAATTACTCGCAATTTAGAAGAAAACTGACAATCTCACCACCAGAGGCACTGATATCGTATGGCCCAAACTAATTCATAACATCTGTGAAAATATAATTTTGAGTATCGTATACTGTTCAATTAGTCCAGTCGGAATAAACATGAGACCTATTCTAAGACACCAGCGCTTAGCCAATTTTTTCCTAGATAGTATAGACCCCCACGAATATGCCCTCCATTTGTCCCCGCTAGAACCAGTGTTTTGTAGCCAGGAAAATTGTTTAAACAAAGAAAAACCGGTTTTTTTGAGTTTTTTTGCTTGTAAACGGGGATTTTCAAATTTTTTTTGAATCAAAGTTGTTCATTAGCTCGCCCTCTACAAAATCAGTTCTATGAAAAAATAACGTGAGATTGTTAGTTTAGCAGTAAATTGCAATTATGTCGGTTTTACGTTTGCAACAATTCAACATGTTATAATAAACATTTTGATTTCTAAAGTAGTTTATCATGTGGGTAACGCCACTCCCAAGAGAGTCATGTAAAATTTATCTACCTGTGTCGCAAACTTTAGCAACAATTCTCAATCTCCGAAAAAAAAGTACTTGCCTGTCCCGTCTTTCCCAGAAGGCGCACAGCGGGGAAAAAAATTCAGGTGATTCGATTCACCAAGAATTTTGAGGAATCGATCGAGTAGAAAAAAATCGTTAGTAAAAATGTTCGTTTTTGGACGATTTAAATTTTTTTTAAAAATTGACGTAGAATATTTTTTTTTAAACTAATGTATTTTTCTCTCCTCAACTCGAATATACGATTGAAAATTTAAAAAATTCAGTTTATTTATGTACAGAAATTATTTACAAAACTATTAACTAAAATTCGATTACAAGACTGCGTTGTATTGTATATTTCTAATTAAATTAATTTCGTCCTTTTTTCTTCCGGTTCATAATCGGAATTCTCAGGGTATATTAGTATTATATATATATATATATATATATTCAGAATAGTATATTCGAGTTGAGGAGAGAAAAATACATTAGTTTAAAAAAAAATATATTCTACGTCAATATTTAAAAAAAATTTAAATCGTGCAAAAACGAACATTTTTATTAACGATTTTTTTCTACTCGATCGATTCCTCAAAATTCTTGGTGAATCGAATCACCTGAATTTTTTTCCCGCTGTGCGCCTTCTGGGAAAGACGGGACAGGCAAGTACTTTTTTTTCGGAGATTGAGAATTGTTGCTAAAGTTTGCGACACAGGTCGATAAATTTTACATGACTCTCTTGGGAGTGGCGTTACCCACATGATAAACTACTTTAGAAATCAAAATGTTTATTATAACATGTTGAATTGTTGCAAACGTAAAACCGACATAATTGCAATTTACTGCTAAACTAACAATCTCACGTTATTTTTTCATAGAACTGATTTTGTAGAGGGCAAGCTAATGAACAACTTTGATTCAAAAAAATTTTGAAAATCCCCTTTTACAAGCAAAAAAACTCAAAAAAACCGGTTTTTCTTTGTTTAAACAATTTTCCTGGCTACAAAACACGGGTTCTAGAGGGGACAAATGGAGGGCATATTCGTGGGGGTCTATACTACCTAGGAAAAAATTGGCTAAGCGCTGGTGTCTTAGAATAGAAGTCGATCCAAATTATGGCTATTCCGACTGGACTAAATTAAAGTCTACGATCTTGGCCACGATAGCCTTCCAATGGTAATAAACAATTTTAAGTTTTTTTTTAAGCATTTAGATGTTTAAATCTAGTAAAACTAGAAAAAAGGCGCTGCCTTGCAGCTTAAGGCTAGGAAAATTTCGACGCGGCCATTGGGTGACCGTGGTAGCATAATTGGTCAGTGCATTCGCCCGGATTGCGAAGGGTGCGGTTTCGAGTCCCGTCCGCTGCCTGGTCCGCGTGGATTTTTTTCTATTAAAACTTTTCTTTAATTTTAAAGTTCTTAGTTTTGATACTTTAGTAAAACACTACCATTTATATAAAATTTGCTTGGTTCTTTCTAGCATATCTGCCCGCTCCGTGACGCTTCAGTGACGATGCATTTTTTGCAAATTTATTTACTATACTTATGTAATTGTTCATGTAGCTACAAATATTTGCATGGTTAGTCAGTTGTCTTTTTTCAGTAAGCTTCAACAAAAAGTGCTTGTAATGTTCATGACTTATTGAAGGATAAAATTATAATATCACTCAGTAAGCAAGAGGTGTTCAGTAGAATATAAGCTCATATTTAGCTAACGTGCTTTTAATATTTATTCAGTGTTGGTACTTGGTGCAGAGAAGTAAATAGAATGAGTGTTATTGAATTGTTAGTTTTGATGATCTGGGTAGTGGCAGCCCAGGAGTTGGAACCACCTTCGTTGGACATCGATTATGGAACAGTGCAGGGTTCGTGGAGCAATTCCTTGAGGGGTCGACCTTACGCATGTTTCGAAGGAATACCCTATGCGGAGCCGCCAGTCGGTTCTTTGAGATTTCAGGTAAGCATTTTTTACGTAATACTAGGTGGTTATTGCATAATGTACCGTATGTGATAGATTTATGTTATGACGAAGGATTCATCCCCGTTATTGATGCATTTTTGCCAATGATATATGCCTAATCTTGAATAAATTAGCTAGACGGGAGCCACAAATTACATAAACTATTTTTGTCTCTGGTAATATGACATTGGAATTCTGTAGTAATCCTATGGTCGATCTCACCCATGACTTTATGGACTTATCTTTATGGTTGTAATACAACTAAATATAATATTAATGTTCGATTGCTAGACTTAGTTTTCTGTAACCAAAAAGTTAATGTTACAGCCTCTGGAAAGCCACTTGTTCCAGAGGATGTCCGTCATAAGGCTATTAGTATATAAATTATCAATTGATATACTGATACAATAAAACAGAATATATTTATCAAAAAAAAAGATTTATCAGGCAGATTTTGATAACATTCGGCGCAAGCTGAGTTCGGTAGATAGGGATGGTTGTTTTGCATCAATAACAAACGTCGAGTCAATGGTAAAAGGACAATGTTAAAATTGCCCTAAGAACCAACACCAATTTGGCATTTATGATAATTCTTAGTATATTTTTTGCGATAATTATCAGTATTTAGATTGTGACGGACACTTCCAGTTAAGTAAGCTAACTTAAAAAGTTAAAAAATAATCTGAGACAATAAATACCATTTTATGTGTATAATCTATGGCAGCGCTGCAAACAAAACACTCTTTCTTCCTAATGCCGGCACTTCACTTGGCTATTCGTATTTGCTATTTTAAAACATGACATCAGTCTGTCCTTTTCATTCCTTATTAAGCATGACAAGGACAAATTGTTGTCAAGTGAAGGGCCGGCATAAAACTCGTTACTCTGTGGTTGTGGTGCATGCAGTTTGCATTCGTAGTAATCTGTGGCATTCGTGCATTCCAAAGAGTAGTAACACCGGAAAGTGCATTCTCGTTGCCGATTACCTGTTGTGTGTGTTTATTTGCGATTGATTTTCCTTTAATTTAAGTATTTCGGCTATCTAATATGCCATCGATGTTACCAAAGCGCAGAGCCCTTATTACCAAGTGCTAGTGAACCTGTGCCACAACATCTTGAGAGGATCATACTGCCAAATTATTCAAGAACACCTGATACACATTCACGCTGCATATTTACACAATAAACATGTGATATACAAATAAATACAATAAACAATATGATACAATTATGTGAAAAATAGTCGATAAATAAGAAGCAAAACTACAGTTTTTAATTTATTCATATTCCTACCTTACCAAGTTTTCCCTAATAGTTATTCTTTAAAATCGCACCGAATAAAATGAATTAGTTGTAATATTAATTCACTTCATATCGAGTTCATACTAAATTCATAGGTTGACCTATGTTTCATTGAATATTAAACATAACCTCTAAAAAGTTTTAGTTTTCCTAATAATTAAAGTTCTCAGAAGTGTCCGTCAATATTCTTTGTTTTTACAGTCATTTACTTACGATTTTGAACCTAGAAAATAATATTTCATGATTGTTGGTTCTTAGGCTAACTATGTATGGACGCTGAACAATGTCCTTTCTATATGAGGTACTAAATAAACTTATACCTACATACCATCTCGTAAATGTTATGACGCAAATAAGTTTTCCCTATGGTTTATCCGTTTACTAATAAACTCAGTAATGAGAAACGGTAATATCACACTAAATGGAAAAGGTACGGTTATCTTATGGGTTATTATACTTTTTCCAAATTAAGATCCAGATTGAGAAATTTGAACGCGAAAGATATAATAAATTTAATACTTTGGCTGAGGAAAACATAAGGCGCAACTCATTTCATTTCTGATCATACGTATAATCGAAAAGGGTAAACGATGTTATACCTAGGGACACGATATCGAATAGAAAGTATCGATACTGTACTCATGAGTAGTATCGGTAAAAAAGTATCGTACTCGTAAAAGTATCGAAACAAAAGTATCGATACTTCAAAGTATCGAGTACATTTCATAGGGCCTTATCGGAGCCTCTGTGGCCTGATGAGCAACCCCCCCCCCCCCCCCCAGGTGTTAAAATTGATAGAAAAACAATCAAATTTTATTATAGTACGTATAATCAAAAACAAAAACAGGACATGTAAATTCACAAATTGCTATATTATATAATGAAAAGAAAATAGCTGTGATTTCTGACACTAAAAAAGTGTTCATTAACATTACATTCATAATTAAAATGTTAATTAAAAATCTTAAACAATTTAAAAGTATGAAACTTTTCAGATTTGTTTCAAATTAAACTTACTTTTCTAGAATTTTAATCATCAAAAAAAAACATTATACCCACTTATGTTAACTTGAATCTGACACGTAGTTAACGGCTGCCATTGGCATGCTTCACTCAAGATTATAATTATAGAAGAGGTTACGTCCGTCTTTTTGACGTGACAACGTCTTAAATTAGGTTGCGGCTGGGAGTCACTTATGAAAAAGTGTAACGCTCGGTAACGTTACGATGAGTCTCTCGTGTTAAGTTTAAGTTTACATGTACAATGTTTTAGTAAACAAAATATATTTCTATAGTTAAAATTTGTGCAATTCTTATTTTCATTCAATTCCTTGTTCCTATTGTGCAATTTAATTATATTCATATCAATAAATATTCTACCGAGAAAAAGACGTTGTCACGTAAAATCTTCGCCCGTAAAACCGACTTTACAGGCAACCATTTTTTTTCAGGTGGTTTCAAATAGGTATACACAGCACAGAATAATGGTGTTACACTTCAATAAATCAAATACAGTCAATCGAAAACCACAATAAACGGCGAATCAATCACATTTCCTAAAAATATGGTCGCTAAATAAATAACTATGAAACAAAACAAAGCGCAAAATAAACGCAGTCACAGATTGGAAAGAATTTGAATATGTCAGTTACTGACTTTTTTTTTTTCTTTCTGTGGCGTTCTCCGTTTTACACAAATAACAACGCAATAGGGCATTTGACAGTATTAAAAAAAATAAAGTGCCAAAATAACGAAAAAGATATTAGTTTTCTTGTCTATTGTCACGTAACCCAAAACGCTTGGGATTGGCAGAGTCTAAAATGACGTCACACACTAGTAAAACGCCATATTGTCCAGAGAAACGTTTTCGCGGCAACTTGAAAATGGAGTTTTTGATTTGGTTATTTTTACAGACAGAATGATGAATATCCACTTTTTACGGACTCCATAAACATAGTCAATAACGTGATCGTTGCCTAAAACTTGTCAAATACCCTATGGAATGTTTTAGAAGGTTTGCTATGATTTACCAAGATGGCGTTGCCATCAATATGAGGCGCTTATCCAAATTTTTAAAGGTTCGATACTTGCCAAAAAGTACTCATTGAGTAAAAGTATCGAATACAAAGTATCGAGTACAAAAGTATCGGTATCGAAAGGAAAAGTACTCGATACCACAAAGTATCGATACTTTTTTCGTGTCCCTAGTTATACCACGTACTTTAATTTACAACGGCAAGACCCTTACTGACGGAAATGAAATAGGTATGTAAAAGTTTTAATCATTATTTTCATTCAGTGTTTATAGCAAAACCGACCTCGCAAACTTCAGTCAAGTTCACACTAAAACGCACCCAGGGCCGGATTTAGGATTGTGGAGGCCCCGGGCCACTTAGGATTTGTATGCTTGTTAACCCATCGAAATTTTGTTATCTTTTATCCTGTTGTGGAGGCCCCGGGCCACTTAGGATTTGCATGCTTGTTCCATCGAAATTTTGTTATTTCTTAAGCTGTTGTGGAGGTCCCTGGGCCACAGCCCCACTTGCCCTGCCTTTAATTTGGCCCTGAGATTAATATAATCAAATAATCATGTATGTTAGATGTACAAAGTACTGTAGGCTGTAGGTAAAGGTAAAAGAGCAAAAAAAATATATCAAAGGAAAAGATGTTTACTAGTGTTTACTAGTTGGAATTTGGAAGACTTTTTTTTAAGATTCTCTATTGCGGGGGCTCCCCGTTTGTGTAGGCCCCGGGGCTTTCGCCCCGGTTGCCCTCCCCTAAATCCGGCAGTGAACGCACCGAATCATGTATACCGACATTAATTCCGTAGATCGATATATTCAAAGAACTCAAGCATGTCAACAAACACTAAGGAGCTGGGTCCGATGGTTTCCATCCTCTGATTATTTCTCAATGTGCCGAAGAGTTAATGAAACCTATTGGTACCATATTTGGAGTATCAATAAAGTCACGGGTATTTCCTTAAGGGCGTGCTTCCATTCAGATATATGGAAGCACGCCCTTATTACATCCATACCTAAAAACGAGAAACGAGGATTTGTTACCGAATACAGGCCTATCTCTAAGCTGTGTGTGATTGGTAAAATATTCTAGAAAATCGTGACTCAACAGCTGTCGTTTGCTATTCGTAATCATATCTCCGAAAACCCACATGGTTTTATGAAGTCACGGTGTGTGGACTCCAATCTGGTTTCATTTACTGACTACTTTTTACGCGCTTTAATGCCAATGCGCAAGTAGATGCAGTGTACACCGATTTCTCAAAATGATTCGATAAAATTAATCACGATCAACAAGCTTCTGAATCTCGGTGTACACGGAAATCTAACATCGTATCACACATTCTTAATAGACGCCAAGCCGTTTGCTTAAAGGGGTATATGTCTGGTTTGTTGCTTGTGTCGTCTGGAGTGCCACAGGGATCCAACCTTGGTCCCCTACTTTTAACATTATAATTGTAAACGATATAGCCTATATTACATTTTTTTTCCTTGCACCTGTTGTATGCATACGATATAAAATTATATAGAATGGTAACTAATGTGGATGATTGCAATAAACTGCAACATAATCTTGACGCACTCTTAAAATACTGCTCTGCCAATCAATTCTTGTAATCAACGTTTGAATACAGACAAACATTGCGTAATAACATATAGTAATATACCTGAAAAAAATACCGATTCATTATAATTATAGGCTTAGTCATAGTAACCTGAAACACATACAACGTGTCAAAGATTTAGGAACCACAATGGATAGGGAATTATCCTTCAATTTATACACTTTTTTTTAATTTATTTAGAAACCAACTGCGTTACAAAGTATATATGCATACCCACATGGATCAATTCAATTAAATTTATTTTTCAATTCAACAATCTATTCAGTTTCGGCTTTTACAACACTTTAACAGCACATGCGAAAGTCGCAAACTACGCCATCGGCTCGCAAAACTACGACGTCTATAGTATAATCTAAAAGTAAAGCTAATTACAAGTCTCCTCTTTATACATCATTATTTCGGCAGATGTTACTCATGATATTGTTTTTATAGGACTTTAACTAGGGTATTCCATTTAATCGAAAATCTAAGAAGATACAAATAAAAAGCGTGCATTCAAAACATTGGGATTTATTACCAGAGTCTCAAAACTATTTAAAAAACCTTAGATATCCTCTATTCTGCTTTTATCAGATCTATTTTAGACTTTGCATGTCTTGTTTGGTGCCCTTTTTATAGATTGACAAACTTGAAAAAGTTCAGAACAAAAATATAAATATTCTCAATTATCGTCCTAATGTCCAAAAATCATATAATGATAGCCTTGTTTTACAGAATGACAACGAAGTGTTGATCTTTACTTGAGAACAGTTAGAAAGGGATGTCGCTTTGCACAGCACATAGCGAGTTCAATACTTAGTTGTCATTCTGTAAAACGAGCCTTAATGATCTCAAACTTCTGAGTCTAAAAGACAGCCGAAAACAATTCAATTTAATATTTCTAAACAAAACTGTTGATGGCTCTTTCTGGATTTGGCCAATATCTGGTGTTTGGGTCCAAAATTTCTTGTCTAGGTTTGTTCAGTGAGGGCTTGTTTATTGTTTTTATCTGATTATGCTGTGGAAGGGCTTTGTGCAAGTACAAGGACCTAGGATTTGAGAAATAATAGGGAGAAACAGTAAGGAAAGGTTAAGGTATAGTATGTTGAGCTGCATGAAACAAACAATAAATAATAAAGCTGAGAGATACAGTACCACTGAAACTATATCTATAATTTAATCATCATCATCATCATCATTTCAGCCGAAAGACGTCCACTGTTGGACATAGGCCTCCCCCATGAATTTCCACAACGATCGGTCCCATGCTGCCCGCATCCAGCGGCTTCCCGCGACCTTTACCAGATCGTCGGTCCACCTTGTGCGTTTCCCGGTACGCGGTCGCCACTCGAGGACCTTTCCGCCCCAACGGCCATCGGTCCTGCGAGCAATGTGCCCTGCCCTCTATAATTTAATGTTAAAATATATTTTTTTAATCTGCATTAAATTCAGAAATAGAACCCTCATCCCTATATTAATATTGAAAAGGGAACGGTCTACATAATTTCCATTTGAATTTAATATAGATAATCCAACATTGCTTTCAAAAATAAACTACATTTCACCGCTCGTTGTAGTCGCAGAACTCTATACATTCGTACTGCCCGCGCCAGTCCTTCACAAACACTAGACCTGAACCAGCTACATAAGTCGCTCGTTAAATCTAAGTAACAGTGAATTTTACAAGGCTTAAAGGTGAAATGTTGAGAAAACTGTGCACAAAAAAGAAATAATAGTTCTATGTATGTATCAAACATAAATATTTTATACATGTAATTTTTTTCAACCTTCAACAAGCTACGTTTCTTTGATATTTTTTTTTCAAATTTAAAAGTTTTGCGGCACTCGTTGTCTATAAAATAATTTCATATTTGTAAAGAAAATATGACTAGAAAAAATTCCACGCGGACCAGGCAGCAGACGGGACTCGAACCCGCACCCTTCGAAATCCGGACGAATGCACTTACCAATTATGCTACCGCGGCCCTCACGGACCGCGTCGAAATTCTTCTAGCCATTCTTAAGCTGCAAGGCAGCGCCATCTCTTCGCATTATAGATAACTAGGGCTGATATCTCTAAAATGTGGCAACCAGGACAAGACGCGTGATAACCCCGGATTTTGGAGCCCAAAACCCGGACCAATAAAAAAGCAGTTAAAAATGTCACAAATAATAATAATAAATATTTCCAACACTCACACCAATTAGCCTAGCCAAAGTAAGCACTGTAAGGCTTGTGTTATGGGATGCTAGGGTAACGGATAGAATACATATATTGTACATATATACGTATATTTATATATACATATTAAACATCCACGACTGGAGTACAAATGCTCATATTCATCACACAAACATCTGCCCCCACCGGGATGTTCGTTCCAGATCTAGCTGGTACGCAAAAGAAAGGAACATATGGTGCTCGAACGCCAGGCGTCCAGATGGTGGGCGTGAAACTTCTCTGCGGTGTGTGATGCTGTGAAGAAGCTTGGCCACTGGCATCCGGTTGAATAATTCCTCGGAACACTCTCCATTGTATAGACGGTACAACACGTACAAGGAGTTGCGCCCTTGTGCGTGTTGTACCGTCTGCGTAGTTAAGGGGTTGCAACGCGTGAGTGAGCTCAGGATCATCGATAAGTCAAACTGCCCGCTTTTGCATCCGGTCAAGAGGAAGGAGCTGGTATTGGGGTGCTCCAGCCCAGAGGACCAGTACTTTGTATAATAATACCCGATATTTAGGCTTGAGGTACTTACTGCATCTATATGAGCACCCAAGCTTTTTCACACACACATGTGTCTTTGCTGGGTTAATCCAATCAAATTTTGTTGGCTCCAATTTGAGACTTGATCCAGTAACATCTCAATCTCGGACACAAGTCTGTCTTTACACCCTTCTACTTCCATCCAAGGGATATTCGACCGACAAGTGTAAAAATTATCAAATTCGAATAGTTTGCGAGTCCGAAATGTCATTGTCAAATTTTGTATGAAAACCTGATCAGCAGCACCATAACGGACGTAACGAGAACTAAGAATCAGTACACATTTGACAATTTCGTGTTCGTAAACGATACGAATTCGATATTGGTTCGTGCTAGGGGTACTGATCTTTGTAGGAAGTCAGCATTTACGGTTACAGTGTTAGAATAGATTTATTTATTTTCAAAGACATATTGACGGATCAATTGGCGATCAAAAAGAGAAAAATTATAAACCCGGACTACAAATGAAACCCCGCCCGGACGCTCCCCGGACGCCCTGTAAACTAGGACAAATCCGGGGAAACCCGGACGGATGGCAGCCCTATAGATAACCCACATATTCATATTTGTACTTAATTTTGATTTATGTAATGTATGGTTTGAGCCAAAATTAAAGAAACCATTTTTTAACGACCTTCGTGGTCGAGTGGTTTGTACGCCGGTTTTCATGGTGTCACCGACTCGAGAGGTCCCGGGTTCAAATCCCGGTGGGGGCAGATGTTCGTGTGATGAATACGAGCAGTTGTACTCCAGTCATGGATGTTTAATATGTATATCTATAAAAATATACTTATATATGTACAGTATATGTATTCTATCCGTTACCCTAGCATCCCATAACACAAGCCTTATAGTGCTTACTTTGGGGCTAGGCTAATTTTTTTGCCATAATGGTTTTGAATATTTTCCCTACCTATTTAATATTACCAGTGGCGGCGCCAGGCGTCGGCGACGTCGGCCACCACCGCCGACGGCCTCGCGCCTGAGGGGGCCTCGCAAAAAATTTTTATAAGTTACCTATTTATTTTCGTTTCTTCTGGCCTGGCTTAGCTAGCCGACCCCGAACAATTCGGGGAAAAAGCTAAGCAGATGATAATGGCTTTTATTATTTTCTAACATGTGCGTGATGGAAGCGAGTAGTACTACGGGTATTCAGAATCGTCTGTCTGGCAACACTATTTTTGTATTTAAATTTCTATGTTTGTAGTTATTTTTTGTCATCATTTGATTATCAACAATAAAACTCGTTTACTCATACGTTATTTTATAATTTGGCTTACTTAATTTAACGGTTTTTTACTGTGAAGTAAAATAGGCCTCGCGAACTTTATGTCGCCGACGTCCACATGTGGTCTAGCACCGCCACTGAATATTACTTACCAATTTTAAATTGCATGCTTTTAGCGGAGCGTCTATCCGCAATATGTAAATAATTTCGTGTAGGTACCATCATCTGTTAGTTCAGAAAACTTCCACCATATAATGTATTATGCCACCATATCATCGGATTACTTTAGACTGAGCCAAAAGCGTGAAGAAGCTGCAGGCCGGCAAATTGAGGATGGTTGGTGTGGCAGATTCTAACTGTTGCACCAGCTATCTTCGCGTCTGGACTAAGCTACCACTTAATATCAGGTGGGGTAGAGCCATTTGCCTACCTAGCTTTTAAAAAAAAGCAACACACACATAATATATGAAACAATATGAGTAGCTCGATGGCGCAAGTGGTTAGCGCGTTCGGCTGCGATCGTTGTAGTAAAGCAACTTTCGCAGTGGTCGGTCATTGGATGGGTGACCAAAAATTTCTATCTCGAGTTCCTCCGTGCTTCGGAAGGCGCGTTAAGCCGTTGCATCTGTAGTCGTTAGCACCTGCCAATCCGCACCGGTCATGGCCCATTCTCCCTATTCCATCCATAGGAAAGGCCTGTGCTCCAGCAGTGGGGACATTAAGAGGCTGATGATGATGATGATATTTATATCTTGGCTTCTGGCTGAAAACCAGCGTCATGGCATGTGCTGAGTTGGAGACTTCTTTGCCACTTTACCATGTCTTTTTTACACCACTTAACTTGAGGTGGGGTAGAGTCGTTTTACTACCTAGTTATAAAAAAAGAAACACACACATATCAAAATCATAATCAAAAATATTGAGTCTAGGCTATTACAAGCACTTGTGAATGTCAAGAATCTACGCCATCGGTTCGCAAAACTACGGCGGGAGACCTTGTACTAAGAAGAACCGGCAAGAAACTCAGCAAGGGCTGTTTTTTTCTCCCTGTATTGTTATATACAGAGTCGTCAAGTTGAAAAATGTCTTCAAAGATACTTCTGTAGTCACCTTCCATTACATCATTTAGAATTTAAATATAATAGTTACAACATATATTTATATTCTGAATGTTATATTAACATAATATTTATTATATATACATTAATATATACAGGAACAATGAACCTTAAACTAAAAACCTTAAAAAATATAATATAATAACTAAAATCTCTTATCTATTAGACAAGTCCGTCCGTCTGTCGGTGGTGCTGTTTTAGCGGCCAAACCGTAAGAGATAGATAAAGAGAATATTTAAGTTATAAGTTAAGAATAGTCTGATAAGACTACAAACCGGATTTGAGTAACGCAGCACTTCCGGTTTTCGAGAAATCAGGTTTTGGTGAACATTTGGTTCACTGGTTTGCTAGTATATTACTAAAAGGAGTCCCTTTAGGACATAATATGTATATGAAACAATATTTAAATCTTGGCTCTTGGCTGAAAACCAGCGCCATTGCATGTGCTGAGTTGGAGACTTTTTTGCCACTGTAACACCATGTATTTTTTTTTGGTTGATGCCGTTTTTATTGAAGTTATACTTCTTTAGCCGCGTTATGAAAAAATTATGAGAGTGAAATTTTCATCACTGTAACACAAAATTTTAACATAATGAAGTTAGCCGCGGGCGCGTTATTTGTAATATTTTATTTTCCAAGTGACCGTGGGGCAGATTTGAACAAGGCAAACAGGGCAGATTTGAACGGGACATTGAAATGAAATGAAATGAAATGAAATGAAATGAAATGAAACGAAACGAAACGAAACGAAACGAAACGAAACGAAACGAAACGAAACGAAACGAAACGAAACGAAACGAAATGAAATGTCATTTATTATTAATTTATTGTAATTAATTATTTGCATGCAATTAAAAACTAATTTTAAACGATGCCAAAGAAGGATAACTTCTCACGCGCCTACATAAGTACACGCACCCATTTTTTTCTGATTGTAGCCCTTCAGTTGGCAAAATAAATTAATTTCTTTCTTTCAATATTCACTGTTGACCATCCATCGTAAGCGAACTTATAATAATAGTTGAATATATTTGTTTCTTAGGTTTTCACGCACATCACTCATTAAATAAAACTAGTTTGAACGGGTTAATGCACGAAACTTTATTTATTTATTGACGTTTCGCAGCCTGCGTTCTCTCTGAGTTTGTTTCTCCCAATTTTATAACCGGTGGTAGTTTACGGTAGTTAGGGTCAAATAAATAAACTCAAATATACAAAAAAGAATTTTAAATAAAGTACTTTATTAACTAAATTAACTACCTAATAAATACATACATAGACAATAAAATTTTAATAATCTTCCAATGAAATAGCCGAACGCTCAATAAAAATCTTTCGAAGGTAGCTCGACAAAATCAAATAATAAATCAGTATTCTGACGATGCAGACCTGAAAAGGCTGGAAAACGTCAATAAATAAATAAAGTTTCGTGCATTAACCCGTAAAAACTAGTTTTATTTAATGAGTGATGTGCGTGAAAACCTAAGAAACAAATACCGTTAAAACTAGTTTTATTTAATAGTTGAATACTTAATTTAGTTGTCTACTGTCGTATAACTTAGTTGTCTAGTATAATGAATATGCAAATATATCTGCGAAAAGCATGTACCTAGCGGTTCCTGTGTTGTTTCTTCCTTTCTAAGTATAACATGGGACAACTTACGCAACATAACACTTTGGATAAATTTTAATTGGATCCAGTTAAGTGAAATCAGACAACAGGTATTGCCTTCAAAGTAATCGTAATTAAATTAAGTAACTTTGAAGTTATGATGCCTACCTATGGTAATTTAATCGCCAAGTACGTAACCACTACGTAACCGTCGCGACCAAGCTATAAATATGTAATCTTCATTAATTTTGCTTTCAAGTTATTAATTTAAAACTTCTTGTTTTTCTCAATAGTATAATGTTTTTGTTGTTTTTGTAATAATGCCCCTTCAAACGAATCTGTGTGAAAATGGTTTAATATAAGTGCAGTACTTACGTACCTACTGAAATAATTAATATCTAAAAGAAATAAACGAAAATGGACCAAAACAAACTCTGTGTTCATGCTACTCGTATTTTAGATTAATGTGTTATTCTATAACAAAGTCAGTTTTCACCGGTGTGATTTAAAATTAGAAAAATGAGTTTTGAAGTGAATCTTCTTTCCGCACGCTTAAATTGGGGGGTAAGCTGGCGAATGCGTTACGCCACAATACATACAAGAGCAGTACCCCTAGCACGAACCAATATCGAATTCGTATCGTTTGCGAGTCGGAAATGTCATTGTCAAATGTATACTGATTTTTAGTTCTCCGTTAGTTCCTAGTTAGCCGTTGCTGTTCAAGTTTTCATACAAAATTTGACATTGACATTTCGGTTTGCAAACTATTCGAATTCGATAATGGTTCGTGCTAGGGGTACAGTACTCGGACTTCATACTAGCGCCCGAATCGACGCACGCACACAGACAAACGTCATTTACACGGCCGCTAACCAATCTTGCCAAGACAAATCTACGCAGTGCTGCGTTGGCCGTGTTCAGTTAGCTGCGCCGCGCCGCCCTCGCCGCCCGCGCCGTCTGGGTCCGCTTCGATTCCGTAACGTGGCAATAGTAACTATACACATACAATAAAAATCTACACAAATATGTTTTACATTTTGTAGGTACCAATCCTATCGCTCCGCCATAGCGGTGACACTTTCTGTACGTGAGAGTTCCATCGTCAGTGACCTTGTGCAGGAGCGTGAATGCGCTAGGGTTGAACCGAACTTGAATTTAGACTTATGCCTTATACTTATGAATATATATGCATAGTAAATTATTAAATGTAAACTGATTCAAGGATACTGGGGTAAGTAATGAAGGATAGGTTTCATTTTATAATCGATTTTTAATCTTTTAATGTAGGTACTATGACAAATTGCTAACTTTTATATATTTTCTCCTTTTTCGATTCGTTTTATAATTCTTATTATTATCTAAATAATAATAAGATTGCGTAGCGTTGTCAGTCTGTGTGTGCAATGCAGTGCAACGCTATTATTTTACTATTTCGCTACTGCCATGCTTCGGTCGAGGCAGTCGGCGACTGCCCTCTCCACGTCCCGCGCGCCGCGCAACTCCCCCGCGCACCTCCAGACACCCACACATAGCCGCGAGCGATTTTACGAGCACACATGCTTAAGTGTCGCTTCTTTTCGCGTAGTGTATATATTCTGTGGCTCCGCTCTGTTGTAGGTATCTAGTTTAAGAAAACGGCTGAGTTGCGCTACTGCTCTTGTATGTATTATGGTTACCTGGTGTCACGGTAATTACGGTGGTGTGTGAAAAATCGGAAAAAAAATTTTACTTTGCGCTTATTTTTTCTATTTTTCCCTTAGAGCAATACTTTCCAAATAATTTGTTATACTTACGCATACTTAAATAAAAGTAATCGATTAATATTTTGAGAAGATACTACAAAAATATTAATGAAAAGATAACCAAAATCTCAGTCTTGTGAGAAACTTAGAGCATATGCGGGTAAGCACGGAGCCTGTAAAGGACCCAAAATACAGTATAAAATTAATTCTTTATTAATTAAAAATGTTTTGCAATGTTAAAGGTTTCGATCTTAAAAAAAATGGATGCGTGTAACTTATGTACGCGCGTGAGAAGTTATACTTCTTTAGCATCATTAAAAATATTTTTTAATTGCATGCAAATAATTAATAATTACAATAAAATAATAAAAGGACTGGAAAAGGATAGTTAACACAGTCAATTAAGTTCAGTTTTAATTTGAAAAATTAAATAAATATTCAAAATATTCAATTAAAATCACTACTGAATTTAAGTTATTAGTCCATATGTAATTAGCACTTGTAAGTAACTAAAACACGTTGTGTCTATATAGAAACTAGAAACATGTGGATAAATATTATAAATATGAAAACAGTGATCAGAAGCGACGAGCGTGCCAACATTGTTTTTGACAACGCGATCATCTTATGGAGCTCCGTGGATCGTTCAAAGTACCTTTCGAACAGATGTCTAATAATGGTGGATTATTAACCACTAAGTAGTTAATAATCCACCATTATTAGACACTAACATTCATAACGCGCCCGCGGCCAACTTCATGGTGTTACTATTGTGTTACAGTGATGCGCGCGCATCTCGAAATTTCACTCACATGATTTTTTCATAACGCGCCCGCGCTCAACTTCATGCTGTTACTTTTGGGTTACAGTGTACATCATTTTTTCATAACGCGCCTAAAGAAGTATAACTTCAAAATTTCAATAAGTTCCACTAAACTGATGACTTTTTAAACAAGTTGGTATGTTTTTTATCGTTTTTAAACAAGTTAATAAATATTATGGATCGGTATTAGGTAGGTACCTGAACATGGGGATGGGGATATTTAATCTTGGATTCTGCACCAAATCACCGCCGCCGCTCTTATCTCGGCTATAAATGTCACCATTGAGATGATAATCTTAAAACGACATTTCGCAACAGATAAAGCTTTCGTATATTTAGCTAGAAAGCACTTTTATGAAAATACAAGTAGCTATAAGATGTTAATACCAATAACAACAAATGTTTACACCTCAACAACATCCTTTTATGACATTGATTGGATATAGAATCATTACATAATTATTTCAGTATGGTATAAATAAAAATACTGAAACAGTAACATGAATAGGTACCACGACAAGATTACAGAAGAAAAGGCAGATGGAACGCACGTAACACGCAATGCGTGGCACGATAGCAAATACGAAGTCAAGAGCGACTATCAATTCGAGTCAGTACACCATACCGCAACGTGTTGTGAATACATCCCGTAAATATTAAGTTTTTATCATTGTGCTGCCTTGTTCATACATCGTAAAAACTGTTCAAAGACAAAAAACCGGCCAAGTGCGTGTCGTGCCACGCGCAGTGTAGGGTTCCGTAGTCGGCTGTAGTTACCACAATATATTTGAGCAGGCGTTTTTATTTTCTATATCGAAAATAAAGAAAAACATTAACATCAATCTATGTGTTACAACTAAAATACCTTAATCAAAGTCAAACTACTTACTTATTACTTCAAGTGCTTAAATGTTTTTTATAAAAACGTAACGTGAGCGCGACACAGAAGCCGTTGCCGTTGGTACTCGCGGGAGCGTTGTAGAACTAATGATATTTTATTATGGTTTTTAAATAGTTTTTTTTTTTAGATAACTTCATCTACGTCAATATTAATGTTTTCTTCTAAGGAATTTTCAATATGTAAGATAATTTCTTTAACCAAAGTTGAACGACTATTACTTATAAACTAACAAATCTATTTTAACCGTTATAGTTTTCCTTAAAAGTTAATGAAAAGTACTATTATCATAAAATTTTCCAGGTTTTTCAAGCCAATACTTTAGCTTTTAGATGGGGGGACGCCCTACTCGAGCAAAAATTAGCACTTTAAAGTTCAATACTTTACGAAAAATAGTCTTGGAAACCCCTAAATAATTGTAAAGGACCTATTCAACGATATCCCACACGATGGTGTTGATGATGAAAAAAAATCATCCCCAGGTTACACGTAGGGGAGTTACCCTAAAAAAAATATTCCAAATTGTATTTTACCATTTTGTCGGTTTAATTGATATACATATTATGTCCACAAAATTACAGCTCTCTAGTGCTAATAGTCTCCAAGCAAAACCGGGCACGGACAGGCGGATATGACGAAACGCAAATGTTACGAATTCGATATTGGTTCGTGCTAGGGGTACAGTACACATTTGAAAATGACATTTCCGACTCGCAAAGGGTACGAATTCGATATTGCTTCGTGCTAAGGGTTACAGTTTACACCGCTCGTGGTCACAGGGCGACAAGAAGGTACGCAAACCTTTACTATGTACGCGTTTTAACCCGTGAAATTATAAATAATTTTTTTTAGAATTAGTGGATTTCCTGCTCTGATTGGAGCACCCATCTGGGGCAATAACCTCTAGCTTACAGAAGACCACAGCAAAATAAACTTTTGTTTGAAGGTATTGTGTTTCTGTCGGTGAGTAAGGTTCCAGGACTCCATGGGGTAGAGTATGGGGTCAGGGTAGGCAACTGTGCGAGTGGTAACTTAGCGTCTATAGGCCATGGTGGCCGCTAACCCTTCAGGCGGGCCATATGCTTGTTTGCCAACCTTTAAACCCTGTACCCTTTAAACCATGTACCCTTTAAAACCATCTTTTTCGTTGGGAAAATGCATGACGCATACCCACCCCTGGGTGAGAGACGGGGTTATGTGGGACTCCTCCTCCACATCCCGCCCACCCGCTCAGCCAAACTGGCTCAGCGGCTACTCGGGATGAGGGGGGCCCTACCTACTAAAAACCCAACAGTGCTCCCTCGCCTGCCGGAACGGGTTTCGTGGGATCCAGGTGACACTCCACGTTACCCCCGGCAGGGGTTCCTCCTCCTGCTAGCGGTCAGGGGGATGCCCGGGAGCACCCAGGCATCCCCCCTCGACGGGTGAGGCTGTGCAATGCGGATGATCCACCTAGTTACAGATCAACAAGAGTGCTATTGCAGCCCAAGTATTTTAGATTTCGAATTAGTATAAACTTTTAGTGTTTCTGCCATGCAAAGAGATATAAATAAAAGTAGTCATAAATTTAATGTCTTTCTTTGTTGTCATGCGAAACGGCATTTGAGTAACATATCGTTTCTCAACGCAAAATATCATTTTTATGTAGCGATAAAACAGAGTCCTGTGGGTCATAACGGGAATTATAAACGTCTTTTTTACTCTTTAAGTATCTATATATTACTAGATACTCAAAGTTTCTGCTAGTCTAAGAACCCAGTATAAAAGTTAAAATCAAGTAATCACTTCTTTTTTATAAAATGACATTTTAAAATGAGCTTAAAGTTACCTATAAATTATTCCGCAAGTAGTTAGTAACATATTTTTTTTTTCTTCTATAGATAGATCCGACAAATGACTCCACCCCACCTGATGTTAAGTGACGGTGAAGTCCAGACGCGAAGATAGCTAACACCTGCCACACTAGCCATCATCACCCTGCCACACTGCATGTTCTTCACGCCTCTTTTAAAGGATCCCAGGTTGTAAGAGGGAGGGACTTACAACGTAAGCAGACAGCATTCCATTTACGGATAGTACGACAAAGAAATGAGTCACCAAATTTCTTTGTACGCGTTGGTATAGTGGCCACAGTTAGCCGGTGGCAATGTAGGCCAGCGCCCGTGGTACTCTGAAGGATATGGTGATGGTGGAATAAGAGAGAAAAACTCCTCAGAACATTCGCCGTGGTACAGACGTTAGGACACGCTTAAAGACGCCACGTCACGGAGTAATTGAAGAGGCTCGAGGTGTTTAGTAACCCCCTCATCGCCTATGATTTTATAACCTATCCAAAGCATCGAACAAGTACTTGGCGGAGCCATCCCAGAGGTGTGAGCAATATTCCGTGAGTTCTTAGTGAGAGGTTTTTTTTTAGAACCAACGTCATTTAAAATATTATCCAAGTAAAAGGTTTAAGTAAGTAGTAGAAGGAGCAGCTAAGTCACAAATCAATTAATTACAATAATTTAGTAATTTTTTTTTTTCACACAGATTTTATTTCATCAAAATTGTATCAGGTATAATCTATATATATAAAACTCAAAGGTGACTGACTGACATAGTGATCTATCAACACACAGCCCAAACCACTGGACGGATCGGGCTGAAATTTGGCATGCAGGTAGATGTTATGACGTAGGCATCCGCTAAGAAAGGATTTTGATCAATTCTACCCCCAAGGGGATAAAATAGGGAATGAAAGTTTGTATGAAACTTTGTTTTTTTGACCGATCGGGCTGAGATTTTGCATGCAGGTATAAGAAGAATTGTGTATAATACAAGCCTGAGAACAAAAACTGTAGTCTACACTTCAGCTCTACACCGAAGCGAAGCGAGGGCGGGCCGCTAGTCAGGTACAAAAATTAAGTTTTGCGAATAAATATACAACAATTCATAGGAATCAGATCTTGGACTATACAAAGTTCACAGTAGGAGCGCTGTTGGACTTTCCATGCGCAGTAAGATGTTTACTGTGTGCATTGATCTTCAATGCGACTTTCAATAAATAGTCTGTGCTGAAATTCACCAAGAGGCCACCCGGTGTAATTGGGCACTCAATACTTCCCGACAACCGAGCATCGTTGTAAATATTTTATATAATTTACTTCTGTGGTAAATAAAACTAGTTTTTACGGGTTAATGCACGAAACTTTATTTATTTATTGACGTTTCGCAGCCTTTTCAGGTCTGCATCGTCAGAATAATGATTTTTTATTTAAAATTGTCGAGCTACCTTCGAAAGACTTATATTATTTTATTTACTTCTGTGGTGTCAACTGAGGAACGAAATCAAATTCTAAAAATTTATTAGTAGGATTTCGAAGTAGTCTTAAGACAATTGAAGAACGAATCTTTGGATTTGTAAAGAAATATTTTTAAAACTACAGGCCTTTAAATGTGGTACCTCAGTCCACACAGGCCATCAGCCCGATCTCGGAAAGTGTCTATAAAATAAAGGTAATGTCATGTGACTACAGCCATTGAGTAGTATTTTAATTGTAATTTACTTAATAACAGACCACAATTCATCAAGACAAAAAAAATATAATGGCTAAACTGTAGTCCCTCCGAAAGATTATTAATATTTTAATGAATGTTACCAATCGACCTGACTACGCGAAAACCCACAAGTATTTGCGTGAGGTTTCTTGGGGTTTTTGTCGCAATACACACGCTTCTATAGCCTTGACGCAACTCCGTAACCACTTAGTATGTTTTCTTTAAAAATTGATCATATTTATTTAGTTCGAGAGGGTCAATAGCGCAGTCACAGAACACAGAACCATCATGAATGTAATGTGACATGCAATAAATAAACAGAAAGAGGTTAGAAAGGCCTTGTAGGTAGGTGCGCCACGGGGGGATTCCCACCATGTGCCTGGGAATCCCCCCTATGGTGAGGTGGCCTGGCTAACAGCCGGGCCGGCCGGCGGTGGCGTGGTTGATTCCCAGTACGGACCTCACGCCGCCACCGCTGACAAGGAGGGCACATCCCGGAGTTTTAGTGGGTAGGGCCCCCCCATCCCGAGCAGCCACTGAGCCAGCCCTAGGGTTGGCTGAGTGGGTGGGCGGGAGGTGGGGGGAGGAGTATCACATAACCCCGTCGCCTACCCAGCGGCGGGGTATGCGTAACGCATTTCTCGGGTAAAAAAAGGGGTAGGTGCGCCACAGTAATGTAAATTTGACCAAAAATTTGTTCTGATTGCACCGTTGCTCTCGGTTGTGAGTGCTGATTGGTTCGATTGTTTGATGCCGCGTCGTTTGATTGGCTATTATCTATTAGGTGGAAGTGTAGTAGGGGCGAGCCGGCGACATCGGTTCCCGTACAAACGGTTTATGATCACCCTTCTAAGCTCTTTCTGTGTTCTGTGAGCGCAGTGGTTCGGTTTGCTATTTGCAAATCATTGATGGGTGACCAAAAGTTAACTGTCTCGAGCTCCTCTGTGGTTCGGAAGGCACGTTAAGCCGTTGGTTCCGGCTGCATCTGCGGTCGTTAGCACCCACCAATCCGCACTGGTCCCGCGTGGTGGGTCACCACCCTATTCCATCCATAGAGAAAGCCTGTGCTCCAGCAGTGGACATTAATAGACTGATAATAATGGTGATTCATCTCGTTGTTCCAATACCAAGTGTTCTACTATTACAATTTCATTATCTAAATTTACGCAAACGTTAAAAGATAATAAATAACTCCTATTGAGTTATCTGAACCTTGCTCCCATGTATACCATATATTAATGTCCATGTTAATAGCCTACTGGTCCCATAACTCTGTATTGGATTACCGCAGCAATAAAGCCGGTTTTTTTACAGGAATTAATAATAATAATAATAATAATAAGTGTTTATTTCAGGCACAGTAACCCATATTAAAAATTACAATAACAATTGCATTTTGTCCAATTTTGTCTTAAAATTAAATCATTGTATCACAATTCGTCAATTATTCAAATTAAATTAAATTCAGACAATAACAATAATATTAATAAAAATAAATATTATAATTATAATTACTAGCATACTGTAATAAACAGGCTATCAAGTACACGAGCTCCGATATAAAAATGGAGACTGATTTTTTCCACTTGAATTTGAGCGCCAGTTCAGGGATTCCAGCATTAGCGTAGCTAGCTAGGGATTTTCCCAAGATGGGCAGCTGTCCAGTTGACCTTACATTCATATTGAAATTAACAATTTTAACAAAACCACAGAACTAGTTAAGCGAAATAAAAAAACAGAAATTTCAAGTGTCCTATTTAGCGAAAAGTAATATTATTTTTATTTAGTTTGCTTCCTTTTAAAGTGTGCTTAGAGCGATGATTTTCGTTCACCATGCTATGTATTAAATATCAGTGAAAACTTTTTTGGCAAATGTGTTAAATTAATAATATATGAGGATCTGGCGAACAATTCAATTCAAAAATCATTTAGGCTTTACAAGCACATGTGAAAGTCGAAAACTACGCCATCGGTTCGCAAAACTCGCTTGTACTGAGAAGAACCGACAAGAAAGTCAGAAAGGGCTGCTTTTTTCTCCCTGTTTTATTTCTTACAGTATCATAAAATTGAAATTGGACACTAAAGCGTGGCGGCGTTTTGTGGTTGTGGTCGGTGGCCCGTGTGCGGCGACACTAAAACTTGCCTAAACGCACCCTAACGTACTTTTAATTATTTAAATTATCAAGCATTTAAGAACTAAAGTACTCTTCACCCATTCTGAGACCAACTGAGCAAGTGACTTAACTTCGACAATTAGGAGACTGAATCCGCTTACGAGGGCAACATAGCTAAATTAATTAAGTAAATACGTTGAAATAACCGCAATAAGGATCATATGGTTCGGTGGTTTGACTGCCGACTGGTAGAATTTTCTTTTTTTTACTAATAGCATAGTATTCGCATATTACGAGTATGTATAAATTAAAGTTATATTAAGTAAGAATACTTAGTTCCGAATCACAATAGAACTTTTATCATAGCCCCAAAAATCTTTATTAATAATAATAATAAGTAAGAAACATAGTCGTAGCTCAACTGCCTTTTTTCCGAACTTCATAAAGTAAATGGAAAAAATCAAAGCACTAGGGTAGTGTAACGCCCGTAGCGTTACGGCTTCCTTGCTTGTTTAAGCTCTTTGCTTATTATAGTGTCTACGGCTGGCTGTTGTATTAAAAGTAAATATCATTATTTTAAAGATTTAAATATGTGAACCTTCTGATATCGAATATTCTAGAGAGATTGAATTCAGGCACTGACTCGAGCGGTTGATAACATTTCATTGTTTTTTACTGAATTCAAATAAATCGAGTTAAAGATAATAAGTATTCTCATTTATTTATTACTATTGCAAGCTGCGTACCCCAGGCTTTCCCTGCAGGAAAGCCCTACAGTAGCTTAGTCGACTAGAAATTACGCGATTTGTGTAAATATACTTACTCAAAACAGCAGTGCTATTCTGTAAAATTTTCACGCGCTGATCCAATGTTAATCCGCGTGAATCCACATCGGATTCGCGCGTGAATATTTCACAGAAAATTGTGTGCGCATCGTGTGCTTGGACCAACGATATTAAATACCCTAGATACACCACGTTCGCTCAAAATGTGTCCCTATCAAGAAGTGCTTGAACACGGCTCAAGCACTTCTTAGTTCACAGTCACGCGCGGACCGTTGAAAAGTCAACATGCCGCTGAGCTCCGTGAAAAAATGTAAAATAAATACTTAAAGTAGTTAAAATGTCGTTTTTTCGCCAGGTATCTAGTAAATGTTTGTTAATTTCACCCATTTGAAGCAAATTTCGTTTTAATACTCACTATAAACTGACTTAATAGAAAATATGCCAGTCGCGACTGGCACTGGTCTGAGAACGGTCGTGTTAACCGGTTAATCGTGTGCTTATCTAAAAAATCCATAGATTCTCAAACTTTCGCCATGTCTTTATGCGGTCAATGTGACGAAGCTGTTGTAGAGGGAGCCCACTGCTCATCATGTGACCAGGATTTGCACTATCAATGTGCGGGCATAACTGAAGTAGGCTTCAGAAAACTGGGTGTTGATAGGAAGCAGGCTTGGAAATGCCATAAATGTAAGCAATCAGGCTCAAGATCACCACAGCCGACAAGTGATTCATCCATTATGGCGGAACTTAAAGCCTTAGCCTTAAAGTTGGCTCAGTTGGAATCCCTTTCAGTTGAGGTCGGGGCATTGCGTGCAGAAATTTCGGAGTTGAAATCGCAAGTTACTCTGACAAATACCTGCTTAAAAGAATTTAACGATAAGTTTGAGAAGTTTGAAGAACGTCTTACACGGGTGGAGGGAATGGAAGATAGAGTGACAATTATTGAAGCGGACTTAAATAGATTAAAACAAGAGGCTAATGAGAAAGATCAATGGTTACGTTTGAACAATGCTGAGATAAAAGGTGTTCCTCATTCTCCAAAAGAAAATTTGCTGGAAGTCGTTAGCTTGATTGGGTCTATGATTAACTATCCCATAAATAAAACGCAAATAAATTTTGTAGCCAGGATTCCGAGCAAAGATACTACCCAACCTAAACCAATAATTGTGGCGTTTATCAATCGATACGTAAAAGAAGACTTTGTTGCGGCAGCGAGAACCAAGATAAAGGAAGAGAAGCTTAAGGCAAATATGATGGGCTTCAATTCAAATAATGTAATTTATATTAATGACCACCTGACGCCGACTAACAAAGATCTTCTCACCAAAGTGAAGAATTTAGCCAAAGAAAAGGGATTTCGCTATTCTTGGGTGAAACATGCAAAAATATACGTGCGAAAAAACGACAACTCCCCAGTGATACAAATCAAATCACCAAAGGATTTAGTGAAAATTATTTAGTCACTGGTGGCCTAAATATTGCTTGTTGCTTCGTATCCATTCCATTGTTATGCTTTCGCTTATATTTTATAATTAGTTTAATTATTGTTACAAGAAAATATTTTTATAACATAATCGCCATGCCCACTATTTTTTTAATCAACTTTTTCATAAATATGTAATTTTTTATTCAAAAATATTTTTAGTTATTATTTATTTAAATTTTGTGTGAACGCAGCAATCACTTACTTTTTTCCAAATTCAAAACAATTTGTGTGTAAAATTTCAATATTGCAAAGTTTGAGCATCATAACAATTACTTGTGCTGCAACTGTATTCCAACTAATATTGTGTCGTACACACAAAACGAGTTCCGACTCTGTTTGTCGCTGTGGCTGCGAAGTCGTTCATAGCTTTATAAAACACCGCATTAAGTTCATTGCATTGGAGCTTATAATTGCTTATCGATCTTTGTCGCTTATGATCTTTTATATAGCTCAGTTGGTGAAGTCATTAACAGGTATCGCCTTTGTATTGCTGGTAGTGTATTCAATTTATCCGCTGTTGGTTTTTATGTTTAGAGTTATTTGTGTCGTTCAGTGCATAGATGCTTGCGGAGGTATACCCGGTCATTGTTTATTACACTACCTATGTTGTTTAATTATTTTTTACGATTGGTACGAAGTCGTAAATAACTTATTTACAAGTTATTTTTTGATGAGCGGATTTAATTTATGTAATTGTTCATTTCTACTAAGTTATAGTGCTGGTAAGTTAATTTTAAACAGTTATGGTTTTAATGAAAAGTGTATGCTTTAAGGATCTATTACCAAAATGCAAGGGGATTGCGTACAAAGGTAAGTTGTTTTTACAGAAATGTGTGTGTTAATAATTACGATATTATATCTATTTCTGAGTCGTGGTTGTTGGATGGCATATGTGACACTGAGTTGTTTGATAGTCGGTATCTAGTTTACCGGCGGGATCGTGATTATGCTAGGCTAGGTATTACTTTGGGCGGTGGCGTTTTGCTGGCGGTGCGGCGCGATCTCCCTGTCGTATGCAACCCTGAATGGAACAGCTCGGCAGAGGACATTTGGATAACTTTGTTATTGAAACACAAAAGACTGGCCGTAACATATAAAATGCATATGTGTACATTATATTTATGTAAGGAGGAGGGTGGTAAATCGTACAAAGAACAACTTAAAAGGTTTTTAGATAAATTGAGTGAAATAGTATGTAGTCACCCATTGGACAAATTTATTGTAATGGGTGATTTTAATCTCGGTAATAATGTCCACTGGATAAGGTCAAACGACGAAGTGACAATGACGCCGGTTAACCATTCCGCCGATTTTTTGAATGATTTTTTCGATACCATCGACACATGTAATTTTAGTCAATTTAATGGAGAATACAATCATAATAATCGCATTCTTGATTTGGTATTTTCCAATCGTAATTTAAACATAAATAGCTGTGTCCAGCCATTGGTTACGGAGGATTTGCACCACAAGTCTCTTGAAATTCACGCGGAATTTGTTGCAATTCATGAGCTAAAAGAGACGAGCCGTATGAAATATATTTTTGCTCGGGGTGACTACTGTGCGATTACGTCCGAACTTGACAATATTGATTGGTACAATTACTTGGGGGCAGGTTCATTAGAAGACGCAGTTACCAATTTTTATAACAAATTGTACCATATTCGTGATAAATATATACCTCATAAACGTATTAAGCCCGGCTCATATCCACCATGGTATAACCAAAGTCTCATTAAGGTGTTAAAGGAAAAATCGAAGTACCACTCAAAATATAAAACTTACGGTAACTTATCTGATTACCAATCTTTCTCCTTGTTACGTAACAGAGTCTACGAACTTGAAAAGGTCTGTTTTGGTGAGTACATTAAACGTGTTGAATCCTCAATTATAAAAAACCCTAAAGCATTTTGGGCATTTGTAAAATCTAAGAGAAGTAGCTCAACTTTTCCCAGTGTAATGAATTAGAAATCTGTGAGCGCGGACACCGGCGAGGGAATTAGTGACTTGTTTGCGGAGTATTTTCTGTCCACTTTTTTAAATCCTAATTATCAATTGAGTCATACCACAATAAATATCAACAACAACCTCCACAGTGTGAGTGATGTCGAAGTTGATCCTATTAAAGTACTTAAACTCTTAAAATCTCTTGATTTAAGCAAATCTAGTGGACCAGATTTGATTCCCCCTCTTTTTATAGTAAAATCTGCTGAAAGTTTAGTGAGGCCGCTCTGCATATTGTTCAGTCGCTCTCTATCTGAGGGAACTGTTCCCAAAATATGGAAATCGGCTTTCATTACACCGATATTTAAAAAAGG
The DNA here is from genome assembly GCA_902850365.2 of Chilo suppressalis. Lineage (NCBI taxonomy): Eukaryota > Metazoa > Arthropoda > Insecta > Lepidoptera > Crambidae > Chilo > Chilo suppressalis. The sequence goes on along the minus strand of OU963904.1, from coordinate 4,351,851 downwards.
TGACAAAAATAATGTAGAAAACTACCGCCCAATATCAAAATTATGTTTGTTTGCCAAAATTCTTGAAAAACTAGTTTACCAAGACGTCTACTCCAGCCTTAACATTTTATTTAACGAAGAACAACATGGTTTCCTTAAAAAGCGCTCTACAACCAGCAACCTTTTAGTAGCGAATGAGTTTATCACCGAGGCAATGGAGAATGGTGCTCAAGTAGATGTTGTCTATACCGACTACCAAAAATGTTTTGACAGAATAGATCATCAAGTATTGCTCTCCAAGCTCCATTCTGCAGGCATACATGGCAATTTACTTCGTTGGTTTACGTCTTATATTGAAAATCGTAACTAAGCTGTAGTCCTACGAGGTTATGTGTCGAGGTGGATAGATATACCATCTGGCGTGCCCCAAGGATCGATTTTAGGTCCACTTTTATTTATCATTTTTATTTTAGACATTAATAAATGTTTCCTTAATTCTAAAATAATTTTATTTGCGGATGACATGAAGGTTCTAAAAGTAATTCGTAGTTCATTGGATGTTATCAAATTACAACAAGATCTACAACGGTTTGAGCAATACTGTCTTCTTAATAAGTTGGATCTTAATGTATCAAAATGTTTTTATATGACATTCACACGAAAAACGCATATAATAGAATCTGATTACAGATTTTTCAATCTCAGATTAGCCCGGGTTAACAAGATTAGAGATTTAGGTGTCATACATGACGCCAAACTAATGTTTAATGATCATATTGATCATATTGCTAGTAAAGCTTCTAAAGCTTTGGGGTTTGTAATGCGTATGTCCAGCGACTTCAATTCTATAAAAGCGATAAAAGTGTTGTACTGTGCCTTCGTACGCAGCCATATGGAATACGCCTCGCAGGTGTGGAATCCGATGTACAATATTTACATTACGCGCTTGGAGAAGGTACAAAAAAGATTTCTGCGATTTCTCGATTTTAAAGCCCGACAGTATTCTGCAAGTTACGAGCATCGTTGCAAGCGTTATCACTTTCTTCCTCTTCAAATTCGCCGTGAAGTAAATGACGCTTGTTTTATATCTAAACTTGCTAATGGCAGCATTGATTGCGCGGAGTTATTGTCGAAAATTGGTCTTCGTACTATTGTACTAAGTCTGCGTCGTCGCCAGTTGCTCAATGTACCCTTTGCTCACACAAACTATCGACACAACACATTCCTAATGCGTGGCTGTGAAATTTACAACAAGTATAGTATTGAGAACGACTTTGACTTATTCTCGACAAGCCCAGCGACAGTCAGACGAGCTATAGCTTCGAATTATTTTAAATAGGCATTAATTAAATAAACGGGTATGCTCAATATTCAAACTGGCGTCTGTTTCCTTTCTGTTTTTTTTTAAGTTAGTATAAATTGTTAGCTGTAATAAATATATTAAGATATGAATTATAAGCATGTAAGCATATTATAGTAGGATAAAATATTATGAGATAGTTATAGTTATATAAGCATGTTTAATATGTGGAGGTTTTTAATTGGCTTTTGGATATTGTTGTTTGTTTATTTAATAAGTCATTGATAGCTGTAAACCTTCCTAAAATAAAATAAATAAATATTGGTGATATTCAAACGCATGGTCGGTAATATAGTCGTTTCTTTTCCGCGCGCTCCGTACCTGCTATATTGTTAACAGCGCATTCAGAATTATACGTAGTGTTATAGAAATAAGGTCTATATTATTCTTTTGCATATAGCAATAAGTCGTAAAATTTTAGGAGCTTACCTTTCGGACTGCCATAACTCTTTGAAGCGTGCGTTTTAGTCAGGACCTTATATCATGTACTTAAAAGGTGACTTTCAATGTTCAAATAATGCCTTATATTGTTTAAATTACGCGATCATCTTACGGAGCTCCGTGAATAGTCCAATGTACCTTTTGGACAGATTTCGGGCATGATTTTGTTCGTGTTGGTGTATCTAGGGTATGTAATGTCGATGGCTTGGACGCTAAAACTGCGTGTACTTTTTTATGTTAAAAGGGTGACAAACAAGAATGTTACCCGCCTGGTGGTAACCACAGCCGTAACGTATTTGCCGCTTGTGATACTAATAATATCACTCGCGCTGTTGCCTACACAGAACCAATCCCTACCCTTTGACTTACTCACCTAAAGAAACACAACACCACCAAACGGTAGTACTATTTTAGAAAGAAAGAAAGAAGAAAAAAAGAAAGAAATAATTTTGTTTGAGACAAAAACAAAAATATTATAATATAAACAATAAAATAAAACAATTAAATGCTGTCTCAAAACGGTCCCAACTCAGCATAGTGCTAATGTTACCATCAGCGCTGGTCTTCCGTTGGAACCGGTTTGGTGTCGCACGAAACAATAACAAGAAAAACAAGAAATAAACAAAATAGAAGCAAAATAAAATACATGAATAAGAAGTTACTCCCCCAGACGGACGCTCCAATTTAAGCGGAAAATCCATTTGGCCCTACCATACTACATATTTATAAATAATAAAGTACAATGGGCAAAAAATACCAAGCTCCGCCAACAATGTAATTATTATGAATCGAAAGATCCATGAAAAATTATCCTTTTTTTATTATGACACCGTAAACAATATCCTGGTAATCGAAATATATGACACATGGGCATATTTAAGTAGCCTAAAAAACTTACCTTGATAGTAGGGTAATGGTACCAGTGGTCAGCCTCATAACGACTTTTTGAAGTTTGGAAAGCTGTCATTTTTACAGGATTCGTCGGATAATGAAATGTGGTACATTATTGGATTAATTGTTTATTATAGTTTTTAAACAACATATGTTAAAAACAATCTTTCTCTTTATAAAATATATATTTAAATTCAAACAAAAAATGGCACCTTTTGCCAGTGGTCAGCCTCTAAAATCCAATAATCAGCCTCGATGAACCCAGTATTTAGCCCTTATAACTATTAATAAGCATGAGATCAAAATGAGCATTATTTATATCAAAATCAACAATATTATTTAGTTCTCTCTTATTATTTATAGCTAAATTATCAAAAAAAAACACCTGACCGAAATATTATTGCAAGCAAACAGTCACAGTAATTATTTGTGTTCTTATTTTTCGGAACTTAATCATAAAGACATCAATATTTATTTATACGAAAATCAATGACATTAGTATGTATGCATTTTTATATATTATGTCAATATTCCTCTCACGTTTAATACACATAACACGAAAGAGAAATAGGTCACTAGCAAATCTACTAATAGTACCTACTTTGTAAAAACTATTCTTACAATCAAATAATTACAGTCCTAATCTTCCTATTTTTATATATCTCAACTCTCATATAAATCAACAAACATATATATTTTATATTTATATTTATCTAATCACCCAAACTGCTACATATGGCTTCCATGGTGGAAGAGAGTTTCTCTGGAAGACATGTTTATCTTGGCGGAATTTTGGGCTGAAAAATATACAGAATTATTTATCAAAAATTATTAACATAGGTACCTTCTCAACTACTGAAATACAAACCCCCTAAATACATTTTATAACTATTTCAGGTAAAACTAAAACGTAGTCTACCGACGTCCTTAAAAATACTACCTAAATGGGTACAATCGAAGACACTATTAACTGTACATTTACAAACGAACATAAACCTTATCGCAACGTATTAAAGTCTATAGGTGGTTAACAGTGTCTTCGTCTGCTAGATCGGGGCTGAATACTGGATTTTAAAAATAATTCAGCCCCGGTGGGCCGACCATTAGATCTTTTATAAAAAAGTAGTATGGTCAGCCCCCACAATATTCACGTAAATCAGCAATATTTTTATTCAGATGTAATAAAATTCAATACATGAAGTAATACATAAAGCCAAATTGCATAAAAGACTATCACATTTCATAATTAAACATGTTTTTTTCTTACCTTTAAAGAGAACACCACGCGAGGTAAAAAATATGGCGGACATGACAATACTGCGCTTTTCAACCGCCGTCACCTGTATGAACGAGTATATTTCTCCCCCCTGATCCCCTGCAGCGTCTATCGTGTGACATATTAACCAATGAGGAATCAAAGTTTCTATTAAAGTACACGTGCTTCGTTTATTGTAATTGTAGCGATATTTATGACTAATAAACGACGCAAAGGGCTGACCACTGGTGCCGTTACCTTACCTTCATTTTATATTATACTATAACAATAAGTAACCATAATAATGTGCCCTATCATACTACTGGCTACTAGCTGGTGCGACACAATCCCTTGACGGACCGTACCGTGCGCTGGCGAGGTGCACGGCGTGTGTGGGACTCACCCGGCGCGGGATACAGCGCCGGTCGTACCCACTAAAACTCACCGGTACCCTCCTACGCCCATGTGGGATCGTCTCGGGATCGGCGCACCTCTGTGTGCGCCATTTCACCGGGACGCCCCCGGGGAGTAAGAGTCCTGGTTAGCCCTGTGTTTTTTGAATTTGTATCTGTAAACGTGTAATATCTGTAATATGAGGGTTAATAAAATATATTCTATTCTACTATACGATCAGAAATAAGACAAAGCCTGTCGATCATCTTGCGCTTGCACATACACGAGACACCTCAGAACGGTTTACGGGATATGGGTACGGGAGTTAAAGGACTTGCAGTTACAGGTAGTCGACTCATATTCAGCCCTTCGTCTTACTTCGTTGTGATTGTGCGCTCCCTGTTACTTCATTGATTTTTATCTAACACGCTTTGGACATTGGAACATGATTATCGATTTTGTAAATTAGTATGGATGAACTGGAATCATGTTTTCTGCATGTCACGGACCAGTTTTTGTGATTACCCAACCTAAGAGGGAATTTTTGAATTTATTCTAGCGCGGCAGAATAACATAAGGGGGCACCTTGCACCTTGTGAAGTACTCCCATAATATGTAGGGTCGAATCTCGAAACTAACTTAATTAATTTCCATGTTTCATTAATGTTCGTCCGTTATAGAACTTGTACCTATTTTATTTAAAATTACTGAAGACCCCCGGGATGGGTTTTGATGAGCTTTGGCACAGATGATCATGACTATAATACCTTTCAAACAAATATAGTCCATACATTTTTGCCCAATGTTCTTTAGAAAGTTCCATTTTATATAATAATGAGCAAAGAGCAGCTTAAGAGCCTTATTCACAGTAATTCGTTGATACGACGAGGTCACAAGGAAGGAACACAATTTGTATAAAAAGCAAAGTGCTTAAGGCTTAAACCTTACTTTGATCCAAGTAAATGACATGAGGAGAATATGACCTTTAATAGAATAAGGACATAACTAAATTTCCGATCGAATTGAAGTGCCTGTTTAAGCAAGTAACCTCTTTGGGGTTGTTGATTGTGGGTTACCTACAATGCGAAGAAATGGAGCTGCCTTGCAGCTTAAGGCTAGGAAAATTTCGACGCGGCGAATAGGGCCGTGGTAGCATAATGGTCAGTGCATTCGCCCGGATAGCGAAGGGTGCGGGTTCGAGTCCCGTCCGCTGCCTGGTCCGCGTGGATTTTTTTTTCTAGTAAACTTTTCTTTAGATTTAAACATCTAGCAGTTAAATGCTTAAAAAATAAATAAAAACATAAGTAACCTCTTCTTCAAAGAAGCTTGCAAAAAGCCTAAGAACAATGAAACGAAAATAAACCTCTTTTGTATCGTTCTTAAATGTTCGATGGTGAGTGTCTTATAAACTCCTCTGTTAATGATTTCGTATAACACTCCAGGACACATCTTTTGGCCCACCTAGCATTTGAAGTTTTGACGGTCCCTAGCTAAAAATCATAAAATATCAATCACGAGGTCAGCTATGGACAAACTTTAAAAAATTTGGAGAGATAGGAATATCACAAATGCCACAAAAACACGACTCGTCAAGTCATTAGTGTTTCCCATATTCCTCTACGGTGCTGAGACATGGACCTTGCGAGAGAGTGAGAAAAAGATGATAGAAGCTCTACACGACATATAGTGGGGACACAATTTCGAACCAATATATCCATCCTCCAGGAACTGTCTATCTAACAACGTCTTTCTTCCATCGTACAAGGTCGTATTCTCACTTTCTTTGGCCACATCTCACGCCGAGAAGATGCGTCAGTGGAACGACTAGTGGTGCAGGGCAAAGTCGAGGGCGTAAGGGCGTGCGGCAGATCACCAATGCGCTGGACCGATCAGATAAAAGCGGCATCAAACGGTCCACTTCACGAGTGCATGAGAAATTTCGCAGTGCGGGAGGAATGACGGCGTATTGTGAAGCGCGCCACCAACCCTGATGTGACGACCACGACCACTCTGTCAAGAGTGTAGCGCCGTAGAAGAAGCTAAAAATAAATTGAGCATTGATCAAAAAGTACCTACGCAATTTTGAAGCTGATTTATTAATCATCTTTTCGTGTGGTTTTAAAATTCTAGTCTGTAGTATTAAGTCGGTATCATTAATAACATACATTGTCCATTCACGCAGACCCTTCAGATACAAAACAAAACTGAGTAGTAGGTAGTTACAAATTCAAAATTAATTCTACACAGTAAAAATGTTTATGGGATTTTTATGCACTTTTTCTTTGTCCGTCCAGTTGCCAAGATTGCCGTACATAAAGTAAATGGTGGCAAAAATCTTTTTGATTCTAAGTAATCACTTTTGATGTGAGTAATGCTATCTATCATTCACAACATCAAACATCATATCCTCCGTAATCGTCTCTACGTAATAGAATTCAGTGCCCTCAGCCCGTCGTCTCATCAATTATGACTCGTCTCTCACCGGGATAAGGTATAAATGGAAAATATATGGTCCGTATAGAGTAAAACAGTTTACTGCCATCAAGAAAACTCCACTCATGCCTATTAATAACCAAGGGCCCGGCGTGCCACCAGTTTTTTTTTAACACACCAATTAGTCTAACCCCAAAGTAAGCACTCTAAGGCTTGTGTTATGGGACGCTAGTGAAACGGATAGAATACATATACTGTACATATATAAGTATACTAGCTGACCCAGCGAACTTCGTACCGCCCTAAAAAAAAGGGGTTGTCCAGCGGACAAAATTGTGAATCTAAACCATTCTCAGATCCCCTTGAACACACACAAAAAATTTCATCAAAATCGGTCCAGTCGTTTAAGAGAAGTTCAGTGACATACACACTCATAGAAGAATTATATATATTATATAAAGATTTATATAGAAAAACATATTAAACATCCATGACTGAAATACAAATGCTCGTATTCATCACACAAACACCTGCCCCCACCGGGATTCGAACTCGTCCCGAGTCTCTCTATCTGTCGAGTCGAGACACCATGAAACCCGGCGTACAAATCACTCGGCCCTCGGCACTAGTGTACCAGGTATACCACTATGTACCCGTGCTCCTACTCGATTAGAGTGATGGGTATAGTATCGATTATACCTGTATTATGTGATTTGTCATATTCACCTCAAAAGAAAACAACGAATCGCGCACGAGGGGTTCCTTACCACAAACCTTTATTTTTTTGAGTGCGTATGCTGTAGGTCACAGATGACCCTTACAGCGTCACCGGGTTTTGGGACGGCGAGATTCTAAGGGGACCTCAAGCCGAGAATTGGCGAGTGCCTCTAGAGGTATTCCAGGCAGATCTCCCCACGGGAGCCTCTAGACCACCCGAACCTGAGGCCTCTGCACCTCGGCTCTAGTTAGCCGTTGTCATGTGGGCAGGGAAAAACGCCCAGGTACGTACGTAGGATATGTCGTGTGTAGACCGAGTCTTCGCACTCTTTTCTTACGGGTGCGGTGTCTGCCTAATGATAAGCTAGTGTTTGTGGCCTGTGTGGGAGGAATCGGAGGCGCGTTGGCGCGGGTGACTTCGTCGTCGGCGTACTCCAAAACGTGCCGGAAAAATTAGTTGTTTGTTTGCATCACCACCTACAAATCAATGAATCGGCGTTTTTAGTTTTTTTTGCTTAAATACAGTATATGGGACGTCATACCTATACCAAAATTTTACATTCCTAACTAGTTTTGATTTTGAGATAGACTCCGTAACAAAAAAGGTTTAAAAATTAACAACATTGACGTACTACATGTTCTTGTTATTTATTTTATGAATGAATGAATTTTAACACGCATTCGTTAAACACGTAGAATACTTTTTATGTCGGATAAACGTCTCAAAAAACTAAAGTTAACGCGGACGAAGTCGCGAGCGGCCGCTAGTTTACATATAAACAAGAAATTAGAGCTCTTTCGCAAAACGGGAAATAGCTCAAATATAACTAGCAAGCTTTTATTGCCGATAGACAGACGGACACGAGACAAGTGAAGCTGAATAAATAAAAGCTAGCTTGTCAAAAGTCATCGCAATCGGATGTCTGTTCTGTGGAATTCTTTTTAACTAAAAGGTCCTACACTGCATAGACATTTTTAAGTTATTGTTTTCAGTGCAAGCCAACGACATTATAAACCCTATGTCGCCGCACACGGGCTACCGACCACAACCACAAAACGCCGCCACCGGCATATTTCTTGTAGTTTTCATACATTTTATATGAACTCGCCACACGCGGTACGGTACGCCGCGCCGGTGGCCTCCACACGCTACAAATCGTCGTTGCTCGTTTCTTGTGGCCCGCACCGGCCACTTAATGCGCCGATACAAAACGCCGCCACACGTCACTCGCGCGATTCCCCTACCATCTCTCCCTTACCTTAATAGGCCGCTGTCGCGGGCTTCAGTCACTTTAGTAGCCGCTTCTAGCTTCTCGTGGCGGCGTTTGGGGCTGTGGCGTGTGGCCCGTGTGCGGCGACGCTAAATGATGATTTTCACTTCGATAAGTTCAGTAGAGAGTTTTGAAAAAGGACAGTTATGCAATATGTAAATACCATCGAACAAATTGATTCCTAACCCACTTGCTCGATAATTCGCTTAAAAATATCAAAACAGTCAAGTTTACCTTTGTAGCGAATGCATAATTGCACTTAGGAACTTCTCTTAGAAGGTCTTTCAAGGAAACTTCGTTCATATGTATCAAAGATCTTTGAAATTTTCAATGCAACAGATCATATTATAGATATAATTGGAAAATGAGTTTGAATTTCGAAGTCACTTTTAAAAATCTCAAAAAGGAACTCTTTCGATTTCTTGACATTATAAAAATCATTGATAAACTAATAGGGAAATCTCTTGTCTGTGGGCAAAACTACAAATGATTTAATGTCAAACTTATGTCACAGGAAAGCGGCATAATCTGTCTCGTTAAATATGATTGTTCAGAAAAAGCAAGTTTGTTTAGAAGGATACGTACGCTTTAGCAAAACTCTACCTTATTGTTTTAAAATAGTTGTAAGAAAATAAGCTTAAGCAATAATCAAATTGACATATCGTACTTAAATGGCAAATCCCTGTACAAACGATGATAAGCACTTAACTCGCCAAGACCGTAAGTTAACTCGCTACCGAAGTGTAAATCAGCCTTAATATCGTTGGTAGAAGCACTTGAATTGATGCACGTACCACCATTGAAGTTAATTAACTTCAACGTTGCGAGCAAACGGGAGTCCTTCTCTAGAGTAGGGAGGCAGAGACTGTCAAAGAGTTTCACTATTATTGTTGTCTGCGTATAACGTAAACACTATCGTAGCGCAAAACAATTACCCTTGCCAACTAAAACACAGGCTATTACAGAAGTCAGAGCAAAAGACTGAAATGCAGAGTATTCTGGAACAACGTTTTGTTTTCATTAGCAACAAAAGCATAATTAAACAAAACAAACAAGTGTTTGTTTGTCGTTTGCATGCAAAATGAGAGCTTTCTCTAATTCATTTATCAAAACTCAGGAATGTATACTTAACGTAAATACTTACAATTTGTTGATGTATAACAAGACTAGAGATATCTCGCTAATAAAAGCAAAATAAATAGACATTCAGTGTTTTTTTTTTAATTTTATCTAATAAGTCTTTGGTAATTTCAATTTCTTGATTATGCTCTGAAATGTTCTTTATAAAAGATATTTTGTGTGAAACTATATTTTTTAAACATTATATGAATGTATATCGCGGTGCTCGTACGAGGGAGGGGCAGACATAAACTATGTAAGTAGGTACTGGTACATTAATCAAAAACGTTAAAATAATGAGGAACTTAAAATTATGAGTTGAGCGCACCAAAATTCCTTGACTTCAAGAACTAGCCATAGTTTGCTTTGTGATTTATCGCAGTTCCACCATTATCAAAATTGTTAGCCATTAAACCTCCCACTTCAGATTAAACTTGAGCCTCCCGCCCATAGGTTATTATTATCAGTCGATAATATAAGAAATCAGAAATCAATATATCTGTATTGAAATTGCATGTATAGTACAACTCTTTTGAATCGTTCAAAATTTTTGTTTTCCTACCACTCGTTATTGGACAAGTTTTATAGATGCGGAGAAAAACGAGCGAAAAAAAACCCCACAACATTAAAAGTACAATGTAACAACAATAACAAATTACTATGTTGGTACAACGTTAATACAATCATGATTAATTTTATATAGAAAACCTGTTGAAATGATTGTTACAGTTCTAACCCAAGCATTTTTGTCTGTAATATAATCAGACACTTTTCAATAAGCTTTTGTAATAAGTGCTTTTTTTATACTATCTTTGAATTTATTAATGGTTAACTCTCGGATATCGCTTGGACTTTATTGTATAAGCGTACACAAAGCTTTTCTTTCTTGCATCCGCTATAGGATCCGTTATTGCGATATTTCATCATACTTCTATTGCGTCGTTATTATCACGGTTTCACAGCAGTGTGTAACTTCAAAGATAATGTAGGTACACTCGCGGAAAGACTCGCTCTGTCACCCATAATGCCATAACCGCTTGCGGTAGCGGCGTAGTCAAAATTCATTCATAGACATGTAATTATCGCTGTCTTACTTTTTCGTATAGCGCTGTCGCGATCACGATGCGGATGACAAATTGCAACTAAAACAAATGCAATTCAATTCATTATTCAATCAATGAAATGCTCTCTATCTTACTTTTGTGCGGCGGCCCGGATTGGCACGTCCGACGCGAAGGCGGAGCGTAGTAAAAACTACTGTAGAAAACCGTTCAAAGCAGTGACAGAGCGCAAAATTACTCGATAGTATTAAAAATGGATATCGTAATAACGCACCCGTCATGCTCTTCTTCAACCTTTATGGAGGAGACCTCCATGGTGCGCCTATTTGCTCGGTGTTATGCGATCCGGATCTAGCTTCTTCCTGCTACTTTGGTGATGTCATCAGACCATCTGGCAGGCTGTGTACCTACGTTTCTTCATCCTGTTCTAGGTCGCCACTTCACAATAGCTCGACTCCAACTGTCGTCTGTTCAGCCAGTTACGTGACCTGCCCACCTCCACATCTTCCCTGTGAGTTCGCAATTTCGGGTATTTTCGTTATTTTTCGTATGTCCTCATTGCGTGCACGATCTCTCAGGGATATAAAGAGCATGGCACGCTCGAATTTTCTTGCATCCGTTATTATCAACCGATAATAACGCGCCTATGCGGGGAGGCCTTAGCGAGGCCGCATACCGGAGCCACAGGGTGCATGAACGCAACATTTACTTTACCACGATATGCATGCTCCTTTTTGCTCTCGTCTCGCTACTAAATGCACCTGCTACAATTGTGTTCTTGGTGTGTATGCTTACACGCAGATATATGAGGGCGTTAAGTGTGTCGCGGTTCAAATGTGTAGCCACAATTATCGAAATCATAATATAACAAAAATTATAGTGGTGGTAGAAGCGGGCACGTCTGTTGTGCCTCAACATCTATGCATATAATAAAATGGAAAGTCAAGACAGTACTTTGAATATTTTTTTTAAAGAATGGGGAAAGGGTGTGATGTACAATCGATACCGAAGCCAAAAATATAGTTTTTAGAATTTTTGCCTGTTTGTCTGTGTGTATGTCCGGGATAAACTCAAAAAGTACTGCATGGATTTACTTCAAATTTGGCACGAATATTATTAAGAAGTCATGTCAACATATAGGCTAGACATATTATCACACTATCACCTACGGGGAACGAGCAGTGAACCTTTGTTTCTAACTAACTCCACGCGTACGAAGTCGCGGGCGGCCGCTAGTAAACCATAAATTTTGTTAAAAGTAAGTACAGGTAGTAGGTATGTTTACCTCATAGCTTGTTCACCTTCAAGCTTAATTTCATATAGACACAATTTCATAAGTGCAACAGCTGTTTGGTTTTATGAAGACATTATTTATATGAGTGTAATATATCGACATAGGTATTTTATGATCATGTTACCATCTTCAGAAATCAATTTAATGGTCGCCATTATAATGATAAATTTAAATTAACCACCGCCGACTTTATAGTACAATTAAAGAAGAAAATTGAGCTTTTACGTAAATTGAATACGATATTTTGTGTCTTACTTAGTTACTAAGGTAAGGTACCTACGTGAGTGCTTGTATATTGATACATGTATATTGGTGCTTGTATATTATATGTATACCTTTGTGTCAAGCTTTGATTATATACACACCTAGATAGAGCAATCCAAATTATACTACACAAATAAAACGATTCATATTACGAGCAATGTGTGCGTGACATGTCAGATTGTTTGAAAGCAGTCAATGTGTGCGTGTGTAGCGATAAGCGTATCTACCATATGTAGTAGATATTTTTTTGGATTCTTATGTGCAGTTATATGGTGTTTAGGCGTGTAAAAGGTCTCATCTCAAGGTTTAAAATAAAAATACGTCCCAAAACGATGACATCGTCCAAGTATACAAGACACGCATCCCCCAGTAGGCCCACCAACAACACACGTTCCATGAGCCGTTCAAATAGCTGGTGCGTTGCACAATCCGAAGGGAACACCTAGAACTGCCACAGCCCTTTTCCAGTACCAGTAGTGAACGCAGTCTTCTCTTTATCCTCTGGGCGGAGTTCCACCTGCCAATAACCACTCTTCAGATCAACTATGGAAAACCACTTCATGCCTCCCAACATGTCGTCAATACGAGACAAAGGATAGCTGTCCTTCTTGGTCACATTGTTCAACATCCTGAATTCCACGCGGAACCTTATGATGCCCTTTATCTTCTTCACCAATACGACTGGTGAAGACCAGGGGCTTGTTGATTATATGATCTACTTCGAGGAGGAAATCGTCGAGAGCCAGACCTCAAATTTTGCGAGTTTTTTACGCAATTTTCAGCGTTGACTACTGTTGCGCATATTGCACGGTATTTGCCAATGCGTGACAGTATTAATAGTTTTTTCAAATACCTATTTCTCAAATTTCTCTCCGCTCGCACCCACTCTTAAGAGTTAATATTCACTGAATAAAGTAATACGTATTTACTTATTTTCTTCAGAAGTCCTTTTTCCAAGTTTCAAGGTAAAATGCTTAAATATAATTTCCCTTAGAAACTGAAAAGTCCTATTTTTCCCTTAAAAGCTTGAATTTCAACACAACTTATTCTTTGTATGGGTACTTGATATCGTTGATAGGTGCGCCATAGAAGGACCTTCTGTGTCCTATAGATCTAATAGGTTGGTCTTAGCATTGATGAGTCAATGAAACTCGTATTTCACCCCCTAAAGGGCTATTTTTCAGAAAATCACAAAACACCTGTTGGTTTTTCACCTTTGATAGTAAGTACTCTTGACAAGTTTCAAGTCAAAATATTAATTTAGTTCGCCATACAAACTTTGATATCCCCCTTTACCCTCTAGGGGTTAAATTGGTTATTGGTCAGGTAAGGGTTGGCAGGGGGTGTCCCTCGACCTCACCTCACACATAACGCGGAACGTTAAACTAACTCGTGATATGACGTCACATAACGTGCGTGCAGTTAGTGTTCATCGATTTACAAGACGTCATCACGTCAAAAGATAAAGTGGTAGTACTACTGTAGTCATGACTACATATGAAATATTGAGATCTTGCGCTATAATCTTGCTTATTAAAAATTATAAATTTGAGGATTATCTGATCAAAAATACTGGCTGAAATAACCAACGTATCAACAATAAGTACCAACGTATCCTTATACTCTGGTACTTATTTAACATTGTTATGTAAGGACAAATAAAAAACGACAAAACATTAATAATAATATTTATTGCCTTAGAAATAATATTCACTGCGTATACATAACTTAAGTTTGCGCCAATTTTCGTTAAAGATGTTTGTGACATAAAAATGCAGTGACAAATAAATGCATAAATCCGTAAAAGTATCTCACAAAATAGGTATATGTACGCGCGTGAAATTCAATTCATATGCTCTCGATTCGCTTCATAAAAGAGAAGGTAAATTTGTTTACCTACGGAGTGTATGATATGTGTTTATTCTGCAATGAAACGTCCTCTCACAGAAAAATGGAAGGATCTATTCGTTCGCATGCTCGCAGTAAAAAAACGAGACTAAATTTCAAAGCGTATCGGAAAACCCTTTTATATTTTAACGCACTTGGGACATAATGCCAGAATGACATGAAAGTAAAACATATTAACTCCGGACTGTAATTCAAAAGTTAGTATTGTATGGAATGTTTTCCTGCATATAATATATATAAAAGACAATACTTTGCGTATCTTACGTGTGATGTGAGAACCAATGTGTCGTGTAAATATATATTTACCTACAAGGAAAGAAAAACATGTTTTCTTTGGAATAATATTTCGGAATGAATGTATTAATCTAAAAGTAGACGTACTTTCTGAGTGAGTGCTAACGATTCACCTTCCCACGACATTTGTAGCTTATTTGCTCAGTTAATGGTCCAGGCACTTATTTATTTCCAGTTAAGGTAACTTATCTATTTCGAGATCGAGAAAAATATTATTTCCAATTTCTTGACTTCTTATAAGAAGTTCCTTGTATCATATATCTAAGTTCTTATCGTCACGTTTTTGGCGTTTAATGTTTCTCGTATTTTTAATAATCATTATTTTTTTGGTTGGATGACTGGATAAGGATCAGGTGGCCCAAGGCTGTTTGCTCGTTTTGGAAATGCGTAATCATTCAAATAAATTACAAGAGTTTCAGTTTTCCCAGGCAACAAATTTGGACCACGCTTAGAAGACACATAAATATTTTCCGAGTTCTTCTCCAAACTTACATATTCAGGTTAAGCAAGGAATACTGATTAATGAAATGAAAAAAAATGTGAGTACAGTACAGTACAGTAAGAAACATAAATAAGTTGAGTAAAGAAATAATAATAACTAAAATGAGATATCATAGGATGAACGGAACAATCCAATTTTCCCCCAAATTTTAAAGCGGTAAATAACTAAGGTGGATTTGGATTTCCGGGAACCAGTGGCTAGACGTGGGAGGCGCCGAGTTACATTGTACGGTTCCCGAGATGGATGGTGCCCTTTTTACTCCGGGGCACCGCACATCGGGAGGGGGGGGGGGGGGGGGGGTCCGGAAACGGACAATCACGAAACGGGTGCAATAACACCGCCCGCACTCCCGTGCGGATCGGGTGACCGGTGCAGAATTATTGTTTGGTTTTTACTCAACTTCAACGAGCCCCAGGGCTGGATGAACATACATACATATATAGACTGTTAAACACTATACTCTGTCTGCGCGTCGCGTTTCGCGCTCTTGCTTTACTCAGTTGGGTAAAAAAGGTGGGTATGGGCTATTAAGGGATATTAAGGGATTTTGCTATTTACAAGTGCTGGGGCACTCATTGGACTCATTGGACATTGAATCTCTCGGACTATCATTACACTGGAATACGAGCTGGAAGTCCGTGTCGGGTAACCAGAACGAAAACTACCCCAATACGGGCGTACTCGACTCCGCGTTCATTTACACTAAGCCGTTTACCCGAATTCCATTTGTACTCATATTCGGGCTAGCGACCAAATTTAATCGCGCCACTAGGGAATAATCTGCTGGTTTTTTTTTTATAAAAATAGTGTTAATTTCTAGAGATATAATTATGTACCTATAACTATAAAAGAAATATTATTTTGCTGCAGAAACCTGTTCCTGCTTTGCCATGGAGGGGAGTTTTGGATGCGAGCAATCCGCCGCCGGAGTGCCTACAGTACCAGGGAATAGATAAGAAGATCCAGGGTAACTAAAATTTATATTGACACATTTTCAATATCGCGAGATTAAAAATAAGACTACTTACCGCAATCGCTCATAGCAACATTAACTATACTTCTAACCTATAATAATCTTTTATTCAAAAGAAAATATAACTAGAAAAAATTCCACGCGGACCAGGCAGCAGACGGGACTCGAACCCGCACCCTTCGCAATCCGGGCGAATGCACTGACCAATTATGCTACCGCGGCCCTCACGGACCGCGTCGAAATTCTTTCTAGCTATTCTTAAGCTGCAAGGCAGCGCCATCTCTTCGCATTATAGGTAAACCCACAATGTCAAATGAATACTTTTACAAGTATTAAACATTTGAAAGAAGAAATAGCAATTATAGTTATAATTTTTATTATTTTTAAAGCATGTAACTGCTTGATGTTTAAATCTAAAGAAAATATAACTAGAAAAAATTCCACGCGGACCAGGCAGCAGACGGGACTCGAACCCGCACCCTTCGCAATCCGGGCGAATGCACTGACCAATTATGCTACCGCGGCCCTCACGGACCGCGTCGAAATTCTTTCTAGCTATTCTTAAGCTGCAAGGCAGCGCCATCTCTTCGCATTATAGGTAAACCCACAATGTCAAATGAATACTTTTACAAGTATTAAACATTTGAAAGAAGAAATAGCAATTATAGTTATAATTTTTATTATTTTTAAAGCATGTAACTGCTTGATGTTTAAATCTAAAGAAAATATAACTAGAAAAAATTCCACGCGGACCAGGCAGCAGACGGGACTCGAACCCGCACCCTTCGCAATCCGGGCGAATGCACTGACCAATTATGCTACCGCGGCCCTCACGGACCGCGTCGAAATTCTTTCTAGCTATTCTTAAGCTGCAAGGCAGCGCCATCTCTTCGCATTATAGGTAAACCCACAATGTCAAATGAATACTTTTACAAGTATTAAACATTTGAAAGAAGAAATAGCAATTATAGTTATAATTTTTATTATTTTTAAAGCATGTAACTGCTTGATGTTTAAATCTAAAGAAAATATAACTAGAAAAAATTCCACGCGGACCAGGCAGCAGACGGGACTCGAACCCGCACCCTTCGCAATCCGGGCGAATGCACTGACCAATTATGCTACCGCGGCCCTCACGGACCGCGTCGAAATTCTTTCTAGCTATTCTTAAGCTGCAAGGCAGCGCCATCTCTTCGCATTATAGGTAAACCCACAATGTCAAATGAATACTTTTACAAGTATTAAACATTTGAAAGAAGAAATAGCAATTATAGTTATAATTTTTATTATTTTTAAAGCATGTAACTGCTTGATGTTTAAATCTAAAGAAAATATAACTAGAAAAAATTCCACGCGGACCAGGCAGCAGACGGGACTCGAACCCGCACCCTTCGCAATCCGGGCGAATGCACTGACCAATTATGCTACCGCGGCCCTCACGGACCGCGTCGAAATTCTTTCTAGCTATTCTTAAGCTGCAAGGCAGCGCCATCTCTTCGCATTATAGGTAAACCCACAATGTCAAATGAATACTTTTACAAGTATTAAACATTTGAAAGAAGAAATAGCAATTATAGTTATAATTTTTATTATTTTTAAAGCATGTAACTGCTTGATGTTTAAATCTAAAGAAAATATAACTAGAAAAAATTCTTTAGATTTAAACATCAAGCAGTTACATGCTTTAAAAATAATAAAAATTATAACTATAATTGCTATTTCTTCTTTCAAATGTTTAATACTTGTAAAAGTATTCATTTGACATTGTGGGTTTACCTATAATGCGAAGAGATGGCGCTGCCTTGCAGCTTAAGAATAGCTAGAAAGAATTTCGACGCGGTCCGTGAGGGCCGCGGTAGCATAATTGGTCAGTGCATTCGCCCGGATTGCGAAGGGTGCGGGTTCGAGTCCCGTCTGCTGCCTGGTCCGCGTGGAATTTTTTCTAGTTATATTTTCTTTAGATTTAAACATCAAGCAGTTACATGCTTTAAAAATAATAAAAATTATAACTATAATTGCTATTTCTTCTTTCAAATGTTTAATACTTGTAAAAGTATTCATTTGACATTGTGGGTTTACCTATAATGCGAAGAGATGGCGCTGCCTTGCAGCTTAAGAATAGCTAGAAAGAATTTCGACGCGGTCCGTGAGGGCCGCGGTAGCATAATTGGTCAGTGCATTCGCCCGGATTGCGAAGGGTGCGGGTTCGAGTCCCGTCTGCTGCCTGGTCCGCGTGGAATTTTTTCTAGTTATATTTTCTTTAGATTTAAACATCAAGCAGTTACATGCTTTAAAAATAATAAAAATTATAACTATAATTGCTATTTCTTCTTTCAAATGTTTAATACTTGTAAAAGTATTCATTTGACATTGTGGGTTTACCTATAATGCGAAGAGATGGCGCTGCCTTGCAGCTTAAGAATAGCTAGAAAGAATTTCGACGCGGTCCGTGAGGGCCGCGGTAGCATAATTGGTCAGTGCATTCGCCCGGATTGCGAAGGGTGCGGGTTCGAGTCCCGTCTGCTGCCTGGTCCGCGTGGAATTTTTTCTAGTTATATTTTCTTTAGATTTAAACATCAAGCAGTTACATGCTTTAAAAATAATAAAAATTATAATCTTTTATTCAGTCGAAATAAAGTAGCTGTCATAATATCGTATGAAAAATGCCCAAACCACTTTGCAGTAAGCTCGTTAATTAATGTTCTATACTGAATCTATGAAATGTTTTTACCGAACCTGAGGGAAGTTTATCTAGGGATATTGTTCTAAAATGTATGATAGGCTCGCAGTTAGGGTTACCATCCGTCCGGATTTGTCCGGACATGTCCGGACTTTGATCGGCATTTTTAATTTTCCGCTTTTTTTTTAATTAGATGGAATATGAGTAAAACTACCTATTAAGTTATACCAAATAAGTCAAATTATCTTTATTAAGTTCTCATTAATTTAAATTAAAAATATAAATTTATCTTTAGAAATCAGCAAATCGCTTGCTACAACGCGTATAATATCACTGTTACTAAGTGGGTGATGTTTTCATTTTGAGACTAAAATGTCCGGACTTTTATCGATATGTCCGGCTTTTTGTCAGGACTTTTCAAATTTTTAAATAGTAACCCTACTCGCAGTGATATCTATAACAAGATAAGGTACCTAATGAATTTATGTTAACGGTTGCCTTGCTGAATAAGTAACTAACTCCTTTTATTAATTGCTGTCCATTTTTGTTATTGGTTTGCTTCAAATCTCTAGATATCGTACCCGAGGGATCTACATAAGTAATGACCTTGTTATCAAAACAACATGTACTTCATCTACGTACTTGAAAGCAAATAAACCGGGTCTCTTGTAAACCTTGGAACTCTGATATGATTTTCTCAAAAGTATTAAACTTACAATTATCAAAGTTATACCTGCGGAAAGTGAGTTTCATGGTGATTAAAATGACAAAGTTTTATATCATAAAATCGATACAGAGCTACATAGTACTAGCGGGTGACAGACAGTACACATATATATTAAACGTAACGTGGGAGCCCAAGCGGGGATTTTTATAGATTGGTACTATGTTAATAAATTAGTTGTTATTTGTATCTAAATCATGGAGCACGGACATATACTCATTAATTATATAAAGTGAGTATATAGAGAAATTCCATTGGCACATTCATTATAGTAGGGGAGCCCAAGCGGGGATTTTTGGATTTACTCGAGCGCGGCAGAATAACATGTGGGGAACAACCTTGCACCTAGTTAAGTACTCCCACCCTACCTGAGCCATCTATGTAGGGCCGAACGTCTAGGGCAGCAAAATCAAAATTTCAACGAACGGTAATGACTTTTGGTTGCGTCCAAATCGTCATTATACTATATATACTTTATATTATTAGATTTAGATACAAATAACAACTAATGTATTAACATAGTACCAATCTATAAAGGACATTGTTCAGCGTCCATACATAGTTAGCCTAAGAACCAACAATCATGAAATATTATTTTCTAGGTTCGAAATCGTAAGTAAATGACTGTAATAACAGTCGGGACCCATTAGATATTCAAGAATACATAATATTTTTCAACAGTGGGTCCCGACTGTTAAAGTAGCTTTGTTCCTTATTAACAGAATTATAGACTACTGGACTTGTTTTTTTTTTCAGTTTTTATTTGAAGTATAATTAAGCAGTCGGGTTTTTTGATTTTTTTTATTTACCTTTTTTATTTCATACTTTTTAGTTAGTATTTTAAGACGGTATATACCGTAGTCTTGTTACTTCAGTATGGGAATTAATATCGCGGGAATTATTATGAACCTGGCGGCGGTCTAAAAGATTGATTTATTAAGACATATAAAGACTTTACCAGCAGGGTCAAGGCTACAGATGGGCCTAAATTTTCGCAAAAATGTGTGAAGTTAAATCAAGTCGTTACATAAATATCTCTTATGTATGTTAATTTTATAGTAAACTAGCACTTACTCTAAAAGTCATCTTTTGTTTGTGTTTTTTTTAATAGTTTAGCAGTAAATATAAAATTCATTTACTTTTATTCGTCGACTATTTAAAATTGGCAGTGGCTGCATTGTCATGTCAATGCTGGACGTCTAAGATTGTGATATACACAAATTCAGTGTATAATATAATAAATAGTATAATTTGATATACCTACATAATTCACAGAAACCCAATATGTAGATGCCAGAAGTTAACTTCAAATGTTTTTAATCACCCTATATACAATACCAATCAATGACGTTTATGGCGCAGGTTGAAGAAAGCAGTAATTCCCGTCTGTTGTTTTGGACAATGGTGGCAATTGCCTTAGATCACTAAATTAAATAATTATGCAATCACCAAAGCAAAGTTTATAATATTTGATTAAACTTAAGGAGCATAATAAAATTTTCATAAAGTTAGGTAGAGCACCATAGCAATCTCATTTATTATCAATTTATAGTTCTCTCTGTAGTTTTCTTTTAAAGCGTTGACATTTAACTTGCATTTAACAGGTCAAAGACTTTGTGTTCGACCCTTTTTTATTGGTAGTATAAAGCTCGAATGAAGAGTACTCCCAGTAGTGCAATCATGGCAATTATTTTTTGATTTTTTTTTTGTTTAAAAAAATACCGAATAACGTATCACTGTTAAGCACAAATGCTAGGTAACTTTTACAAATATAATGAAATAAACCTATTACTTACTTTATTTTTAAATCTTTTTCATCAACTAAATACTTATCTTATCCTAACTATCTATACTAATATTATAAAGAAGCAAGATTTGTATGTTTGCAACAAATAATCTGTCAAACTACTGAACCGGTTTCAAATATCAATTCATCATAAGGTAGCTACGTTATTTATTATAACATTTTTCTTTATTTAAATACATTTTGTCCGAGTGACATAGGCTATATTTTATCCCGATAAATAAATTTCCGGGTGGATCACTAGTAAGTATAATATAATATTATAGATGCGAAAGTGAGTTTGTTTGTTGCGCTTCCGTGCCCTAATAGCTAAATCGAATATAATGAATTCCCATATAGAAGTAGATGGGAACTTGGTTCTTAGCTACAACATCACAATACTTATAGGCGTAGGGTGATGAAAGGGGTGATTTACCTATAAAAATCTACATTATTTACTTTGAATTTTGCAGAATTATTACAAAACCAATATTATCGCGAGCTGATTTATAAATACAGGGATTCCAATAAGTATGTACTTACTAGCGAAAAATGGGTTATTTGTCATTATATTAAGTAAACCTTTTTTGTAACATTAAGTAATATCGTTAAAAAAATGAAAAACAGTAAAATTCTGATTTTTTCATCAAAATTCAATACCGCGCTATCACTTTGTCATCGTTGTAACTTTTTAAATATTTGTCGAAATGACATAGTGTAAAAAGCAAAGTTTATCGTCTTTAAATATCAAAAGCGATAAAAGTATTTGTTTGGATAAAAAATGATTTGTTAATACAAAATGTGCATTTTGGAAATAGATATCAAATAATATTTTAGTTTTGATTCACTATTTTAGCGGTAATGACTTACATATTAAAAATAGATATATGGTGTCACGGACTTTTTTTTAGAACTATTTAAGAGATACATTTTCACTCTACATTACATTCATGTAACTTTTATTGTTTTTGCAGTGCAGGCCAAAATGGCTCGCAGATGGGAGTTTTTTTTCCGTCTTATGTGACACTTATTGTTTTAAATTGGCCAATTCACTCAATAACTACATAAATTATTATATATATGTAATTATCATATATGAGCTATATTACTGTTAAGTTTCATTAAAATCCATTCAGTATTTTTTAGGTGAAAGAGTAACAAAGATCCATACAAAAGTAAGATTGAAATTTAAAGCGTAAGTGGTTAATATACAACTTTAAAGCGTTGTAGATCCTAAACAATCATATAAAATGAAAAATGGTGTTAGGAAACTAAATATGATTTTTGATTATCTAGACAGTGATACCCTACTCAACATATTTTGTCAACTTATTTTTTTTACTTCGTCACAATATGGCGCCTTATGTTGCCTATATTGAATTTTGATTACTATCATATCTTTAGTAGCACTCCCATGATTGAGACGAATCGATTGATGTATGAATCATTAAAATCGGTCCAGGCGTTTGGTCTCTAGTGTGCCACAAAGGAACAAACATACATATATAGACTGTTAAACACATAACCCTGTCTGCGCGTCGCGCTTCGCGCTCTTGCATTGCGCAGCCGGGTAATAAAAACAAAGATTATTGACGGACACTTCTGAGAACTTAAATTATTAGGAAAACTAAAATGTTTTTGAGGTTATGTTTGATATTCAATGAAACATAGGTCAACCTATGAACTTAGTATGTACTCAGTGTAAAGTAAATTAATATTACAACAAATTCATTTTATTCGGTGCGATTTTAAAGAATATCTATTAGGAAAAACTTGGTTAGGTAGGAATCATGAATAAAATAAAAACTGTAGTTTTGCTTCTTATTTATTGACTATTTTTCACGTAGTTGTATAATATTGTATATTGTATTTATTTGTATATCACATGTATATTGTGTAAATATGCAGCGTGAATGTGTGTCGGATGTTGTGTTCTTGAATAATTAAGCAGTATGATCCTCTCAGGATGTTGTGGCACAGGTTCACTAGCACTTGGTAATAAGGGCTCTTCTCTTTGGTAACATTGATGGCATATTAGATAGCCAAAATAGTTAAATTAAAGGAAAAACAATCGCAAATAAACACACACAACAGGTAATCCGAAACGAGAATGTACTTTCCGGTATATTAAACTACTCTTTGGAATGCACGAATGCCACAGATTGCTACGAATGCAAACTGCCTGCACCACAACCACAGAGTAACGAGTTTTATGTCGGCCCTTCACTTGACAACAGTTTGTCCTTGTCATGCTTAATAAGGGTAGTTTTCCAATTACAGCACTAGAGCGAATTATGCGGCATAATGGTTATCGTTGAATATTTAAACTACAGCAACGCTTCGCACAATCGAGCACTCTCAAAAGTACCTAATGTTTTCGTGTGATGCGTGCAATCTACCAACTCAGTGACAGAAAATTAACAAGTGTTTTTTTTCTTTAAGTTTTGTTGAAATTTTTTTAAAGCTTTCGTTTCATTGTAGTTCTTTTAAAATAATCAAAGTTAATTCAAACTGTGTTAAAAAAATAAATATAAGTATGGATGAAGGTACAAACATTGACTTAGCGCACTCTGCTGGTGCATTTGAAAACTAATTCACGTTCCAATTAAGCATCATTATAATTCGGCATTGTGCGCCACTGAGTCGCATTATGCTCTGTAATTGGAAAACTAAGCCAAGTGAAGTGATTAGGATAAAATAGTGTTTTGTTTGCAGCGCTGTCATAGATTATACACATAAAATGGTACTTATTGTCTCAGATTATTTTTTAACTTTTTAATTTAGCTTACTTAACTGGAAGTGTCCGTCACAATCTAAATACTGATAATTATCGCAAAAAATATACTAAGAATTATCATAAATGCCAAATTGGTGTTGGTTCTTAGGCCAATTTTAACATTGTCCTTTGTAATATAAAATGATATTGTAAAATCGTATACGCGATGCAAGAGCAAAATGGATACGTATTGTGTGGCGTGACAAAATATATTTAAGTACAAAAGAGTGTTTGACATTGGTTGGATGAAAATCATAATAGTGTGGTTTTCCGAGAACAATAGAGGCAAGTTGATTCATTCATCATTGGATGGGTGACCAAAAATTTACTATCTTGAGCTCCTCCGTGCTTTGGAAGGCACGTTAAGCCGTTGGTCCCGGCTGCATCTGCAGTCGTTAGCACCCACCAATCCGCACT
Source organism: Chilo suppressalis (assembly GCA_902850365.2). Lineage (NCBI taxonomy): Eukaryota > Metazoa > Arthropoda > Insecta > Lepidoptera > Crambidae > Chilo > Chilo suppressalis. The sequence goes on along the minus strand of OU963904.1, from coordinate 4,327,316 downwards.
GGGCCCGCGTGGTGGGTAATGGCCCAATCGCTCTATTCCATCCATAGGGAAGGCCTGTGCCCCAGCAGTAGGGACATTAATAGGCTGATGATGAAATGGTGAATTTGATTCCTAACTTCTGTTCACCCTCAGCCATGGTTTCGGAAACTTCCCTCTTCGTCTATAGCATTTCATGAAACAAACAAGAAACTTCAAAAATAATAATTATTATAGCTGTACAGATTAATTTTCCCAAATAAAAAAAAATAAGAACGTGCCTAAGAATTTGTGTAGATGAGTATTCATAATCCATTTAAAGCGAGGAAAATATTGATACCGAGCGGAGGGAATCTCGTTAATCGCTCAAACAATGAATAAGCTCAAGACAATTAAACGTTTCCACGTTTTCAAACTCATCCCTCTCAAGGAGTCGATCGATATCGACCCAATGAAGTACTTCCGCTCAATTCCAACTCACAATAACAAAAGAGGGTAATTGGATATTATGAACGAACAAGATCCAGAAAATCGATTACTCGAAGTTCAAATCAAACAGCGCGGTCAAGTTTTCTTGTTAGACTTTAGCAAAAAAGTTGTCATACTAATATCACATTCCCGCTGAGAAAAAAAAAGGTTTTTGCTTAATAGTTCCTATAGGAACTAGTATCGGGTAAGCAATATGAGCTAGTGCTGGCTAGTGACACTTCAGTTATAAGTTATGTTATAAGGTTTTTTAAGGAAATACCAAAAAGTTTAGTCGACATCACTGGAGACAGAAGAACTGACAGCTACCTCGGACAAAGAATTAGTTTAGCTATTCAAAGGGGGAACGCTGCCAGTATCTTCGGAACCTTGCCTAAAGGGACTCCTTTTAATTGTGGGGTTCTCCCACAATCGTATATATACATGTTATATATGTATTTAGAAATATTCAAAATATTATATAATATGTATTTACAATTTATAACTACAAATAAATATAAAACATTAATTATAAATACCAAATATATTTACATTTATATAAAATAACACTTATTATTTACACATTATTTACATTTAATATATAACAATATTTATTAATTACATTCATATACTGTCATCACAAGCACAAACATTTATTCACAAAACAATTACACTATATCGTGCCGTGCATCAGCCGATCTATAACAGTCGTGTGGCGAATGGACACGCGCACTCACTTCGCCGCCTATTGTTCGGCAAACCGGCCGGCTCACGCGCATAGGTCACGTGGCACGACAGTCGGAACCTATACTTGACACGGTACGCACGCTAAATTGCTCCGCGCTTGCTAGTCCCTAACCGTGTTATTATTGTTTTGTTTACGTTTGCTTTGACTGTGCTTTTCCTTTCTTCCTCTGTGCTTGTTTATCACTGACTGTGCTCTGTACTCCTTCTATTCTGTGCTTGTGCAAATAAACTGTTTATCGTTGAGTGCTGGGCTTATTGTTTTACACCGCCTCCCGACTGCACCGCAAATAAGTACAAGCGAACTTTTTATCTATCTTCACCCAACAACGCTTTACTGGTGACCCCTGTTGAATATCATAATGAGCGATAGCAGTGATTCCGCCAAAACCGTTGAGTCGCATAAGGAAAATGTCACTACCCGCCACCAAAAGAAAAAGCGCGTTTCCACGGGCACACGTCACGATTCGTCCGATTTAAAGCCGTACACCCTGAAGGTTCCGTCATTTTCGCCGGATGATCCGGAAATATGGTTCGCGCTTTTGGAAGGGCAATTTGAGAGCTATGGCATAACACGAAGACGCAGTTTCTGGTCGACACAGGCAGCGTTTTCCCCCGCTGTCAACTTCGAGAGCGACGTGCACCAACGAGCTACCATCTCACCGCAGCCAACGGGACTACTATCTCCACCTATGGCTACGCACACTTCAACCTGGATCTGGGTCTGCGCCGTACATATCCTTGGCGTTTTGTGGTAGCCGACGTTACTAAGCCTATTATAGGGGTAGACTTTTTATGCTTTTATAGCTTAATTGTAGACTGTAGACATAAGCAGCTTATTGATAAAACTACTACTGTTTCTGCCCCAGCTTCACTGGCTTTAGCTTCTAACAACGTGCTTTCTGTAAAGGTTCCTACTGGTGAATCGCGTTACCATGCTTTGCTTTCTCGCGATTTTTCAGAGATCACGCGACCAGCTGGTACACAACGCACCACACCACACAATACACAGCACCACATCCGCACCACACCAGGTCCTCCAGTTTCGTCTGCACCCAGACGTCTAGCGCCGGACAAATTGAAGATTGCGAAGGCCGAGTTCGATGCCATGGTAGCCAATGGCACAGCTAGACCTTCCGAAAGTCCGTGGTCTTCTCCCCTGCACCTGGCGCCGAAGAAAGACAACGGCTGGCGTCCTTGTGGCGACTACAGGCAGCTCAACGCACGGACCATACCAGACAGGTACCCAATACGCCACATCCATGACTTCGCCCACAACATCTCTGGTTGCAAGGTCTTCAGCACCATCGACCTTGAAAAGGCGTACAACCAGATACCTGTCTGCAAGGAGGACATACCGAAGACCGCCATCACCACACCCTTTGGTATGTTCGAATTTCCATACATGACGTTTGGTCTGCGAAACGCAGGCCAAACTTTTCAACGTTTTGTCGATGAGGTGACACGAGGCCTGGACTTTGTCTACTGCTATTTAGATGATTTTTTGATCTTTAGCAGAGACCACACGAGCCACGAAGACCACCTCAGACAAGTTTTTAGCAGACTCCGGGACTATGGCATGGTCGTCAACGTGTCTAAGTGTGTTTTCGGGGCTCCCGAGGTAACCTTTTTAGGTTATCGTATTTCGGAGAGCGGAACCAAACCACTGGACCAAAAGGTACAAGCCATCCGCGACTTCCCCCCACCAAAAGACGTCAGGTCTCTTAGACGATTTTTGGGTATGGCCAATTTTTATAGGCGATTTTTGCCGAATGCCGCTCAAACCCAAGGGCCTTTGAACAACTTGCTCATGGGGGCAGTAAAAGGTTCCACACCCATCACCCTAGCTGACGATGCTCTGAAGGCTTTCTCAAATACCAAAGAAAGCCTCTCCAATGCAGCTCTCTTGGCACATCCAGATTGTCGAGCCCAGCTGGCATTGGTTACAGACGCATCAGACCTGGCTATAGGAGCCGTCCTTCAGCAGCAAAAAGGTGACGTATGGGAACCCCTAGCCTTTTTCTCCCGGAAACTTAATCCAGCACAGCAAAAGTATTCACCGTACGATCGTGAACTTCTTGCGATCTACGAGTCCATCAAATACTTCCGGCATATGCTTGAGGCAAGGCATTTTGTGGTGTACACGGACCATAAACCGATCTGTTACGCCTTCCATGAGCGGAAGCGTAAATGTTCGCCTAGGCAGTTCCGTCATCTGGACTACATATCCCAGTTCACAACCGACATAAGGCATATCTCCGGCAAAAACAACGTCGTTGCCGACACCTTATCTCGCGTTGATGAACTGGCCGCACCGATTTCCCTCGCCGAACTTGCCAAAGCCCAAGAATCTGACACAGAACTGGCCCAATATCTGTCAGACCCTTCATCACTCCGTCTCGAGAAGATGCAATACCCTGGTTGTCAAACTCCTCTGTACTGTGACATCAGTACACCGACTCCCAGGCCATTCATCACCAAAGGATTGCGCAGACGGGTATTTGAAAACCTCCACTCACTTAGTCACCCCGGTGCCACAGCCACTGCACGGCTCGTTGCCGACAGATTCATATGGCCCGGAGTGAGAAAGGACTGTCGCGAGTGGGTTCGCACTTGTTCGTCGTGCCAGCGTGCAAAGGTGAGTCGACACGTATCTGCACCTTTAGGTACTTTCGACTTGCCTCGTGAGCGATTCAAGCACGTCCATATCGACCTTATCGGTCCCTTACCCATCTGTCAAGGATACAGATATTGCCTGACAGCTATTGACCGCTTCACTCGGTGGCCTGAAGTCATGCCATTGATGGACATAAAAGCTGAAACGGTAGCTAAGGCTTTAATATCTGGCTGGATATCGCGTTTTGGTTGCCCTATAGATATTGTGACAGATCGCGGCGCACAATTTGAGTCCGCACTGTTTCAATATCTCGCAAAAACACTAGGGTTCCACCATAAACGCACCACCGCTTACCACCCGGCATGTAACGGTCTTGTGGAACGCTTTCACAGGCAGTTGAAAGCCTCCATTACCTGCCATGCCCAACAAAATTGGATCGAGGTGTTACCACTGGTACTGCTTGGCATTCGTACCGCCTTCAAAGAGGACTTACAATCTTCTACGGCAGAACTATTATACGGCGAACCATTAAGACTCCCTGGCGAATTTTTCCATCCGAACACACCTGGCACATCTGACTTGTCAGATTTTACAGCGCGGTTACGTTCGTACGCCGAAAAACTAAAGCCTGTTCCAGCATCTCGCCATGGCAATCACAAAGTCTTTGTTTTCAAAGAATTAGCCGCTGCCAATTATGTCTTTCTGCGAGAAGATGCTTCACGTGTGACTTTCCAACCTGCCTACTCTGGACCTCATAAGGTTTTAGAAAGAAACGACAAGGTGTTCAAACTTCTTGTCAAAGGTAATCCCGTCACCGTGAGCATCGATCGCTTAAAACCAGCATTCACGCTTACAGACGAGGAAGACCTTATACATGACACACACACAGACACTCTTCCAAACACCACTAATACACATACACACAGTACACACACACCCACTGAAACCCAGCCTCAAAAAACCACACGCTCTGGGAGACACGTCCGTTTCCCAGATTACTATCGACCCTAACCAGGTCTCTGAGGGGGGGTTATGTGGGGTTCTCCCACAATCGTATATATACATGTTATATACGTATTTAGAAATATTCAAAATATTATATAATATGTATTTACAATTTATAACTACAAATAAATATAAAACATTAATTATAAATACCAAATATATTTACATTTATATAAAATAACACTTATTATTTACACATTATTTACATTTAATATATAACAATATTTATTAATTACATTCATATACTGTCATCACAAGCACAAACATTTATTCACAAAACAATTACACTATATCGTGCCGTGCATCAGCCGATCTATAACAGTCGTGTGGCGAATGGACACGCGCACTCACTTCGCCGCCTATTGTTCGGCAAACCGGCCGGCTCACGCGCATAGGTCACGTGGCACGACAGTCGGAACCTATACTTGACACGGTACGCACGCTAAATTGCTCCGCGCTTGCTAGTCCCTAACCGTGTTATTATTGTTTTGTTTACGTTTGCTTTGACTGTGCTTTTCCTTTCTTCCTCTGTGCTTGTTTATCACTGACTGTGCTCTGTACTCCTTCTATTCTGTGCTTGTGCAAATAAACTGTTTATCGTTGAGTGCTGGACTTATTGTTTTACACCGCCTCCCGACTGCACCGCAGATAAGTACAAGCGAACTTTTTATCTATCTTCACCCAACAACGCTTTATAATAATATATTTTAGTTATTATAATATATTTTTTAAGGTTTTTAGTTTTAGGTTCATTGTTCCCGTATATGTTATTATTGTAAATATCATACAATTAAAGTTTATTTAGTTATAAGTTATTAGATCACCTTGACTTTCTGCTCTAACGAAGCGCTAGTCTAAAGAAGTAACATCCACCTTAGGCCCTTCTCTCATTACAATACCCCCGATACGATACAAAAGCCCGTATTACAGAATGACAACTAAGTGTTGATCTTTACTTGAGTACAGTTAGAAAAGGATGCCGCTATGTGCTATATAAAGCGCCATCCCTTTCTAACTATGCTCAAGACTAGATTCATTACTGAGAATTTTTCTGTAATACGGGCCTTAGTCAATACTAGTTGAATACACTACTGATTTTTTTGTCAAATTCATCAATTATCGTTATTACAAGTACACGTTACACTTCAAACAAGTGTGGGCGTATCGTAATGGTAGACGGGCTTTAGAGTATACCACACTAAGTTAACACTGGTAAGATTTCCAGGTCTCCATTGGGCCTCACCCAATGGAGACCTGGAAATCTTAGAGGATTAGGTTCGTTAAGGGTTCGGTAAACACAGCGCTACTGAAGACGTATTTTATAATCGCTCAACCATTTCAACAATCCTGTACAGGTAGCGAAGATTGCTTATACTTGAACATCTTCACGCCAATGTTGGCACCGGAGGAGCCTCTTCCCGTAATTGTATACATACACGGAGGTGCCTTTCTGTACGGCACTGGCAACAAATACTTTTATGATCCATCAAGGTTGATGGACTTGGATGTAGTCTACGTCTCCATAAACTACAGACTAGGGTCTTTAGGTGAGTATGGATTATTTTAACTCTTGAAATAATATTATAGAAATATAAGTTATTTACGGGATTGTTACCATGTACCTTGTTTTTGGCGAGTTTCCGATATTTCGGCACTGTTGCAAGTCCGATATTTCGCCATAATCACGGAGTAATTGAAGTAATTGCGGGTAGGCTGTTATTGGCAGACATATCGGTCTACCCTCCGACGAAGTCTTTTATTGCGTTCGATACCCGTACCACTGTTCACATTCTCACTATTCACTGGAAACTGTTCTCGACACACAATACTTACAATATCGGATCGCGACACGACACTTTTTTGATTATTTCCGGTTTTACACATACGAACCACAGGATTCCAGACACTCGACAATTTAAACCCGTCCTCAGGATTGTTTTTTTTTTTATGTTTTGTTATTTCAATCGCTTCCCTGACCAATCTTAGTATGTAGTGGCGTTCTGTCGAGATAATCTGTGGGTTATGAAACTCTATCCAGTGGTTAGGACCAGGGGGCCATTCGCCTAACGGAAATACTTGGGAAAACGCTAATGCTTACGATTTTATTTTGTTATTTCTAGCCGCCTGAGGTTTTCAAAAGCCTTGCGCTCTTTTTTTTTCTACTGCCCTGAATCAATCAAATGTTCCGCGATGGTTGCTTTCTGCGTATCCGTTGTTCTTGATTGCTTTTATGTGTTCCCTCATTCGGCATACTACTGTTCGCTTTGTATGGCCAGAGATCGAGGGAGGTAAGCCTTGAACAGCCTTGTTTTTTTAACTATTTTGATAGAAGTTATTGTTGTCATTTAGGCATTCCAAATTTAAATGGCTATAATACCGAAGGGGACTTCTAGACAAATTTACGGGTCTTGGGCTTTTAATAGCTTAGTTTAAATTGAGAATGCTTGACATATACGTGCAACGACATTATACATGCTCCAGATGCAGGCGGCGTATATAAAATTTATATTATCCTCATTACCGAACGTACGTGCATGAGATTATTCTAATGATCCAGAGATGATGAGGATTATGCCGTACTATATAAAGAGCTCTTCATACTTTGTTGACCTTCGCAAAGCTGTTTCATGTTTGACTTCCTTGTATAAACTACAAATAACAGGTGTTCTAAGCTGCGTCATTGTATTATATTTTATTTATAATCGACATACCAAGATACAATCGATTTCTTAGAATGGTCTTATTTTTTTACAATCATTAAAAAATTAAAGAATATACTTTTCTATGTTGAAAGGGTGGCAAAAGAGCTTATGGCCCTCCTGATGGTAAGCGGCCACCATAGCCAATAGAATAGACGCTAGCGATGCCTTTTTTTTATTACGCAGGCAAAACCTCTATTAACAGACGTTGGCACCCTTAAGGGGCACACCAACGAACGGACCTCACAGCTAGCCTCTTGCAAGTCTCACGGGTGCGAAACGGAAAAGCCGTTAAGCAGTCCGCGCTGCTTAGAGCGCTTGTGGCACACTATCCGCTAAAAACCCCTGCGAATACCCTCTGCGCTGTTAAGTGTGGAACCGCGAGATCCCCGTTGAGGGACTTCACCGCTTCTCCGCATCCAACAGCCTCCCGGCCTAACTGGGGTTCCACGGCAGGGATCACCGGGGTATCTCGGGTGATCCCGTAGACGTGCGCAGGACTGCCCGCGCTGGGAGCTAAGTGCGCGGCCTATTAAGATAAGTCGATTACTTTCGAAGCCTTTCTTGAATTTATGCGTAATCTTGCAAACTTGATTGAAACGATTAAAGCAACAATGTGAAACAAAATCATAGTAAAAAATCTACTAAGATTAAAGCAATGGTTTCTTATCAGAGTAGTAATAAAAAGATATCGAATTCTGCTATGAATCCGTGCCCAAATTGTAATGATGATCATTATTTAAATAACTGTCCTTAGTTTCTTGCACTAAGTAGCGAATCGCGATACAAGTTGTTACCTACTTATAGAATATGTTTTAATGGTTTTCGTAGCGGACATTACGCTAATACTTGTAAGGGCCCAGGTTGTAAAATATGTAAGCGAAGGCATCATACACTAATTCATGTAAACGAATTCGTTTCACTAAAACCGCTGTCCAAGTCTGTACTTGCAGTCACCGCACCGCTCCTCGTCCGCTGCGGAAGGATGTCATTCGCGCCGTTGCTATCCATGACCCAATACCCTTTCCCGATTTAGGTGCTTCTATCCGGTCATCTGACAGTTATTTTTCAGGATTTTTGAGCACGGGTGACGATGTTGTTCCTGGTAACAACGGATTGAAGGACCAGTCGCTGGCACTCCACTGGATCAAGAACAACATCCATTCGTTCGGAGGAGACAACACCAGTATCACCATCTTGGGTGCATCGGCAGGCGGTGCCAGTGTATACTATCACTATCTCTCTCCGATGTCAAGAGGTAACGCTGGTTTTTTAGTTTCTCGTACTTAAAAAGGAAAAAGCAGAACTGTTATAAGATTACTTTTTTGTCCATCTGTCTAGGCCTTTTATCTCAGGAAATCGTGGAGGTATCGAATTGAAATTAAACCCATCTACGGTCCCTTAATTGAAGCTGTGAAAAGATCTAACTTCTAAGTTAACATGAAAAATAAGGTACGGCTGTTTATATGTCTGTCTGTCAAGGCCCTTCGATCTCGGAAACGCGTGGAAATATCTATGTATTTGAAATTTAAAACATATACTCAAGTCTATGGACCTTCGAAGCTTGTAAAAAATCACACTTCTCAGTTAACGTAAAAAAGATACAACCGTTTATGTTGCGTATTGTAATCGTCCGAGCTATGTCGGCGTTTCTTTCACAATATTAATTAATCCGTGTATTAAAACTCACATTGCACAATAATAACATTTATTTAAAACTAGTTTTTACGGGTTAATGCACGAAACTTTATTTATTTATTGACGTTTCGTAGCTTTTACAGGCTACGTCGTCAGAATAACATTTATTTTAATATCATAAAATATATTAATACTTAAACTTTAGTTTTTTTTCCGTTTCCTGACTTTTCTACAACTTTGTACGGAACCCTCGGTGGGTGAGTCCGACTCGCATTTGTTCGCTTTTTTTATTTAAGCTTTGAATTACTGGATTTTCCTTGCATGCCTATTGATTTAACCCAGCAGCCTCAGATAATAGTGTCGTCGATTCTGACATGATTCTATAAACCTAAAATAAAATTTTACAACAGTGTATCCTTGTCATTCTCTATACAAAATGAAAAGCAGAGACTGATGTTAAATTTAGTTGTAAGTTTAGAGAATCATGCCAGAATCGACACCAACATAAAAGTATATTTACTGGAAGAAGTTCGACGAATCCGTTAAGATTAACTATTTGTAGAAATGTGGACGGCGCATTTGCACGGATAGCGAAGGTTAGTCTTGATGGTTATTAGACGCAGACCCTTTGAGACCTCCGAGATGTCATTCGGTGTTCTAATCTACCCATTCGAACGTATAATTATATACTTACCTCGCTACTTTATATTATACCGTTACCTTTAGAACGCGATAAATTTTATCATGACATTCATATGTCTTTGGAAAGTGAATGGCCTGCGCAGGCGAGGGATTTTTGTCCACCAAAACAGAACGCTTATAATATAACTAAAAAGGTCACGCATACGAGGGATTGAAAATAGTGCGTACTAAAAGTTTCGCGAACCACCGGTAACACCGACAGACTGAACAAGATTAGTTATAGTTTTAGATGTAAACAAAAAGGGAAGATACGGTGCGCTCATACTAGCATCAAATAATATATGCTCCGACTCAACTACATAAGCAACTCTCACGCACACGTCTGTAAATAAATATTCAATCGAGCGAGACAGACAGAACTGCACGCTTCAATGCAGCGCAAGCGAAACGACGAGTCTGTGTCCGAGTCCGTACGGCTGAGCTGAATTGTTGTCATTTCCTTGATATGAAAATAGCGATTATGTAAATTACATTCACGACAAACCGTGATTTTTGAGATTTTTTTTTTACAGTTTTAATAATGAAAGTGATGCCGAGGCATTTGTTATTTGATTCTGAACTATTTTTGTTGTTTATAAGAGCTTCAAAAGGCATTATTTTATCTTTATAACACAGAATATACGCAAAACATTGTTATATTGACTGTACATGCCGCGTGTTTGAATGTCCAATTGTGACTAAAACGAATTGTAGTGCATGACCACAATTTAAGCGGATCACTTTTGAGCCGCGAGTTCCGTATCTTCCCTTTTTGTTTTCATGTAAGACAAAAGTACATAGATGTCCCAGAAAAAATAGAACGCATATGACTAGGTGCAACAACGCACACAGCGAAGTATAGCCCACGTTGCGCGCTAGATCCAATTGAAAGGGATGGACCCAGTATTCTTTTTTAAAACATCTTCTCCTTTTCTCAAACTTCATGTTAATTACAAGACAACGTAACCTCAGAATATTTACTTAAACAGCGTGTTTAAGTTAATATTCTAAATGTCAGGGCTACAAAATTGAGCGTGCGTTGAGTCCGTGACAAGTCCTAGGCGGACATTTTGCTCACGATTCAGGGACTTTTGTCCTCTACATACTTCCACACAAAGTCTGTCAAATAATACTCACATAAAACACTGGTGTTCATTAAACGATACGATTGCAACAGGTACTTTTACTCGCGGCATCACAAGCAGCGGTTCTCCCCTGCAACCCTGGGCCTTTACCAAGCACCCCGCGAAGTACGCCAGGAGTCTTGCTGCACTTGCTAACTGCACTACCTCCACTTCCCAGGAGATGGTAGACTGTCTGATCAGCAGGCCCGCGGACGTGGTAATGGCTGCTCAAATACAGATGTATGTAAGTATAAATATTTCTAAGTATTTAGTAAATTTTGTTACAATCTCCAAATTTACAACATCGCACTGAGAGCACCTACACACGTAATTACCAATACTGGTCACTGAAAATTCATGATATTTTCTTAAAGTTCTTACATATGGTAATGTTAAAAGCAGACTTTAATGTTTATGTTCATTGCTATTATTTTTGAAAATTCTACGGATTTTTAGGAAAACGCAGATGATTAGACCTATGCTATGCTATGATATTGCTCAATGTTACTGTTAGCGAATTATTTTTTTCTCGCTTCACTGTCCGTTTCTGCCCCACGCTCGCTACGCTTGCAGTGCTGGCTCGTCATCGTCATGACGCTTACCTAGTTTGAACCCCAAAAACCCAATCATATTTATAATAAGCCAAAGACTTTTTCGTAATCTTCCTTAGGCGATTCGCGTTTTCTCAAAAATCCTATCTTTTTAATTAAGGTTGACAGATTACATCGCCATTTTTTAATTAAATAATAAATTAATTCGCGAAAATAGATTCATCAAATCATGCTTCAACATTTATACGAGTATTAAATGTCAATAGAGGTTGCATCTGTAGATTCTCTTAGTGAGTAATGTTTCAGCAGTATTCACCCGTGGTTACGGTGGATTAACAGAGTAGGGCTCCATAGGATTGGGTCAAGCTAGCAAGGTAAGTATAGTTGTAGCTGGAGCGGCACACGTTTCTGCCGCATCAGCCAACTTTACAACTGGACTCTACTTACACTTGACATCAGGAAGTGTGGGGATCCCCTGCCAATCACTTTGCAGGAGTGCGGCCAGTAAAAGACGGGTGCCGCAAAACTGCCCAATTCCAGGACAATTCCACCAACCTTGGTTCTCATAGTGCGTGCCGGGTGGCTGGTGCAGAAGTATTGTCTGTTTTTTACTGGGTAGAGCTTTGTGCCGCTTTATTAAGCGTTGCGCTGGATGAAGCAGGCAAGGAGAAGTACGCAGATACCCTTATGGTGCTCCACCGGTAGACGAGATATGCGTAAGGGCATTTCCCAGTCATAAGAAAGGAGGATTTGGCTACGTCTCGTTTAAACATAAGCGTGACCTCGCTTAACTGGAAACTGGACTTAGAGCACTTTTACAAAATTGCGTCGCTGCCGTACTGATCGGCGCGTAGGTAGATTTGCACTATAAGTATATATTGCATTTTAAGGGTGATGTTTCGAGTCTTATAAAATAATTATTAATGAACTAATTATAAAAATATATACATATTTCAGTAGTTCAATGATGGTAGATTAGTTTTATGAAAGTTATTGATAGTAATTCTATTTAATTCAATATCAAAATACGAGGTAAACCTGCATTATTTTTTGGGAATACTCACGGAGGTTAGATGTTTTTTTTTGTTAATTAATGAGATGGAAAACCAAGATTCTAATAAATTATTTTACAACAAAAACATATTTCTGATGTCGTAGTAATTAATTTGATCTAATTTATTGAACATTATTGAGGAATTGAGGCGTTTAAAGTTTTGCATATTATCTTTTTTTTTCGTAAACTAGCTGCAGTATAGAACGATCAGTACAAAAAAAGGAAAATAGTATTTGCAAATATTCTACATTAAGTTACAATAGGACGTATAAATCTACTTTTTATTTCTATTGGAAATAGTTAAAATCTTAAGGGGGTAAACGAGTCGCTTAAACATTAAGATTTTTTTCAAAAAATGTGAAAGGGCTTTTAATATTATTATATTTAGCTTACTTTACTCTTAATAAAATATTATTATATTAAGAGCCCTTTCAAATTTTTTGCAAAAAATCTAAATTTTTGAGCGCCTCGTTTACCCCCTTGGAAAAGATTTTGACTAGATAACTTATAACAATTTTCAAGGATTGGACGGTTCACGTGTTCACGCCCTTCGTACCAACAGAAGAACCAGCCAGCAGTGAAAACGCCTTCCTAACACAGGAGCCTCAGAAAATCATGCAATCCGGGCACATATACAATGCTAGCCTCCTAGTGTTATCGTGCTCTGAGGAAGGATTGTATCCTGCCATAAGTGAGTTGACGACTTCTTTGATTTACCTATTATATCATACAAATGAGTTTTTTTACGAACAGTCTTTAGTTAGACTGCATCATCGGGGACATTATCATAACCACGAAAGACATACAGTAGCAGCAGCAGCTAAAGTTCTAAATAATTTAAGGGATGAAGGTCACTGTTAGGGATTTCCCGTTTAAATTGAGGAATTCCTCCATCATATTTAATAGATAACACGCATCATCATTATCTGCCTATAATATCCCGGAAATATGGAGATTGGATGATGTACCACACGGGCCTAGTGTGAATAAAATGACAAACTTTTTTTTCATGGTCTATCAGGTAGAATTAAAAAGTATTGGATTATTATACATGTATCATATTGTGCAAACCTTTTCATATTTTTTAACACATTTGCTCAAAAAATGCATTTACGAAGGTTGTATACATTTAAGGTTGTAGGTATTTCGAAAATTTAAAATAACGCGCCATAAATCATTACGCCCGTTTCCATACATGGCAATGTGCGTATTCTTTACGGTATTTTTTAAATTTCGTTCGAACTTCCTCGGAGGAGCTTTCAGTCTATAGCTATGTCTCACTTTAATACTAAAAAGAAAAAAAGAGATGAAAGATTTAGTTCTATTTCCACCACTGCTCGTGGCGCCATTTGGATATGCGCGCCATTTCCTTCTCAGTTTTTTTTCATTACTTAAATTGAGGCCATCAGAACCATAGTGGCCTAACTCATTTTTTAACCATATTGGCCTATATTAGTAAGGCCAGCATGGCACCTCAAATTTAGATCACAGACTAAAAACCGTAACAGTGATTGTGCTGCCATCTAGTGGATATTCGTTGTATCACTTTTAGACCACTCTGGTTCTATCAGAATGATCAATTTGAACTGGAAAAAATCATAAACTCAATATTGTAAAATAAAATAATCCAACTGGTAGACTTAATAGAATTCCGTTTAATTTACCCATCGTCATCCCTATTGTGCAGCGAGTAACAATTGTTAAATGCCTTCCGAAGCTCTTAGAAACACAAAATAGTAAATTTTTGGTCACTTATTATTATTTATCAACGGCCATTGCTAAAGATGCTTCACTTCCACGAGTGCAAACTGAACGCGCTAAACACTTGCGCTTCAACACCACACAAAACCATTTAAATCACAACCGCCATCTTTGTTTTACTCATAGTTAATTTTAAGACAGGTAATTTTCTAGGTGTACTATTAAAAATCATTATCATCAGTCTATTAATGTCTACACTACTACATTTACACTGCTGGGGCACAGGCCTTCCCTATGGATGGAATACGGAGATTGGGCCATGACCCACCACGCGGTCCCATTGCAGATTGATGGGTGCTAACGACTGCAGATACAGCCGGGTCTAACGGGTCATGCCTTCCGAAGCACGGAGGAGCTCGAGATAGTAAATTTTTGGTCACCTATCCAACGAGCGACTACTGCGGACGGTGCTTAACTTCAGCGATCGCAGCCGAACGCACTAACCACTTGCGCCATCGAGCTTCTCAAGATTACACGCACATAACACTATTTAAACAGCCCCAGCTATCTTCGCTACATTCGCACTTTAATATCATCAGGGTCAGACCAATTTTCTAACCGCATTGTCCCAGTGTTCCTGAAATACCCCGGCGTGCTGAAGGACCTGGATTCTCGCTGGGACCAGCTGGCCAGCGACATTTTCAAGTTCAACGACACTCTGCCCTTCAGCAGGCACGCAGCTATGGCCGCCAAGATCAGACACCATTACTTCGGAGAAGAGCCTGTCTCTCGGGAAACCTTCCCTCAAATCGTTCGGGTAAGAACCATAAATATAGGGAAAAACGACGTATTCGGCGCGTGCGTTTTTTTTTGCCTTCGAAGGCAGACGAGCTGACGGGCCACCTAATATTAAGTGCTCACCGTTAAGTGGACATCAGCTATGCCAGTGACACAGCCATACCGATGCCTTTCGTAAACACTCTTTTTAAGCCTCTCTTGAAGAGGACTATGTTATAATACTGGCGGAACACCGAGGAGGGAAGAGCTCATTCCATAATATAAATATATAAATAAAATAAATAAATAAATAATTAATTTTATTGTCGGTGGAAAAAAAAGATCTCTGGTAACGGTTTGGTCTGGTTTCCCAGTATGCAAGGTTTCATATGATTGCATATAACGAACTCTGAATGCGAATGCGAATAACGAAATCTTGACATATGTGCGAATACCTTAACTATCCCAGTAGAATTTTCCAGTTTCGCAACCGCTGGGAATGCGCTAATTGCATTTCTCACATACTTCTTTCTTATAGGGGCAACTCTGGGTATTGACAGGAATAATATTAACCTTACCTAAGCCATGTAATATTTCCACTACTCAGCTACATTAGGTCAACAACCAATAACTCAGGACCTAAATTAATTCTATTTTGTGATTATTTGTAGCCACGACTTTTGGGAATAGTAACTCTCATTAATGGACAACAAAATTGGGAAAGGAGGCCCAACATTCATTCTAACACAAACTCTAAATCTAAAGAAAAGTTTTACTAAAAAAAAACCACGCGGACTAGGCAGCGGACGGGACTCGAACCCGCACCCTTCGCAATCCGGGCGAATGCACTGACCATTATGCGTTCTTTCAAATGTTTAATACTTGAAAAAGTATTTATTTGACATTGTGGGTTACCTACAATGCGAAGAGTTGGCGCTGCCTTGCAGCTTAAGGCTAGGAAAATTTCGACGCGGCGAATAAGGCCGTGGTAGCATAATGGTCAGTGCATTCGCCCGGATTGCGAAGGGTCGCGAGTTCGAGTCCCGTCCGCTGCCTGATCCGCGTGGATTTTTTTCTAGTAATACTTTTCTTTAGATTTAAACATCTAGCAGTTATATGCTTAAAAATAAATAAAAACATAACAAACTCTAAAGTTACAAAACCCACTTGTATTGTTCATAACACACACAAGTTAGCTTAAATAATTAATGAATGTGTGCAGTACTGGGCACAATAAAACTTTCTCAACAAATACGAGTAAGGGGCAACTCCATACATTTATAATTATGTAGACCCAGACCTCGTAACTTGTACGAGAAAGAATAAAACACGTGATCCGCTACTGAGGCAAATAAAATGTTAACCAGAATAATAAAAGTCTATCAAAGAAAACAGTTTCCAAGAAATAATTGCTCTGAACAAAAGTACTGTAGGCACAGGCGGCTATTCAATTAGAGCAAAATAAAAGTTGACGACAAACTTCTGTTTAACAGACCTTTTATGGCTGCAAGGCTTGCGTAAATGCGCAATTCTCGTACAATTCAATATTTCGTAATTGCTTTTTAAAATAAAAAACAAAGAGTTCCTTTTGGAGTATAGCGACGGAAATTGAGAATAAAAACAGCCAGGCAGTAGATTGATTTCAAAGAGCACTGTTAATTTAACTTTCGTCGAGCTTAGAAGTCAGTTATCGAATTAGAAAAAGGAAATATTTAAATGATTCTGAAAAAAAATTTAAAAGATCACCTAAAAAATACATTTGCCAATCTAAAGGTTATGTTAAGTTACCCATTGTATTTTTTAGAGAATCAATTACTATTTTTTAGTGATCGAACTCAGAGATAATTAGTCTTTATACAGTGATTATATTACAATACATTAAAATTAACACAAACTTAAAAACTATATGGCTTAACCTACTTACCTTCATAAAAAAATAATTTACAAAATAAAAAATATATCACCATTATATATATATATATATATATATATATATATATATATGTATATATATTGGTGATCATTTAAATATTATGTGCGATTAGAAAATGCAAACTAATAAAATATTTAGCTTAGTATCAAACATGGAGTAAAAGACTTAAGGTTATTTACTTTAGTTCTAAGTTATTTTCTATATTTTTGTCAAGGAAGTCGTTTTCAGCTATCACTATTTTATAAAATCTATTTTTTTCCTGCATTCTTCATTCTGATATAACCAAAATAAACG
This sequence comes from Chilo suppressalis, assembly GCA_902850365.2. Lineage (NCBI taxonomy): Eukaryota > Metazoa > Arthropoda > Insecta > Lepidoptera > Crambidae > Chilo > Chilo suppressalis. The sequence goes on along the minus strand of OU963904.1, from coordinate 4,310,057 downwards.
CATTTTTTACTATGCACGGATACCATTTACTACCAGACGAAAAGTTAGTATAAACTGAGAAGCGCTAAGATTTCGGTACAAAATATCCCTGTGACCGAATTTGCCGGCAGTTGTACCAGTTTTACTGTCATACAAACCTTAACTGTCATAAATTAAGAATACCTACAAAAAACCGGCAAAGTGGTAAGGACCGGACTCGCGCACCGAGGATTCCGTACAAACCTGAATTTTCATTTTTTTTTTTATTATAAGATGTAACTAAAAATTTTTTCGCAATTTTTCCTTTATCTGTATTATAAGACGTTACTTCGTACCAAATTTCAAGATTCTGAGTTCACGGGAAGTACGCTGCAAAAAACCAAAAAAAGAGGCTAACGACTGCGTCGACGGTAGTGTGGCTTGTTTTTCCGAGCATGGCGCATGCTGTGACTGCATAATGCATATAACCACAGAATACAGATAGAGGTTCCCGTACAAACGGTGTACGATCACCGATAGACCGTTTGTATAGGAACCGATGTCGCCGGCTCTCCCCCACTACTTTTCCACCTAAAAAATATTAGCCAATCAAATGACGCGACATAAACAAGCGAACCAATCACCGCTCCCACCCGAGTGCAACGACGCAATCAGAATCAAGTTTTGAGATCAATTTCACAGAGATTCATTACACTAATATTATAAAAGCAAAAGTTAGTGAGTGTGTATGTTTGTTACTTCTTTACGTCTAAACGGCTAGAGTGATTATAATAAAATTTGGTATGAGGTTAGCTGACACTCTGGATTAACACATAGGTTACGTTTTCCTGCGGGAAAATATCTCTAATAAACCGGGGATGACACCGCGGGGGACAGCTAGTATTTTATAAACAAGTGGTGTCGCTGCAGTTTGCGGTCTGCAGCCCGTCTCGGAATGGCACCTTTACCACAGTGTGCCTACAATAATGAAATTGCAACACAAAAACACGACTTCCGAATTTTCTGAAAGAAGTTCTCCAAAAATTCAATTGTTACAATACATTTGCGATGTAAAAGGAAAACTGAATTCAAAAAAGCGATCAACTAAGTTCTCGAGAAATTTTTAAAAATTCATAAAGAAGAAATGTCATCGAATCGTACTCTCGTATTTGTCATTCTCGTTTCATACATAAAATGTACACCTTCATTTAAAGTTATAAATGGAATGGGGATCTACAAGCCGCGCCTTTGGCACGAACTTTACTAAGTTTTCAGCAAGTTTTCTGATTGCTTCTTCATACTTGGATTTAAGTTCTACTACTTCATCAAATGGGGCAGTAATATTTTTAACTAAAACACAGTAATCAATGATTTCGAATTGTTTTATGTTAAAGTATTTTGAAATGGTAAGGCGAAGTTAAATTTAGTTTCATTTAACTGCTCTCGCTGCTATCATTGTAACTGGACTACATCTTAAAAAATTAACCAAAAAAATACTACTAATGAGTGGCCAAATAATTTTTACATCGATCTCCCTTTTGCTTCAATATACACGTTAAGCAAATCAAATCAAATAATTCAAATAGTTTATTGCACTCATGTGGTTACAGAGATGTTTACAAAATGCATAAAGTTAGGGTATTCACAATGCATGGGTGTTTTATAAAAAGCAATACAATAGAAAAATTAAAATATTTTTTTTAATGCATAATAGGCAAAGGGTTTGACCACAATATTGCCTCCTTGCCTGATGGAAAGCGATGATGAGGCCTAGGATGGTACACGTCTGCCCAGAAGATGCCTGTTCACTCTGGCCTTGAAGATGTCCTGATTATATTGGTCCGGGCAATAAAAGCCTCCTTTCTTCCAGGCACTGGGTGACCGCATTTTCTCAGCTGGACTTGGTAAGACGGTGGAGGAACATGCAGCGATAACTGGACAACCTACTTATCTCTTACGGTTCAGCTACCGTGGACAGGTCAGCATGACCACCCTCATACTTGGCAGCAATGAGAACTATGGTAAGTATGACCACCCTCATACTTGGCAGCAATGAGAACTATGGTAAGTATGGCCACCCTTATACTTGGCAGCAATAAGAACTATGGTAAGTATGACCACTTTCATACTTGGCAGCAATGAAAACTATGGTAAGTATGACCACCCTCATACTTGGCAGCAATGAGAACTATGGTAAGTATGACCACCCTCATACTTGGCAGCAATGAGAACTATGGTAAGTATGGCCACCCTTATACTTGGCAGCAATAAGAACTATGGTAAGTATGACCACTTTCATACTTGGCAGCAATGAAAACTATGGTAAGTATGACCACCCTCATACTTGGCAGCAATGAGAACTATGGTAAGTATGACCACCCTCATACTTGGCAGCAATGGGAACTATGGTAAGTATGACCACCCTCATACTTGACAGCAATGAGAACTATGGTAAGTATTACTACCCTCATACTTGGCAGCAATGAGAACTATGGTAAGTATGACCACCCTCATACTTGTCAGCAATGACAACTATGGTAAGTATCACCACCCTCATACTTGGCAGCAATGACAACTATGGTAAGCGCGTACTATTTGGCAATAAACGATATTAAATACCCTAGATACACCACGTACGCTCAAAATGTGTCCCTTTCAAGAAGTCCTTGAACACCATTCAGGCACTTCTTGGTGCACAGTCACCGCGGACCGTTAAAAAATCAAGATGCTCTCCGACGAGCTCCGAAAATATTTCTGATATTAAAATGCATAGTCGGTTATATAGCCGTCTCTTTTCCTCGCGGTCCATACCTGCTACATTACTAACAGCGCATTCAGAATTTCGCGTAGCACTAAAGAAATAAAGTCTATAATCTTCCACCTATAGCATTAAGTAGTAAAATTTTACAAGCTTGCATTTCGAACTGTCGTAACTCTTGTACGAATGTGTTTAAATTAAGAGCTTATGCTGTATGAATTAAAAGTGACTTTCAATGTTTAAATAATGCATATATTGTTTTTGACGCGAACATCTTATGGCGCTCTGTGGATCGTCCAATGTACCTTTTGGTCGGGTTTCAGCAACGATTTTGTTCGTGTTGTTGTAGCTAGGGTATTTAATACCGTTGTTGGCAATCTTCATATTTTGAAAGAGAAAAAGAAACATAAACCTTTATGATATTATGCTGAGAATTCCATCGAGATGTCGCAGTTATATATTTCGTTTTGATATAAATAAAGACAGAGTTTACTCTAGAGAATATTATGTGATGCCAGCACTGAAAATGCTCAGCATGCACAATAAGTGATGACTGCTGCATTGGTATTCGGGCAAGATGAAGATGTCGTTTAAAAAAAATTTCAAGATTTGACGTTAACGTCGTTTTATACATGAAGTTATATGCCCTGTTCGGGCGCCAAATATAATGGTATTTGTTTCCTTCCCCTGCTCCTACTAGCTTACTTCGAAAGGATTGTTCTAATAAAAGTTGTTGTAAATAAAATAGAATTTGTCGTTTATCGTATCGTGTGCTGAACTTTAATTTAAAAGACGATTTTGGTGATACTGTTCGGGCGCCAAATGTAATGGTATTTGTCTCCTTCCCCTGCTCCCACTAGCTTACTTCAGAAAACCATGAAAACAAAGAAAGAAATCAAAAAAATAGGAGTATTGAATAATAAACTGACCTCTCCGGGACTAAATAATTAAGATATTATAAAAAGGGAGTTGTTACTTAATTCTAAGCATTCATAAAAGCTAATAATTAGTATACAATGAAGATATTTTTCTCACTCTCTTGTTAACAAGTCCCTAAGATATTACAAAAATGGAGTTTTACAAATTCTGAACGTTCACAAAAACTTTTAGGTAGAAATACAGGAGTTCTAAAGGTTATATTTAATTAAGAGTCCTACTGGCAATCAAGAGACTACAACAATAAACCTTTCTTAATTCTACACATTCACAAAAACTTATCAGGAATTCTGAAGCTCGTTTGATCGATATTGGTGATGTTGAATTAATATTCATTCATTGTTGTTTTCGATAAGACAACCAGTTATATGTAGAAATGGGCGTAGTCCAACCTCGCGGGGCTTCAGCCCTGTAGTCATCCAGGGTTAGTTAGGAAAATACCTTCAGTACTATAGGTTAAATGATTTATCCACAGTCACGGCAGGATTACATCGACTGGAGTGCTGTTTGCAGCCTTTATGGTTATAATCTCAAGCGTCTCTCCTGGCCCGTGTATAAAGAGAAAATCTCCTCAGTGCCTGTTTGCTTTGGCTTAGTTCTTGAGGGGAACGTAGGGACCCTTTCGGTTATGTGGTTTTATATTGTCTTAACATCACAGTGAAAATGTAAATAGCGTTAGTTAGATTATATTCTATCTCGCGATATTATAAACTGCCTAAAGACCGTAACACACTGCTTACAGTTGAACGCATTATTTTTCGGTAGTTAAACTATCTAAGTAAAATTGTAAAATCACAATCCATAGAATTATGAATGTAACATAGGTGTCAATCAAATAAAACAAATGATAATATATGGTAGAATTTCAGTAAAAAATGTAAAACATTAAAATTATAGTAAAGTAGTACATAAAAGTACGACAAAGAGATCAGAACTGAATTTCAGATTAAACCTTAAATTTCGTGATCTTTTCGAGATTATTATTTAGATGCTATGTTAATAGCAAGAAGTATGTTAATGCACAATTGAACATGTATGAGCCTTTCAATAGGTAGGTATAGTTAAACTACCCGTAATTTATTTTAAACATTTTGCGGGTATGATTACCGGTTCATGCGGGAATGCAGTTAGTGTTGTATTCAAAATAAAAATGAAGTCTTTTTGACGTGACAACGTCTTAAATTAGGTTGCGGCTGGGAGTCACTTATGAAAAAGTGTAACGCTCGGTAACGTTACGATGAGTCTCTCGTGTTAAGTTTTAGTTTACATGTACAATGTTTTAGTAAACAAAATATATTTCTATAGTTAAAATTTGTGCAATTCTTATTTTCATTCAATTCCTTGTTCCTATTGTGCAATTTAATTATATTCATATCAATAAATATTCTACCGAGAAAAAGACGTTGTCACGTAAAATCTTCGCCCGTAAAACCGACTTTACAGGCAACCATTTTTTTATTAGAAAAACTTTCTATATCTACAGTATTTGAGGTACTTTCCCTTGATGTTGCAAAGATTTGGAACAATCTGTACACCAAAGCTTTTAAAAATTCATAATATGTGATTTCACTAACCAATAGCATGTTTTCAGGCGTATCTCACGGTGACGACACGGGCTATATATTGAGCCCTGATTTTGGGAATACCGACGACAACCGAGTAGCCGACATTCTCGTCAACATTGTTTACACTTACGCCACAACAGGGTGAGAATCAGTGACGCATTGTTTACTTGAGCCTAGGGTTACCATCCGTCTGGATTAGTCCGGACATGACTGGACTTTTAGAAGTTAGTCCGGACTTTCCGGATCTTTAAATTGTCCGGATTTTTTAAATTACATTGAATATGAACAACATAAGTACATATTGATTTAAATACTATACCATTGTAACTAAGTGAGTAATGGCACCATTTTGAAACTAGAGTCCTTTTTTTTTAAATATCAGGAGTTTTGTCAGGACTTTTTAAATTCCTAAATGGGAACCCTACTTGCGCCACGTTCAGAATTTGTCAGCATAATTTTTACTTACGCCATAACCTGTGCAAGATCGTCAGGCTTATAGACGCGGTGAAGTCCCTTAAACGGGATCTCACGGTTCCGCACTTAACAGCGTACGTAGAGGGTCATCATCATCATTAGCCTATTAATGTCCCCACTGCTGGGGCACAGGCCTTCCCTATGGATGGAATAGGGAGATTGGACCATGACCCACCACGCGGGCCCAGTGCGGATTGGTGGGTGCTAACGACTGCAGATGCAGCCGGGATCAACGGCTTAACGTGCCTTCCGAAGCACGGAGGAGCTCGAGATAGTAATTTTTGGTCACCCATCCAATGACCGACCACTGCGAAAGTTGCTTAAGTTCAACGATCGCAGCCGAACGCGCTAACCACCTGCGCCATCGAGCTCCTCACACACACAAATGTACATATTGATTTAAATACCATACCATTGTAACTAAGTGAGTAATGGCACCATTTTATGACTAAAAAGTCCGGATTTTCTTTGAAATATCAAGATTTTTGTCAGGACTTTTGAAATTCCTAAATGGTAACGTTCAGAATTTGTCAGCATAATTTTCACTTACGCCATAACCTGTACATGAGAACAAATCGTCATCCTATCTGTATTTCAAAAAGATTCAGAAAATATGTGACAATTATTCTACCATTCACCAAGCAACGAGTAGTTGAGACCACTCGTTGCGGTCGAACGATTATATAAGACGGCATTTATTATGTACAATGAAAATTAGTAGAAATCGAGCGTTCGACGCAAAGCGAGTGCTTCAAATATACAGCTCCTGATCTCATTTATATCTTGTAGGATCGTGGACCAACGATACGCTATCGGCATAACAAACAGCGCGTGGCAATCAAATTTTTTTACAGTATTTACTCAAAGTTTAGCGCAGTGAAGTACTGTATACTATGTGCGGTCCACGTGAATAGCTTTTATGGTTCCATTGAACTTTTCTAGACGGCTCTTGTCTCGAAACCCTCGGGATTGCCACGTAAAGTCACGAACAGCGTGGGACGACAGGATGACGTTTCCCGATGCAGCGCAAAGATTTTCTTGTAAATTCATGTATTCTTTTGTGTAAAAATTTTATTAGTAAACAAATAGTCTAGTAGTAAACAATCAACATCAAGCAATGCTGTGCTATGCTCTACTCAGGGGTGTATTTAAACTAACGCCAAAAGGCCCATGGACTGAGGCGGGTGGCTGAAAGGGATGGCTGCAAGAGCTGCGAGGGGCGCCAGAAGCCATATAAACGCATTCGTCATCATTATCATCAGCCTATTAATGTCGCCACTGATGGGGCACAGGCCTTCCCTATGGATGGAATAGGGACAGAGGGCCATGACCCACCACGCGAGCCCAATGTGGATTGGCGGGTGCTAACGACTGCAGATGCAGCCGGGACCAACGGCTTAACGTGCCTTCCGAAGCACGGAGGAACTCGAGGAGATAGAAGATTTTTGATCACCCATCCAATGACCGACCACTGCGAAAGTTGCTTAGTTTCAACGATCGCAGCCGAACGCGCTAACCACTTGCGCCATCGAGCTCCTCATATAAACGCATTAATTATAAATATATATGTTTTCATACAAGGTACAGGTACGTACCTGAGCGTTTTTCCGCGCCCCCCACGACAACGGCTATCTAGAGCCGTGGTCCGAGACTCAAAGACGCGTAGTTGAGCCGACCCCTTCAGGCTCGAGTGGTCTAGATTCTCCAGACGAAGAGGAGACTCCCCCCGTGGGAGATGCCATCCGATCCGCCTAGAATAACTTTAGAGGCACTCACCAATTCTTGGCTTGACGTCCCCTTAGGATCTTGTCGTCCCCAAACCCGCTGTAAAGGTCATCTGCAACCAACAGCATACACTCGAAAAAGCCTATATTTTCATTCGTTTTAGTCATTCTCAAGAGGGGGATGCTAATTGTAAGTGGCCCTGGGCGCGTTATGTAAAACTACGCCTTCGCGTTCCTCTTAGATTGTAATGAGAAAAAAAAACAATAATTACTTGCTTTGTGTGGCTGTTTTTGTTTCCACGGTAGGAACGTCTGTTGAAAGAATGCTTTCGTAATACACCTTAAATTAAAAGAACAAAGTACACTTATAACTAAGTAATGAAGAGATGTCCGATACTAAACTCTATTGTGTTAACATAAGAACTAATACGACCTTTCACGAGCGCATTCTTTCAGCAGGCGCACTACAACATGTTTCGCAATTAAAATTACTACATTATCATCTCTGAAATTAACGTTATACATTTATGTTTGACTTAGGTACACGTATCTCTGTACGTATCTTAACTTGTATGTGAAATTGTCGCTGTAAAGTTAATAGGAATGATGTCAGTTAGATTATCAAAAAATAATGGATACTTATTTTTTATTGAAGAGAAACTTCTTTTCGGAAGGGGTGTAATTGGAAAATCCTATGGAAAAGATGAAACGGAAATGCGTCACGAGCGTCAGACGGCTATATACATATACACAGTCAGGTCATAAGTGTTGTCACACAGTAAAAACTTTATTTTTAGAATGCTGGCCACAACAAAGTTTATTGAATTCGAATCTCGAATTGTTCATGAAAATAAAATGTATACTTTTTAGAATTTTACTCATTTTTAAATATGTAGTGGACGCTTAAAGAAGATCGTGTTGCAGTTATTGCGTTGCATCGTTGCGGTTACGCGCCAATTAAAATTTTTGACATACTGAAAAATTTGAATGTAACCAAAAGATTCGTTTATCGTACCACGATACAATGAAGACCATATATACCTATATATGTGTGTGTGTGTGTGGGATGCTTGCGCATCTCTTCCCGACGATACGTTGGAGGGTAACTCGGCGAAGCCGAAGGCATTACACGCGATAATAATATACAGGGTGGTCCAACTAGTGACGTCAACAATTTTCTTTAGATTCCTCGCACCTTGTATCCGAAAATACCCCATGTATGTTCCGCGATTTTTCTTTTAATTTCAAATTTAATTTAATTTAAATTCCTGTAAAATAACTTTTGCATGTGGAATTTTATAATAATTTCGGTTATGTCACAAAAATAAGACTGCAAAATGCCTTCTACGAAAAAAGATATGATGTTTTGTAACCCCGCTGGCAGAAATCATTAAAAATACACAAAAAAAATATAACTCGAGAACTAAGAAAAATCGCGGGACATACATGGGGTATTTTCGGATACCCCCAGGTGCGAGGAATCAAAAAAAAATTGTTGATGTCACTAGTTGGACCACCCTGTACATCTGCTCCACACCTCTATGCCTTATGCACCGCCTAATGTTGGGTTTTTAAGGAAAAGAAGTTACACTTCAAATGTGTGGTCCGTGCATACTATTTTTTATTTTGTCTATCAACCATAAAATTGCAAAGATGAAGCGCGTCAAAGTTTGAGAGAGGAGGCTCAGTCACGTCTAAGTACAAATTGTGCCAAGACGAAGAGTCATGCGACATTTCAAATCAATATATCCCTGTAATGTTTTGATAGAAAAAATAAGTGTCCAATACTTTATAATAATCTACCTGATAGACAAAAAAGTTAAGTAATTATCCGTATTGTTATTAAAATTTTCTTTCCCTTTCAGAGTTCCTAAAGTCCCGGGTACGCTTTGGTTACCGCAGTCGCCGAATTCTAAACAGCTCAATTACTTGGTACTGTCCTCGCCGGACCAGATAGAGATGAAGAAAACCTCAAACTTCGGCGACGAATCCTTCTGGGACAGCCTCGGTCTCGGAATAGGAAAACATGATCGGAAAGAGTTTGGTTATAATGAAGGAAGACATTGCACTGAAATTTAAAAGGAGCTTTCGTTTTAACCACCAATGTTAATTTATCACCATACGGTCGAGGCTATTTGGTCACTCAGGAAACACATACATATTTGTTTCTTAGGTTTTCACGCACATCACTCATTAAATAAAACTTTTACGGGTTAATGCTCGAAACTTTATTTATTTATTGACGTTTCGTAGCCTTTACAGGCTTCGTCGTCAGAATAAAACTTTACAGTATAGGGACTCGGGTAAAAGAACATATCGCAGATATGAAACATAGGCGCGAAAATAAATCTGCAGTGTGTGAACATGCATTAGGGGGACCAAACCACTACATTAGATTTGATAGACCACAGATCCTTGCAGCTGAGCGGCGGTTCGTTCCTCGAATGATGCGCGAGGCTATTGATATTAAAAAATATCCAAATTTCAATAGGGAAGATGGTTGATATATACCACCAGCTTGGGAACCTATTATACAGGAGATAAAATCCCAACCCCGAGCACACACTGCAAGACCATCAGATACTATTAGTTCTTTTTGTTTGCATAATTTAACATAAGAAGGAGATAGAAAGCCTCTCTTGAGTTTGTTTCGCCGGTTCTTCTCAGAAAGGTCTCCCAATTTTGGAACCGGTGGTAGTTTACGGTAGTTAGGGTCAAATAAATAAACTCAAAATTACAAAAAAGAATTTTAAATAAAATACTTTATTAAGTAAATTAAATAATAAATTCATACATAGACAATAAAACTTAAAAATCGATCAATGAAATAACCAAACGCTCAATAAAAGTCTTTCGAAGGTAGCTCGACAAATTAAATAAAAGTTTTATTCTGACGACGAAGCCTGTAAAGGCTACGAAACGTCAATAAATAAGTAAAGTTTCATGCATTAACCCGTAAAAACTAGTTTTATTTAAACACATACATACCTATTATGAATATACTAGCACCGCATGTTGAAAGTGACCAAAGTTGCTAAGGGACCAGTTTATGGTAGGTGTACCCTACCAATCGCAATAGATGCAGTTTCCAGGTTGATAAAATAAATCCATATTATAACTCGACCACCGACAATTCAAGAACTCAGTATCCATTAAGTACATGTCTGTGTCTGTCTGTCAAACATTTTAGCTTCTTATGTCTAGTTTTAGATATACATTGCTCACTCTAATCGTCTGCATCGGTACACGGGAGCTTTTGCTTCTAGTTTTGCGATGCTACGCCACAGTACATCGCCGGAATAACTAATCTAGTATTTAATATGACGTCTTCTTCTCCGCAAGTTTGCCAGTTTGTATTCATCACTGCTTCAAGTTTTTTAAAAGAAAGAATAAACTGTTTAGTGGTAAGAGAAAAATTGTGTGTGTCAGCTCCGACGCACGACTGGAGTTTACTCCTTAAGTTCGATAGTCTAACCAGACGCAAAAAGATTTTATTTAACTTAAAAAAAATTGATACTGTATGAAAGGGTAAATTAAAAAATTAGTGAAAATAATATACATATATAAATATATATTTATTCATTTCATACACATTTATTATAACTAAGCGACGAAATATTTTACATAAAACTTTTTACAATAGTCAATTTCAGATGTGCATAAATATATTATTAGGAATGTTGATAAATTATGTAATTGTTATTATCAGACTATTATCATTTTTTTAAATATTAATTAAATCAACAATGATGTCGATTCTGGCATGATTCTCTAAACCTAAACTTAAATTTGACAACAGTGCATGCAACCTTGTCATTCTCTATGCAGAATAACAAGGAGAGGCTGATATTAAATTTAGTTTTAAGTTTAGAGAATCACGCCAGAATCGATACCATTGTCTGCTTTATTAATTACAGTGACAAGTGGTTTATGGTAACTAAAATAAGACACATGGACGTTCGTAGATACGTGGTTCACGAATCTTGAAAATACCGCATCAATGGTTGTACCATACCTCGTTGTCCCCATTGCTCTATCAGAAACAATATCTAAATTCAGTTCAGATTTTAAAAATTTTATTAATGTCAATCCGTCATCTTTGTTTGTCAAAGTTGCGCGACATAGGATGCGCACCAAAAACGTAACGAGGTCATTCATCGATAGATTTTACTCCTCACATTTTTCTCATACCGGGCCCCTTATATATGCAAATCGATTCTTAAGGAGTAAACTCCAAAAAACAAATATGTTTAGTATAATCGTTTCTGTTTGAAATCTTAAACGATTCGTGCATAAACTACCTAAGTATTTATAAAACGGCTTATTTATAAAAATATATTTTTATATCTTTATTAATAAAAAAGATAATGTCATGTCATGGATGTTTAATTTGTATTTCTATGTAAATATACTTATACTAGCTGACTCGGCGAACTTCGTACCGCCCAAAAGTAAAAATAATATTGCGACTATAAATTGAGATGTAAGCTATCCTATCTTTTAAGTTGGATCAAACTGCACACGGTGTGCAAATTGGATTAAAAATCAGTTAAGTAGTTAAGGAGTCCATCCCGGACAAACAATGTGACACGTAATGTATATATCTATATATATATATATATACTAGCTGACCCAGCGAACTTCGTACCGCCCTAAAAAAATAGGGGTTGTCCAGCGGACAAAATTGTGAATCTAAACCATTCTCAGATCCCCTTGAACACATACAAAAAATTTCATCAAAATCGGTCCAGTCGTTTAAGAGAAGTTCAGTGACATACACACTCACAGAAGGATTATATATATAAAGATATATATATATATATATAAAACTCAAAGGTGACTGACTGACACAGTGATCTATCAACGCACAGCCCAAACCACTGGACGGATCGCGCTGAAATTTGGCATGCAGGTAGATGTTAAGACGTAGGCATCCGCTAAGAAAGGATTTTGATCAATTCTAAAAGATAAAATAGGGAATGAAAGTTTGTATGAAACTTTGTCAATTTTAAACCGATCGGGCTGAGACTTTGCATGCAGGTATAAGAAGAATCATAGATGAATGTCGTTGTGTATAATACAAGCCTGAGAACAAAAACTGTAGTCTACACTTCAGCTCTACACCGAAGCGAAGCGAGGGCGGGCCGCTAGTATTAAGATATGTGCCAGTATATGTATTCTATCCGTTATCCTAGTATACCATGACACAAGGCTACAGTACTAACTTTGGGGCTAGGCTAATTGGTGTGTATTGGTAATAGTACATTATGATATAAGTGCGGTAAGTTGAGAATTACAGCCGAGGTGATATTGTTAGCCCGAGCCGTAGGTGAGGGCTATAAGAAGGCAGAGCACGCGTGTGTAATGTGATAGATTTATGATATTGAAATTGGTGCAATAAGAGACGCTTTACGAGCAAATGTGTTATAATATTTATTTATTACTTAACCCGCCTCTTGTCCTTTGGCACGTGGTGTGACAATTCTCTAGTACCGATCTAGGTCCAGTCATTTTATAAAGAACACAACTTTTTGCATCGCTTTATCTCCGAAATGGTGATTCATAAAAAGTGTAGAAACAGTTTTTATAGATAATCACATAATGAATAATTTTTGTCACAGTTATTTTTATGATAAAACTTGCCGTTTAGATGAAAAATGCAAAAAACCGATTTTCGCAACATTTGGCCTGGAACAATTTTTTTTTCACACGTCGGATCAATGGGGATTTTTGACAAATTGTTTTTTATAGTATTCCCAACATTCATAGCAATTTTCATCTTCATGCGAATTAATGTAACCTTAAATGTTTATTTGACCGGGCTATAGACACTATTTCTACTAGACTCATTCAAAAACCGATTTTTTTCATTACATTATTCTTTTATTTCTGTTTTGTGTGCCTGTGGTAAAATGATTTATTGAATCTGAAATATCAAAAGAATTCCGAAAATTTATATTTTTAATTAAAAAAGTGGGAAACAAGCATAATATGACCCGCGTTATGGTAAGCGGCCACCCCACCATAGCATAAAGAAGCTTGCAATACCAAAGTTTATTTTTTATAGCGAGGTAGGCAAATGACTCTACCCCACCTGATGTTAAGTGGTGATAAATTCCAAACGTGAAGAAAGCTGGTCCAGCAGTTATAAACTGCTACACCAACCATCCTCACCTTACCGGCCTGCAAAAATGCTTCTTCACGCCTCTCTTAAAGGACCCTAGATTATAGGAAGGAGGGAACAAGTACGCGGGTAAAGAATTCCACTTACGAATAGTACGACTAAGAGGTTATGTTTATTTACCTTGGTTTTCTATCAGATCAAGATCACTCACTTCCTCCGAAGGGTGCTCCAATACATTATCATTATATATCATTATCATATTGACTTTTTTTCCTCTTTTTAGGCAATACTTAATTGCCACTTTCTCGCAACATAACACTTGGAACGAAAAGTTGAAATTTCACCCCAAAAATAATTTCTCCTTGATTTCCTTGGCGTCGTTTTTCAATATTATTATAAGTAATACTTATGTCAGATCAGGGCCGGATTTAGAGGTCCAGAGGCCTCGGGGCAACAGAGGAGCGGAGGCTCCCTCACCCCAAATTATTTTCCAAATAATGTAAACATTTTTTTTTAGTCGAGTTTTTCAATAAATAATTAATGTGAATAATCATGTGTGTTAGATGTACAAAGTACTGTAGGCTGTAGGTAAAGGTAAAAGAGTAAAAAAAAATATCAAAGGAATACATGTTTACTAGTGTTTACTAGTTGGAATTTGAAAGATTTTTTTTCCGAAGTCTCTATTGTGGGGGCCCCCGTTTGTGGAGGCCCCGGGGCTTTCGCCCCGGTTGCCCTCCCCTAAATCCGGCAGTGTGTCAGATAAATTATTACTCATATTTGCTACATTTCCACATTAGGTACCTACCAAAAACAACATGAATGAGAACTAAAATCATTTTTCTATGTCTATCTTTCGGGCAGTTTCAATCAAGTTTCATAAATCAAACTCCAGTTTTCTTTGGTTACATGTATTAGCAATATTAACCTATTATTGTGTAAGAATTCATAAAAATATTTGCTCTCCTCACATTGGAGATAAAATGCCTTTAATCGCGATGTACTTAAGCAGGTTATGAATATGAAAAGGTTTTATTTAGGGGCAATTCAAACCCCAGATAAAATCGATACGTAAAATATAAAAATTATACGTGTCACGTATATTTTAGGGTACCGTCTACCGTACCCCAAGGGAAACAAATGTAGTCCTATCTATATGCCTCAGTTGTATGGCTGTCAGGGCTTTTGAGCTGTCGATCGAAAATAGATACACCTCGTATCTTAAAAGAATGTGTATTTGTAGCCGCTACACGCTATCAGTACCCTTAGTACGAGTTTGAGCTCACGAAAACTATCATAGTTTTCGTAACTATAAATTATGTTTCTATGTCCATTTTGGGTGAAAATTAACCAAATATTCTTAAAATTTACGAAGATGCAAATGATTTAATAGTAAAATTTAAATACTTTTTATTTGTATTGAAACGAAAACAATAAAATCAGTACCCTTAGTACGAGTGCGAACTCACGAAAACTGTCATAGTTTTCATAATTGTAAAACTCGTACTAAGGGTACAGTACAAGTTAGGGTGGCACAATTGTAATCATTCTATCGGAAGATGTTATAAGTAATTTATTGCAGCAGGACAGTCCACAGGAGCGTAGACATGTGCGCTTTCTAGAAGACGGTAACCGCGAGCAAGGAACGATTTCATTTTGGCGATTTGGCATGGCCAACTAGATCACCCAATTTAACCTGCCCAGACTTCTTTTTTTGTGGCTACTTGAAGTCTCGGGTTTATGGCAACAAGCCTCAAACATTCGCAGCCCTAAGAGTTATTCATCATCATCAGCCTATTAATGTCCCCACTGCTGGGGCACAGACCTTCCCCATGGACGGAACAGGCAGATTGGACTATGACCCACAACGCGAGCCCAGTGCGGATTGGCGACTGCTAACGACTGCAGCTGCAGCCGGGACCAACGGCTTAACGTGCCTTCCTAAGCACGGAGGAACTCTAGATAGAAGATTTTTGGTCACCCATCCAATGACCGACAACGAAAGTTGCTTAACTTCAACGATCGCAGCCGAACGCGCTAACCACCCGTGCCATCGAGCTCCTCAAGAGTTATTCAACTGTGATAAAACAAGCATATGTGTGTATCAACTATCAACGCTGGCGGTAGCAAAATGACGGATATCATTTTTGCACATAACAGAAAAAAAACATTCAAATTTTTTTTTTATTGAGTAAAAAAGTTATAAAATACAAAGTGAAATGATCACTTTTGGGCCACCTTGTACATAATAAAATAAATAGTTTCAAATATTGTACTTAACAATGCAAACAATGACAGTCGCCCACAGCCCACAGCGCACATAAAACCATTCTGTCAAAGGGTTGTGCGAGTACATGAGCTGCATTTGAAATTGATTTCAACTGCGAATAGCACTCGGGGTGATGTTGAATTACTCGAACAATTCAAACGGGACGGTTTATATGTGACTCGACTACGACATGGCAAAATTACTTTATTATTTGCTTCAAAAGGTCTTGTGCACATAAATATAATAACAATTTAATAGCACACTTAACGCGCTAACAATAAAGCTCGTGTTATTTAATTTTACGTATTGTCTTCATTGTCAATCTTCCAATGACTCCTTACCGACTACGCAATTTAAGAAACGACATTCAAACAACAGGGTCGACATGTTCGTTATTCAACATGTATTCCTATCCATATAAGCAGTTTCTATAAATACCTGACATGGGACACAGGCCTATAAGACGTTTATGACAGGTACAGGGACATAGGCAAAACCAAACATTGTAGACCTACCGCTCGGCCCCACTGCCAATTGGTGTGTATCAGGACTTGTTTTTCGGTTAATTTTCAAACCTAAATCAGTGTCAAGTACATGAGGAGTGTTTTATTTAGGTTTGGCTCTACCTTAACCTTAAAAAAACCGGTTTTCCTAAAAAGCGAAATCAAATAGGTTTTGAATCAATTTAGCGGTTTTTAAAGGATTTCATTTTGGTCTTACTGACGGCATCGCCTTCGCCGTTTCAATTCAAATTTATAATGATTTTATGTCAGTTTCTTTCCAACTACAGAGCGAAGAAGTGAGTGAAGTAGTGTGTCAGTACACAGCTACAAAATGAATACTTGACTCACTAGACGCTAGCAAACGTGTCAATAAATGCACCAATCTCTGAGCATTAACAAGTTGTGACTTGATTAGTTCAAATAATACAAACTTCAAGCGATGCCGACGCGTGCACGTGTCGCTCTGGATTAAACCGGTTTCTTAAGATTTGAGGTACCGCTTTCATTTCGGAGCGCTCCGAACGAAACCTTTACTAAAAACCGGTATTAACCTTCATTTACCGGTATTTTCGAAACCGGTTACTAGCCCTGGTGTGTATTCTAATTGCTACAGTTGCAGCCGGCTCTTCCGTCAAATTGTGCTTCCAAAGTATAGATATAAATTTCTATTCAAGATATTTCTATTGACGACCTCCGTGGACGAGTGGTTTGTACTCCGGAATTCGAATCCAGCAGATGTTTGTGTGATGAATACGAGCATTTTGACTCCAGTCATGGATCTTAATATGTATTTCTATATAAATATACTAATACATGTATCAGTATATGTTTTCTATCCGTTACCCTAGTGTCCCATAACACAAGCCTACAGTACTTACTTTGGGGCTAGGCTAATTGGTGTGTGTTGGAAATAATTATTTATTTATATAAATATTATATCATCAACGCACGAAGGGTTAAAACAAAAGTAGCTTATATTTAAATTTAAAGAAAATATAACTAGAAATAATTCCACGCGGACCAGGCCGCAGACGGCACCCTTCGCAATCCGGGCGAATGCACTGACCAATTATGCTACTACGGCCCTGATGGTCGCTTCCTCTAGCCATTCTTAAGCTGCAAGGCAGCGCTTCGCATTAAAGATAACCCACAATGTCAACTGAATACTTTTCTTATACTTGTCAACTGAACATTTGAAATTTCTTCCCTAGGTATCAGAAATATATTTGTCCATTTTACTGGCGACGAAGGACCATGTTTCTGATCCTTAGGGATGAAATTAGCAATGAAATAAAAAATATATCTTGAAATAAAATAATTGTATTTTCTTGAGTTTTTATCAACAGAAAATTTAAGTCTCCATAGTAACTCTTTAACATGACACAATAAAAAAGAGTAGATAAAATGACCATAAACAGTATTTATTGCCTTTTTTTATGAAATCGATTTTTTTTCGGATGCATTATTACTATATTGTTAAAAAATTGATTATACTTCTTTCTTAATTTATTAATGAGTATTGTATTGAAGTTATACTTCTTTAGGCGCGTTATGAAAAAATGATGAGAGTGAAATTTTAAGATGCGCGCGCATCACTGTAACACACAAAATTACTTTTGTGTTTACCGCACATTAAGAAAATCTACCAACAAAATAGAAATAGAATCTCTATTTAGTGGGTGCTAACGACTGCATTGTGAAGGCCTATCAAAAGTATTTATTAATCTGGAACAACGGAACCAAAGCGCGATTCAGGAGACTACAGCGCCATCTCTTGACCATTGGTGTAGTAGAACCAAAAACCACATCTTTATTTTTCAATGTTACTTTTATGTTATTATTGTAATAAAGTAACAGTTATAGGTATTCATATTTATAATATTTATCCACATGTTTCTAGTTTGTATATTCGGAATACGTGTTTGAGTTTCATACAAGTGCAAATCACATATGTTCTAATAAATTATATTCAGTAGCGATTTTAATTGAATATTTTGATTATTTATTTATTTTTTCAAATTAAAACTGAACTTTATTAACTGTGTCCTTTTCCAGACTTTTTATTAATTTATTGTAATTAATTATTTGCATGCAATTAAAAACTAATTTTAAACGATGCCAAAGAAGGATAACTTCTCACGCGCCTACATAAGTACACGCACCCATTTTTTTTTATTCGTTACTAATGACATGCTTTAGTTTTGTTTTAAATGTATGCAAGTTTTTACATTCTTTGATTTTATATAGTAATTCATTAATTAATTCTACACCTTCATAATTATATAACACTCATTCTGCCATAGGCCTTAGTGCTGACTATAGGCAGACATAGTTTATTTTTAGTTCTTAAATTAGTTTATATTTTCTTGGATATATGGTTATATTTGTGTGAATCGAGCTAGTTATTATTTTCTTTATTAATATACAGGTAGGACAATTATATAATTCCTCTATGTTAAAAATTTTAACTTTTTTATATACAGTTTTTGTTGGTATAAAAAAATTAAATTGTATAACACTTTTATTATTTTATTTTGACATATTTGTTAGTCACTTAGCACAGTTTTATTTGCAGAACTCCATATTTCTATCAAATATTGAAGATGTGATTTAACTAATGAATTGTATATTATTTTACGTATATTGTATGGTATGCATTTTGATGCACTTCGCAATGAGCCTAATAGAGATTGAAGTTTGTTTATAATATATTCAATATGTGTTGTCCAAGATAACTTGTCATCTTACCATAAACCTAAATCTTTTCTAGGTGTAACATTTATTGTTAATAAATTGTAACGGAACCACGTGCTTAGCTTATCTAGATCAGTTTGAGCATCTTTTACAATATCATTGATAGTGGGGCCGAAGTAAAACAGACACGTGTCATCAGCATACATTGTCAAGTGACCAGATAAACCAATATTACAGAAGTTGTTCAAGTAAATAAAATAAAATAAAGGGCCTATTACGGACCCCTGAGGTATACCATAGGTCAAATTTTGGATATTGCTTTTATATTCACCTATTTTAACAATTTGGAATCGATTATCAAGATAGGATTTGAGTAATTTTAGGACTGATCCAGATATACCTAGGTTATTCGATGTGTAAATTACCTTTCGAGTGGAAATCTGCTTAGCCCGACCTCTCTTAGATTCATAATAATTACCAGCTACTGCACCATTGCGCACCCGTCAGGTTCGAGTGGTCTAAAGGCTCCAGACGGAGAGAAGACTCCCCCCGTGGGGAGATGCCATCCACCTGGAATACCTCTAGAGGCACTCGCCAATTCTCGACTTGAGGTCCCCATAGGATCCGCCGTCCTCAAACCCGGTGACGCCGTAAAGTTCATCTGCGACTAACAGCATACACACTAAAAAAAACATTGTGCTCTGTGCTCTTTGTCCTTATTACATAATATATCTGAAGATGTTGACAGAATATTATCACCACAAAGCAATACTACTTACCTACTTCTTAGCATTCTTTCCATCTGCAAATAACTAGTCCAAGTGTAATTTTGGTTTTGCAAATAGCCCATTTCTTTCAGCAGTCAACGGTGACGTAACAGACACACAAAAAGATGGCTTTTAATAATATGACTATAGTATGAACGTATAATACCTTTTGGGTCTGTTTTCCATTATTTATGTTGGCTCATTTAACTTACGAAATCGCGAAGAGTTTCAAATCCATATTTATTTTATAATATTGTTATTAATCAATTGAAGTCTGTATTTTGTGGCTTAACTAACATATCAGTGAGTACTGACGCCAAATATTCCCTTATTAAAATCTCTCCAACATCGCCATTTACTCGAAAACGTATTCCTGTAGGTAAAATATGATCACATACTTTGGATGGTTGACTAATTGCTTTTGATAGCAGCGTGTGTTTTGCCTAGGAAAATTCGCTACTCAATTTTGGTTGGTTCTCTCTGTGACATGCAAATTAACGCGTTTTCATTATTCATCTTACATTGTGATAATAAATCATTGTATGTGTGACGTAAGCTGGCGGCACTTTTTACTCGACGTACGAAGCAACTTTCTCAGTACCTACGTATATAAAAAGTTTTCATATGCTTTTATCGAAACATGTCTAAGGCGCTATGCTAACATGGACACTTTTGTTTCTACGTTTGCACTTTGGGTTTGCTTTATTGCGTTTGTGTAGGATAAAAGTTACGAATGAATACTTGATTTCTATAGAACCAGTAGGAAATCAGCAAATCCTTGCGCAGACGTAAACATTTTTTGTGTTTAATTGCTTCTACTTTACACATACTCACTTTAGACAAGCAATATTAACAAATATCCTTAATTGTACTGAGTTGAGCCGCTTCCGGACACAGCAACTGCTAACTCAATTCTGCTAAGCTAACGTAATAATCGTGTCTTAATAGTGGTTTAATAGTATCGTTTTTTGACTGTTCTTGTAACTTCACCATAGATCCTGG
This sequence comes from Chilo suppressalis, assembly GCA_902850365.2. Classification (NCBI taxonomy): domain Eukaryota; kingdom Metazoa; phylum Arthropoda; class Insecta; order Lepidoptera; family Crambidae; genus Chilo; species Chilo suppressalis. Next base: position 4,289,286 of record OU963904.1, on the reverse strand, counting down.
AATCCGAACCTGGGGGTAATTACCCCTCCGGGGGTAAATCAGCCATACTTCGGGGGTAACAAAGAACCTAATTATTTGGTCAAATCTAAATAATAAGAAAATATTATATAATAATACTACTAAATAGAGCATGCGCTCCTTCTTGCTAGCGAGCCTGCGGGATGCTGAGTGTGGGAAGCGGGGCGAGATTTTGTCCTGATGATGACATTATTAGGGATGAAGATGTAGCGGCCAAATTGGAATTTCTTGGACTGATGATAACATTTTAAAGTTGGAATTAAATCTGTTTTCCTAATAGGTTACAGGGGTAGCAGTATTGGAAAGGTTAGGAAACACTGCCATAGATCAACAAATAAAGATAGCATACACATAAAAATAGCTAGTGAGTAAGCATATACACGATTATTACTTTGACGTAGCAGAATCGACATCTAGGAGCATCAACCGAAGACTGTGTCCGATCGCCGCTACATGACACAACGACTACGGTTTTCCGTGATGGTGTGCCGTGTCGGTAACAAAATGTGTTGTGTCTACGTTTGCGCCGCCCCTAAACTACCTTCGATTTTTCCACAGAACTTAACCCACTCATCCCTAGATACACTTCAATATTTCTTCTACTAACTTAACAGACTTATCTGTTTGTGTCATGCAAGTTATTTAGCGTTTCGTTTCTAGCCGTGGGAGAAATGGTTCGTTAAGTTGTAGAATATACAAAGTTTTCACATAAAATAAAACTTTCCCGTTGACTGATTTGTATGGTTCACAAATACGATACTTAAATTAAACGCTTTATAATTTAGCTCTGCTCTCCTAGCATGAGTTTGAGCTCACGAAAACTATCATAGTTTTTGGTAATTGTAAATTATGTTTCTATGACCATTTTGCTGAAAAGTAACCAAATATAATTAAAATTTAAGATGGAAATGATTTAATGATGGAATTTAAACACTGTTTATTTGTATTCAAACGAAAACAATAAAACCAGTACCCTTAGTACGAGTGCGAGCTCACGAAAACTATCAAAGTTTTCGTAATTGTAAAACTCGTACTAAGGGTATTGATTTAAAGCTCGTTTATAACACGCTCAATTGTCAAATTATTATGCAGTTCGACAGCAACTAGACGCGATAAAAAAAGTGATATAACGTAAATTGTGGTGCTCATACTACGGAGACTAAACACTCGATAAAGTTAAATTCAATTACGTGCTGAGACATGTCTTAATAGAATCGAAATCTTTAGTTAGCTTTTGGTTAAAGTTTTTTTTTTCAAATAGCAATAGTATTGATACTCCAAACGATCGTGAAACTGAACGCGTGTTACTGTAAAATATGAAAGCAAATTTAAAGACATTTTGAAACGAATACGAAAAGACTTTTAGAGAATTATTTAACACCGAGCTTATGGAAGGTTCTTTATATACTGTAGCAATTAATTAAACTCCAAGGCCAAAAAATTCGGAGGGCGTTATACGGAAAATAAATTCGTTGTTAAACCGTACGTAATCCGTTTGTAAGTAAAAAGGAAGTGTCGAGAAATTTCGATGGTCTCGAAAAAAATTTTCCTTTCGAATTACGTAAAAAGGGACAATTTGATCCGAAAGCGTCGAAGTCATTCCATGAAGACTTATTACGATCTTTTAGACACAACCAACGTCGTATATGTACCTATACGTCGATGGAATTGACAGCTTTTTTAATACATAACAGCTACATTTATATCCGTTTGTATTTATTCATTTAATTTAATATTTTGATCTATATGTATAATTCCAACTCTCCGACCACCATAATATAATAACTAAATTCTTCAAGTTAATATAATATTATAAGCTATTGAATGGCTGTGTAGAATTTTCTCTAGTATTTGTTAGGCTGCAAGGAAGCGCCATATTTTCGCATTGTAGGTAATCCCGTCTGAGACCTGGACTAAGTAGATTTTTTCTACTAAAATTATTTAATTAAACGCTTAAAAATAAAATAATAGATAGTGGTGTCGATTCTGGCATGATTCTTTAAAACTAAACTGAAATTTGACAACAGTGCATCCTTGTCATTCTCTATAGAGAATGAAAAGGAGATTCTCTTTAGAGAATGAAAAGGAGAGACTGACGTTTAATTTAGTTTTAGGTATAGAGCATCATGCCAGAATCGACACCATTATTTTTTATAAAGTTTTGACATAAAACTAACTCATGCGCTGTATTTTCGTTTTTCGTCTAGTTGATTATTAAATGTTAATTATTAAAACACAACATTTGGGCACACTTACACCAAAGTTCTTAATTCAAACTAAGGTTTAATCGTGTTTAACACATAATTTTATCTTTATTAAAAAAATAGAATGATGTTTAAACATGATTAGCTTTTAAGTTGTACTCTCTAATAGATCACAATATGACTTGTCAAATAAATTATAGACTCCTTATAAATAGATATTATATGTTCATTATACCAAAAACTATAGAAATTAGGTGCTGTAGCGTCACGACGACCGGGGGGAAGGCGGCGGCTCTTTCCACCCTAGTGGGACTGCGGGCGGCGGACAGGGTGGTCCGTTGCTCGCATTGCACAGTCTCACCCGTCGAGGGGGGATAGGCCTAGGTGCTCCCGGGCATCCCCCTGACCACCAGGAGGAGGTGGAATTACTGCCGGGTAACGTGGAGCGTCATCCGGATCCCACAAAACCCGTTTCGGCAGACGAGGGAGCACTGTTGGGTTTTTAGTGGGTAGGGCCCCTCATCTTTTTGGATTGGATTGGATTTGGATGGATTTGGGGAGAGGAGGGGTCCCACATAACCCCGCCACTCACCCGGGGCGGGGTATGCGTAGCGCATTTTCCCAACAATAAAAAAATAAAAAAAGGTGCTGTAGCGTCAGCTGTAAATTCCGTGCTCGACGTGTTCTATAAAAGTACACGCTGACGCTACATCACCCCCCCCCCCCTTAAAAGAAAGGATAAAAAAACATGTGTAAGTAGTTCTATCTTCTTCTTTTTTAAGGGGGTAGTTTTTTTTAGATGTAGCGTCAGCGTTGGCCTTTAAATCTAGAACACGCAGAGCTCACGATTAATAGCTGACGCACATAAATATTACTTAGTAAAATTAATATATAAGATGCAAACAGAAATAAATATTACTCTTACTTACCAAGCGACACACTGGCTGTTTCATTCCTCATCTCCCAGCACTAGGAGCCAAAGTGCGAAGAAATACTCCAAACTACAGCAAATTGAGATTAAGTGGCATTTGAACTGACCCTTTGATTTAGGCGCACTCGGCAAACGGAATAATAATAAGCTTTAGCCAAGAAACCACTCACGTCAACGATTAATTTAATCCCGGACTAATGATAACGTGTTGTATAGTATCCAAACCATACTGTGGAATACTTATTTGAGAAAGTAACTCTGTTTGTTTGTTACGTTTTGGATTTTACGCCGAATATAATAGAATAGAAGCAGCAGAATCGTACCCTTTGTGGCGAGGATAATCTACTCGACTTATTTAATTAAATACGAAAATCGCAAATTATATTTTAAAAGACTTATTCATTTATATCGACATGTTAAAATAGACAACAATAAATTCTAAACCAACTAATCTTTTTATAAAATCTAATTGACCAGTGCTGCAGTCATAGACATAGTATTTATATCTATGGCTGCACTCGACACCCTTAGCACGAACCAATATCGAATTCGTAACGTTTGCGAGTACGAAATGTCATTGACAAATGTGTACCTACTGATTTTTAGTTCTCGTTACGTCCGTTATGGCGCTGCTGTACAAGTTTCCATACAAAATTTGACAATGTCATTTCGGACTCGCAAACTATTCGAATTCGATAATGGTTCGTGCTAAGGGTACCGACCTTTCAAAGTTGACTTTTGAAATATCGTGAATAATATGATAGTTGTCGTCGTTCATTCATATTTGTATATGATAAAATAACAGCATATGGGAACATATGCTGTATTTCAACAACAAATACTGAAAACACGAATTCATAATGTACTTTGTAAGTTGTGACGAAAACAAACAATACATTATGTTTCCTTTCGCGTGTGGTTTCGATACCTAAAACGAACTACGGATATTTCATAAGTCAGTGATATTATGTAGTTTCAATTACAACATGAATATATAGGTAAGTAGTTAGTTGTGTATTCAGTTTAAAAATAAATCATTAAATAATAATACTATTTATATATAGAGGAGCTCGGTGGCGCAAGTTGTAAGCGCGTTCGGCTGCGATCGTTGAAGTTAAGCAACTTTCGCAGTGTTCGGTCATTGGATGGGTGAACAAAAATTTACTATCTCGAGGTCCCCGTGCTTCGGAAGGCACGTTAAGCCGTTGGCCCCGGCAGCATCTGCAGTCGTCAGCACCCACCAATCCGCACTGGGCCCGCATGGTGGGTCATAGCCCAATCTCCCTATTCCATCCATAAAGGTGGGCTTTTGTAGCGTTCGTCAGCGACGCCGCGACAGAGTCAGATAGAATTTCTATGCAAATGTCAATGTCAGCGTCGGTCAGAGCGGCACTGATAATGTCATAGATAGCATAGAATTTCTATCTGACGCTCTGTCGCGGCATCACTGACGCTCGCTTCGAAAACGCCGCTCGCTTCGAAACCATACCTTAAGGAAGGCATGTACCCGTGGGGTCATTAATTGGATGATGATCATAATGATGTTCGTATCCAAACCATACTGTGGTATACTTATTTGCAAAAGTAACTCTGTCTGTTACGTTTTGCAGTTTTGTGAGCAGCAGAACCGACCTTTCAAAGTTGACTTTCGATATATCGTGAATTATATGACACAGTAGTTGTCGTCGTTCATTCATGTTTGTTTGATATCCTATATGCTATATTTCAACAACAAATATTGAAAATATTAATTCATAATGTACTTTGTAAGTTGTGACGAAAACAAACAATACACGATGTTTCCTTTCGCAGTTTGTTTCGATGCCTAAAGCGAACTCCGAGTATTTCGTAAGTCAGTGATATTAGGTAGCTTCATTAACAAGATGAATATACAGGGCGTTCCTTCAGTTTTGTCACATGAAGGGAAAATATATTAAAAATTGAAGAAGAAGAAGAGAAAGAAGACATCATTTTATTTGTAATAATGAGTAGAACTGCGTTCGCAGATTTTTTTAAAATCGCCTACTCTAACCGACAATCAATCTCGAGAAATTTGAAAAAAAAAACAATTGACTAAACCAATGAAAAAATACTTTATTTGCCCTAAAATGGTGGCAATCTTAGTCATCTCGCCACCTAATAAGAAGGATCTTCTGGTCAGTTTTTTTAATAAATTCTTCAACATGCCTGCTAAATAATTTAGAAGTTAGGCCATCAAAAATTAATTCTTGTGAGCGTGTAAAATCTGGCAAATTTAAAAATATGCTGCAATTAATTGATCGGTATTGTGTGCCTTTATTGCTTGTATTAAGAGCGCTATTTATAAAACAACCGGTGACATATCAGCTGTGTACCTACCGGTTTTACACAGCTGATATGTCACCTCCGGCGATTACGGCAAATCGGAAGCGCGCGCTAATGGATCCGGGGTAGTGGGAATTTGGAAATTCGATATGTAAATTCAGAGCGCTTATTGAGAATTAAAGTGTTGACATTGTTATCTCGTTCGGAAAAATTTGCTTCCCCGTCCGTACCATTAACGAGATAAACCATGCACTAATATTTGCCAGCAATTTGCTGTAAAAAAATCCTGAAGTTTTCTTATCATAAAATTAGGTTAAGGCTGGTCTTATACTGTGATCAAATCATGCATTTATAAAGCTAATTATGTATGACAAATTCTGGATTTTGTAGTAAAGTACATGTAAAGTTATTGAAATTTAAAGCTTTTCCTGCCTAATAAATTGAATGTACCATACATGCTCCTATCAGGGCGTGTCTGCTGCGCAATGTTTTGAACAAACATTGGCCGATTGTGTATGACAAATTCTGGATTTTGAAGTAAATCATCATCATCTACATCAAAAGTTAGAATGTAACATACGTGCTCCTAATAAGGCGTGTCTGCTGCGCAATGTTCAAGAACAATGTTTGTTGAACACATTTCCCCTCTGCTGCGACTTTAGCAATGTTCAGTAAACAAAGTTTTTAAACAAAACTTCACATTTGAAAAAAATGCATCGACGAGGAAGACGTGGTCATTGTTTTGGCTGTGGTGGATTAAGTTTTCTTTTCTTGCTTCCTAAATTACTGAATAAGTTGCATCCTAAATCACGGATTTTTCACATAGCAACATGATTAATGGCACTGTTGTCTCTGGATTCCATTTCATAATGCACTCCATCATGATAGTCACATCAAAACAAGTCTTCCTACGCCAAAATCAAACATAAAATGAACGATTCCCCCCGCCCGCAGACGAACGCGGGGGATGTTTTCTACAAACTCCGGCAAACACGTTGAAGTGTATTTGCTCGACAAAACATTTAGGCCACACCCCTTATTTATGTTTTCGAATTTTCGAACTAATGTTCAAAACATAGCGCAGCGGACACGCTTTAAAAAGAGCTTTTTTTATATTTATGTGTAAAGTTCTTATGCCCATGAGTAATTCAGTGAGTATCTACTAATGTAATGAGTATATTTTTTTAGTAGTAATTTAATAAACTATGTTGTTGCATGAAAATATTTACTCCTTCTCGATAAAAGTACACTTTTATTAAGCTAATGCAATGTTATCACACACTGCTCCGCGAAATATACCTAAAGAGGGTTTCCCTAATTCTAAAATTCCCTAACTCTAAAGAGTAACACTCAAAAACTTTTACTTAACTACATAGTAAAACAAAAGACGGATTCCGATACTGGCATGATTTTTTAAACCTAAACTTAAATTTGCCAACAGCGTATCCTTGTCATTCTCTTTACAGAATGAAAAGGAGAGAATTATGTTAAAGAACAATGGGCAAAACACACCCAGCTCCGCCAACAATGTAATTAGTATGAATCGATAGATCTATGAAAAACTAGCCTTTTTTATTATGACACCGTAAAAAAATATCCTGGTAGTCAAAAGATATGATTGATATTGATACACATGCGCATATTTAAGTAGCTAAATAAATTCATTTGTGTACCTTCATTTTATATTATTGGTGACTATAATAATATGCCATACCGTGCTATACAACCAGATATATGACAAAGCCTACCGACCATCCTGCACTTGCTGAGCTACCTCAAAACGGTTTACGGGGGTTGAAGGACTTGCAGTTGCAAATAGTGAATAGTGATTGTACGCTCCCTGTGACTTGATTGATTTTTATCCAACACCCTTTGGACATTGGAACACGATTATCGGTTTTGTCAATAAGTATAATGAACTGCAAGCAAGTTTTCTCCGAAGCGTGGAAAAGTTTGTGTGATTTGTGGTGGCTCTGTTTTACATAGAAAACAATTTACTATAACGAACAAAATGTTTGAAAAAATCCCAACCTAAACGGGGACTTTTGGATTTACTCTAGCGCGGCAGAATAACACAAGGGTGCCCACCCTTGCACCTTGTGAAGTACTCCCATAATACCTAGGCCCTCGATGTAGGGTCGAACTAACTAAATTAACTCCCTTGTTTCATTAATGTTTGTTCGTAATAGTACTTGTACCTATTTAACTTAAAATAACTAAGGACCCCCGGGACGGAATTTGATGCGCTTTGGCAGTGATGATTATGACTATAATACCTTTCAAACAAATGTAGTTTGAGCCATGGCGGACGTGGGTGCAGCGTCCATACATTATTGCCCATTGTCCTTTAGTTTAAAGTTTAGAGCATCATGCCAGAATCGACACCTACATCTGCTCTTTCTTCTTTCATTCTCTTAGAATCTAGAATCTTTAAATACAATAACTGACATGATAATGTTATTGCTGTCAGAAATATCAGCGATGCCCCTGTCCGATATGTCGGGAATACCAAAAGCGGCTGATATTTCAAAACGATAAAATCCTCATAGACATAAGTATTTATATAATTTAATACTCACCATTTCATTCATACTATTCACAAAAACTTTTTTGTCATTGGGCTTGATTCGGGCATATTCTCTATACCTTTATGGCTCAATTACATTTGATCGTTAGTCCGTATTGGGGTGCACAAAAGACATTATGTATTCGATTTCGACCTTATCTGCATATAAAATAGTAGTGGTTAAAATCAAAGGTTAAGTGCTTGCATTACTGACCTATATTTTGATTTGATGTACTATTTCGAGGGGGGGGGGGGGCAGATTTTAAAATACGCCCCTTATTCTAATGTAATGATTCCCCTTATACTAACCTAATCATCCAATTCTTTTCAGGTATTTAAAGGTTATAGTGGAACAAAGAAGCGCACATACAAAATTAAATACATACCTAAACCCTGAAAAAATTACACTCCTTTTTGGAAAGTTATGTAGTTAAACGATATACCAATAGCATAATAAGTTATAACCGTGTAATGTTTAATTCACGTATTGGTCGTATCTCGTAACTTTAGCGCTGAAGAAAACGCAGAGAGGATAGCTGCGCTTCGGTACGACTGGAGAGCCAATCGGCGCAACGGACGCCCACCCGCGCACCTCGTTTTCCCCCAAGACATCCTCATTTTTACTTCCACGCAACTTCTACGCTAGAACGGTCAGCGCTAGAGTTTCGTGCCGCGAATAAGACGGTGAATATTTACTTACCCATCTCCTACCCCGTGGATCTATGGAAATTCACATCTTGCAAAAACATGACACTAAGGCCGACTTGCACCAAAGTTCTTAATTCGAATAAGCATTCATCGTATTTTAAGCTGAAATTAGACGGTTCATTTTTGCTTTTATTTTCGATGATTCATCGATGAAAGATCGAAAATTAATTATCAAATTGACGTTCATCGGAATGTGCCTTCGCGATGGAAGCTTTTGAAAACAAGGTTCCCGATTGTTTTCAAAAGCATCGATCATGCATCTGTCTTCATTCAACGGCAATGAAAATCCTCACTTGAAATATCTATTATACGGTGTTGCGCCCTTGGAGTGTGTTTTGTATCGCCTTTACTTATTAGGAGTATATATTCAAACAGCTTGTTTATAATCACCTTTGTTTACTCTTGTTCTCACATTGTACAATATCAATCAGTCGCCATCTTATTCTAAAAGTATCCATAGACACACACAAGCCATAGAGTATACAAACATTACAAACTAATATTACTACAGAGTGAACAGTACCCCTAGCACGAATCAATATCGAATTCATATCGTTTGCGAGTCCGAAATGTCAAATGTGTACTTTTATGTTCTCATTACGTCCGTCTAAATTATAATTTCAAAATACAAAATTTGAGAATGGCATTTTGGACTCGCAAACTATTCGAACTCGATATGTTCAGAAGTTGTCTTCAGACTCATGTTTGCAGGAAGAAACCCCTCGGTTGCAGAGATACGAAATGGTACTTTAATTTTAACCATCAGCATATTTGAAAATTAATTGTATTGCCAGCAACATACGGGAAGTAAGCAACTAACCCTTCTACATTTTTCCTTCGCTCTCAGTCTAACGTACTATGGATCAAATCGAAACTATATTTTATTCAATAGTGGTTCCTTAATCTACTTTGTTATTCATTATTGTTGAGCCTCGAGGGATCCGTCCCACTTACTTACTTTATTACTTACAATAAATTCTCGACAATATCCACAATATTAAAGAAACTTGAAATATTAGAAGAATAAAAAAGCGGCCAAGTGGGAGTCGGACTCGCCCATGAAGGGTTCCGTAGCAGCAAGTTAGAAAAAGAAAGAAAGAAAAATAAATTTATTTGAGACAACACACACAATAAACAGAACAAAACACACATATTTTTTGACGTGACAACGTCTTAAATTAGGTTGCGGCTGGGAGTCACTTATGAAAAAGTGTAACGCTCGGTAACGTTACGATGAGTCTCTCGTGTTAAGTTTAAGTTTACATGTACAATGTTTTAGTAAACAAAATATATTTCTATAGTTAAAATTTGTGCAATTCTTATTTTCATTCAATTCCTTGTTCCTATTGTGCAATTTAATTATATTCATATCAATAAATATTCTACCGAGAAAAAGACGTTGTCACGTAAAATCTTCGCCCGTAAAACCGACTTTACAGGCAACCATTTTTTTTTTTGTCTCAAATCGGTCCCAACTCAGCATGTGTTGATGTTGCCATCAACGCTGGTCTTCCGTTGGAACCGGTTTAGTGACGACACGAAACAATAACATTAACAAGTAATAAAATAAACATAACAAAATAAAAACAAAAACAACAACAATGTGATTTCAGGGGGGCGCCACTATCGCCATGTCAAAATTGGTTGCACCCGGAGCGCAGGTTCCGAACGCGACCCCCGTTACATAATATAAAAGTTCTTGTAGTTCATTGTACCTTTGATCGATTATTTAATATTAGTGTATTTTTTTATTAGGTAATAATTGATAAGTAAAGTTTAGTTGAATGAATGAAAGGTAAATTGCGGTTAACTATTTATGACGTATTAGAACCACTTACTAGATTTCATTCAAACCAATTCTCCGTGGAAGTTTGCGTGGTAATTATATATCATATATTTTTTTTAGTTTTGTTATTCTATTATTTTAGAAGTTACAGGGGGGGTGACACATTTTGTCACTTTGAAACTGTCCTGGCGCAAACTATTGTTTACAAAAAAATAATATTAGAAACCGCAATATCGTTTTCGAAGACCTATTCATAAATACCCCACACATATTCTAAGTATGGGGAACCCCCATAATTTATTGTTTTTTTTTTTAATTTTTGTATGAAAATCTTAATGCGGTTCACAGAATATATCTACTTACCAAGTTTCAACAGTATAGTTCTTATAGTTTCGGAAAAAAGTGGCTGTGACGTACGGATGGACAAACAGACAGACAGACATAACGAATCCATAAGGATTCCGTTTTTTGCCATTTCGCTACGGAACCCTAAAGGAATATCCCAATCTTAGATATCAGAAAAAAGAAACCTTTTGTTCTTTAATCTGAGATTCCAATGAATTCCTTGGATGTCAGTCATCATTTATTAAGTAAAACCAAAAAGAAAGACTAGACGAGGAGCTCGATGGCGCAAGTGGTTAGCGCATTCGGTTGCGCTCGTTGAAGTTAAGCAACTTTCGCAGTGGTCGATCATTGGATGGGTGACCAAAAATTTATTATCTCGAGCTCCTCCGTGCTTCGGACGGCACGTTAAGCCGTTGGTCCTGGCTGCATCTGCAGTCGTTAGCACCCGCCTATACGCACTGGGCCCGCGTGGTGAGTCATGACCCAATCTCCCTATTCCATCCATAGGAAAGGCCTGTACCCAGCAGTGAGGACATTAATAGGCTGATGATGATGATGATGAAAAAAAATGGTTGCCTGTAAAGTCGGTTTTACGGGCGAAGATTTTACGTGACAACGTCTTTTTCTCGGTAGAATATTTATTGATATGAATATAATTAAATTGCACAATAGGAACAAGGAATTGAATGAAAATAAGAATTGCACAAATTTTAACTATAGAAATATATTTTGTTTACTAAAACATTGTACATGTAAACTTAAACTCATCGTAACGTTACCGAGCGTTACACTTTTTCATAAGTGACTCCCAGCCGCAACCTAATTTAAGACGTTGTCACGTCAAAAAAATAAAATAAAAACAGTTTTTAATTTAGTGCTTTTTAGCTGCCATGTGGCAGGTACCATCTATCAATTGTTTATTTTTCAATATTTTAACTAATACAATGCACAAATGTTAAACCGAAATAAAACTAAAGGTCTACTTAGCTAAAAGTGGAGTAATTTTCGATAACATGACCAACTTGATGTCTGTACATTTATGCAGTAATCGTAAATAATATAAACAACATGCAACTTAAAGTTATAATAACTTAATTGAGTAGTGTACAGCTGTATAAATAGCAATGGTACTTTTTACACTTGGTATCTGGCAGAGCATAAAGGCCACAGCTCATTACAGTCACCTGGCACCGCCTCGTCGCGTCGTGCGACGTCTACTCGTGGTCGACGAGCAAACTCAGGTGACGCCGAGTTTCCAACCAGCAAACGTCGGATGGGTCAAGGGTGAAAGAACGCCGTGCCGCCGCGTAGTTGACTCCGCGTTGTCAGCGAAAATTAAGTAGTATGCTTAGATTAAAACAAAAAGGGAAGAAATGGCACTCGCGGCGCAAAAGTGATCCGCTTAAATTGTGGTGCATGACCATAATTCGCTTTAGTCACAATTAGACATTCAAACAGGCTGCATGTGCACTCAATATAACAATATTGCGTATATTCTGTTTTGTACAGATAAAACAATACCTTCGATGCTTTTATAAATAACACATGCCTCGGCAATACTTTTCATTCAAAAACTGTAAAAACATTTTTTCTCAAAAATCACGGTTTGTCGTGAATGTTGTTTACGTAATCGCCATTTTGTTATCATGAAAAGGACAAAAATACAGCTCAGCCGTAAGAACTCGGTAGTGGATTCGCCGTTTCGCTCGCGCTGCGTTGAAGAGTCAAATCTGTACTGATTTTTAGTTGTCGTTACGTATTTTGTGCCGCTGCTGTTCAAGTTTCCATACAAAATTTGACATTGACATTTCGGTTTGCAAACTATTCGAATTCGATAATGGTTCGTGCTAGGGGTACTGTTCTGTCTCGCTCTCTCGATTAAATATTTATATACAGCCGTGTGCGTGTGGGAGTTGCTTATGTAGTTGAGTCGAATCATATTTTATTTGATGCTAGTATGAGCGTACCGTATCTTCCCTTTTTGTTTTAATCTAAGGTAGTATATAAAAATCATCTCTAGGTTTCCACGTGTGTTTTCATGATGTTGAATTTTACAAACTATGAATTGGCTCTAATACCTGTCGCGCTTGATGAAGAAGTAAATGAAGTGCCTTGTCATTTCGTAGGCCGCGCGTGGTCCACTCAGTAGCAGCGCGTTTACAACCAGCACACGGCAACCAGCAAGCGTGTGAGCAGTGGGTGGTCACCGAGTTGTCCACTCGCCACCCGCGCGCGGACAGCTTGCGAGCGAGGCGATTAGGTAACGCTACGGAGTTGATGTAGTGAGTGCATACTCATAGCAATCCATACAAATAATATCAACGGTAAGAGTTGAGACGGTGCTGGTCGGGTGCCGGGCTTTAATAAGCTATGACCTTTATCGTCACATAATGATGTTTGTTTAATTGATACCTAACTGTCCATCATTGTGGTATTGTGGAAGCGTCCATTTTTGTAGTCACGCTCGCACGTATCAAAATAATTACATGATTTTGTTTTATTATTTTCAAACTACAAAAGGAAGATTTTCACGCACATCACTCATTAAATAAAACTCATTATTCTGACTATGCAGACCTGAAAAGGCTGCGAAACGTCAATAAATCAATAAAGTTCGGGCATTAATCCGTTAAAACTAGTTTTATCTACAAAAGGAAGATTTTATTATCTTGTTTAACTTATTACCGAACTAGCGGTCGCCCACGACTTCTTTTGTTTTTGAAAATCCCACAGGAACCTAACACTTTTTTGGGATTAAAAGTATCCTACGTCTCTTTCCAGGGTCAGTTGTATGTGTATAAATATTCATTCTAATCCATTCAGCCGTTTTTGCGAGACTGATTAACAAACATACAAACTTTTACAATTATAATATTAGCAGGGTGACATTTTGTGTCGCACTATCGCTTATTCACTGTTGACTGTATATCATTCGTTCAACCCATAGACAAGAAGATAAAAAGCTTTGTTGCAGATTGTCGCACCTTTGGAAGAACATTGAACCGTTTGCGGTGCAGTGTTCTTTCGCTATATGAATAACTAGCGGATCTTTAATTTTTTGAGAATCCCACAGGAACCTAACTTATTTCCTGATAAAACTATCCTATGTCTCAATCCAAGTCTTAACGAAAAATCTAGTTTTTTTTATTACTGAACAACTGACTTAGTATTTGTTATACCATCTTTGTATCTCATTTCGGTATCAAGAGCTCTACCTACAGCAGCATACTTCGGGATGAGAGAAACCTGTCTAACTTTTGAATTAAGTTTGAAGATTAGGTTACTTACATGAGTAACTGTACGTTAAGCCGTTGGTCTCGGCTGCATGTGCAGTCATTATTAGTACCCGCCGATCCACATTGTGTGGATCATGAGGAGGAAGAAGAAAGGAGGGGCCTTCTTCTTAGCAAGTCCTTAAAGAAAGCCTGTCTCAATTGTGGGTATAATTACATCACAAACCACATGATTTCAACCTTTTGTCGTTCGCTTTTAGTTAGGTAGTTTTTCCTACATTTTATGCCTAACACATATCTTATCGAAGATTTAAACCTCCGCGATCATAAAATCTTTGTGTAATCTAAACAAACTACATATTCCTATCTTACAAAAAAAACTAATATTTGTTTTACGATTGTATTCATCTTCATATTAACGAACATTGAACTGCTCCGTGTCTATTATTCTCTTGCAGATTGTTTTTTATATATGCATAACTAGCGGCCCGCCCTCGCTTCGCTTCGGTGTAGAGCTGAAGTGTAGACTACAATTTTTGTTCTCAGGCTTGTATTATACACAATGACATTCATCTATGATTCTTCTTATACCTGCATGCAAAGTCTCAGCCCGATCGGTTTAAAATTGACAAGTTTCATACAAACTTTCATTCCCTATTTTACCCCCATGGGGGTAGAATTGATCAATATCCTTTCTTAGCGGATGCCTACGTCATAGCATCTACCTGCATGCCAAATTTCAGCCCGATCCGTCCAGTGGTTTGGGCTGTGCGTTGATAGATCACTATGTCAGTCAGTCACCTTTGAGTTTTATATATATTTAAATATAGATTTAAATAATATATGCGATGGCTAATTTTATTAGTGCATATCCCATTCGCGTGAACGGGTGCAGCGAAAAGCGATGAATTTACTATGTAAAAACTACATTATAAAGTTTATAATGCATTGGTCTACATACATAAGTACTTAGTTATACAAAGTATCTTATGAGAATAAAAAAACCATAGGATGCACAGAATAACTTAACAATGCATCTGTTACAATTTTTATTCAATGTACTGACTTTCCATGTTGAATTGCTGTGTTCTATATTTTTTATGGTTTAAACTTGGTTTTCAAAACGTGATCAAAAATTCACTTTAAATTTTAGATCTTTTTACCTAGGATTTCGCTTTTCTGACATACAGTTAGTAGCGCTCAGAGGTGTTGCATACAGTTCATCGACATCATAAGTTGACAGGTTATCACTGTTCTGGACTGGATACAAACTACTTCGACGACCTCCGTGGTCGAGTGGTGTACGCCGGGTTTCATGGTGTCGCCGACTCGAGAGGTCCCGGGTTCGAATCCCGGTGGGGGCAGATGTTTGTGTGATGACTGATGAATACGAGCATTTGTACTTCAGTCATGGATATTTCATATTTATTTCTAAATAAAAATATACTTATATATGTACAGTATATGTATTGTATCCGTTACCCTAGTATCCCATAACACAAGCCTTACAGTTCTTACTTTGGGGCTAGGCTAATTGGTGTGAGTGTTGGAAATATTTATTTATTTATTTATTATTTACTTTCACTAACTAAATATCTTTCGCAAAAGTTAACCCGTCCAATATCACATTGGTTGTTTACCATTTAAATAAGTATAATGTTAATCGTGATGATAAAAAACAGACTTAGGTGCAATGATAACTGCTCCTCGGACTTGTTTTCATACAAGATAAGCCGACCGGTTTCCAACCAAACATATGATAGCTCCATAGTATAGTTTGAAAATAACATCAGTGTCTCGCCAAATGCCAGCGTGTACGCACGTTCTATTTTTGAATTTTCAAACATGGCGGCTTTGAGGTTATATTGCTTTTTTTTTATCGCGGCCTTTGTTACCGGCCAGGGTTCTGACCCAATAGTGAGAGTGAGCCAGGGCCTCCTCCGTGGATCGTGGAAAGTATCAGCTAAGGGGCGAAATTACGCTAGTTTCCAAGGAATACCGTATGCAAGACCTCCGGTCGGCAAATATAGATTCAGAGTGAGTTTAAATAAGTTATCTATTGATCGATTTTATATCTGATCGGTTATTTATACCATGCGTTTAATGTCTTCACTGTTTTATTGTTTTTACTTTGCATTGTTATGTATCTATGTATGTATAGATAAAGGAACTGGTCATTAACCTTACAATCATGAACTATATATATTAGGGCTTTACCTATGAAATTGCCGTATTTTCAAGAAAGAAGTTAACACCCTTTTTGCTATTTTTTTATTAATCAAAGTGCAATAAACCTTTGCAATCAATGCATTTTTGGCAACGCAGTGGTAGCTTCTTGATGACATTTTTGGATAAGTCTGGACGGGAGGCAACAAATTCTTCAAAGGCATTTTGAACTGCCTCTCGGTTATTAAATTTTTTCACCGCTAAGAAGTTATCCAAATTCTGGACAAAGTAGAAGTCTGTAGGGGTAAGGTCTGGTGAGTACGGTGGATGACGGAGAACTTCCAATCCCAGCTTTTGTAATTTGATGACTGTCTGCTGTACAGTATGAGGTCGCGCGTTATCGTGCCGGAGCAGCGGAGCCGAACGAATGACCAAAGCTGGTTGGAGATGTGCGAGCTTCTCCATCATTATGTTCAGCTCCTCACAGTATACATCTGCAGTAATGCTCATCCCGTTTGTTAAGAAGCTGTGATGAATGACACCGGCGCTAGACCACCAAACAGTGATCATCACTTTTTAGGGGTCAGTTTTTGTTTGGAGCAAGTTTTTAGGTGCTAATCAAGGATCTAACCAACTTGCTGAGCAATTGCGATTGTCGAACAGAATCCGACTTTCATCACAAGTAACAATGCGATTCAATATGCCTTCGTTTGTGTACCTGTGCAAGGCTCGACTCGATGCATAGTTAGCGCTGGCATTCGTGGGGGACCCATTTGTCCAGATTTTTACCTTACCAATTTGACGCAACTGGACCAATTTATATTTGATGACGGGGTGAAAAATTAATTATATCCACGACAATCACCAACGCGTTCTGGCATCGGCAGTCCGGTCCGCACCCGCTTCAGCCGATCCTGGGCTTCTCCGTTCAAAGCGTCACCTGACTAGTCTCACGGACCGCAGTCCGAGCGGCTAGCCAGCCGACCTGCTCCCGTACCTACCAGGTAAACCAACTCTCCGATCTACCCCTCACCCTTCAAGAGTAACTGCGGGATCCAGTTATCGCCGCTTGTTACTCCTGGGTTCCTACCCCCTTGCGAATTGCTCTACTTGCCTATTGTTCAATCGTACACAATTGGACAGAACCCCTTCTCTTTGCGTCTGAATCGCACTTAATCAGTGTTTATAATAATAATAATATTAATTTGTATAAAATTTTACAAGGTAGGTTATATTCTTATAAATATGTTAAAACTAAGGCCATTATTTCACACAAAGTATATATAGACAAACTCAGCCAAACTAGGAAGTTCATCCTGCATTTTGGCTTCAGCTCCCTTCCCCAATTTTAGATACAATACATATATCAAGTCCTTTTTATAAATGTAATGGTTCCCGCGATAAAACACATAACTGCCATCATTAATAAAGATTAGATTAGGAAACGAGTTCCTAATTGTTTTCAACATTCTGAAAAACAGTTTCAGGATTACATCGAACAAAACAAAATAATAAATTACACAATATCTACCATTCGAATCGTGAGTTGTGGTGATCTTACGTAAATAAAATTCCCATCGGAAATAAACACTAATATTGTATCGCGTATTTTCAAAACATTCTGGCAACTTTTCCAGTTTTTGTTTCGTCAGTCCTATCGTCATGAAATCATGTGCTCGCCGGTCGCCGCCCATTCAGTTTTAGATAATATTTATACTCACTAGGGTGTTCCATTTTTCCAAAACTTTGATTTTCATGTCAAGTCGATTTTCTCTGGAGTCTCACTAGTATAAAACACAATATTTGAAGGTTGCACATGTTGGCCACTTTTTACGACGTAGGGAATGTATGCAATGAAAATGATCTATTTCACCAAAGTAACGAAATGGCTTAACGAGAATTTAAAAAATCCTTTCTTGCAAATCATGCCAGTCTCATATAAGTTCGCTGTGGCATGAGACAATGTTAGCCGATGGGCTCCAAAGAATTATCTGGAAATGCTATATAGCTTTTGAGCACTTTCTCCAAACCTAACGTCAAACAAAATTCTCTTGCAGTTGCCAAACAATAAAACACAATTAATATTGCTTGATATTTTTTTTTTCATTTATGAGCTTTGGCTATGACTGGTTGATAACCTAAATCGTCAAACAAATGTCACTTTAAGTTGCGTTCATAAACTCGATTTTAAACTTTCGTTTACATAAAGGATGCATGTTCGTATGTGACCTAGTAATAGTGCACGATTATTCATAACTACTCCGGCGGTAATGCAGAGATGAGCGGAATTGAAGAGCTAGATTCTGATTATTGTGTTTTCTCACACAGTCTTAATAAATAAATATTATTAAAAATCGGTTGTTTTTTCTGCTCAATTTTAGTAAATAAATTTTATTCATTTTAAATATTTTTTTGGCTATCAAAATGAAACACCCTAAATACTCACCGTAAAATGTTTGTTTCCATTTGTTAACTGTAGAGAAAAAACTGGCCAAGTGCAAGTCTGACTCGAGAGAAGCATTCCGTACCATTATTAAAGTGAATACCCAACAGTTTAGTGAATATTTCAAGCGTCTACCTGTTGCCGCATAGAGCAGAAAACGGAAAAAACACGTTTTTGGTATGGGAGCCCCGCTTAAATGATTTTTTATTCTGTTTTTAGTTATAGCGACAATAGATGTACATCATCTGTGAAATTTTCAACTGTCTAGCTATCACGGTTCTCGAGTAGGGTTGCCAACCCTACTATATAATATAGTGTACTACTATATTAGAGGAGCAAATACTATATTTCTAAAAATATATATAGTAGGCGAAACTACTATATTTTGCTTTAAGCATATTTTTGACAATAAAAGCCGTCTTAAAAATCATTACAAATTATTATTTTATTATAAATAAGGCAAACAGCAGCAAAAATTTATTTATTTTTTATAAAACAAAGTAAATATTTAATCACATACTTTTTTTTAGTCAGCTACTATATTTTTAGAAGTAACGCTTCGAAAGTACTATATTTGATAGAAAAAAAGTTAGTAACCCTATTCATGAGTTACAGCCTGGTGACGAACAGATAGACGGACAGAGTCTTAGTAAAAGAGAGCCGTTTGTTCCAGATAGTAATCTGGGTACGGAACCCTGCTGCTATTATATTAATGAGCATGATATTTTTAGTACTACATTCTGTGCTTCATTCACAACTTTTTTACAACGCTTTTGTAGCTACACCTAGTGTAACAGAAATCGGAATCTTTGAATATTCACCTACTTCAAATTTGAACTAAAAGTATGCACATTTTTCAAGTCTAGCACTGATGACAAAACAACAAGGAATTTATTAACAGTGTGCACGGCAGAAACGTGACCTGCATATTTTAAAAAAATGGTTTGCGGTTTTTAAAATAAATATAAGGTTGAATAGAATAATCCTTTTTCTAAAATGCTTGTAAGGAAACATAAGTTTGCCCTCCATTTTCTTCCATGAAAGCACTTTCTGAATAAGTTACGAAAAAAGGCTGTATTGGGTAAGCGAAAACAAATATCATAATTGATTGATGCCATTGATTGATGATTGGGACAGGATATTTATTTCCCCATGAAGCTTATTTTTTACAGCAGGTTACTCGGTTCGAGCTTGTAGTTACTACTACGGCGACAAGCAGTAAATGGCAAATCAGATATTTTGACTTTAAATATATATAAGTAAAGAGTATGAATTATTTTCTACTTTTAAGTGGTTTTGTTATTATAAAGTCGGCTTAAATTTATTGTTAAAATTGTTATTTTCTTTTCTATAATAGCTCTTTTTACTTTTTTCTATAAAGGCGTTTTTTTTTTTAAACAATTATATATTATTGGGTACATTTTACTGTCTTTTTTCGTATAGTTGTCATTATTATCCTCTGAAAACATCAAACTTGTTACGAGTCTTTCATTTGAGCACTTGTCAAATATTTAGGTAAAAGCGTTGGACAAACTCCAAAGCTGCCAAGAGTGTTTTGTGTGCTATGAAAATGAAACAAAACTGCCGCACACGACAGGTTTTTATTGGAAAGTTCGGAATTCAAATCCAATTAAACAATTAATAAAATGCACTAAGACCTAAAAAAACTGCTGCAATTAACCGCTACCGCGATTCACAAAAATGTAACGCCATCTATTAAATAAAATACAAAGTTATACATTAATAACTACTCTCTCTAACTTATTATTTGGTCAAACGTTAATTCAGCGTCAAGTAACATATTTAAACTTCTTAGTAGAAAATCCGAACCTACATCGACCTTCACCGACTGATAATAGAATGAAACATATTTTATGACGACTTTAGTATACCTATTACAAAATATATCAAAAATTATTTGCCTAAAAAATCCTGGACAGACTATTTTTAAATAATTTACAAAAAAAATATTAAAAAAAATATGTTGCTTCTTCAAGATAATAAGAAAAAGTTGTCCTGACATAAAGTATAAAACGTTTAGAATTTGCAGCCGTTGGGTAACGTAACTGGCATGGCATAGACATACTCGTACCTGTTTAATGTTTATACCTGGCAACCCAGTAGTTCACCCAGGTAAATAGACAACATAAGGGCTGCGCGTTTAATACGTTTTATACTGTTTTAAGGACAACGTTTTCTTATTATCTTGATTTTGCAACATATAATTAACTTTTTTTAAGCTATTGTATAGCTTTTATCGCGGGCTTTGAGCGCGGCGACCGAATCAAGAAATTCCGTAACGAAAAACACCTTACGAGAGTGCCAATAGAACACAATTTTCGCTATTCTAGTATCGATCTAAATGGCGCAGTGTGTTAATTTCTTTTTAATTCATTATAAATAGTCTGTCCAGGATTTTTTTAGATAACCCATTTTTAATATCTCTTATCTATTAGACAAGTCCGTCTGTCTATGGTGCTGTTTCAGCGGTCAAACCGTAAGAGATAGATAAAGAGAATATTTAAGTTATAAGTTAAGAATAGTCTGATAAGACTACAAACCGGATTTGAGTAACGTAGCACTTCCGGTTTTCGAGAAATCAGGTTTTGGTGAACATTTGGTTCACTGGTTTGCTAGTATTTTCTAATATACTAAATTAATGATAAATAAGGTTCATTCTATTATCAGCTCGGTGAAGGTCGATGTAGGTTCGGATTTAGACCATCTTGTAATTGATTGTTTTAAGAGCGTTATGGGCCGTAGCTAATTTTCCGCTTGAACTTTTATGGGAACTATTCTGAGAAAGAATCTCTTTCTTATTAGAAGACCACAGTAAATAGAAATAACACTGCCATTTGGTGGTGTTGTGATTCCTTTCGCTAATACAAAAAGTTTTAGCCGGAAAACTTTTGGAAATCATTTCCGAACAAATTCCGAGCGCTCCCTATTATTCATTGATGAAGCTTGTTTGCGATATACAACCTAACAAACAAAACATAGGACCAAGTCTACAAAAGCATACTGATATTGTAGGACGACCCCTACATAATGAATGATATTATGATGAAGGACAAAACCAATTGATGTTTATTAATGCATGATGAGCATTGATTTATTACACAGCGTGGTCCAATTGATTCCCGAAGAAAAATCGCGAAACGTACTTGGGGGTATTGTCGGATACCCCCAAGTACGTTCAGCGATTTTTCTTAGTTTTCGAGTTATATTTTTTTTGTGTATTTTTAATGATTTCTGCCAGCGAGGTTTCAAAAATTCATATCTTTTTCGTAGGTAAGTATTTTGCAGTCTTTTTTATGACATAATTGTCTTGAATGTTGTTTTAATAAAAAAAAATAACTGACCTCCTGAAATTACTTAAAGTTACTCAAAAAAGGCTTGAAAGTTGGAACTTTAATTTTTAGTAGGAATTACTCAAACATTCAACTTCAATTTAAAAATACAAGAAGGAGTTCCCATAGCTTCTGGATAAAATTAAAAACTCCGCATGCTTCTAAACTACCAAAAATCATAAAAAAAATGTACTTAATCAGCGATTTTTGTTGTAATTGACCTTCGAAGGCGGATAGGCTAAAAATCATTGAAACACGATTAAAGCATTAAAAATTATTTTAACAACTTTTTATCATTGTTATGGTAAATTAAACTTAAAAATGTAATTTCAAATTAAATTTAATTGAAATTCTTATAAAATAACTTTAGCATGTGGTATTTTATAATAATTTCGGTTTCACCACTAAGATTTAAAATTTTTGGTCGCGAGTCAGAATATTTTTTTAGACTTGTGACGGTTCTTCGATCAGTAACCATCTAATTTTGACCCCCAGTTCACTGTATTTTATTTGTTGCTAATAACCTCTAGTATAACCCCTTTCAAGGAATAGGTCGAGTTTTCCTGTGACCCTGTATACATAATACAGTGACGTCTTATGATGCATTTCTTAGGTGATTAAAGTAGATACGTGCTTCCTCTACCAGTCATACAAGGTTATGCCGTACGTGACTCGTACAGATATAATATATCTGTTTCATTAAAGTTAATGCAGTAAGGGTGGTAGATGGTGCAGGTGGATAGCGCGTTCGACCTGCGATCATTGAAGTTAAGCAACTTTCGTAATGGTCATTGGATGGGTGACCAAAAACTTATTATCTCGAGCTCCTTAGCTTCGATAGTAACGCTAAGTCGTTAGCACCCACCAATTTGGGCTGAGTCCGCGTGGTGGATCACGGCCCCATCTCCCAATTCAATCCACACGGAAGGCGTGTGCCCCAGCAGTGGGGACACTAATCTGCTGATGATGGTAATGCAGTAATTTTCCTCCCAATAGCATATTACATAACAATAGAATGAGACAGCACTTTACGAAGCATTAAATTTAATTGAAGTCCCCAAGTGCAATCGTTAATGTTTTACAGTGTTAAAGTGTTTACTGTTGTATTTTTACAACGTCGTTTAATGTCGTGACTTCGCCTTCGTTCTTTGTAGTATGATAATAAAGAATAAACAAATAATTATCAATCTGATGAGACGATATAAGAATTTTCGTTTACTTATAAGTATTATCTTTATAACTTATTAACTTAAGACATCTTCGTCGCCCGTAGTCTTAAGCTGAGGTCTTATATAAGATAAAAAGCATTTACGTGGGTGTCACTGGCAAAGGCTCAATGTTGTCTACTTAATACATAAGTTTTCCATTAGGATGTAAAGGAATATCGACTTTATAGCAATAATTGTTAAGGTTAAATATTACGTGATTGACATACGAGAATCCTAAGGAAACTTTCAATATCGTATTTCACATTCACGAAAACGCGAGCAAAGATACTAGAGAATTAATAAATATCACAATCATATGGATTCCGTTACATAAATTTATTATGGTTGAACGAAATAAATACCTATATTTCAAAAGCTAAGTTTAAAGATACCGTAATAGGATTTAAAGTTAGGCTGAAATTATTCTATTAAAAAAATAAAAAAAGTCTTTCGAAGGTAGCTCGACAAAATTAAATAAAAAATCATTATTCTGACGAAACAGACCTGAAAAGGGCTGCGAAACGTCAATAAATAAATAAAGTTTCGTGCATTAACCCGTCAAAACTAGTTTTATTGAAATTATTCTATTTCTGACGACCTTAATTTGCAAACATTGAGATAGTTAATAGTCAGAATACTTACCGATTATAAGATTTTGTAATTAAACTTCAAACATTTACTTTTGTTAATTTGTTTTTCTTTCTTCTATATCTGTTTGTGTGTTGACTCTGATATTTAACAATATTTTTAAGAAGACATTTTTGTGAAGTAAAGGCTTTCATTGTGTTTGATAGTTTACTATCATACGCCTTTGGAATCGATAACGTGGTTCGTGTCTGTCTGTATGTCCGCACGGAGTCTTCTGATCCAAGCTTGGAAACTTGGTTATGTGGTAATTTGAGGCCATGAGAACAATAGTGGCCTAACTCATTTTTTACAATATTGAGTTTATGATTTTTTCCAGTCCAAATTGTTCATTTTGATAGAACCAGAGTGGTCTAAAAGTGATACCACGAATATTCACTCGATGGCAGCATAATTACTGTTACGGATTTTAGCCTGTGATCTAAATTTTAGGTGCCATACCAGCCTAAGTAAGATAGGCCACTATGGTTAAAAAATGAGTTAAGCCATATGGTTCTCATGGCCTCATTTGTGGTCGCTTAATCTGAATGTGGAGACAAATTTGGGATTGCGGTTCACCCAAGGGACCCAAGGGTAACCTAATTTTTTTCCTGAATCGGAGTTTGATACCAAATCCAATTTTTGAAATTTCCGAAGTTCAGGGTTGGTGAGGACGGGGCTAAGGTCACCTACAAAACCGAAATAAAAATCTATTTTTTTATATATATTTTTTTAGTTACATCTTAAGATATAATAAACTGTAGTATTAATAGGAGAATACAATGCTTAACAACGTTTATTGCTCGGTAATACCTCTGACAGTAACAAGTATAGTATAGTAAGAACAGCAAGTGTATTGTCACAGATTATTGGGATTTACAATGGCGTTTAGGAATCACAAATAATATTTGATGTTTCCTATTTCAACATCCTCTTTTAAACATAAATCAATCCCATCTTGGAAGCACAATATATATACATATGTATATATATATACAGGGTATTACAAAAATACAAATAAAGCTTGAAGGGCGTTGAAGTACATCATATAAGGAGTCTATATCATATAAGTGGATATATATATTATAATTGTATATATATATACACACATCAAAAGTGTCTAGGGATCAACATATATTTTTGCAATAACTTTTCTCCTGATTGATATTAATTAAAATTTTCTTTAAGGATTCATCAAATAAAGTGTTTTCGTTTGTCACAGTAACGATAAACCAAGTCACCTTTGCATTAATAAAGAAATTTGCCATTTTCCTAATAAAGGGATTTTTGACATTTGAACCACTAACACAAAAGTTCGAAAAAAAGACTGAAATAACAGTTTTCTCTAAAATTTTATTGGGTAACTTAAACAATTAATAATCCGTATTTCTACCGCGAACACTAACAACACAAGAACATCGGTTTGGCATACTCAAAATGAGTTCATCCAAATCACGCTGTGGAATGGCCGCCCATGTTCGTTGCAACAACAAAAAAAGGTCTTCTTGCGACTGGATACCCTCCATATTCGGCAGAGCTCTTCTCTGTAGCATATCCCATGCATGCTCAATCGGGTTCAAGTCTGGCGACTGAGCAGGCCAGGGCAGGACATTGATGTTAGCTGCGGCGAGAGTCTGTCTTACAACTCTTGCGGTGTGCGGTCGTGCATTATCATGCATTAACTGAAATAAGGGACCGATTTGCACTTGTAGAGGAACGATGACGTCTGATACAATCGTCTCAGCATAAATTTGAGCGTTGAGGTTGCCTCTGATCCAAATCAACTCAGTTCTTCCGCCGATCCAAATACCCGCCCATACCATGATGGTTCCACCACTATAAGGATGGACTTCCTGGCAGGATTTTAATCGCTGTTGGCGTCCAGGGGTTCTCCAGTGTCGTATACGTCTTGTATCCGGTCTCATACCAAAACGAGACTCATCAGAAAAGCACACGAAACGCCATTGTTCTTCTGCCCAATTTCTGTGTTCAAGAGCCCATTGATATCGAATCCTACGATTGTGCATTGCTATAGGTGGTACCCGTAGCGGTCTTCGGGAATGAAGGTTCACTTCATGCAAGCGGTTTCTGACTGTTTGGTCGCTAATTAAGTTCCCTGAAGAGTGATGAAGCCTCACGGCTAACATCATGGCGGTTATTGTTGGAGCTCTTCGAGTTAAGATTTGAATGTATCGGTCTTGTCTCCGTGTGGTGCAGCGATACCGTCCTCCATGGCGCTCAGCCACGGTACCAGTGCTTCGGTATCGTGTCCAAAGTCGACTGATAACACTCTGACTTGTATTCAGAGCTAAAGCCACAGTACGTTGCCGGGAACCAGCTTCTATCATTCCCACGGCTCTGAGCATTTCTTCCCTGCTTAAATGACGTCGCCGCTCCATAATAACGTTGGTTTTAATCAGTAGTAGGGAAACAGTAGCACTAATAATGTCTTCAATGCGTTGTATGTTTTTATAGGGAAAATATTGACAGCTGATTTTCATCTTTTACTCGAATTTGATTCACAGTTCCTGATTCAAATTATGAAATGCACCAAAAAGGATCCATATAAATTTATAAAATCATAAATTTATTACAAAGCCACATCTCAATCTCAAGAAATCCGCATAAAAATGCTTGATCCCTAGACACTTTTGATGTGTGTATATATATATATATATATTTTAATTAATAAGAAACAAACAGTCACACATGTTTATAATTGATACAGAGATATCATTGGTTATAATACCTATAGTTTCCTAAGTAATTCTAATATTAATTTATCCAGTAGCATTGGTCAGCAATATAAACAGCAATATACATTTTTAAGCTCAAACATCACACACATAAGAAATAAAAGTACAGAAGAAAAAGAACAAAACAAAACAAAACAAAAATATATATCAAACACCTTGGATGCCTTGTTTTTATTTAATGCTGACATTTTAAATTGCCATTCATAGGTATTGAATAGGGCTCAGATTTTGTTCTGTAATTTGAGGAATTGGATATATGTAAATTTCTCCTTCATTCCCTATAGAGCAGCATGATCCATACTCCGTACTAATATTATAAATGCGAAAGTGTGTGTGTGTACTCCTGTCTATCTATTACCTCTTTCACGCTTAAACCACTGAACCGATTTGAATGAAATTTGATATAGAGATAGATTGAGTCCCGGGAAAGGACAGCGTATTTTATATTCTAGCCCCCACTGGCATGAAAACCGCGATATGATATATACAATAGCTCGATTTTATCACTCTGAATTGTCAAATAAGTATGAAGTTTCATACTTAAATACTCTGTAAATAGTCTGTTAAATTTATTGATGTGACATTGAAATAATTAATGTTTTATAGAAATATTATATTGCATGCCGATAAGGCAGAATATGGCTGTGCTGTATTAAAATGTATCTGTGTAACAATTTTGCAACCTGTATTCGCAATAAAGATGATTTGAATGAAATTGGAAAGGTTGTTGACTTTTCAATATATTGGACGAAACATAGTAATATTTTATTTTATCGTATTATAATAATAAGTTTCTATCTAGGACGTCCACGTGGCAGCTTTATTGCAAGGAAAATGCATTTTTTTACAATAGATGTCGTTAGGTTCGCTTAAACGTGATTCACGTAAGTTGATGTTACCCCACCTGATGTTAAGTGATGGTGAAGTCCAAACGTGAAGATAGCTAGCTATATACGATTGGAATTATTTGGAATTATTATGTTTATTTTTATATTATATTATTATTATGGTTTGCTGTTGGTTAATATTTATGTAATTGAATAATTAATGCAATGATTATGATCCTTGTTTCGTAGAAATAAATGAATTAAAAAAACGACGCGTTGCACTCCAGGAGTGCCGGCAGAAGTCAAAAATTGGATATTAACGTTGTGCATTTTTGATATTTTTAGTGTAAGAAATTTTCACTTCAATATCAACTTACATTAATCACATCGCACCTAGCGACATCTATTGTAAAAAAAAACATTTTCTTCGCAATATAGCTGCCACCTGGACGTCCTAGATAGAAACTTATTATTATAATACGATAAAATAAAATATTACTATTAGTCGGAGAGCCCACTGCGAAATATCTACCCGAATCGGACTTACGGACAAATCGTGTACGATTCGATGGGGAATGTGGTCGTGATAGGGTTGCCGGACATGATAAACCCTGTATCTTGACCGAAGGGTCGAAAAAAGGGCCACTTCCGGTCAATTTTTCGGGAGCCTGCTACCCGGATAAAACTTACAATCAAAATTAGTGCCAATCGATAGGGGATGTTGAGCACTTTAAGGAAAAATCGGGTTGCCACCCCCCACCCTGTCAGGGGTTGCGGCAGCCACCCTTAAGTGTGACCCATTTTCCTATTGCTCTACCCGGATCGAACTTACGATTTTTTTTTTCCAAATCGAAGCTTGAACTTTCCCCAACACGAAAAAATAGGGTTGCCACTTCTGACCTTGACCAGAACAGCCGTCAGCCAGCCCCGAGTTACCCAATTTCGAGGTTCCAATTTCGATCGCAATTTAACTACCCGCATCGAACTTACGATTTCTTTTTTTTTTAAATCGAAGCTTGAATTTCCCCGAACACAAAAAAACGAGGTTGCCAACTTTGGCCTTGACTGAAAATTTTTCTGCCAGTGAATTATGGCGTCAATATTAATTTATTTTATTTTGGAGCAGATCGAAGCGTTGAGATCGTGGCAACAGTGTAACGACAGCAGCTGCTACGTCCTCATGTATTATGGGGTCTTTTCAAAATTCCCAGGTAGAAGGGATCTATCTGTTTTCGGTCTAGCAAAAAAAAAATTGCCGGGTTATTGAAATAGAAGTAGATATGTGTCGTTACGCGTTTTCTAAATAACACAACGAAACGTTACCGGCGTTCTCACAACGTTGTCGAAAACGTCTATTTTAAAACGATCTATTTTACAACCACCACGCAAAGTCAATATGTTCAAAAAACAGTTTATTTTGTAAAGGTTCGTTTTTCGATTAAGACGATCTATTTCACAACCACCATACAAAGTCATTTTGTTATAAAACAGTTTTTTTAAAGGTTCGCTTTTCGATTGAGACGATTTATTTCACAACTATCACACCAATTCAATATGTTTTTAAACAGTTTGTTTTTATAAAGGTTCGATTTTTGATTGAGTAAATTTGACGTTGTTTGAGGTTATCAACCCTTCTATTTGTTATTGTTTACTAATGATTTGATTTTAAACTCAAATTAGCTCATTGCTACAAAAAAAAGTGTTACAATACTACCATTCTTTACGTTGTCACTTCTCGTGAAGATATCAAAAAAACGCCACAGCAAGCAACGCCCTGTGTCATGTTATTGTACAATGTGGCGACGACAACGGGAGAGAGAAATTTAGCGTTGTGAGAAATAGATCGTTGTGGGAAATAGATCGTTGTCAATGTCACCCATAACGTTTGCGTTGTGGCTCAGCGATAACGTTGTGAAAACGATTTATGCTATATAACGCCCACTCCTAAATAGAAGACAGTCGTAGTCTATCGGTCCTCGCTGTGAGTCGACGCTCCGCATCATAGCGAATGGTTTTTTTCCGTGTGTTCATAATAAAACTGTTTGTTCATGTCATACAAACCCATGTTTTTCAATCCACGCCTCTACCAACCTGCCCAAAGATTGTTCATTCCTTAATGAAATAAAAAAAAAAAAAAAACTGATTTTCTAATGTTTTTTCATGATTCGTTTCGATCTGCTCCAAAATAAAATAAATTAATATTGACGCCATAATTCACTGGCAGAAAAATTTTCAGTCAAGGCCAAAGTTGGCAACCTCGTTTTTTTGTGTTCGGGGAAATTCAAGCTTCGATTTAAAAAAAAAAGAAATCGTAAGTTCGATGCGGGTAGTTAAATTGCGATCGAAATTGGAACCTCGAAATTGGGTAACTCGGGGCTGGCTGACGGCTGTTCTGGTCAAGGTCAGAAGTGGCAACCCTATTTTTTCGTGTTGGGGAAAGTTCAAGCTTCGATTTGGAAAAAAAAAAATCGTAAGTTCGATCCGGGTAGAGCAATAGGAAAATGGGTCACACTTAAGGGTGGCTGCCGCAACCCCTGACAGGGTGGGGGGTGGCAACCCGATTTTTCCTTAAAGTGCTCAACATCCCCTATCGATTGGCACTAATTTTGATTGTAAGTTTTATCCGGGTAGCAGGCTCCCGAAAAATTGACCGGAAGTGGCCCTTTTTTCGACCCTTCGGTCAAGATACAGGGTTTATCATGTCCGGCAACCCTATCACGACCACATTCCCCATCGAATCGTACACGATTTGTCCGTAAGTCCGATTCGGGTAGATATTTCGCAGTGGGCTCTTGGACTATATGTTTCGTCCAATATATTGAAAGTCAACAACCTTTCCAATTTTATTGTTTTCGTCTTAAGATCAGGACACGTGGCCTGTGATGCGATCAGCCCACGTATCATGACGCGAGTTTAACATTTTTAACCATACAAAAAAAAGTGTACAACACCACTAAACAAGTTTTCACTTCAAAAATAAATTTTTAATTGAAGCTGCGAACAAAAGCTAGTATTACATGTAGCAAATACAAGTAACCATGTGAAATATGAGCATAAAAGAGCCCGTTGACAGACGGAGGATCCCCTAGGATACCGATTCCTAAATACTAGCGGGTATACAGCGAATTATTCATGATAAAGGAAATGAAAAATGTCTGAATCACAGCATCCAATTTTCCCGCCTCTCCAAATACGTATCTGAAGGATTGACCTTTTGCATCTTTATGTATAATACCAATCTGTTTGCATATTTTAATAATTATTATATGCATACATACTATCTATTTACATATTTTAATATTATATTTACACGGACGACCTCCGTGGCTGAGTGGTTTGTACGCCAGGTTTCATGGTGACGCCGACTCGAGAGGTCCCGGGTTCGAGTCCCGCTGAGGACAGATGTTTGTGTGATAAATACGAGCATTTCTACTCCAGTCATGGATGTTTAATGTGTATTTCTATATAAATATACTTAAATATGTACAGTATATGTATTCTGTCCGTTACCGTAGTAATAACACAAGTTAGTGTTGGATTTTTTTTTATACACACACATCTTTACGTGCCGTATCCCAAACCAAGTCTTCTTCTTAGTCGCTATCTTCATTGCTGAAGGTCGTGTCTAACTTGAAATGATGACCACCTGATGTACTATGCCTCTCCACGCACTCTTGTCCTCGGCAGTCTTTATAGCCTTGGTTATTGATAGGCCAGTGAGCGACTTTACTAGGTCTGACCAGCGGGTAGGAACCGACCGCGTCATCTTCTCCCGTCGACCTGGCCAACCACCATCAGCTTCTCTAGGCTGTCAGGGTTTCTGCGAGCGATGTGTCCGAAATACTTTAGTATGCGCTGGTAACAGATAGTGGGCAACCTTGTGGTGATGCCGAGCTCCTCAAGTATGGACACGTTGGTCCGCCGTGCAATCCATGGAATCCTTAGCATCCGCCTCCAACACCACATCTCAAAAGCGTCGATCCTTGCCCTTTCGCTCTGTCTTATCGTCCAGGATTCAGCGCCATATAAAGAAAATCGAGAAGACCAATGTGCGCACCAGCCTGACTTTGGTTTTGCGGGATATGTTTCAGTCTTTCCATATCCTAGTGAGTTTAGTCATCGCTGCTTTGGACATTTGGATTCTTCTAGATATCTCTCCCTCGCTGCCACCACGCTACTGAGAAGAGAGCCCAGGTATACGATATGTTCAACAAATTCCAGGTTTCGGAGTTCATTGGAGCGAATTAGTGTACCAGGTCTGTCTTCCACCAACACGTTGGTCTTCGCCTTGTTAATGGTGAGGCCAACCAATTCACTCTCTCTTTCCACTCTAGAAATGAGTTCAGCCATTTCTTGCTCGGACGTTGCGAACAGTGTGGTGTCATCTGCATATCGCAGGTTACTAATTTTTCTGCCACCAATGGACACTCCACCTTCCCAACCATCCAAAGCTCGTCGCATAATATATTCCCCATAGACGTTGAAGAAGATCGGCGACAGTATACACCCCTGTCTAACACCTTTCTGCGGCTTAAAGGGCAAACCAAGTAGCCAGAGAGAACTTA
The DNA here is from genome assembly GCA_902850365.2 of Chilo suppressalis. Classification (NCBI taxonomy): domain Eukaryota; kingdom Metazoa; phylum Arthropoda; class Insecta; order Lepidoptera; family Crambidae; genus Chilo; species Chilo suppressalis. Next base: position 4,257,252 of record OU963904.1, on the reverse strand, counting down.
AAAATATTTCGTTTCCTTATCTATATACATTTATAGCCCTTTTCATACACGCTCGCCAGTTTTTTCGTCCTCTAACAGCAGCTGACTTTATTGAAAATTGTAAATGATCTTTATTTCAGATACTAATTTTGATATTTGTTTCTTAGGTTTTCACGCACATGACTCATTAAATAAAACTAGTTTTAACGGATCAATGCACGAAATTTAATAAATAAATTTCCTTTTCAGGTCTGCATCGTCAGAATAAATTAATAATAAATAATAAATTCTGACGATGCAGATTTGAAAAGGCTGCGAAACATCAATAAATAAATAAATTTCGTGCATTAACCCGTTAAAACTAGTTTTATTTAGTAATTTTGATATTGTGGTAAACTTAAAAAAAATTACAAAGGAAAAAGGTAAAAAAAAAAGCATTACAAAGGTATGGCAAAAAATTTCAATACAACTTAAAAGTTAATAAAATTATGAAACGTTAGTGATTACTTTCTCTGTGATTATTAATTTAAAGATAAAAACATTTCTTACTTATGTTTTTATTTTTAAGCATTTAACTGCTAAATGTTTAAATCTAAAGAAAAGTTTTACTAGAAAAAAATCCACGCGGACCAAGCAGCGGACGGGACTCGAACCCGCACCCTTCGCAATACCTGTAGTGCATTCGCCCGGATTGGGAAGGGTGCGGGTTCGAGTCCCATCCGCTGCATGGTCCGCGTGGATTTTTTTCTAGTAAAACTTTTTCTTTTCTTTGATGATGATGATGATGCTGATGATGAAAACTTTTCTTTACATTTCTTACTTGTTTCTTAGGTTTTCACGCACATCACTCATTAAATAAAAGAAGTTTCAACGATATATATATTATGCACTGATTTTATTTATTTATTGACGTTTCGCATCCTTAACAGGATGCTTCGTCTGAAACGTCAATCTAATATATAAAATTCTCGTGTCGCGGTGTTTGTGGTTAAACTCCTCCGAAACGGCTCGACCGATTTTCGTGAAATTTTATATGCATATTCAGTAGGTCTGAAAATCGGTTGTAATCTATTTTTCATCCCCCTAAATGTTAAGGGTAATCCAACCCTATTTTTTTTTTAATTTTGTTTTATGTTACATCATACAAAAATACATACAACCCTAAATTTTTACCCTTCTACCACCAACCCCTATTTTTTTATGGCGGTACGAAGTTCGCTGGGTCAGCTAGTCTTATATATAAAATTCTCGTGTCACAATGTTAGTTACCATACTCCTCCGAAACGGCCTGACCGATTTTTATGAAATTTTATATGCTTATTCCGTGGGTCTGAGAATCGGCTACTATCTATTTTTCATATCCTTAAGTGATAATGGTTGTCCACCTGTAACGTAGTGTTCTGAAACCTACAATGCGCCTTCGCGCCAAAATTCAAACTATTGGGTATTGTAACGTAGTGTTCACTGTTCCTGGGATTATCCCAGGAAATTGATAGACGTTACATAACCCAAAAAATTTTTTTGTACAATATTTTTTTTTATAATGTGGTATTAAAAAATATATACAACCCTAAATTTTCTCTTCGCTGGGTCAGCTAGTAAATAAATAAAATCAGTGCATCTATACCGTCGAAACTTGTTTTATTTAATAATTTCTTACGTTTCCAATTTGGCAGCCTACGCCTTTGGCTGTATACAGTTCAGTTTCAATTGTTGTTTAGATTTATTAGTCTCATCTTGAATCGAACTGGGACACGATTACACGAAACAGAAACAAAATGCGACACTTGCCAGATGCCTCGAGCATAATACCCTTTGTTCCCATCTCCCATACGCGTAGCATTTGGTTGTAATGGGTTCACAAATATTTTAACGGTTAAGTTTCGCAACAATAAAGCTGGAAAATACTACAAGCCACTGGAGTGTTTACTTAAGGATTCAGGTAATTGGTGTGAGTGTAAAAAATAATAATTTATTTTTTTATAATGGCCATGGCCAAAAAGCGGATAAACTGTACTTCCAGGGCCCAAGAGTAAATACTTCACAGTTTTGTTGGTTGCAACTTCGCATTTTTGGAGTTTACTCCTTAAGAATCGATTTGCATATATAAGGGGCCCGGTATGAGAAAAATATGAGGAGTGAAATCTATCGATGAATGACCTCGTTACGTTTTTACTGTCTACGCTGTAGCAGCCGTAGTGTTACACCGTAGCACAGTATCGTAGAGTAACTTTATTTATGCACATCTGAAATTGACTATTGTAAAAAGTTTAATGTAAAATATTTCGTCGATTAGTTATAATAAATGTATATGAAATGAATAAATATATATTTATATATGTATATTATTTCCCCTTTCATACAGTATCAATCTTTTTTAAGTTAAATAAACTCTTTTTGCGTCTGGTTAGACTATCGAACTTAAGAAGTAAACTCCAGTCGTGCGTCGGAGCTGACACACACATTTTTTTTTGTTGAAAAGGTTTCTGTTAACCACATTTTTAAACAAAGTGTCCAAACTTATGCACCTCGTATGGAGACTTTGCATAGAGACTTTATTAACAAGGAACTTTTCATCAAAAAATAGTAAAGTGTCAATTCTTGGGCCCTGGAAGTACAGTTTTACCCAAAAAGCAATTACACAATGGCGAATGGAAACCATTACGTATTGGAGAATTGACGATTGATCAAGAGAGGACCAACTCGAGCCTTCAGTAGCAAGAAGCTTGACATAACAGAAAAGAATATTCACCCATCCAATGACGAGCCATTAATGCCATTATCATCATCATAATCAGCCTATTAATGTCCCCACTGCTGCGGCACAGGCCTTCCCTATGGATGGAATAGGGAGATTGGGCCATGACTCACCACGCGGACCCAGCGCGGAAAGGTGGGTGCTAACAACTGCAGATGAAGTCGGGACTAACAGCTTAACGTGCCTTCCAAAGCATGGAGGTACCCGAGATAGTAAATTTTTGGTCACCCATTCAATGACCGACCACTGCGAAAGTTGCTTAACTTCAACGATCGCAGCCGAACAAGCTAACCACTTGCGCCATCATGCTCTTCTAGTGTGAAGTGAACCATTATACAGCCTAATTGGTAAATGGCGCGGTAGTTGTCTAATTAGCGTTAACATTGTCCCGTGGATGGCAATTACGTGCACTTATTTATTGATTAATGAAGTTTCGCACCCTTTTCAGGCTGCGTCATGAGAATTATGATTTTATTTACTTTGTCGAGCTACCTTCGAAAGACTTTTATTGAGCGTTCGGATATTTCATTGGAAGATTTTTAAAACTTTATTGTCATGTACCTATGAATTTAATAGATAATTTTACTATTTTGTTTAATTCTTGTTAAAATTTTGAGTTTATTTATTTGACCCTAACTACGGTAAACTACCACTAGCTCCAAAATTGGGAGACCTTTCTGAAGAAAAACTGAACTGAAACAGAAGAACTGGCGAAACAAACTCACAGAGGCTTTCTGTCTCCTTCTTATGTTAAATCATGCAAACAAAAATGACTAATAGTATCTGTTGGTTTTGCAGTATGTTCGGGGTTGGGATTTTAGCTGTTGTATCAACAAAAGTCTTTCGAAGGTATCTCGACGAAGTAAATATAATCATAATTACAAACAACAAACAAACAAAATAAGTTTATTTGACACAGTAGGCTTAAAATAGGTAGGTACATTTTCAATTTACATGCAATTATTTAAATGAATATCTATAAGTAACAATAGAAAATAAAATGTAGTACAAAAAACAAAAAAGAGGTAAATAATGCAAACTTGGTAGAAAGTGCCTGCCTGCGCCAAATAGGATCAAAGTTCAGCATTGTGTCAGCTCAAAGAGCTGACGAAGGTTTTCAACTAGACCCTGGGCTATAAACTAAACCCCAGCCCCCAATGTATATCCAAAACACGTTTCCTCGATGTCAATTCTGACGACGCAGCCTGAAAAGGATGCGAAACGTCATAAATAAATAAACCAGTGCATCTACACCCTTGAAACTTGTTTTATTTAATGAGTGGTGTGCGTGAAAACCTAAGAAACAAATACGTGCATTTCTACATTCGATCGGCGCCATACGTCAGTGCCATTGCCAGTGAACTAACGATTAATTAGCCGACGAGCAACGAGTACCCGCAAACCAATATGTGGCGTAGGGTGGCTATACGTTTCAACTGTACGTTATTTTATTTTTTTTGACAAATATTGATAAATTAAATTTTATCGTACCTGGCTTTACACATCCACAAAGCTAATAAATAACAGGAAAACTTGAAACAAAATAAAAGCTACATATCTTTTAAAGAGAGCAATTAGCAATCCATGGATTCACCGTGCGGGTGCCGGGTCCATCGTGTGGGAGAGAGAAAAGTTTAAGAAGGCCCCTGTACGCGATGTAAGTTGGCGCGGGGACCAAGGACTTTCGGGATGCGGCAGGCGTGCGTGTGCTTGCGTCGGCTAAGGCTTAGCAACTAACTCATGCAACCGTTTACTCAATCAACAGAATCAAAGACAGGTGAAATTCAATAGAAGGCGCATTCACACACATACTCATACCCTACGGCATATTTATTAAACTATAAGGAAAAAATACGCAACAAGTAATTAATTCAATTAACAAATATTGAAATGTATGTTTCAAAATAAAATGACAAAGGAGATTGCTCAAATTGGCCCAAATGCACAAAAAATATTGAAATACATGGTAATTCTTGGCGTAATTTATAATTTAATTTACAGTCATTAGATTTCAACGGACACTTTTGTATCATATATTTACTTTAAAAAGGACTTTTCATTTTACCGGTTTGGAAAACATACGAATCATTTTTAATGGCTATGGGTGTAGTAACATTCAGTCAAAGACTGATCGAAGTTGTTTACATAAAAACAAATCTATTTTGTAAAGATCGATAAAATAAATCATTTTTTTTATTACACTGTGGTAATAATATCCACAACTATATTATCATTATCACTAGATGCAAATGTGCTCAGACAATTATTATAGATGGTAGGCGACATCATAAAGTCTATTGCCATACATTTTTCGCCAAACACCTCCATAAACACATTATAATCTGTATATATGTTAGACTTTAAGGTATCTATCTATGGGCCTACGTAGCCTGACTATAAATTAATAAATAAATAAAATTATAAGGTGTGATACACTAAAAATCTAAAATATGGTTATCTTAAAAACATAACAAAAATAATGGAGCTACTGAATAATAATAAAGGCTATAGAACCTAAATCTCTTAGCTTTCTTTGGTTAACGAGAGTTTAAAAATTCTCTCTAATCTGTGGCTCATTCACAATCATCACACAGTTTCTGTCACAGAGTACCTGATTATAACCGGAAATGACACCTGATTTTAAAAGTTACTCTTATGCATTAACTTTAAAAACAGGCAACTATCTGTTAATCTACATGCTCTATATACCTGAATCTAATCCATAATTTCGGTACTTGGCTTGATTTCCCTAGTTTACTATATAACGTATTTGTTTTTTATTATTTTAATATGTTCAGTGTATATGGTTTAAAGAAGTTCTCAGGGGTGTCCGTCAATAATATTCGTTTCTACAGTAATTTATATATAATTTCGAATCTAGGAAACAATTTTTCATGATTATTGGTCTTTAGGCCAAACATGTATGGAAGCTGAGCAATCTCCTTTAGTTTTTTTATAAATATTATATATTTTAGGGTTTTATATAAAGGTGCGCGTCGCGTCATCTACAGACCGTTTGAGATGCGCATCAACGCTCACCTTTACTGCTCAAGAAGCCCGCCATTATTAGGAACATTTGATAGGAGCCTGATGCAGCCTTAGTTACTCGTTCCAAAATTAAACTTACTGCAGTTCTCGACAGGCCGAGGTCTTTTAGAAGGTTATTGAGAGATTTTGCTGGTATACCTCTCGCTCCCACAACTTATATTTCTTAGAATACAATGTAAGTAAGTACTTTAAAACAGAAAATCTAGATAGTAACAGCGTTTAATACATTGTGTTGTGTTAACATTAATTTATTAATTGCTCAATCGTGATTTCGTGATGTTACTACCACAGAAATAAATCAATTCCTGTGGTTACTTACTTAGTAGATAATTTAAACTGAACACAGAAAATACTTTTTGACACTTTCTATAATTGTTTTTTTTTTTCAAAAATGGTCGTTTTTTTACTAAACTGCGAAATTGCGAGCAGTACATACATAAAATAATTTCATTTAAGTTTTCAATAGGTTTAAAATACATAATTAAAAATAATAATTGAAAAAGAATGTAATTGGCACCAATCTAATGCCGGCACTACATCAACAGCCTATCCTAGTCCACTGCTGGACATAGACCTCTCCAATTGGACGCCACTCATATCGAACTTGGGCTACTCGCATCCAGCTCTTGCCTACCTTGCGCAAATCGTCACTCCATCGTGCCTAAGGACGTCCTACACTACGTTTGTCTAGACGCGGTCTTCACTCCAGAACTCGTCTACCCCAACGGTTATCGGTTCTTCGGCAAATAAGGCCAGCCCATATATCCTGACAATTCAGTTTATGGTACCTACCTAGTTGGTTCGAAACATCATTTCACAAAATTTGATTCTCAACGTTTACACATCCAATTATACGGAGAGACCCCTTTCACGAACTTCTGTGGCACGCAATCTAGATTGCCTTATGAATTTCAACTCTTAGGAGATGTCGGAACAACTGTTTCCATCCGCTAAAATAATTGCGTATACTATATTAACTGAGCACAGAGCGTCGTATTCAATCTTTAATCTTATCTTACGTTTAATTATTATGTGGATGTAATCTATACTAGTCCCAGGCTGCATTTGTGTGATTTTGTTACAAAACCCCGCAAAACCACTCTTTAAGAAACACCAACAAATTACAAGTTATTAATACACGGACTAGTTATGGGAGGAAAACAATATGGCTCACCAGACAGGCGCGGTCCGAAGGGGGGGGTCACAGGGGACATGACCCCCCCCAAAATCTAAGGTCAAATTGAAAAATCTTGTGTCAAAAAGTGTCTTGTGGAATAATGTTTATTTTATTCCAGATACCTATTTTTTATTAGTGTAGTGGGTGAGCCCCTCCAAAATTTCAGGCTGCGACCGCACCTGTCACCAGGTACTCCAGATCTTCGATTATCCTAGTTTTTATAGTTTTCCCTTTATGTGGCCATTAAACCCTAACTCTGTAGCAAATTTCAGCTCTCTGAGTTTATGGGAAGTACTAGTTCTATTCTGATGATCATGAGTGAGTGAGTGTCATAAATGCGAAACTTTGCTTTCGCTTAACTTCGGAACTAAATGACCTACAGACTTGAAATTTTGGATTTTAAGTAAGTTATTATAGCTTACTGGATGACGAAAATTTATGCGTTCTGGTCTTATCCAGAGGTTCTCAAATAGACACTGCCGTGCCCCCCGATTATCTGAGGGAGTACAACTGTTTAACGAGCTACCAGATGAAATTAAAAAACTGCGATTGTAAAAATGCATTTATAAGAAAATTAATAGACTATATCACACATAACTTTAGAATTGTATAATAGGAAAATTCAAACAATATTGTTTTCACAACGATGCAATAAGCACAATAATGTAATTGTTTGTATACTAAACCGATACTGCAGAAGCGGTCACAAAGTAATATTAAAATGTGAAAATTGTAAATCTCATTATGTAAACTGTATCTTTTTATGAGAAATAAAGTCTTTGCATTTAAAAAGTAGCACGCGACGGCCGCGCCCGTTTCTTGAATGAAATAAGTAGACACTTGAAATTATTACAGCATTAAAATGTGAATTATTGGGGTCGCTATCACTTAGATCAACTAAGACTAAAGGGATTTCAAATACATGAAACGTATATGACTTGTTTTGCGCGAATTTTAAATATTATATTATGGAATGAGACTACGTTTTCAAGACCTATTCGGATTTGTCAATTTTTTTTTGTCACACTTCTCTACTGAGGATATCAGGAACTTTGTATAGTTTATTGATCATCATCATCATTAGCATATTAATGTCCCCACTGCTGGGGCACAGGCCTTCCCTATGGATGGAATAAGAAGATTGGGCTATGACCCACCACGCGGGCCCAGTGCGGATTGGCGGGTGCTAACGACTGCAGAAGCAGCCGAGACCAAAGGCTTAACGTGTCTTCCGATGCACAGAGGAACTCGAGATAGAAGATTTTTGGTCACCCATCCACTGACCCACCACTGCGAAAGTTGCTTAACTTCAACGATCGCAGCCGAACGCGCTAACCACCCGCGCCATCGAGCTCCTCGAGTTTATTGCTCATTCATTACATTTCTATCATTTAAGCCTAAAAAATCTAGCACACTCCCATGCTGCATATTACACGGTGTATTGGACAATATTTTCTATCCGCTTATTCTACCGTTCCTTAAATTATTTGCTATTACAGTAAAAAGATGGATTCAGCGTAATTTAATTTCGAGGATCTCCTACATTACTGTTCATATGACCGCGTAGTGCATCTAGTATGACCTGCCCTCCATATAAGAATATATATATATATATATATATATATATATATATATATATCCATTAGGAAGACCATAGATAAATGATTTTGAAGCGAGACCAATCATTCATCTATGAGGAAGACGTATGTCTACATTAGAATAAGGATTATATGGATAATATTCGGCGTCGTCCTAATTGACAACGACCGTACGATGGACTCGATCCCTTTGTGCGATGAGTTCAAATATAAAGATTTCTTCAAAAGTGTCTTTATACACCTCCTAAGTCGTCGTACGAACCTGTGTACAGTTTTTCATCGCACGATGAGATCGTATCGTGTCATCGCACAATCATTGCCAATTAGGACGACGCCTCAAACATTGTTTGTTCGTCATCTGTAGGAACCTCAACAACATAAGCCATGGTCTGGGACATGGGACGCCACCCGGCCATTGTCCGCCTGCATCCAGTACGACCCGAGCCAAAAACAAATCATAGGTGAGTTCGCTTATCCTTCTTTAAAGGACAATTCCGAGATGGGTGGCAGACAACAACAAATACGGTTGTGTTTGCTTTTTCAAGCACGGCGATATGACGCGACTGCACATTGAAATAAACATCCAGAAATGAAAGTTTATTTGCATGAAACATAGTTTGTTACAGCTGGTAAATAATATAAAAAGTTCCATATGTTTCGCCCTTGGAAGAGCATACAAAATACTAATAAATGATCTGAAAATTCAAATTTTGAAATTGATTCTGAAAATTGAGTAATAGTTGCATTCTAATAATTACCTATATAATTCATGTCAAATTTTCTAATTCAATAGCCATTTCTTCATTATGTCAACATAATTACAATAATTATTAAATATAATAACTATACATTATATTACACATAATAATTATACAATACATGTCAATTTTTTGACGTGACAACGTCTTAAATTAGGTTGCGGCTGGGAGTCACTTATGAAAAAGTGTAACGCTCGGTAACGTTACGATGAGTCTCTCGTGTTAAGTTTAAGTTTACATGTACAATGTTTTAGTAAACAAAATATATTTCTATAGTTAAAATTTGTGCAATTCTTATTTTCATTCAATTCCTTGTTCCTATTGTGCAATTTAATTATATTCATATCAATAAATATTCTACCGAGAAAAAGACGTTGTCACGTAAAATCTTCGCCCGTAAAACCGACTTTACAGGCAACCATTTTTTTAAGTCAATAGCCATTTCTTCATTATGTCAACAAAATTACAATTATAAATTCATAATAAAAAAAACATTTACTTATTAACCATTCCTGTAACTTTTGACGTGACAACGTCTTAAATTAGGTTGCGGCTGGGAGTCACTTATGAAAAAGTGTAACGCTCGGTAACGTTACGATGAGTCTCTCGTGTTAAGTTTAAGTTTACATGTACAATGTTTTAGTAAACAAAATATATTTCTATAGTTAAAATTTGTGCAATTCTTATTTTCATTCAATTCCTTGTTCCTATTGTGCAATTTAATTATATTCATATCAATAAATATTCTACCGAGAAAAAGACGTTGTCACGTAAAATCTTCGCCCGTAAAACCGACTTTACAGGCAACCATTTTTTTTGCCATTAATTTTATAGTTCCGTGCTTCAATTGATTTGGAATTCTATTGTATACCTTAATGCACATCGATCAAAGCTTCGCACCAAACGTTTGGGTGCGAAGCTTTGATCGAGCCTGTAAAAAGAGCGTTCAAAGGAGCTTGTATCTGGGCAGCTTGAGGAATGAATCTCCTGTAAAAATTAAGCATTCCCAAGAATCTTCTAAGCTGCTTGGCTGTTTTTGGTGCTGGAAACTCCTTGATGGCTTGGACCTTACTTAGCTTTGGAGTCGGGGTGTGCCAACAATGTTGTGAATAAATATGTAGTGGGTTCCCCACACACATGTTATAAGAGCTTTTCTGGTACACCGAGGTTTTTGGTGCAAAGTCCAAACACAGGTACAGATCAGTGTTAATCTAAAAAAGGGAGTTTTCTAAGACGGACTCAGCTCTCACTCAATTAATCATAATGACATAATGAACACCTTGGTGCAATGAAATACCGCGATCATTTTATTTTTTTTATGTTAAAAGGGTGGGTAACCACATGTGGGCCGCCTAATGGTAAGCGACCACCTATAAACGCTTGCGGTACCAAAGCTATCACTCGCTCCGTTGCCTACCCTAACCCCAAACCCTACCCTGTGGAACCCTGGAACCTTACCCACCAACAGAAACACAACACCACCAAATGTAGTGTTATTTTGTAGTGGTATGGTAGTGGATCTTCTGTAAGTTGGAGGACTTGGAGGTTACTTCCCCAAACGGGCGCTCCAATTCGAGCGAAAAATCCGTTATGCCCTTTAGACCAGGGTCGATAATTTTTGATACCAAAAAAAATATAGTACGATGAAACCCATTGGAAAAGGTAGAGAATATAACAAAAATGAAAGGAAAAATAAATTACGGGCGATCTGAGGTCGGGAAGGGGGAGGGGGTGATATTTTAAGAGTAAAAAACGGTTAATCTCGATTTCCGGTAAAACTGCAAGCCCTATGAAAAAAAGTTAAATGGCAAACTTGTAGGTAATAAAAAGATCTACAACTTTTGTATCGACACTTTTTTCAAAAAATGTTTTACTCGTCGTACTCTTGGCACGGAATCCTAATAAACTATCAAGCTAGTCTTAGATCATAAAACCTTTTTTTTTAAGCATGTAACTGCTCGATCTTTAAATCTAAAGAAAATATTACTAGAAAGAAATCCACGCGGACCAGGCAGCAGACGGGACTCCAAACCTTACTCCCCAAGAAAGATACATCATCAAGAGGCAGAGTATTTTACAGTGATCTTTTATAAGGTGGAAACTACTGAGTACTTCCATAAACAGATGCTTCAATACGATTAAAAAAAAACGACGGGTTGCGCTCCGGGAGTGCCGGCAGAAGTGAAAACTTGAATATTAACGTTGTGCATTTTTGATATTTTGGAATGGTTAGGGAATAATTTTGCACGAATTGCTTTGATTATCAGTATAAAAGTACTATCATGTATGTGGTAGAATACAATATTTATTTATTGCGCTATCGTACACAAACATGACAATTTAGATTACATTAAAAAAGTTTGTCTCAGAAAAATCAACTTACATGAATCACGTTTAAGCGCACTTAGCGACATCTATTGTAAAGAAATCAACTTACATGAATCACATTTAAGCGCACCTAGCGACATCTATTGTAAAAAAATGCATTTTCTTCGCAATAAAACTGCCACGTGGACATCCTAGATAGAGACTTATTATAATAAAACGATAAAATAAAATATTACTAGGTGTGAGCGTTCTAAAGACGAACCGGTTTCAAGGACAGTTTTGTGTTCCGCGACGATAGAACTGTTTTACAATCAAAATCAAAACAGTCTTAGTCGAACAACTAGTCCTCGGATTGTCTGCACGCCAATATGTACTTTATATGAAGCAAATACAGTCTATAATAGAACGCAATGATATGAGGCCGTTTCGTTCTATGATAATTAAGCTTTGATTTTACAATAATATAATCTTTATTATTGAACATTTAAAGTCGATTATCGTATAACACAACATTTATTTCGATGTTTCGTCGTCTCGTTCGCAGCAACGAAACGAACGTTAACAAGATTTCATTTAGTTCAGTTTCGTTGCGTTACATTCGTTCGTCCGTCGCGTGTCGTTTCGTTGCGTCACCCGGCCGCAATCAAAACGAGTTGCGAACGAGAACCGTTTCGAGGACTAGTTTTCGTTTAAGAAAAAACGGTTGCGTTTCGTCCTCAGAAAATTTGAGAACGACCCACCGCTAACTATTACTATGTTTCGTCCAATATATTGAAAGTCAACAACCTTTCCAATTTCATTGTGTGTCATGATGCGATCAGCCCACATACAAAAAAAAGTGTACAACGCCGCTCAAGAAGTTTTCACTTCAAAAATCTACTATGAACCCCATCTTCTACCCCGTGTCTAATCTGTACCCGTGGCGCCTTCGGACTAACAGTATTCTTGTAATACCAAAATCATCACTAGCACATTATCGATCCTGTAAAATACCTTTGCGTGCGAACCTTATGAAGTCACGTACTGCGCGTCTTTATAGGCATTAGAGAAAGTAATCACTATGTTTATGGGTACTTGCTCCCGCGTAGAATTTAATGTGGAATTAACTCCCTATTGAAGTTTTCCCTTAGAAACGCGGAACTTACTGCATGATTCTCAAAAAATTGCATATAGAACTTTGCTGGAACGGTAACGTAGGGATGAAACGATACCATCTAGGTATCGATACTTTTACTCGATACTGTATCTGTCATAAAGTATCGATGCCTACTCGGTATCGAATGAAAATTATCGATAAATGTTGACAAACGATTTTACAATTCCAAATTCTATCACAGTTTTAATTTAACTGACTTTGAGTGACCGATCGAGTACCGATACAAGTACTTACTTCACGATACTACTTGTTATTCAATTCTAAAGTATCGATGCCAAAAGTACTTGGTATCGAAAGAAGAGTATCGAGTAATTACTCGTATTTACTCGTATCGTTTCATCCCTACGGCAACGTGCAAGTGATATCCCTAGCTTGCAGTAATGCCGGAGTCCAAATGCAAAGCTAAGAGTGCCACCTTCAAAATTAAAACAGAAAATTAATAAGCAAGTCTAGGAAATATTAAACTATACTGAATATTGCATGCGATAATCAGATTCGCAGTGTACCTAATAAGAGATTGTGTAGTTTAAAGCGCTGTCTCTCAGAATAATGAGAGCGCTGCGCTGTCTCGATATCGCAGGCTGATTTATTGTGTAATTTAATTGTAATAAGGGTCTTAGATCTAGCCGCTTTTATCTTGAGATCAAATATGCTGGATTGCAAATATTATGATGTAAAAAATTACAGAAGTAGTCATACATACAAAAATATATCTTTTCAGGTAGCGAGAACTGTCTGTTCGTGAATGTATACACGCCTAATCCGAATGCTGCGGGCTCCTTACCTGTTCTGGTTTTCATCCATGGAGGCGCTTTTATGTACGGTTCAGGAGGCTTATACGACCCTTCGCCCCTGATGGACCGAGACATGGTGGTAGTCACTTTCAACTATAGGCTCGGTCCTATGGGTAAGTAAAAAAATGTAACTTAGTGATTGTGAGTGATTCAAATGTGATTCAACCTGCGAAATTAACTCAGTAAAGAACTCAATTCCATAACTATTTTCAACATTCGTTTGGCATTGGTTGTGCCTGAGTTTCTATTCGGTAATAATAGTGACAATTTACCAGAAATGACACGTTCATCGATTTTAAGTAAAGAGCTGACGTATTTTATATTATTTATCCAGAAAATTTGATTGTGTGTCGATTGGAGTGGATTCCCGAAATTGATAAGCCAGTATCTGGATACGACTGGCCGACCCTGAACCGACCCCAAACCGTCGTTAATAGGGTTCCTGGGAACCCTATAAAGGAATTGATAAGCCAGTATCCGATACTGGCTGTACAAACGTACAAAATCGTCACGTTAACAAGCGCTTCATAACGACAGGTTTTCCGCCGGGTCTAAGCATGATTATTACCCGACCCAGTGCCGGTTCAGCTTGTTCACAAGCACGTTTTGTACGTTTGTACCGGCCCCAAACCTAGGCTAGCGCCGGTGTGTCGTTAACAAATCTCCATAGTGCCCCATACTTAACTGACGACCGGACGTAAACACGGCCTAGAACCAGGTAGAAATCGTCTTGTTAATAAGCGGCCTTAGGATAGGTAAGAAAAAAAATACTATCTCGAGCCTATGGTCCCAGCTGCATTTGCAGTCGTTATCATTCACCAATCTGTAACCAATCTCCCTATTTCATCCAAAGGCTAGGTCTGTGCTCCTGCAATGGGCACATTAATAGACTGGGTAATTATAATGACGATAACATTTCCCCAGGTTTCCTAAGCACCGGTGACGAGGCGGCTCCCGGTAACGCCGGATTGAAGGACCAAGCGGCCGCACTGCGCTGGGTGCGGGACAACGTCATGATGTTCGGCGGGAACCCTAATAGTGTCACGTTGACCGGCTGCTCCGCTGGTGGTGCCAGCGTCCACTACCATTACCTCTCACCACTCTCTAAGGGTAAGTGACCAGAACATGGATAGATTAATAACCTTATATCGGCGTAAGGAACAGCAGAGAGAGGGAGCTTTTCATACAAATATGTCGCCTTGACTTCGGGATATCTTCATGATGTTCGGCGGGAACCCTAATAGTGTCACGTTGGCCGGCTGCTCCGCTGGTGGCGCCAGCGACCACTACCATTACTTCTCACCCATTTCTAAGGGTAAGTGACCAGAACATGGATAGATTAATAACCTAATATCGGCGTAAGGAACAGCAGAGAGAGAGAGCTTAAATATCTCACCTAGACATCGAGATATCGTCATGATGTTTGGCGAGAACTCTTATAGTATCACGTTAACTGGCTGCTCCGCTGGTGGCACCAGCGTCCACTACCACCATCTAAGGGTAAGTGACCAGAACATGGATAGATTAATAACCTAATATCGGCGTAAGGAACAGCAGAGAGAGAGAGCTTAAATATCTCACCTAGACATCGAGATATCGTCATGATGTTTGGCGGGAACTCTTATAGTATCACGTTGACTAGCTGCTCCGCTGGTAGCACCAGCGTCCACTACCACTACCTCTCACCACTGTCTAAGGGAAAGCGACCAGAACATGGATAGATTAATAACCTAATATCGGCGTAAGGAACAGTAGAGAGAGAGAGCTTAAATATCCCACCTAGACATCGAGATATCGTCATGATGTTTGGCGGGAACTCTTATAGTATCACGTTGACTAGCTGCACCGCTGGTAGCACCAGCGTCCACTACCACTACCTCTCACCACTGTCTAAGGGAAAGCGACCAGAACATGGATAGATTAATAACCTAATATCGGCGTAAGGAACAGTAGAGAGAGAGAGCTTAAATATCCCACCTAGACATCGGGATATCGTCATGATGTTTGGCGGGAACCCTTATAGTGTCACGTTGACTGGCTGCTTCGCTGGTGGCGCCAGCGTCCACTACCACTACCTCTCACCACTCTCTAAGGGTAAGTGACCAGAACGTGGATAGATTAATAACCTAATATCGGCGTAAGGAACCGCAGAAATAGAGAGCTTTTCATACAAATATGTCGCCTTGACTTCGGGCTAACTTCATGATGTTCGGCGGGAACCCTTATAGTGTCACTTGACCTGCTGCTCCGCTGGTGGAGACAGCGTGCACTACCACTACCTCTCACCACTCTCTAAGGAAAAGTGACCAGAACATGGATAGATTAATAACCTAATATCGGCGTAAGGAACAGAAGAGAGAGCTATTCATATAAGAATATTGTCTCAACTTGACGCTAGCAGCCTAATCCGCTGGACGAAGAGGCATGCAGAGGATATTTAATATCAGATATCTGCAAACCCATACATCAAAATCATGATAATAAAATTCTAAGTACTTACGATCGGACCTAGAGACGCAAATGAAATTTAATATTGTGACAATGACGTAAACTAAAAAACAAATTTTCAAAGTTGAGCATAGAGAGAAAGCATCAACTTTAATAAAACTGAAAAACAAATTAACTTCTCAGAGTGTGACCATTATGTGTTTATAAACCTTTGGCGGTATGACTTTTATTAGCAGCTTCATCCAAACAAAGGCATTTGTAAAATTCGTGATTAGCATTACAAAAGGACAAACAAACATACCTAAAGCAAAAATGTTTCTGATAGGAAGGTCATGCTCCATTTACCTGTTTGTTAATATTTTTACCAAGAACGTCAAACCATAATATATTTGGCGCATTTATTGCCTGAATCAACTTCTTACAAACAAAAATATTATGAAGGTTTGCCATTACAAGGTCAAGGCACATAAAAATGTTTGTTTGATATAATAAAAGAAAAAGGTTTATTACAATCTGTAAGAAAAAATATAGTAAGTTGATCCTTGCTAGTGGCTGCGTGCGACAAACAAATTTCCATTATCGACAACGATGCCCAGAATCAACATTCAACATGGCGATGTGTGACGAATTCTATTTGATAAACTTATAACTTTACGACCTCCGTGGCCGAATGATTTATATGTCGGGTTTCATGGTGTCGCCGACTCGAGAGATCCCCGGTTGGAATCCCGGTGGAGGCAGATGTTTGTGTGATGAATACGAGCATTTGTACTCCAGTCATGGATGTTTAATATGTATTTCTATATAAATATACTGATATATGTAATGTACAGTATATGTATTCTTTCCGTTACCCAAGTATCCCATTATACAAGCCTTACAGTGCTTCCTTTGGGCTTAATGCTAATTGGTGCGTGTTGGAAATATTTATTATTATTACTTAGACTTCACAAGGCGAACGATACTATGAGATATTGCAACTTCCGTGTTACTTAGCATCGTTATTAAATGTTACGTTATTTCATTGAAAAATATTTAAGAGCCCTTTCACATTTTTTGCAAAATATTGTAATTTTTGAGCGCCTCGTCTACCCCCTTAGAAAAGATTTTGACTATTTCCAATAGAAGCAAATAGTAGATTTATTCTTCCTATTGTAAGTTAATGTAGAATATTTGCAAATACTATTTTCCTTTTTTTGTACTGATCGTTCAGCTGCAGTAAGCTAGTTTACGGAAAAAAGATAATATGCACAACTTCAAACGCCTTAATCTCTCAATAATATTCAATAAATTAGATCAAATTAATTACTACGACATCAGAAATATGTTCTTGTTGTAACATAATGTATTAGAATTTTGTTTTTCTATCTCATTAATTATCAAAAAAAACATCTAACCACCGTGAGTTTTCCCAAAAAATAATGCAGGTTTACTTCGTATTTTAATATTGAATTCAATAGAATTGAACTACTGAAATATGCATATATTTTTATAATTAGTTCAATAGTAATTATTTTATAAGACTCGAAACATCACCCGTTAAATGCAATATGTACTAGTGCAAATCTACCTACGCACCGATCAGTACCGGCAGCAGCGCAATTTTATAAAAGGGCTCTTAAGGTTACATACCTTAACCCAACATAATAAAACGTCGGTAGTTTTGTAAATCCAGGTGCCTTTTTGGAGTTTACTCCTTAAGAATCGTTTTGCATATATTAGGGACCCGGTATGAGAAAAATGTGAGGAGTAAAATTATCGATGAATGACCTCGTTACGTTTTTACTGTCTACGCTGTAGCAGCCGCAGTGCTACACCGTAGCACAGTATCGTAGCGTACCTTTATTGCCTACGACGACAAAGAAACCGCGTCGGTGTACCACCGCGCCATTCGTTGAACACAAAACCATTGAGCTTTAGAAGTAAACGTGGATATGGCATTTACAGTATCAATCTTTTTTAAGTTAAATAAACTCTTTTTGCGTCTGGTTAGACTATCGAATTTAAGGAGTAAACTCCAGTCGTGCGTCGGAGCTGACACACACAATTTTTTTATTCATTCGTTTTCGGTAAGGTGAAGGTTACTTCACCAAACGGGCGCTCCAATTCTAGCGGGAAACCCGCTAAGGCCTACCTGTCATCCTAATGAACCTTATAGGTACAGAAAAAAAATAAAATCATTCTCAATAACAGTAATTTTATGCAGTGGGACCAGAACATTATAATATTTCATAATTGTAATTGTAATATAATAATTTTGTTTTTATATAATTGTAAACCTGATTATTACTTAAAAATATAGTATACCTTGTAATAAGGTCGAAATGTAGTGACACTAAACTTTTTACCTAACACCAAAATGCTGTACTAACCTACATTTCACAATAAATCATTTGAATTTTAACAAATTTTACGAAAATCCCGAAGCTACTCAAAAAAATACGGAAATATACCAACTTGTACAGAAAATTAGTTATTTATATTCCTTGTTTTGAAAAATAATTTGTTAAAATATACCGAAAAAGTATTAAAATTCTGTATCTGGTCACACTGTTCCTTTGAATGGAGCAGATTACGGGGTCTGCGCCCATAAGCGGGAGCACCCAGAAGTGCTACTTAAAACTTAGTTTCCGCTTTGTGATGAGCACACAATGTTAGGAAAATAATTTCTCAACACCAGCAAAAATATACACACAAGACAGGCAAATAAGAACTACCTACATTTTATTAAGATAATAAATATCACTACAGTACCATTTGTTCTCTTCTGAGGACAATATACTTCCAAGTATCAAAGAACGGAAAGATAAAAGCTAATATTAAACTGTGTATACGCTGAGCTATTGTTCCTTTCCATTCAAACAGTTAACGGTCAACAGACGCAGCAACTTAAGATAACATTTCATAAGGCAACTATTAACTGAGATTAAACATTGACTGTTATTGTTATATTGTAAACAAGAAACATAGCTACGGCTCAAGTATATTGACAACATAAATTAACAGACGAAATGCTGCTGAATTTTTTGCATTTGAAAATGCATTACGCTGTATTTTAGTTTGTTTTTTATCACAATATTATCATGTCAATCAATCAATATTTACGATTAAAATAAGAGATCCGTGTTTTGAGTTTCGAGATGTCGTATTCCTTTATTGCTATCTATCAGTCTCTCAGAATAATGTACATATATGTTGTTGGATAATTTAATCATGGAATCTTACTGAAAAAAGATGTCACGGCATTATCAAATTAGCCGTGCTTTCACAAAGTCCATAGTCCATTTTTGCGATAATTCGATTTAACAAATCTTCCTACTACATATTATTGTAATTTTCAGATATCGGTTTTTCACAACAGTAGCCCATATAGCCTAACACATCGAAAACGTTATAAATAATAGATGACCAAACTTATTTAACACTAAAGCGACTCTATCTAAATGGTATGGGTTTATATAATTCGTTGATGGCTGTACAAAGAATCATTTTTAAAACGAATTTTAGTAAAAGGATTTCTAAATTTAGATATGGAGACTACTTTTAAGTGTATATTATGCTGTCGGTCGCAGACGCAGATAACCTTAACAGCGTTACCAGTACCCTTAGTACGAGTTTTACAATTACGAAAACTATGATAGTTTTCGTGAGCTCGCACTCGTACTAAGGGTACTGATTTTATTGTTTTCGTTTCAATACAAATAACGTGTTTAAATTCTATCATTAAATTATTTGCGTCTTCTTAAATTTTAAGTATATTTGGTTACTTTTCCACCAAAATGGACATAGAAACATAATTTACAATTAAGGAAGCTATGATTTTCGTGAGCTCAAACTCGTACTAAGGGTACAGGCTGGGGCAACGAGATCCTTAGATCTTACGCAGACTCGAGAGGTGTCTCCTCTCTGACGTTAAATCACTAGGACTCTCGAGCTTGAGGGTCGTCTCTTCAACCTAAAGGAGCCTCAGAACTCGACTGACAGCTGTTATGGAAACTAACTATGATTTCATAGCATGTTGCTGAACTAAATTCGGAAAAACATATAATATTGATAGAAACATTATAACATTGAATAAAAATTTTCCATATTGCCATATGGTTACCAAGCTAAGATTTACGTAATTTCCAGGCTTGTTTGCTAGAGGAGTGGCGTTTAGCGGGTCAGCCTTCGCGTCTTGGACGCACGCCGTAAAACCGGCTCAGAAGGCCAGGACATTGGCGTCCATCGTGGGCTGCCCCACCACCACCAACAGGGAGATGGTGGACTGCCTCAAATACAGGCCTGCCGAGGTCGTCGTCAACGCGATGATCGAGATGTTTGTAAGTCCCACATTTAACGGCCCATATTTGATTTTCCTGAATTACTTGAAGTTACTAACTTCAATGAGCTTATTTACTTACAAACATTCCAATATACACACACATACACACTCACACACATATTGATCAATAACGTTTTGTAATCATTCACCATGCCTTTCATAATACAGATCTTACCTAGCATGAAAGTCAGGGGTCCTACTTATAAGATTATAAGATAGCAAATCTATCCTAGTTTATTTTAAGATATGTTATGGTTGTAGTAATTGTAAGGTTTGATGAATTATTATTATGATTAATTTCAAACTCAAACTCATTTATTCAGTCTAGGCTGTTACAAGCACTTATGAACACCATCGGTTCGCAAAACTACGGCGGGAGACCTTGTACTCGGAAGAACCGGCAAGAAACTCAGCAAGGGCTGTTTTTTTTTCTCCCTGTATTGTTATATACAGAGTCGTCAAGTAGAAAAATGACTTCAGAGATACTTCTGAAGTCACCTTCCATTACATCATTTAGCATATAGATATTTAGTTACAATAAATTTTATAGTTAACTCTATATTAAGTGTACAGGAAGCGGCATTAGATAGGTACCATATTGCTGTTATGAAAAATTACTAATACCCAACAAATAACAAATTACACGAAACACTATGTCCATTTGACGACCTCCGTGGCCGAGTGTTTGTACACCGGGTTACATGGCGTCGCCGACTCGAGAGGTCCCGGGTTCGAATCCCGGTGTGGGCAGATATTTGTGTGATGAACACGAGCATTTGTACTCCAATCATGGATGTTTAAATATGTATTTCTATATAAATATACTGATATATGTAAAGTATGTATATTCTATCCGTTACCCTAGTATCCCATAACACAAGCCTTATAGTGCTTACTTTGGGGCTAGGCTAATTGGTGTAAGTGTTGGAAATATTTATTTATTATTTATTTATTTACGCATTACGATCATTTAGATATTCATCAACTTTATAATAGCCCTTCTTCATAAGAGCATTCTTGATCTGAGATTTAAATTTGGTCAGTGGAAGCTCAATCAAATCTCGGGGAACTTTATTAAACAATGCAAAACTACAACCCAGAAATGAACCTCTTGATTTTTGGAGTCTGAAACATGGAACGGCAAGCTTATTCTTAAATCTCGTGTTACAGTTATACAAAGGTTCCAGGTCTCATTCCCAGTGCCCTGGAAACTGGCTTGTTATTTCCTGAACAATCTAAATATTGCCGCTGGCCTTTAACACATAGTTGACATTTAATTATTATTTGAAGTCTTACCCATAAATTTCAGAATTGTGATATCTTTTTACCAAAGTTTTCAGAATTTCCTCCTTAATTTTGAGGTACTCATTCACGCAGTACTTTCCTGTAAATACTATTTACGGCATATCAATTTCAGTAGGTACTACTCAAGGGCGGATCCAGCTTTGGCGCCAGGGGGGGGGGGGGGGGGTCATATAGTCGTGGTCAAGTCACAGTGGGTACAGATTGTGAAGTGGGTACAGATGGACCCAACCCAGGGTGGGTCATGACCGCCATGACCCCCCCCCCCCCCCCCTCTGGATCCGTCCTTGGTACTACTTTGACGTTCGATGTAAATCCGTAACTTTGCATTGAAAATGGAACATAAATAAACCACATAATAACGAAGCCCCGTTCTTTGATCTTCCCTGAACCGTAAGATTGGGGTTACACAGTCCGGGGATTTGGAGCTACCCGGAAACTTGTTTACTTTAAGAATGAAGAAAATATGTTGAATTCCGCGAACGTGCCGTTTGATGCAGTAAACAATGTTAATCAACTTTGAGCTTTGTTTTCCCTCTGTTAGTTGGAAAATCTATATCGTGAACTTTAGAAAGTACCTAGGTACCTAATAATGTAAATAGATTACGTTTGAAACACAATCTGATCCCTTGTTATTTCGAAGGATACGAAGATTTTGTTCGCAGAGGAAATATTTGGGTGAAATTGGAACGAAGTCAAATAATGTTGTTGTTTTGTATATTTTACAGATTTTTATATGTAGGAAGTACGTTCCAAAGAAATTGAGATTTTTTTCCAAGATTCCCACCTGATCTGTGTATTGTATATTTGGAACTCTTCTTTTGTGCGATTTGCCTGTCATCAATAAGCTAATGATAATGATGATGAAATTGTTTAATTTTAAGAAGCTCAAGCCATCGAATTTTGCAATAGATAAGTTAGTCTCGGGTTTTGCCCAAGAATATATATGGCAATCTTTGTGTATTTTATAAAATTAAAACAACCAATAAAATTTAATATAATTATGTAAGTAATTATCAATTTGTCATTGACCCAACTACGCGCATGGCTTTAATTAGAGCTCGCAGAGTTTCATATTCATGTTAGTAGACGACCCGCAATATAAATTAATTAACGTTAGCTCATAATAATCTAAGCCAGGTTCTTGGGACAATGTCGCTAATTAATTGTCAATATAAACGTAAGAAACCTTATTGGGTATGTGTACACGGTATGTTTTATAAGAACCACATAATTTAAAATATGACTAAAAAAATTTCATTACTGTTCACGAATTTACCTATTATGTAAATTAATTATTTTTCACAGAGGCTAAAATAATAATAATAATTTCCTTATTTCTTCTCTTACATAACAATACATCATTAACTTAACCTTAATACATATATCTAGTTATGTGAGAGACAGGCGTCTGTACTAGGAGACCCATTACAGATTACCAGTCTCTCCACTTCCGAACCGTCTACGTGTCGCCGCACACGGGCCACCGACCACAACCACAAAACGCCGCCACCGGCACATTTCTTGTAGTTTTCATAAATTTTATATGGACTCGCCACACACGGTACGCCGGTGGCCGCCACACCCTACAAATCGTCGTTGCTCTCTTCTTGTGACCCGCACCAGCCACTTAATGCGCCGGCGCCGATACAAACCCCCTCTCTCCCTTAGTGACGCCGCACACGGGCCACACGCCACAGCCACAAACGCCGCCACGAGAAGCTAGAAGCGGCTATTAAAGTGGCTAAAGCGCACGACAGCGGCCAACTAAGGTAAGGGAGAGAGGGGTAGGGAATCGCGCGAGTGACGTGTGGTGGCATTTTGTATCGGCGCATTAAGTGGCCGGTGCGGGCCACAAGAAGCGAGCAACGACGATTTGTAGCATGTGGCGGCCACCGGCGTACCGTGTGTGGCGACTCCATATAAAATATATGAAAACTACAAGAAATATGTCGGTGGCGGCGTTTTGTGGTTGTGGTCGGTCGCCCGTGTGCGGCGACACTTAGTCGGCCGCTGTCGCGCGCTTCAGCCACTTTAGTAGCCGCTTCTCGTGGCGGCGTTTGTGGCTGTGGCGTGTGTGGCGACACTATAAGGAACTCAAATACATATCAGTTTTTAATTGAAATACAAAGACATAAATAGGAGAAAAAAAACAAAAGAAGGTAGTGTGTGAGTGCGTGTTTGTATTGTGTTGTTTATTATAGTGAAAATTACTTTTTCATCCTCATTTGTAACTCATAGCTCACATGAAGCAATGTGGCACTACCTTAGTGCTCTAAGGGCACTACTTACCAAATTAAAACCTATTCCCTATATCCGTTCCGTACTCAAATGATAAACACGGAACGGCACTGTCCCTATATCACGGCTCTCTAGATCGTAAACGGATAGAGTTACAGAACTGAAATATTAGTATTTTCAACCAAAGAAATAAATGGAGGAGGTTATCAATTCGACGCGTATATTTTTTTATGTAGAAAGCTTGCCCAAAGCCGAATATTCAGTTAAAAATCAATAAAATTGTTGTTCATGGGGTGTCTCATATATGAAAAGAAGAAGACATTTTTTCTTTTTCCCCCAGCATGTGACAAATCATTGTCTAGAACTCGTTAAGTAGGATATATCTGCTGGTTTTTTTCAGTACAAGGTCGCCCGCTGTAGATTTGCAAACCTATAGCTTGGCTTGTCATATACTTAAGGTGAACGCAGACTTGGTCGCACCGCAGTCTCCGCAGTACCCGCAGTCATCGCTTTGTGTTAATGCCCTCGCACATCAATCCGCACCGCAGTCACTGCAGTCGTTCCCGTCGCCGCACGCATCGCACTTGATTTCATTCATTCAGTTGATGCGAATGACGTCATCCGCCCGCGCTACCCGCAGCGTCCGCTGCGTGCGAGCCGGCGTTGGTGACGTCATAAGCTGCGGCTTGGGGAGTTCGGTCGTTTCAGGGACTGCGGCGACTGCGACGCGGGTAGATGTGCGAGGTTGCATATAACTTCATGTAAAGAATTCGAATGCGAAGACTGCGGCGCGTGCGGTGCGACCAAGTCTGCGTTCACCTTAATTATGAGTGCTTGCAACAGCGTGGCAACAGCCTACACGGAATCAACGATATTTAATTTAAAATTTTAATGTTTGCAGGATTGGAAGGTGCACATGTTCACACCGTTCACGCCGACTGCAGAACCGGCTGGAGTGAGGGAGCCATTCCTCAGCCAATACCCGTTCCACGCGGCGATGGGCGGCACCATGCAGCGGGTACCACTTATCACCTCCGTCACCGCTGAAGAGGGACTGTACCCCGCCGCTGGTAAGAACTCATTTAGAACTGTCTAGAGTGTAGCAGCCGTTCCTTATGCTGCCACTTCACATGGCTATGCGTATTATATATTATAACTATTTGTCATATTGAGGAGCTCGATGGCGCAAGTGCTAAGCGCATTCGGCTGCGATCGTTGAACTTAAGCAACTTTAGCAGTGGTCGATCATTGGATGGGTAACCAAAAATTACTATCTCGAGCTCCTCCGTGCTTCGGAAGGCACGTTAAGCCGTTGGTCCTGGCTGCATCTGCAGTCAGTAGCACCCACCAATCCGCACTGGGCCCGCGTGGTGGGTCATGGCCCAATCTCGATATTCCATCCATAGGGAAGGCCTGTGCCCCAGCAGTGGGGACATTAATAGGTTGATGATGATTTGTCATATTGACAACTGGTTGTTATCATATTCTATAGATAGGGAATGAAAAGGAGATACTGTTGTCAAGTTAACAAATACCAAATACGAATAGCTATCTAAAGTGCCAGCACACAATCTGTCATATATTTTTTTTTATTGAGATAAAGGATGATTACTTTGTCTTTTTAAGGAAATTTTTCATCTGGCAGGCGTCTCACGACAGCTCACATAAAGGGATTTTCGAAGTGAAACTTCTTTACGCACGCTTTACTTGAAGAATAAGCTGACGAACGCGTTACGAAAAGTGTGATCGGGCGAGGCGAACGGGAGTTGAGTGGGGGATATAAGCAAGAGAAAGCAGTGCGCGCGCACATTTTCTTTCTCTCTTTCTCTAATAGGTAGTAAATGAAATATGTATATGAACATACATGTATATATTGTATACACACATACAGATGAAGCTAAAGAAGGTTCACTTCAGTCGTGTGGTCATAAGCACACTCGTTCTTTATTTCAGTGACCGCTTGGTAGTCTTGAGAATAATATGCGTGATGATGTTGCCCAATAATATTTAATTAAAAGTAAAAAAAGAGCGTCGCCGCCGCCCCGTGGCTCCGTGAAATAGGTTTTCTTTATTTTCATTGGGGAATCGGACAAGGGATAATAAGGAAACGAGAATAATGCATGTAGATTTATCACTGTTTCCCACTTTAGTAAAAGACTTGGGTAAAAGAATAACTTAATTTATAATTTAAAAATACTGACGGAGTTTCTCATGTTAAAAATATGCTTGTTTATAATTTTACGTGTTGTTTTCTGTGGTACGAAAATATGATTATATGAAGAATTAAAATTGTTTTTTAAAAGACTATAGTACATTCCATTATTACTTTGATACATAATATATTTTTATTCTGAAGGAATTTCTTTAGATAAACAAAACAGAATGAACGATTACGGTCTGGAACTTCATCTAGTCAGAATAATCGTATTTATCTATTAAGGATCACCAGTGAATGATACAAAGAATAGTTAACATCAAATACAATTTTACAAAACAAAAAACAGTGTACATTCTATTTAAGGCGACCACAACATGCAACATATGAGCGGACAGGATTTTCTAAAATTACATTGATTCATCTTAATTAATAAAAACATAGTAAAAATTAAAACTAAATTGAATTTACACAAATGTACTAAACATATGAAAACATAACATTGATTAAATTAAATTGAAATAAATTACATTTATTTAATTATATTGAAGTACATTTTATTTATAGGTATAAATATTATCTATGCCCATTCAAATTTTAGTAGCTTCAAAGAGTTATCTATAGGTTAACATTCACTTTTTTATTTATTAGTAAAGTTATTTTTATATAAATACTGGGTTATATAAATACCATACCTGTTTTCTTGTCCATAATCAACTGACTCAAATAACTCTGAAGGGAAGTCTTACAAAAATTCGTTTCTAAGTAAGTAGGTACTTTTCCCAAGAAAACATCATTATGACATATTCTTCTGTCGTCGCTAATGCTAACTTAATCCAACTTAATGTTTACTAACTTAATCCAATAACTCCTGAAAGCGGAATATTTTACGTCGCGTATTTGATAAAAGCACTTCTTAAAATTACATTGTAAAAAATATTAGGTTACTTATAATTACTAAAAATTGACTTACCGTCTGCTTACCGTGCTTCGGAAGGCACGTCAAGCCATTGGTCCCGGCTGCATCTGCAGTTGTTAGCACGCACCAATCCGTACTGGGGTCCGCCGTGGGTCACGGCCCAATTTCCTTATTCCATCCATAGGGAAGGCATATGCCCCAGCAGTTTGGACATTAATGGGCTGATAATGACACCGTCTTTAAAATTGTATTCATTTATCATTCACATTAATAAAACCCCTCTAAACTGAAAGTAATAAAACTTTTCCCCAAGTTTTCTGGATACCACTAACTCACTTTTAGGGAGCCGTAAGTTCCAGAATTGTTTTAATTTCTTAGTCAAAAGGCAGGTCCACACCAAACGATCTAATCTCGTGCGATGCGCTGTGCTTTTTTGTGATTTTATCCATTTAGCTAAGGAACTTAATATCCGCGTTGTTTGAAACATAGTTAAAGAAAAACGACGGGTTACACTACGGAAGTGCCGGCAGAAGTGAAAACTTGAACGTTGTGCATTTCTGATATTTTGGAATGTTTAGGGAATAATTTTGCACGAATTGCTTTAATTATCAGTATAAAAGTACTATCATGTATGTGGTAGAATACAATATTTATTTATTGCGCTATCGTACACAAACATGACAATTTATATTACATTAAAAAAGTTTATCTCTCAGAAAATCAACTGACATGAATCACGTTTAAGCGCACTTAGCGACATCTGTTGTAAAGAAATAAACTTACATGAATCACATTTAAGCGCACCTGGCGACATCTATTGTAAAAAAAATGCATTTTCTTCGCAATAGAGGTGCCACGTGGACGTCCTAGATAGAAACTTATTATTATAATACGATAAAATAAAATATTACTATGTTTCGTCCAGTATATTGAAAGTAAACAACCTTTCCAATTTTATTGTATGTCATGATGCGATCAGCCCACGTGTTTAACTTGACGGGAGTTTAACATGTTTTACCCAAACAAAAAACAGTGTACAACACAGCTAAAGAAGTTTTCCCTTCAAAAATTTATAGCACAACGCGGCCTTAGTGAAACTCTGTTGAACTACGTTATTGATTGTGGTTGACTTCCATTTGTTATTATTAATAGGGACGACCCACAGAGCACCACCACCATCCGCGAGTCCACATTACTCAATTTTGTTTGAAATCGAAGTAGCCAAAGATGGCGGCGTGCGGGGAGGGTAAGCCGCGTTTTGATTGGAGGGTTTGACGTCACAGTCGGATGCAAAATTATATGCAAACTTGTATCGCAACGTTTGGGGGCGTGTCTCACGCTTACGTAGTATTACTGCATAAGCTTGGCACGAGCGGTGCTCTGTGGGACGATCTAAGTGCCAGTCCACATGTGCACGTCACGACGTCGCCGCGTCGTTAATGAGGACCGGTGCGGTATCGCGGCACGGTGCGTTGAATAACGTGACGAGGAGATGTGGACAGGCCCTAACCACCATAATAAGTTTGATGATGTTTAATACTTGTAAAGGTATTCACTTGACATTGTGGGTTACCTACAATGTGAAGAGATGGCGCTGCCTTCCAGCCTAAGGCTAGAGAAAAATTCGACACGGCCGTCAGAGCCGCGGCAGCATAATGGTCAGTGCATTCGCCAGGATAGCGAAGGGTGCGGGTTCAAGTCCCGTGTGCTGCCTGGTCCGCGTGGATTTTATTTCTAGTAAACTTTTAAAAAAACACAAAATAAAAACATAAGTCTGATGAAGATAACATCTGTTACAGCATACCTCACGGACCCATCGTACTTGGTCGAGTTGGAGTCTCGCTGGGCGCAGCTGGCGAGCAACATCTTCGAATTCAACGACACGCTGCCCGCCAGCCAGCACGCCGCAGTGGCCGCCAAGATTAAGCAGACGTACCTCGGAGGAAATCCTGTCAGCATGGAGACCTTCCCGAAGCTTGTACAGGTCTGTATTGCAACCACGATATTTTACCTATAAATCACAGAGAGTAGCTGAAGTTATCTGCGTCATTTATCATTGGCCGTCCACTTGTCATATGACTTTTTTTGGGCAAAACAAGAACATTATGCCAGAGGAAAAAAAGGAAAAAGTACAATGGTTTATTTCATTTCATCCAATAGCTTAAAGTATATTTTGATTTTATTCAATACCTTGCTTTTGATTGCTTGCTGAAGAGGTCAATGTAAGAGGTCACTGAGAGTTTCGTACTAACTTCTATGTCGCCCAATAAGTTATGGATGGTTACCAGCTGCCCGTGACTTCTATCTGCTAAAAATAGCGGTATGTTCCGAATGGAATCATAATGTAAATGCTCGCTGCCGTTGAGAATGAAAAAAATAGGGCGAAAAATGTGAATTGTTCGGAATATTATAATACTTTTTGTCTTTCTATAAAATCCCTACATCTTGCTCCGTGTTTAGTAGAAACCCCCTTATTTTTACGTCTCAGTTTCCAGAAAAATTAGCCTGTTATAAAAGAGCTCGCTCTGTATGCAGTGGAAAGCGGGCATAAGAAACAGAACTATGCTAACTAACTTGAACACCTGTCACTGTACGTACCTTTTAATTTGACATTTAAGGAATATTCGCGAACTTCAACTACAATAATGCAGCACACTCACATTTCAGTACCCTTAGCATGAACCAATATCGAATTCGTAACCTTTTACGATTACGAAATGTCATTGTCAAATGTGTACTGATTTTTAGTTCTCGTTACGCCCGTTATGGCGCTGCTGTTCAAGTTTCCATACAAAATTTGACAATGACATTTTGGACTCGCAAACTATTCGAATTCGATAATGGTTCGTGCTAGGGGTACAGTTATTTTGGGACTTTACTACAGTAACTGAACCAGAACTTTACCCCAAATAGTGTGGTTTAAAGATGTCGTCATAGGTGTCAAAGTTAAGCAATCATCTCCCAGGGCTCTATTTCATAAAAGTAATACCGTGGTAATTTTCTTACTTTACTAAAGTAATTACAATGAAATCTGTTTACAAAAATACTATCGTGATAATCTACTACAGTATTTGCATAATTTACCGTTTTATATAATTGCAGGTAGTAAATTTTGCTACCATAGTAAGTATGCTATTATTACTACAGTACTAATGCTTTGAGTCCACAAAACAAATACTTTAGTAAATAATAATACCCAGACTTGGACACCAGTAAAATCTAAAAATCTTCAACTTAGACATATGGTTAGACATTGTGCTTTTGACTACTTGCAGCATAATAGATTCCTATCTATAAAAAATTCAAATTTAACAAATAACATGTTTCCATTCGTGAAAACATTAACACTTTCTTCAATTCTTCGTTCTTTTTGCGTTTTCAATTCTGAGGTCTCCACTCCATCAAATCAAAAATGTTCTATGATCAGAAATAATGTATAGAAATGACAACATCTGCAATGTTAATACAGTAACTTCCGCAATAAAATACCGTCGTAATTTTTTCTGTAACAGCTAATTCTACTCTGGTAAACAGAAAGAAACAGAAGTAAAACACAATATCTTATAATTTTTCCCAAATATAGAGTAGTAAAACAAACTTTATGAAACACAATAAACTACCGTAAAATATTGTAGTAAATACAGGTGTAATAACCACTCTTTTATGTAATAGGCCCCTGGTTTCATGTCCCACAGGCACTTGGCGATCGTCTCTTCAACGTGGATGTAGGCAAGCTGGCCCAAATCCACGCGCTGCGGTCGGGACAGCCGGTCTATGTGTACCGATTCGCGCACAGGGGCTCCGCGAGTCTCTCCAACTTGTTGGCAGAAAACAACGGAAACTATGGTAAAAGGATTCCCAGAGGTTTTTTTACCTACTTTACTAAGCCAGTGTGTACATCCGAAAATTTACAAGAGTTGCAGCTTTTCTTTGTTGTGTGTAGATATATGTATACTTTCCCTTCGAGTGACAAACCCGTGGGACGCCCTGTAGATATCATTCATAGTGTTTTAAAATACAATCACGAATATGTTGCGAATAGACCTTCTTACGGACAAAGCATCACTTGCCCTACCCCACGTTGGGCGCCAAATTAGATAGGTCATAGAAGTAGTCTTCCACAATTTTTATTACAGTGTGGCTACACATTATAACAAAAGGCAACAATCATTATGTAGGTTCTCAAATCCACATCACAAATCCCGCGGAAGGTTGACAAAGCGTCTATGTACTTAAGGTAAAAGTGGACCAATTAATCCCGTAGACAAAGGACAGTGGTGCCATATTTAGTATTATTGAGGTTCCAAGTTGTTATAAAAACAACATTAATAGGCTTACCATCCCATTTCCTACTGTAATAGTTGGTAACTTTCATGTTTTGTGTTTTTCTTTTGGAACGAAGTTCCTTTTGGGACCGTACAGTGGATAGAGAGTTAGGCGAAAAAAAGTTTAAGATTTTTCCGTCACTACCGTCAGTTGTTTCTTAGAATATTGTATGTAAGGTAAGTGATACAAATAAGGCCTACCCAATTTCAACTCATAATATCATGATAAATTATTCGAAGAAGGTGATAAATAAAAGCAAAGCATTATTCTTTGGTTCATAAATTTTGAGTAATTAAGAAAATTATATTACAATTTAATATCAGAAATCACTTTAAAAGGGCTAAATCCGGAACCTTAGCCTTAGGCCTTTTTAAAACACTTAACAAAGCTTAAGTACCTACTAAAATTATAGAAATATTGCTATTATAGTATAAATTATAGTAAAATATGTGTTTATTTCTGATACAAGTGTTTCCATGGGATCCTCGAACAACATTAAATTATTTTACTTAATATTTTGCTTAAATTGCTAGTCAAATTTGAAGTCGTATATTAACAAGAAATAAAGAATAATAAGAAAAATATCCATACAAATAAAAAATTGCAACAATCCATACATCTTCTAAAAAATATTAATTAATGAATATATTTTGATAGGCCTCAATTGAACAAGGTAACTAAACAAGACCTTCGAACGTAATAATAGCAAAATTTGCTTAGAAACATTAATCAGTCTTACTGATAATAATTACTATATAGTAAAGGACTATAAATCAGTTTTAATGACAATTAGAAAATAAAAATGCGTCTAGATCAAATTCAACAGAAATCCTATTTAGGGTGTCAGAACTGGTGTCATTAGTACATAAGACTTCATTAAAGTTATAAGCAGTATTTAATTCGCATATTCTTAAAGTTTCAATTTTAAGTCATAGTTAACTATTTGATTAGTTATATTGTGATCCGTATACATTACATGAAACAAAACTTCAAAGAATAACGTATTAAAATTCGATAAAAATTACGACAAATTAATAACTCGTTATAAAAACGCTCGTCCTTCACAAAGTAACGCCACTACTAACGCTATGAGCTCGAGCGGACCGTTCATGCACAGTTTGCCGATTTGTAGAACTGTCGTCTATGCTTGTGTAAAGTATTTTTGTGCTAAATATATTTTAATAGACTTTTCTGCATTACAGACTTTATTTCAGCTTAGGCCTTATTTGTATCAGGTACCTCAGTATGTACTCATTATGTTTTTTTTAGACTTAGACGACCTCCGTTGCCGAGTGGTTTGTACGCCGGGTTTCATGGTGTCGCCGACTTGGAACCCCGGCGAGGCCAGATGTTTGTGTGATGAATTCCTGTCATGGATCTTTAATATGTATTTTTATATAAATATATGTACAGTATTATGTATTTTATCCGTTAACCAAGTATCCCATAACACAAGCCACAAGAAATTTGGCGACTCATTTCTTTGTCGTACTATTCGTAAGTGGAATTCTTTACCCGCGCACGTGTTCCCTCCTTCCTATAATCTGGGGTCCTTTAAGAGAGGCGTGAAGAAGCATTTTTGCGGGCCGGCAAGGTGAGGATGGTTGGTGTAGCAGTTAATAACTGCTGTACCAGCTATCTTCGCGTTTGGACTTTATCACCACTTAACATCAGGTGGGGTAGAGTCATTTGCCTACCTAGTAATATAAAAAAAAAAAAAAAAAAAAAAAGCCTTACAGTGCTTACTTTGGGGCTAGGCTAATTGGTGTTAGTGTTGGAAATATTGTATTATTATTATCTATTATTTTTAACTTCGATCCAATGAGTGTTCCACGACACTCACGTTTGCTTTTTGTTTGAGATATTAATAAAAATCATCGTTTTTATATAGGTGTTAGCCACGCTGATGACGTATTGCAAGTGCTCAAATACCCTGGCCTGGATTTCAACACACCGGAAGACAAAAACATGGTTGACCAACTAATAGACATGATTTACAGCTACGCTACCACTGGGTAAGAACCATATAGTGATTTAGGTGTCTTATACCAATTAACTAGACTGAACTTCTTTTTGAAGACCGTTGGGTACAGACCCCTCTTTCCCAGTGGGCACTTAGGGCAAGTGCCCAGGGCCCCGCAATCGATACAAAGTTCCTAGTTCCTGTTAAATCACCAAACGGGAGTCATAGGGGCCCCATTATCCTAATATGCCCAGAACCTCCAATAGGTCAAAGATGGCACTGGTTGGGTAGGTATAGTTTATAGGTATCCCGCATTTACGCCTGAAGGGTGAGGGGTAGATCGGGGAGTTGGTTTACCTGGTAAGCACGGGAGCTGGTCGGCTGGCGAGCCGGTCGGACTGCGGTCCGTGAGACTAGTCAGGTGACGCTGTGAATGGAGAAGCCCAGGATCGGCTAAAGACGGTGCGGGCCAGGCCGCGGTCGAAGGCGGGGGTGGTTTGACGTATGTCACGCTTACGTGAGTGCACGTCAAAGTAAACTCACACCGAGCGGCGCTCGGGCTGCTCGCCACTTGCCGAATGCACCACGCAATTACCTGCGTCGTAAGGGTTTGTTGACAGAAAACCAACGCGGCGTTGGTCATTGTCGTGGATATAAAGTTTTTTTTACCTCGTCATCGAAAACAAAGAAAGGTATAGTTTATAGGTAGGTAGTTTATATTTTGACAACAAAACGCTTTTTGTAAAATAATCGCACCAGACTTGTGACTGATTTCCAGTTTCATTCAATTCCCAAACCAAAACAATCTTGCTAGGTATGTAATGTTTTCTATTAAGTATTTATTTATTCTCGTAAAACGAAATCCTTATTCAATGCAACAAGCAATAAAAGTAAGTAGGTACCCTTCTCAACGTACACTTATATAAATGCTAACAAGATGCATTCACAAGTAGGTGTATATGTAGGTATCTAATATTTGTCGTCTATGCAAATAAGGCATCCAGCTAGCCAGTCTTTATCTGAATTATTCATTTTAAATCGACTAGCAGTTATCGTCTCTAAAATCAATGTTTATAGAGTCGAAATCTGCGTAAATACGTGAGTGATCGATCAGACAACTTAAATATTATCCAAATTTATTGATGGCAGCTGACGAACAGCTCAAACCTAATTTTGTCCCAGGATACTGCTTCATTTTATCGATACTTTTAATATAAGGACTCCTCGCGTTCCTACGTCAGTTAAACCTTATTTAATAAAAAAAATGATACAACCTACAATAAAATCACAGCTTACATCATAATAGTTACTACGAAAATAAAATCATGACATCAACCTACTTGCTCAGTTGCAGCATATTCAAATTAGCTGTCTATAGTTTTTACTTGATAAAAATTCAACAATTACCTTTAGTCACAACAGATCACAATATCCTCATTAAGCCAATGAAGTCTATTGACACAAATAATATTTTTCTCGTTATTTGATATAGAAATTCCCAATGCCGTGCTCCTCGGGTAGCGGATTAGGTCAGGGTACCTATGTAACGGCACGACTAGGGCTGGGACTGCGGTTGCCAACCCTACTAAATAATATAGTATCCTACTATATTAGGGGATCAAATACTATATTTCAAAAAAATATAGTAGGCGGAACTACTATGTTTTGTTTAAAGCAGACATTTGCCAGTAAAAACTTTCTTAAAAATAAAAAAATAATTATTAAAACATATAGCAGAGAAAATATGTTCATTTCAAAAATAAAGTAAATATTTTAACTACTTACTGTACTTTTTATTTTTTGCCGTCTACTATATTTTTAGAGATAAAAGTTTCGATAATACTATATTTGATAGAAAAAAAGTTGGTAACACTAGGCACGAGTGATATTATTTTATTGTAAGCGTCTTTAAGCTATGGTGGCCGATTATGATAGGGCAGACCATGTGTTTGTTAGTTTGTCACCCCTTTTAATTTTTACATAAAAAAATAACTATAACAAATTAGGGCCTCATGCACCAACATTTAGAAGCACGTATAAAGCTATTTCTAATGCGATCAGAAATACTCTTACGAGTGATGTGAAGTAGAATGATGGGATTAAAATTTCATTTAAGAAAGCTAATACAAGTGGGTTTTAAACAACAAAATATGCTAATGGTATCGATTCCGACATGATTCTCTAAACTTAAAACTATATTTAACATCACCCTCTCCCTTTCATTCTGTATAGAGAATGACAAGGATGCACTGTTGCCAAATTTAAGGTTAGGTTTAGAGAATCATTCCAGAATCGACACCAATATGTAATTAATTCATTGCCAGAGTGCCCAAGTTTGGCAACGCTGCGTGGTCGCAGGTGACCGCAGGCTCCCCTGAGCTGAACTACTTGGAGATATCGTCGCCGTCCAGAGCTGACATGAAGACCAGCAGCGACTTCGGACACAAATCATTCTGGGACAGTTTAGGGTTCATTGAAAACGAAAACTACCAACCGTACTTAAAGGACGAACTGTAATTGTTACAATTTAAACTTACATTCACAGTTCGTGTTTAAAGTTTAAACTTTAAAGTCTGTTAAATAACATGTGTATCTGTATAGTGAATACGCTCAATTTTGTAATATTTCATGTTTTTTTTAATTTTCATACTTTATTAATGTCTTCATATTTCCTAAGTCCATAAATTACGTGAGATTTGGGGGTAGGAGGTCGAGTCAAATCTCATCTAATCTTACGTTGGAGAGAGGGGGGTCTCGGCAAATATCACGCATTTTTTTTCTGATTGAAACAAAAAAAAACCTATAATTTTTGTCCATTTAATCCAGATTGTACATGCTTATGATTTAATCTTAAGCGTAATCGTTAACCCTCAGCAATATTGATTACTAGTCTTAACTAGTCGTAAATAAAAGCACGAAGCAATTTTTTTTTCCTTTTACAATAACAAACCGACGCGTTCACGTAAGAAACCCACATTTTGTAAAATCTCACGTGAGATTGGGGGATGGGGGAGGGAGTTCAATAAAATCTCACGATATCTCACCAGGGGGGGAGGGAGGGACAATTAAAAGAGAGAAAATTCAAAAAAACACCTTACGTAATTTATGGACGTCCCCTAACAAATCTGAATAAGTAACTACTTAGTTATAAGTACTTCTTAGTATGTAGTAACTACATAATTCGCCGTTACACTTAATTAAAGCACTGTAAACTACTTAACTTTAGCCCTAAGAAAATATATTGTAGTAATTTGGTACAAACGTTGTGATCATTTCAAGTTTTTCGGTTCGTTATTTCGTAATTTTCACTTATTTATATTAAGGTACAAAGGCCGGTAAAGCGGATTTCCTACTCAAATTGGAAGGCCCGTTAGGGGAATTAATCTCCTCCGTACAGAAGACCATGTACAGTGTAATAACACAACCTTTTAGTGACGTTGAGTTTCTGTCGATAAGTAAGGTTCCAGGCATAGATGAATGATTGGTCTCGCTTCACTCGAGACTTCACTTCACTTCGTCGAGGGAAGCAAGACCAATCATTTATCTATGGTTCCAGGCACAGAACAGAAACAGGTTTCTGTTTACTCTGGGACCAAGGCTCCACGGGGTAGGGTAACCATCCTCACCTAGCTGGCCAGAATCCAATCCCCTACTCCGCAGAGCCCTAGAACCCTACCCATCAGCCGAAACACAACACCACCTAAAGATAGTGTTATTTTACTATCGTCTTCTGGAAGGTCGAGGTTGCTTCCCCCGACGGGCGCTCCAATTCGAGCGAAAATTCGCTGTTCCCTGCCTCTGTTATCTCACTAATATTATAAAGGCGTAAGTTTGTGAGTGTGTGAATGTGTATGCTTGTTACTTCTTCAAGTCTAAACGGCTGGAGTGATTTTAATAAAATTTGGTATGAAGTTAGCTGACACCCTGGATTAACACATAGGCTAAGTTTTACTGCGGGAAAATATCCATAATAAACCACGGGTTACACCGCGGGGCAAAGCTAGTTTTTCATAAAACCTAGTCTAAAGTCGGAGAGGAATCCAGTTGCGAATATAGATGATGTTAAGAAAAATGTGCTGCTCCTGTCACGCTCACCTTACTGGCCGCAACCTCATGAAGATCTGACAAATTATTACAGAAAATTTTTTATTTCGCTTCTATCTAAGTAAGGTGAAGGTCTGGTCTGGAGGAAGAAAAAAAACATAGAACTACCTGCCTAGTTTCCCGTGCAGATAGTAAAAATTAATCAACGGACTGGCAACTTACTGAGTTCCTATTTTTTGTGGACTAAATACCTACCTACACCAAGAGCATTTCAATTAACCCGGGAGTATGCTACGGTATGAAAAATGGCTCAGTTGAGTAACCTTATTTCTATCTTATCGTATTCTGTGATTTCAGTAGCATATCTACTTATACTAAATGAAATTTAACATTCACTACTAAAACATTCGATCGAATTTCGAAAAGTATTTATTTGTAAATCTAAAGTTTGTAACTGTTTAATTCACAGTAAATAAAAAGTAATATACCTACGTTTAAACGAACAGGCATGCATAATTTATCATAGAATATAATAACATTATTTGATTGTCCTAAAGTGACAAAAATCTTGACGATATTATGTTTGTCGCGATTCATTCTCTTACACATACCCAATAATAATACGGTGTGTGTACGTAATCTAAAAAATAATAAAAAGATCCCAAGTTTTCTCAAATACACAATAAACATGAGATGGGACTAAAGAACGATCGTTTGTTGTTGAGATTGAGACGCTATTACAGCGGCGAACTTTATGTAAATCATAGTATCACTGTATACCGCGCCGGCCGTTGTAAAGGAGTCGGGCGTGGGTAGCATAGCCGAACAAGGTTCATTTACAAACTTAAGCCCTCCTTCATTAAAGTTTCACAAACAAATGGGGTCTGAGGATAATAATAATATGCCTATTGCTGGGGACAGTTTCCTATAAAGGGGTAGAATGGACTATATGGCCTACCACTGTAGACACAAAATTTTTACGCGCGGATCCATATCGGTTCCGCTTCGGATCCGCGCCTGACAAATTTACAGAATAGCACTGCAGTAGCGCTATTCTCGTTCACGCACGGATCCATAGCGGACAGACCCGTCTTTCCCAGTGGGCACTTTGGGCAAGTGCCCAGAGCCCCACGATCGATAGGGGGCCCCCTCAGATCAAATACAAAGTCCCTAGCTCCTGTTAAATCACCAAACGGAAGTCATAGGGGCCCCATTATCCTAATGTGCCCAGGGCCTCCAATAGGTCAAAGACGGCACTGATAGCGGATCCGCGCGTGAAAATTGTGTGTCTTTACAGAATAGCACTGCTGATTGGTGATATACGTTGACATTATGCATCTGCTGATGCCATCATCGGATGCGTCCACCGATATGTAGACGAGGTAGTTTGCGTGGGTTAGCTGTCGATTTTTGTGGCACGCAACGATGGGCTTTAGCGCAAACGTCCGGCGTGTTTGTCAACACGTCTCACGACGCATTAGTACTGGAATTGCGAATACTTGTTTGTTACTCTCGTTCGCCGAATGGCTAATATTATGAGCACTTACCAAAAATTTAAATTTCTTGAGTTGTAGTCAAGCAGAAAACTACCTGTGGAATCTGAAAAATAGCCTGCTGCCACCACATTCTTCTTCTTTTTCCAGTTCTTTTTAATAAAATTGATTTTACTGCTATGCAACTCCAGTAGTAAGTAGTTAAAAGTACTAAATAAATAAATGGCTGCGGCAGCTACGATCTCAACATTTTTTTTTAATGTTATGTGCGTACGGGTTGCGGTTGCGGTTGCGTCTGTCGAGAGTGAACACAGACTAAATGAGGTACAGGCGTCGTCAGACGTGTTGTCGGCTCATGGTGATCTATCTGCTATGCATCTGTCGACGTGTAGAAGAGGCAGAACGACTACACTGAGATACAGACAGAACCAGCTGCTTATCGACCCGAAGTAGGGGGAAACGTAAGTACATCTGCGGTCACCTGTCCTATGACCGACCTGCAAAAGTTGCTTAGCTTCCGCGATAGCAGATGGAACGCTATAGCCATTGCACCCTCGGGCTCCTCGCACACTGCATAAGGGTTTATTTTATCCGATTTATAAAATAACCAAATTTTGAATTACCTACAGTTAGGGGAAATGAAACTTATATATCAATCACGCTTTTTATTTTTTAAACTCCATAGAAATTTATCAAATTGTGTGATAAGAAGGGGTGATATGCCATATAGAGGTGTTCATGCTAGAGAGGCTGGTATCACAAGCAGCTGCTGTGCCTACTCTTATAAAGTGTACTACCACCCTTTACCCATATAAAAATAAATAATAAAAAACCAAGGAACTGCATTGAACAGGCAGACCGTATGGCAGCTTCAGTGGTTTACCAGATTTGGGTTAGGCCATGTCAAAATCAAAATCTTAGCTGCATACGGACAGCACGTTCATGGTAACACTGTTCTGTGGTACACGTAGTCGGTTACGCGTGTCTTGGAACACCATAATTTTATACTTGTAGTAGTAATCTGTGGTGTAACGTACCCATGTACGCGTTGTCCGTACGCAGCTTTAGATGTCAATCAAGGTCATAGCCAATGACTCACATTGTCAATTGAAATATTAAGTACCACCTTATCCAAACACCAACTATCTATATTCTGCTCCTTTAATCGATCAAGTTTAATCGATATACTACCCAATCACATCAAATGAAGCTCGCATAAAAGAAGAAGAAGAGGCACGTACCTACGGGACTGACTTAAACGGAATTAAGTCAGTCCCGCGATCGCCTATCGTTAAATCAAAGAACTGTCCTTATATTGCATCATCTTAACTAATTTCTTAGGCTTTACGCACTCCTAAATGAAAGGGCCGCGGAAGGGCCTGCGAGGGAAACACCTAAGCAGCCCTTCCGCAGCGGACGGGCAGCGGTGCGGTGGGCAATAGGTCGCGCTCTTAGCTCCTAGCGCGGGCAGTCTTGTGCACGTCTGGGGATCTCCCTAAATACCCCGGGTGATCAAGGGATCACCCAGGGTATTAACAGCAGGCCGTTAGGCCCCGGTTAGGCCGGGAGGCTCTTGGATGCGGAGACGCGGTGAAGCCTCTCAACGGGGATCTCGCGGATCCGCACTTAACAGCGTAGAGGGTATTAGCAGGATTTTTTAGCGGATAGTATGCCGTAAGCGCTCGTAAGCCACGCGGACTGCTTAACGGCTTCTCCGTTTCGCACCCGTGAGACTTGCGAGAGGCTAGGTGTGAGGTCCGTTCGTTGGTGTGCCCCTTAAGGGCGCCAACGTCTGTAAATAGAGGTTTTGCCTGCGTAATAAAAAAAAAGGCTTTGCGCATTGAGGTACATTGACAGCTTGCCAGCTGTTGGCCAGGTATTCCCCTATTTGGACTTAGACCAACATTAACCACCTTCAAAGTTGACACATCCCAAAGACTAACAGGTTTAGCATATAATCAAATAAGCCTTCAAATCCATGAAGCAAGTAATACATTTGAGACTAGAGTTCACACAGTGATTTCTTGGAATAAATAAAAGCTCTTAATAAAATACAAAATAAATGTATTAACACTCCATTTCAAAGTAACAAAACTATACTAAATGCAAAAGTATGATTCTACAAAACACAACCCAAGAACCAAAACATCTAATGCCATAATGAACATAAATTACTATACATACAGAATAAAAGCAGAGTTAATAAAATAATAACGTAAGATCCAGTATAACTACCCATTCATACTTTCTTGTCATGCACACAGTAACATTCTTTTAAATTAAATTTTTACTCTTATACCATAAATGTGAACTAATAAAAACAATTATGAAAGCAAATGTGAGTTTTACTAACATTATTCAAGCTTTCATGAAGAAGTATATTTAGTTCTTTTTATATTCTGCCAATATTTACATCTGACTTTTGTAGCATGAATTCATCTGAATGTTGTATTTCAGATTGCGAACATTCTCTTAAAATAATTACTCTATGATGTATTGATTGTCTCTTATTATAACAGGTTGGTACAAAAACAATAATCTGTTATATAAGAATAAAAACCTTCTTGTCTGGTTTAGTAAATTTCTTTTATTAAAGTTACACAAGGTACACCCATACCAGAACATCTGAGCATTCATAATGATCACCATGTTTTGACTACTGGGAACTTAGCTTTGTCATAATAATAGAATTTAAGCTGTCAGTTCCTGTTCAGAGTTTCAGTTAACAATAACATTGAAAAACTAAATGTTAACTACTATTTCTGTTAAGAATAAACATGTTTAAAACGAATATTTAACTTGGATATTCAAATGCAAGTTGCTATTAGAAAAAAATATGTAAACAATGTTGGCAACTTCTATTTAACAGAACAGTCAATTCAGTATTAAATAACCTATTTTCCCACAAAAGAGCAGACTACTTCAACAATAAAATATATTACCTCCAAGTTATCGAAACAACTTAAAGATATGAACTATACCAGTACAGGAAGCAATAAGTTTAGTAACTTTACAGAGTGAACAACCAATTCAGAACATTCAATTTGATGAATCAATATTTTTTTTCAATAATAACCAGTTTAAATGATAATAAATGTGGTGCATAATTATTTATAAAAACCTTATTTGATTAATCTAAATTTGATTCAATCTTCAAGTAATTTTGCATTGCAAGGTCAAAAGTTAAGTCTAAGTGTAACATTGAATAGAGATTATACTTAATAGATTAATTTCTGAACAGACTTTTAGTAAAGTTTAATCAACAGTCTGAACTGATTCAATAATAATATAGATATTTTTGTAAGTATTTTAGGCATAGGCAATCAGACTGCCTTAAATCATTATCCAATTGCAAAAAAATCTAAGTTCACTCATCCTTTTTCCCATCTCCGCCACTGGAGACAGTAATCTTCTTCTGTAACTTACTGTGTTCTTCTGCAAGGCGATCATACTCTCTGTTCAGACTTTCAGCTTGAGACTTCACAGCTTCCTTGTCTTTTTTCTCTTTAGATAACTCTTTTTCAAGGAGGGAAATTTGACTTTTCAGATCTTCAACCTCTTTTTTGGTCTGCTCATCACCAGCTCCTTGTTGTGCAAGGAGAGTTCTAGCCGTTGTGGTCGCACTTTGTGCCTGACGGAAGTTGGCCTCGCTTTGCGCTAATAAAACAGCCAGTTGCGAAATCATCTGCACTAACCGGCGGATAACGACAAGGAGGAACAGTGCAAATCCAGAGATGTAGAAGTTCCTCTGCGCGCGGAACAAGCGCATGTTACCTTGCATTTCCGCATCAAGATGTAGGTGATCAGTTTTCTCGCCCCCCTCGGAATATTTTTGCATCTCACGAATGGCATCCAGAAGGCACAATACTAAAATTCCGACCAGTACAAAGAAGTATATAAAAGCTTGATTTCCTATATATGCTAGAAACTTCGATTTGAAGAATTTCTGCCATTTTGAGGGACTAGCAATCGGCAATGTGAGGAGTAACACAACGCCTATTTCAGCGTACAAGAACGTTGCAATAATAGTCCACTGTAGACTCATCGTTGTGAATGTAAAAAATATACTAAACTAAACTTTTACCGGCTCCGGCAATTTATCACACTGCGTCCTGATGAATTATTGTGAAACTACTTATGTAGGTCTATCGGAAATATCTGTGACTCACGAAAAATGACAACAAGATGATGTAAGAAAGCAAACAAAAATGTGTGCTAGTTGCAATACAATTATTTCAATTGATTACCAAGTTTTCTTAAATACATTTAAAATACCATCGGTTATAGAAAAAAGTGAACGAACTTGGTAGATTTGGGAATAAAAAGCGAGGAAGAACTGGATTCGAAATTATCTGACGTGTGGGTCAAAGTGTAATGTCGTTGTCAATATGACAGTATTTTTTTTTATTCGGAATGGACAACAAAGGATTCTTCATTGAAGGAAAAATTATGAAACTTCAATAGTGCCATTATTTTCATGGAATCCCAAAATGTGCCGAAAGCTCGAAAATCTGAGCTTCAAACAATAGTAATTAGAGAATGGACGAAGAATTAACGCTATAATGGATAAGAGGCTGAGTGAGGCTGAAAGAGTGATAAAATGTTTATTGGGGTATTTTACACTAATCAACATTATTGTGATTCTGGGAGCAGTATCACAAGTTGCACCGGTAATATTGCGATACGGCATATTACAATGACAATAATATCATGATATCGTGCTTTTCAAAAGTGTAATATGCTCCATTAATCCAATAAAAAACACACAGAAACGAAATATGCAGCGGCCCGCGTTCTCATACACTGTGCTCTATATAATATAAGTCTTTGTGTAATGCCGGCACTTAAGTTTTGTCGGCTATTCGTGTTTACAATTTGTAAACTTCTCACTTAGAATTTCTAAGACTTGACTTCAGTCTGTTCTTTTCTTTCACTCTTCAAAAAGCATGACAAGGACAGACTCTATAGCCAATATTTGCCAATATTTATAGCCAACTGAAGTGCCGGTATAAATAGATCATAATAGATAGGCAGAAAATTAGACAGAAAGCTTGTTTATGTAGAAAACCATATCCTTTGCCTTCCGTTATAAGGAGATTAAAAAAAAAGCCTACTGCCTGACGTCATTTTGCCCAAATACGGCCGAAATTATTAAAATCGGAAATTGAACTAAACTACTTATTTTTTTTAACTCCACTCTACGATGGCAGATCCAAAATACGAAAACCTACCCGGCATAGTTAGTAGAATAAGTCCAGATATGAAAGTGTATTATCGATTATTGTAACTTGTGGGTAAGCTCCTCTTATTTTCACAGGCTTATGATCAACCTGATGTTTATGAAACCGGTGATTTGCCTGAAGCAGACCAACCAGAACCCAACGAAGAAGAGGAGAATGAATGCATTGAGCAACTACACCTTTCAGTAAAAGACTCCTTCAATAAATTTAAAGGCAAATTCCTAACTGGTACAGTGGATTTTTCTGATAGACTTAGTCGAAAGACAAGGATCGGATACAGGTAAACACAGGCATATTTTAGTTTTACTAAAGGGTTGCTATGTCATGTTATAAAGATTTAGATTCAATATTTGGGTTGAGAATAATTGTAATTGTAATTTTTCATAACAGTATCTTACTTAATTGACATCAAAAATTTAAAAAAATAATTAATTAAAATTACTTGATAACTAGTTAAGATATGATAATAGTATGTGACTGCTAAACAATATGAATTTGTGAGGAAAGATGCTTATAAATGGGACTCATTTTCTACTTTATAGAGCAGGTGAATGGGAGTTGGCAGCAGAGGGTGAGCCAGAGACTGCAATTGAACGCTACAACAGACTCAGATGTGAATTTTCTGAGCTTCTTGAGCAAGTCACTGAAGAAAAGAATAAGGCATCTGAAAGTGAAAAGGTAATTCAAACAAATCATGAGTAGAGAAAGTGACCTCATGTGTATGCCCTCTCCCCCTACTTTAAGTAAACTAATAGTCATTATTTATAAAAATTGGTTTAAAACAGTCTTGCGTCCGATTCATTCTCATTCAATTTTAGATAAATTCTCTCCAATTGTTTAATATAACAATTCATTGTTCTTTCTTTGTATGTCCCTTCATTGTTTTA
The DNA here is from genome assembly GCA_902850365.2 of Chilo suppressalis. Lineage (NCBI taxonomy): Eukaryota > Metazoa > Arthropoda > Insecta > Lepidoptera > Crambidae > Chilo > Chilo suppressalis. The sequence goes on along the minus strand of OU963904.1, from coordinate 4,212,314 downwards.
TATTTAGGGCTATATATTTTTACAGTGTTTCGGAAAGTGTCCAAACAATTTATAGAATAATTATTTGATGGCTCAGTTGGACTGTTAATAGTAGAAAGTTTTGTGTCCAAAACTAACACCACAATTAAGTCTTTACTCAGATTTATATTTTATCAAAATCTAATGAGTATTTTAAAAATGGATGGAATAAGAGAATCAATCTCAATGGAAAAACCAATTTACAACAAACCATTTCATTTTTCAGGAGGAGTTTACAAAGCTGGCAACTCAAATTAATACAACTAAAAAGCTCCTAGAAGAATTAAAATTGGAGGAGGGAGAATTGATAGACCCTAAGGCAGAAAAATTAAAGTAAGCAAAATTTCGGAAGCTGACTTTATCTCTTTTATTCTCATTATGTCACATTTTGAGTTGCATCATGTGGCCTGTCCATTTCCATTTTTTACATCCCAACTGGAATAGCTCAATAAAAATGGAGATAGAGGCCACACAATGCTCACCTAAACAAAATGGAGTACAGTTGTTACCAACTGGTACCCCAGAGGTGGGAAAAGAAACAGAGGATGACAGGTTACCAGATGGGTAGAGGATCTCAACAGATGGTGGGAGTTCACTGGAAAAGCATAGCCCAAATCAGATCTGAGTGGAGAAGATTAGAAACAGGGTATCTTCAAAAATACGAAAAACAATTGGATGTTCTGTAGTGGCTGGGGGAGGCCTTGTGTCACTTACACACTATTTAGATTACTTAACTGTTACGTAATATTTTTATCCTGTAACAAAGTGGTGGCTTTAATAAAGGCTTTTATTTTATAACGAAAGTCAAAACCGAATATAACGACGTGTCGGTTATTATGATCAATTGGCAAGGTCGCAACCGAAATCTGATATAAACCCTTAAATAAAGAAACCGCCTATAACAACACCGGATATAGCGAAATACGGCTTGAATCAACCATAGCCAATGAATATTGAGAAAGTTCATATCAATATTCATCGCCTATAAAGTCCAACCGTTTTAGTTGTTCCAGCAAAACAAAATATACTGCAGGTACTTAATTTTTTTCATGGTAAACTTATTACTTTTTTATTTGAAAACAAGCTTATATTCATTATTATTATTATCTACAACCATACTACATACATACATATGATAACTTGTGTATATTGCTTATAACAACTATCAGATATAACATCTGAAATTATATGGTCCCTTCAATGTCGTTATATCTGGTTTCGACTGTATTAATATTTACTTAATTGTTAATAAATAATAGACGGCTAAATCATCATTATCAGTCTATTCACTTTATTTTATATTTTTTTCTAAATTTTGTGTTATACCTTTGTTGTTCTTCTGATTAATAATTTAGATTAATGTCATTACTGACTTTCAGGGAATACCTTTCAGTCAATAGTAAGAAGAAGGGTGAAGTTGTGACAGCCCATCTTAAACTGAAACCTGAAGTGAATCTCGCTCAGACAACGAGAATAGCCCAACTGGAGCATAGGTCAGTAAATTAATCTATGTTTTCATGATATCAATATTTTATGCAAACCTTTTGTACGGCCTACACTCTTGTAAGTATCACTTTAGTTTTTCCGGGCAGTTTCCACACTTAGTCCTAATTATTGGACCATTGCATGTATCTCGAAACATTCTCGTTTACTCCAGCCAGCCTTTATTAGTCTAGAAAGAAAGCATAGTATGGTACAGTATTTACTATGAATACATTATACACAACTTATTTTTTTCCTGGCAGATTGCATAAGTTAGAGCAAGTTGCCGGTGTAAGGGACGAAGAGGCATTCCGAAGACTACAAGCAGTTACTGGTCAGGTGAGTAAAAGTTCATTCCCGGGTATTCAACCAATCATTATTTATAGGTAGCTTACCATAAGTACATTATTGAATTAAACAATTAATTATTAAATTTCATAATACTTTGGTCCTTTAGAAGAGGAGTGAAGAAGCAACTAGGTGAGGATCAGTTATGGCATGAATTAAAGGAACCTTTATGTAAAATTCATGATAAGTACATGAAAATTGGTGATGAAATCACGATTCAAGTGAAATTTTTAACATGATTTACTGCTCTTCAAAATGTTTAATACTTTGTTGATGTTACCCTGTCTTATAAATCGAACTTGGACCGCCCGCGTGGCTGGCGAGCTTTCTTACACTGATCCAACGATGCTTGCTGATAGTGATAAGGTCAGATTTTTTAACAACATTTAAAAATGTTATGCGGCTTGCTAAAGGTAACCGATAAAGTTATGGCGATGTGAAGGTAGACTTCCGAGCATTGCTGCAAACGAAGGATCGCGCGCGGCTGCGATCGGCAGCTATGCGTGTAAAGCCATACAGCCACGACAACGTACAATACCTTATAATAAAGTACGGGTGGCAATCCTATCTGCGACCAACAGCATACACACTGAAAAAAAAATTTTTTTTTTTTATATAGAGGTAGGCAAATGACTACCCCACCTGATGTTAAGTGGTAATAAAGTCCAAACGCGAAGATAGCTGGTACAGTAGTTATAAACTACTACACCAATCATCCTCACCTTGCCGGCCTGCAAAAATTCTTCTTCACGCCTCTTAAAGGACCCCAGATTATAGGAAGGAGGGAACACTTGCGCGGGTAAAGAATTCCACTTACGAATAGTACGACAAAGAAATGAGTCACCAAATTTCTTTGTTTGTGTAGGAATAGTGGCCACAGTAAGTCAGTGGCAACGTAAGCCAGCACGCGTGGTCCTCTGAAGAAAAGGTGATGGAGGGATAAGGGAGAATAACTCCTCAGAACACTCGCCGTGGTATAGTCGGTAGAATGCGCTTAATGATGCCACATCGCGGCGTAATAGGGGTGATGACGGGGTACAGTAAACTAAATTCTATTTAGTCTGTCAGTTAGATGATCAAAAAATAATGGACACGTATTTTTTCTTTGGGCAATCAACCAAAAAATGACAAAGTTATAGCGCGTCAAAGTTTGGGAGTAGGGGCTCGTGACGTCACTTTTGAGTGAATTTTCCCTTATAAGTGTACTCAAACGTGACGTCATGCGACTTTTCAAATCAATATAACTCTGCAATGTTTATATTATGTGAAAAAAGAAAAAATTGGTAGATTATCAAAAAGTATTGGACACGTGTCCAATACTTTTTGATAATCTACCTGATAAACGAAGAAAAAAATTAGTCATCATCCCTATTGTAGACTCGAGTTCCTTGGTGGTGTTGTGGTGTTAATCTTAACATTGTGGTGTTGTCCAGGCGACGTTAATGGGCGCGGCGCGTTCGTTAGCGGCGCAAACGGGACTCGTGCGGGGCGGGGAGCTTGCCGCCGCTGAGGCGCGCGTCGCCGCGTTACTAACCGGAGTGGATGCCTTGAAGGCAGCTGTGAAGCCGCAGGACCCGCAACTGGAGGAGAAAGTGAGTTATAACTACCCTCACGATACTAGAGTACTAGACCCATTAATGGCAGCTGTGAAGCCGCAGGACCCGCAACTGGAGAAGAAAGTGAGTTATAACTACCCTCACGATACTAGAGTACTAGACCCATTAATGGCAGCTGTGAAGCCGCAGGATCCGCAACTGGAGGAGAAAGTGAGTGATAACTACCCTCAATTTACTAGAGTACTAGACCCATTAATGGCAGCTGTGAAGCCGCAGGACCCGCAACTGGAGGAGAAAGTGAGTGATAACTACCCTCAATTTACTAGAGTACTAGACCCATTAATGGCAGCTGTGAAGCCGCAGGACCCGCAACTGGAGGAGAAAGTGAGTGATAACTACCCTCAATTTACTAGAGTACTAGACCCATTAATGGCAGCTGTGAAGCCGCAGGACCCGCAACTGGAGGAGAAAGTGAGTGATAACTACCCTCAATTTACTAGAGTACTGGACCCATTAATGGCAGCTGTGAAGCCGCAGGACCCGCAACTGGAGGAGAAAGTGAGTTATAACTACCCTCACGATACTAGAGTACTAGACCCATTAATGGCAGCTGTGAAGCCGCAGGACCCGCAACTGGAGGAGAAAGTGAGTGATAACTACCCTCAATTTACTAGAGTACTAGACCCATTAATGGCAGCTGTGAAGCCGCAGGACCCGCAACTGGAGGAGAAAGTGAGTGATAACTACCCTCAATTTACTAGAGTACTGGACCCATTAATGGCAGCTGTGAAGCCGCAGGACCCGCAACTGGAGGAGAAAGTGAGTTATAACTACCCTCACGATACTAGAGTACTAGACCCATTAATGGCAGCTGTGAAGCCGCAGGATCCGCAACTGGAGGAGAAAGTGAGTGATAACTACCCTCAATTTACTAGAGTACTAGACCCATTAATGGCAGCTGTGAAGCCGCAGGACCCGCAACTGGAGGAGAAAGTGAGTGATAACTACCCTCAATTTACTAGAGTACTAGACCCATTAATGGCAGCTGTGAAGCCGCAGGATCCGCAACTGGAGGAGAAAGTGAGTGATAACTACCCTCAATTTACTAGAGTACTAGACCCATTAATGGCAGCTGTGAAGCCGCAGGACCCGCAACTGGAGGAGAAAGTGAGTGATAACTACCCTCAATTTACTAGAGTACTAGACCCATTAATGGCAGCTGTGAAGCCGCAGGATCCGCAACTGGAGGAGAAAGTGAGTGATAACTACCCTCAATTTACTAGAGTACTAGACCCATTAATGGCAGCTGTGAAGCCGCAGGACCCGCAACTGGAGGAGAAAGTGAGTGATAACTACCCTCAATTTACTAGAGTACTAGACCCATTAATGGCAGCTGTGAAGCCGCAGGACCCGCAACTGGAGGAGAAAGTGAGTGATAACTACCCTCAATTTACTAGAGTACTAGACCCATTAATGGCAGCTGTGAAGCCGCAGGACCCGCAACTGGAGGAGAAAGTGAGTGATAACTACCCTCAATTTACTAGAGTACTGGACCCATTAATGGCAGCTGTGAAGCCGCAGGACCCGCAACTGGAGGAGAAAGTGAGTTATAACTACCCTCACGATACTAGAGTACTAGACCCATTAATGGCAGCTGTGAAGCCGCAGGATCCGCAACTGGAGGAGAAAGTGAGTGATAACTACCCTCAATTTACTAGAGTACTAGACCCATTAATGGCAGCTGTGAAGCCGCAGGACCCGCAACTGGAGGAGAAAGTGAGTGATAACTACCCTCAATTTACTAGAGTACTAGACCCATTAATGGCAGCTGTGAAGCCGCAGGATCCGCAACTGGAGGAGAAAGTGAGTGATAACTACCCTCAATTTACTAGAGTACTAGACCCATTAATGGCAGCTGTGAAGCCGCAGGACCCGCAACTGGAGGAGAAAGTGAGTGATAACTACCCTCAATTTACTAGAGTACTAGACCCATTAATGGCAGCTGTGAAGCCGCAGGATCCGCAACTGGAGGAGAAAGTGAGTGATAACTACCCTCAATTTACTACAGTACTAGACCCATTAATGGCAGCTGTGAAGCCGCAGGACCCGCAACTGGAGGAGAAAGTGAGTGATAACTACCCTCAATTTACTAGAGTACTAGACCCATTAATGGCAGCTGTGAAGCCGCAGGATCCGCAACTGGAGGAGAAAGTGAGTGATAACTACCCTCAATTTACTAGAGTACTAGACCCATTAATGGCAGCTGTGAAGCCGCAGGACCCGCAACTGGAGGAGAAAGTGAGTGATAACTACCCTCAATTTACTAGAGTACTGGACCCATTAATGGCAGCTGTGAAGCCGCAGGACCCGCAACTGGAGGAGAAAGTGAGTTATAACTACCCTCACGATACTAGAGTACTAGACCCATTAATGGCAGCTGTGAAGCCGCAGGACCCGCAACTGGAGGAGAAAGTGAGTGATAACTACCCTCAATTTACTAGAGTACTAGACCCATTAATGGCAGCTGTGAAGCCGCAGGACCCGCAACTGGAGGAGAAAGTGAGTGATAACTACCCTCAATTTACTAGAGTACTGGACCCATTAATGGCAGCTGTGAAGCCGCAGGACCCGCAACTGGAGGAGAAAGTGAGTTATAACTACCCTCACGATACTAGAGTACTAGACCCATTAATGGCAGCTGTGAAGCCGCAGGATCCGCAACTGGAGGAGAAAGTGAGTGATAACTACCCTCAATTTACTAGAGTACTAGACCCATTAATGGCAGCTGTGAAGCCGCAGGACCCGCAACTGGAGGAGAAAGTGAGTGATAACTACCCTCAATTTACTAGAGTACTAGACCCATTAATGGCAGCTGTGAAGCCGCAGGATCCGCAACTGGAGGAGAAAGTGAGTGATAACTACCCTCAATTTACTAGAGTACTAGACCCATTAATGGCAGCTGTGAAGCCGCAGGACCCGCAACTGGAGGAGAAAGTGAGTGATAACTACCCTCAATTTACTAGAGTACTAGACCCATTAATGGCAGCTGTGAAGCCGCAGGATCCGCAACTGGAGGAGAAAGTGAGTGATAACTACCCTCAATTTACTAGAGTACTAGACCCATTAATGGCAGCTGTGAAGCCGCAGGACCCGCAACTGGAGGAGAAAGTGAGTGATAACTACCCTCAATTTACTAGAGTACTAGACCCATTAATGGCAGCTGTGAAGCCGCAGGACCCGCAACTGGAGGAGAAAGTGAGTGATAACTACCCTCAATTTACTAGAGTACTAGACCCATTAATGGCAGCTGTGAAGCCGCAGGATCCGCAACTGGAGGAGAAAGTGAGTGATAACTACCCTCAATTTACTACAGTACTAGACCCATTAATGGCAGCTGTGAAGCCGCAGGACCCGCAACTGGAGGAGAAAGTGAGTGATAACTACCCTCAATTTACTAGAGTACTAGACCCATTAATGGCAGCTGTGAAGCCGCAGGATCCGCAACTGGAGGAGAAAGTGAGTGATAACTACCCTCAATTTACTAGAGTACTAGACCCATTAATGGCAGCTGTGAAGCCGCAGGACCCGCAACTGGAGGAGAAAGTGAGTGATAACTACCCTCAATTTACTAGAGTACTAGACCCATTAATGGCAGCTGTGAAGCCGCAGGACCCGCAACTGGAGGAGAAAGTGAGTGATAACTACCCTCAATTTACTAGAGTACTGGACCCATTAATGGCAGCTGTGAAGCCGCAGGATCCGCAACTGGAGGAGAAAGTGAGTGATAACTACCCTCAATTTACTAGAGTACTAGACCCATTAATGGCAGCTGTGAAGCCGCAGGACCCGCAACTGGAGGAGAAAGTGAGTGATAACTACCCTCAATTTACTAGAGTACTAGACCCATTAATGGCAGCTGTGAAGCCGCAGGACCCGCAACTGGAGGAGAAAGTGAGTGATAACTACCCTCAATTTACTAGAGTACTAGACCCATTAATGGCAGCTGTGAAGCCGCAGGACCCGCAACTGGAGGAGAAAGTGAGTGATAACTACCCTCAATTTACTAGAGTACTAGACCCATTAATGGCAGCTGTGAAGCCGCAGTACCCGCAACTGGAGGAGAAAGTGAGTGATAACTACCCTCAATTTACTAGAGTACTAGACCCATTAATGGCAGCTGTGAAGCGGCAGGACCCGCAACTGGAGGAGAAAGTGAGTGATAACTACCCTCAATTTACTAGAGTACTAGACCCATTAATGGCAGCTGTGAAGCCGCAGGACCCGCAACTGGAGAAGAAAGTGAGTGATAACTAGTTAGAGGCATGGATACACGGTTGTCAAATTCAAGAGCCCTTTCACATTTTTTGCAAAAAATCGTAATTTTCGAGCGCCTCGTTTACCCCTTTAGAAAAGATTTTGACTATTTCCAATAGAAGTAAACAGTACAATTGTTCTTTTTATTGTAAGTTAATGTAGAATATTTGCAAATACTATTTTCCTTTTCTGTACTGATCGTTCTACCGCAACTAGTTTACAGAAAAAACGATAATATGCACAACTTCGAACGCCTGAATCTCTAAATAATGTTCAATAAATTAGATCAACTTAATTACTACGACATTAGAAATATGTTTTTGTTGTAACATAATGTATTAGAATTTTGATTTTCTATCTCATTAATTATCAAAAAAGACATCTAACCTCCGTGAGTTTTCCCAAAAAATAATGCAGGTTTACCTTGTATTTTGATATTGAATTAAATATAGAATTACTATCAAAAACTTTCATAAAACTAATCTACTATCATTGAACTACTGAAATCTATATAAAACTCAAAGGTGACTGACTGACATAGTGATCTATCAACGCTCAGCCCAAACCCCTAGACGGATCGGGCTGAAATTTGGCATGCAGCTAGATGTTATGACGTAGGCATCCGCTAAGAAAGGAATTTGATCAATTCTACCCCCAAGGGGATAAAATAGGGAATGAAAGTTTGTATGAAACTTTGTCAATTTTAAACCGATCAGGCTGAGAATTTGCATGCAGGTATAAGAAGAATCATAGATGAATGTCATTGTGTATAATACCAGCCCGAGAACAAAAACTGTAGTCTACACTTCAGCTCTACACCGAAGCGAAGCGAGAGCGGGCCACTAGTATGTGTATATTTTTATAATTAGTTCAATAATAATTATTTTTTAAGACTCGAAACATCACCGTAAAATGCAATATGTATTACTAGTGCAAATGTACCCACGCGCCGATCAGTACGGCAGTGGCGCAATTTTGTAAAAGGGCTCTTAAGTTTAGGTTTGGATCATGCCGGTATCGACACAATTAAAAGGGTTTTAAATAGGTCTAATTTTACACACATCAAAAATCACAATAAAAAAACTAACTACCTAATCTTATACCACAGACCAATTTGAATAATTTCCAATAAAAAAAACGAATTCATGTATTAAACGATATTTTTTTCATTTTCAGGTCAATGAATTGTATAAACTTTTGAAACAGATAGATGGTATATCACATTCAGAGATTCTGGAGCGCATGGAAGCACTGGAAGGATTACACAACCAAGGTAAGATAATTTAGAATGTGATAATATAGGAATTTCTGCTCAAATTTCTCATGTAAGTAAGGGCGGCTGGGCTACTTGAGCTGGATGGTGTCAGAATAAGCAATATCAGCTTTGCAAGCATTTATGATATAACTTGAAGAACTTGATGGCGCAAGAAGTTAGCGCGTTCGGCTGCGATCGTTGAAAATAAGAAACTTCGCAGTGGTTGGTCATTAGATGGGTGACCAAAAATTTACTATATCGAGTTTCTTCGTGCTTCGGTAGGCATGGTAAGTCGTTGGTCCCGGCTGCATCTGCAGTCGTTAGCAACCACCACACTGGGACCGCGTAGTGGGTCATTGCCCAATGTCCCTATTCCATCCATAGGGAAGGTCGTGTCCCAGAAATGGAGACATTAATACCGTAATATCCTTCCTCTCGCTTTCCTGCAAAATGTGGGAGTGATTTTGTGAAATGGGACGGAAGTGTGTAACAAGAAGTCGCGAAAGCGCCCGCTATTTCATTTGATTTTAGAACATAATGTTCAAATGGCTTATTCCTTTTGTAGTAGGTTTTATTTATTTTCTTACTATTATAAGGTGAGGTTTCAAATGTTACACATCATACGCGACTACTGTAAGGATCGCTCGTTTATTTTATTTTATTATTGGGTTTAGTGATACAGATGCCCTTTTTTACTTATGAAAAGCTTTCGAAAGTTTTAAATAACATTGATTTAAAGTTTTCTATAAAAGAAATATTTTTCCAGCTAGCAACTTTGGTAAATCGCTAACAGAGCTGGAAACACTGCAGAGCACAATCGCCAGCGGCGTACAGAACAACAAGGAGCTCCTTCAAGGAGTTCAAGAGGTACTTATTACCTACCTTTCAACATCAATGAGGGATATTTTTAATTCCCTGTCTTATCACAAACCAAGGTTTTTTTTTTATTTTTTATAGCTAGGTAGGCAAATGACTCTGCCCCACCCGATGTTAAGTGGTGATAAAGTCCAAACGCGAAGATAACTGGCCCTAATTATCCATTGGTCACTGTAGCATAATGGTCAGTGCATCCGCCCGGACAGCGGAGGGTGCGGGTTGGAGTTCCGTCTGCTGCCTGCTTCCCGTGGAATTTCTTCTAGTAAAATTTCTTGACATGTCAAGTTGAAAACTAACTTCAACATGGACTAAGCATTAAATATTATTAAAATTTCGCGCTCTTAATGTGCGTTTAGTGCGTTAGCGCATTCGGACTGCGATTGTGGAAGTCAAGCAACTTTCCTAATTGTCGGTCGTAGGGATGGGTGACCAAAAATTTTTCAACTCTAGCTCCTCCATGCTTTTTTTGGTCACGGTAGCACCTGCTAATATGCACTGGACCCGTGGGGTGAATCATGGACCAATCTCTTTATCCCATCTGTAAGGAAGGCCTGCGTTCCAGCAGTGGAAACATTAATTGGCTGATGATGATAAATATAAAATTTCCCAACTTTTACTCCCTCTGCTCTTGTGGATGAAAAAAAATATTTTCTCGAACTCCTCCAGACATCAGAAAGTAAGTTAAGGAGTTGGTCCCCGTCCATTTTGGGTCGAAGCCTCTTCACCCTGAGCTTTTATAAATCGAGAAGATTTTTGGTTTAGCAGTGAATAAATTAATAAAATATAAAACAATATGTTTATGTTAAAAGGGTGGCAAGCTTATTATTATAAGCCCGCCTCATGGTAATCCGCCACCATAGATTATAGACGCTTGCAATACAAACAATATCACTCAGGCCCTTGCCTACCCTAACCCCATGGAGCCCTGGAACCTTACTCACCGACAGAAATACAAAAAGTTAATAAAACAAGTTTCAACGTTATAGATGCACTGATTTATTTATATATGACGTTTCGCATCCTTTTCAGGCTGCATCATCAGAATTTTATTACGCAGACTGAAAAGAATACAAAACGTCATAAATAAATAAATCAGTGCATCTATACTGTTGAAACTTGTTTTGAGTGCTGTGTGTGAAAACCTGAAACCGTGAAAAAAAAATGTTTTTTTTACTGTGGTCTACTGGAATTTGGAGGTTACTTCCCCAGACAAGCACTCCAATTTGAGCAGAAATTCCGATATGTTATACCTATCTCAATATCTATGTACAGGTGTTCGCGCACAATGTCGACAGCTTACAGCGCGAGATCAAGAAACTAGACGAGAGGATCGCCAAGCTGGCCACAGCGTGATGACGACGCCCATGCTTAGTTTCAATTGTTGGAAAACGTTTCGCTTGTAAATCATAGCAGTAGACAGGTTCAAACAAATATTGTTGAAGCTTCCAAGTTTCTTATGCACAGCACCAATTTCCAGTTACCAAAGCTACTGACTAGCTTCTTGGGTCTTGGTGTTTACATTGTTTCTATTTTTAAAACAAATGCTTTATCTACTTGGCATCAGAACAGTTTATTTAGAAAACTGATTATAGTAAAAATACTATCCTCGTTGCTTCTGTGATTTACAAGAACAGTCTAGCAAATTCATATAGTTTGCAATACAAAAGTTGATGCCGTTTTTATAATTGCAGTAGTGTCACAATGTCTCAATTATTTTGTTCATTTTAGTCGCAAATCAATTTAAATTCGCCTTCTGAAAACTCTCTCTTCTTTTGGGTCTCTTAATGAAAGTGTAGTCATTGACCATGGTAATTCAATTTACAGTGGAACAAGATAAAATTTTAAGATTGGATTCAGTTTACTTTGGTTCATAATAATTAATACATTTAAAATTTATAATTACTCATATAACAATTATTACTAATTTGATATAGTGCTGTAACTGTACATTATATTAAAATGTAAGTTTGACTGCTTGTTAAATAATTTATTGAAAATAAAATATTATATTTATCTGGAAATGGTCTTTTTCTTTAATTGTTGGTGGTTGCAGAATCAAACAAATTATGCATTACAACAGTAATGTTTATTTTAAAATTACATCTTAGAACCTAAGCTTACGGAAGAACCATTTGTTCTTTCCACTCTTGTATCTCTCTTCAAAACGGACACGTGTGTTGAAACGCAGCTTCTTGCGCTTGGCAGGGTCTTTCAGGTCTTTTGCACTGAACTTTTCAAAGCTGAAGTCGACTGAGAATCGAGTTGGCATGAGGTGGTTGTAGTTAACAAGCTGAAACAATTAAAATAAAATTTGGTATTGTTATAAGCATATGACAAAATATTTCTCAATCTAAAACCTAGTAGTAGTAGTGCACAGTAGTTGATTAAACAGCTTTTAATATATAAATTTTGTACCATGCTGGTTTAGAATAACTTTTTGTTAAAACTTTCTTTGATTATCAATAGGTAAAAATTAAAAACTGCAGTGCATTTACTCACATTGAATGAAAATTTTCAAATAAATTAGTTTTTGCAATAGGTATAAAATACTTTGCCAAATTTATATCACAACTTAACAATTTACTAAAATATTCTCATTCTGCTATTTTTTTATCATAATAATCATTTGTTAAAAAAGCATGAAAACACAGCCATGCTACATTGATCCTTGATATACAATGCATAATAAGGCTGATGAGTCCAAAAGTATACACTTCAAGACTTACCTTTTTTATTTTGCTAAACTACTGCTCCACTATTTTTTGTAACTACATTCTACATGAATTGTGATTCCCTTCATAACTATTTAATGATAATGAGAAACTTCTTACTTTGATTTTGACCTATTGAGACAATGATTTAGTCAATTCCCTCTTAATTTAACCCATCATAAAACGAAACTCAGCTTAAAAACTACCAATAATGACACCAGAAGTCTTGTGCATGTAATAATACAAATGCATTCTCATATCCTTCCAATACATAACATACTTCGTTTTAGTGGTGGCTGGACTAGACACTACCATAACAGTAGTAGCCTAGACAAATGTCATTCATAACAATAAAAGAAAGTAACACACTTACCTTAACGAAAGGCTTTATTTTGGAACGCTTGTGGATTTTATTTTTGCCCATCCTCTTGTGGACTTTGCGGGGATACCTATCAATGCCGGCGACGAAAGCGTGACCATAGGGTTTGTCCGATGTGCCTTCGTCGTAGTTTTTGACCACGATGGCCTTACGGCCTGCGTACCGGCCACTGAGGACCAGCACCACTTTCCCCGGTTTCATTATCTTACCCATCTTGGATGGATCTGAGAAAAACAAAGATAACCTCAACACAACGCTGTCAAAAACAAACCAAATTAAAAAAATCCTTGGTGGCTAATAAAAGTGGGCACGAGGTTACTCGCCAAAATATCCTCTTTAAACAATTATCGCCAGTCAAGGCACATTTGTTACAAGAATTCACTTCAAAACTGTAAGTACAACACAAACTGAAACATCAAACTAAACTGCATTTATCAATGCACAGCATGAGAAATATTTACATTATCCGAAACTATATTTATCAACGTTCGCACCAGCTAAATTTTCTCATAAATAAATATATACGCAGCAATGATTTTTATGGATAATTTTACTGATATTTCCGAAACTCACATTCTCTTTACCCGTCGACAATAAAAAGAATTGTTTTGAGTTGCCATACAAAATATCTACAAAATTGACAGCTGTCAAGCCATTACGACAGCATGCCGGCACTTCACATGGCTAATCGTATTTGCTATGCTAATAATAAGCTTGACAACAGACTGTCTTATCATACTGTTTATGGAATGAAAAAGACAAACTGTTGTTAAATTTACAAATAGAAGACACATACAAAGAATTGAAGTAGTGGGCGGCGTTAGGTTCATGATGTCCATGGCCTACGGCATAACTGCACTTATATGTCGTGTTGTGTCTGTGACACATCAGAAACAATCAGACAGCTATCTGTTTCATACATTTAGTATGGTTAACATGAGAATGCTGACAACACATCACGACACAAAAGTATAGTTCTAACCGTACCAATTGTTAGAAATCAATCTCGCTTTTTACTGCTAAAAATAAACCGATTAATTAAAAATCGATTTTTATACACAGTTTGTCTATAAAGTCGTGACACGAATGTTTGAGGAACTAACATTATTCATGTGTCTGGCAGGCAACACCAAACTTATGTACATCAGCTGTCATGGAGTTTCAGTTGTGGAACAGATTTCCTTTTGTATTTTTTATTGTTTGGATTAAACTGTAATAAATTAAGACGAAACTACGCAGAAAGGTATAAAAATGAGTAAAGTAAATCGGAGTGGCACGCGGTAAGTGATTTTTAAAGTTTTCCAGCGATGTTTCGAAGACTACCAAGCTGGACGAATTTTGTGGGATTTGGATGATGTTTATGGGCGAACAGCATCTATGACGGGTATGTAATCGTGTAACTATTTGTTTGTAATCTGCCTGAAGTTACAAATTTACTCAATTTACGATTTTGAGACAAAAAAAGGCATTGTTTACATTGCACATTTTTAGATTAGATTGACATTGGTGTCGATTCTGGCACGATTCTCTAAATCTAAACTTAAATTTGACAACAGTGTATCTTTGTCATTCTCTATACAGTATGAAAAGGACAGACTGATGTTAAATTTAGATTTAAGTTTAGAGAATCACGCCGGAATCGACACCATTGTAAATAGGTAATATTGTAGTACGACCATTTCTTTTGATACGTTATTAAGGTTCAACTCTGTCACGTTTTCTACCAATTTTGAATTAATTGCTTCATGTCAATAAGTTATTATTTCTATTCCGTTAACATATTTTTTTACCTTTTTTCAGGAAAATCAGAGTCGGATAGTCAACGAAGGTTTTGAGAACGATGAAAAGTTTGAAACTCCTGGGAAAACAGGCAAGGCCAACCAATGAAAGAAATGGTCACATAAAGAACCATGGCCAGATGCTTTTAGTGAAGATCACTAATTTTACTAACTGCACATTAACAAATTGTTTCTCTAAATAAACTTTTTATATACTATAAAATGATTTTTAGTATTATTTTCTTAACAAGTGTGTTAAAAAACGTCGTATGATAATACTTGTGTGTATTGATGATTACCTAACGGCTCTGGTCTCAATGGCACCTCAGCGGTAATCACCAACATTACACACTTTTACACTATAAAGTACTATTTTATTTATAATAATTTTATTCTGATTCAATTAAATATGCTTGGCTAAACTTTTTATAAGCATAGGTACCTACTATATAAAACAGAAACAAAATACGACTGTATAGTGTGTCTTATTAATTACCTATTTTACTTGAATGAACTGCTTGTATCATAATCATTTTGGTCCGACTGTATAGGGTTGCTACATGCATACTAGTGGCGCCATCATTTTATGTCACGACTTTATAGACAAACTGTACAATGTCACATTCCTGTATTTTTGTAGGTTAAAGTCAATTTTGACAGTCATTTTGATCAGTGCTGCCCAAGGAACTTTTACACTAACTGGAATGCTTACGCGACCCTCAAAATCGTTCCAAGAACATAGCTGAATTGGTGGAATCTATGTCGTTCTAGTAGTGTGCTCAAACAGATGCAATAGAGGGTCAGATTCCACATTTGTCGTTGTCGCGCTAGGAGTATTTTCCCCCCTTATGAAGGTAGAAACAAAAATGGACTTTATGTGTAATTAGTTCGAGTACATTTCTTGAATTCCCATATTGTTTCGTAAGCATTCCAGTTAGTATATAAGTTCCTTGGTGCTGTCATGTTTTCATGCATAAATAACATGTTTCTCGTTGTCTGTGGTTAAAATATGTTTATTATGTTGGTACTATTGTGAAAATATACCGACAGAGATATACCGCAATAGGGTATTTGACAAGTTTAAGAAAACGATCCCACCTTTTAAACTAATATTTATGGAGTCCATAAAGTTGGATATTTTTAATTCTATTGTGTATTTCTGTAAAAAACAAAATTAAAAATTCAATTTACAAGTTGCCGCGAAACTAGTGTGTGACGTCACACGACTATCATTAAAACGTCAAACGATACAATGTAATGTCACTTTGGCCGCAAGCCAGTAGCGTGCGACGTCATTTTAGTCTTGGCCAATCACAGGCATTTCTGGACACGTGACCATGGAGCAAAAAAATCATTTTTAATTAATGAGTTTTTATAAATTTTATTAATTATTTGTTTTTTAGAATAGTAATATCGCTGCTATTATTCATATTAAATACAGATGCCAACGATTGGTACATTATATACCATACTGTCAAATAGCCTATTTTGTGTTTATTTTGAGATCCGTCAGGCAGTCTGTGTTCGTCGCAGTTGAGAGCGTTTTCGTACTCCTGTTGATATTCGTCTGACTAGCATAGCGTCCTCCTTAGCGGTGATACTTCACACTAGGTTAGGTTAATGTTGTGACCATAACGCGCGAACGTGCCGCGGCAGCGGCCGGCGAAGCGCCAGAAAGAAAAAAGTTGATGACATCTTTTATTGTGCTATTCGTGTCTCTTATTTCTGGAACATTATTAACCGCCAAGTTTATTTTGTAACTTGCACAAAGAAAATACAATGCTTATTTGCCCAAAAAGGATTAACCACAAATAAAAAAAAAAAATGGTTGCCTGTAAAGTCGGTTTTACGGGCGAAGATTTTACGTGACAACGTCTTTTTCTCGGTAGAATATTTATTGATATGAATATAATTAAATTGCACAATAGGAACAAGGAATTGAATGAAAATAAGAATTGCACAAATTTTAACTATAGAAATATATTTTGTTTACTAAAACATTGTACATGTAAACTTAAACTTAACACGAGAGACTCATCGTAACGTTACCGAGCGTTACACTTTTTCATAAGTGACTCCCAGCCGCAACCTAATTTAAGACGTTGTCACGTCAAAATTCGTTATTAGACCTTTTTTACAAAAAAAAAACATGTATCACCTCTTGGGCTCTGGAAGTACAGTTTTACCATTAAAACCCCTCTTATTTTTAATACTTATCACATCTGTAAAAAACGTAGCAGCGAGGGGGTTACCCCTCCCTCTGAGGGGTCTTCCCTAAGGGTAGGGCCACAGTGCACGCTGGTTCAGAATCAGGTTCAGACTAGGGATGTGATTCTTTCCGAAAAAATCATTTTTAAATCGATTCGAATCGTGGCGTAATGAATCGATCCACAAAAAAATCAAACCAATAAGATCTTTTGTTCAAGTTTTTGTTTAGTATGTCATATAAATCTGTTTTATTAAAAACAAGATACATTTTAATTTAACGATCTCTTATGAGTAAAATTTGGTAATTTGACGATAAAAAATATTTTTATTTAAAGATTACAAACAAACGTAACTTTTTTCACTAGAGGTGCGGGTTCCTTCGCACACATCCATTTTTTAACTTTAAATTGTTACTATCGCGCGTCTCGCGTCCGCGCCTTGTATATTCTGCCCCCACTGCGGCCATCACCTGCTTTCCTCAAGCTGACATTTCACGAGCCTGTTTTTTTAATCTGAACCTGATTCTGAACCAGCGTGCACTGTGGCCTTACCTAAGGGTGCGGCCAGAGTGCACTCAGATTCAGATTCTGAAAACAAGCGCGAGAAATAAACAGTGTAGTCTAAGCAGGTTGCCTGCTTTTTCTCGCGCTTTGTTTTCTGAGTCTGAATCTGAATCTGAATCAGGAGTGCACTCTGGCCGTACGTACCCTTCGACTACACTGTTTATTTCTCGCGATTGTTTTCAGAATCTGAATCTGAGTGCACTCTGGCCGCACCCTAACAATTATCCCCCTGCATTCATTCATTAGGTACCTGACCGGAATAGCGTATATTTAAAAGATTCCATTACTTATTTCTTCAGTTGTGCTGATGGTTGTAACACAAAATCACACCAATTATATTTCCCAATATCCACTATGAACGAATTTAAGAAAAATTAAGAATTAAAAAAGACGCCAACCGCACTTGAAATTGCGCCAAAAACTCTAAAAAGACCTGAAACTGTAGATATTCCCAAACTTTGAACGCATTAAATTACTATAAACTAAATTGAAGAGTAGTGATGAGGCAAATAAATTATGTCGAAATGTAAAATTTACCTATACATAATCAGTTTGGTTACAGCGGTCACCTATATACCGAATTCGAACGAATACGTAAGCAGCTGTTTGTGAATACACTTATACTGCATAAATAAAATAAATAAATATTTATAATTGCATAAGTTGATAAAAAATATTATGCGATAGCTTTACCGCGGCAGTCCCGGAGTGCTACACGTATTTTTTTTACATTATAAGGATTTGGGCTCTTTGATGATTGAAACGGCGGTTAAAGTTTAGCATAATTTGAATTTTGAGTATTACCATAATTTGCATTGAATCATACATTTTGTTCTATACAAATTTTCTCATCTTTATATGACATGTGACATAATCATAAAAATAAATAAATACCTAGACCAGTAACTTTATTTATTCAAAATTAATCTTGGCAAAATCTGATTATACCGCAGTAGCCCTACGAGTAGGGCTGCCATCTCTAAAATGTGGCAACCAGGATCAGAGGCGTGATAACCCCGGATTTTGGAGCCCAGAACCCGGACAGATGAAAAATGTCACAAATCAACTTTTTTTTGTTGATGTAGGCAAAAGAGCTAGCGGTCTACCTCATAATAAGTGGTCACTGCTGCACATGGACACTTGCAGCACCAAGGAAAGCTGATCTTTGTTGGAAGTCTGCATTTATGGTTACATTAATCAGACTACCTAGGCAAGCCCTATAAAAGAATCGTGGGTATACTCACGGGTCCGGCTATTTCAATAAACACCTTTGTAATATAGCTATTTCTGGCAGCTCTCTGTACAGAGCCTGCCTGGAGGAGGAGGAGACGAGCGCCCATGTTTTGCCAGAGTGTAGAGACGTAGTAAGAAAAAGGACTTCTCAACTGGGAAATCAACGGACACTTGAAGGGTCCTGCAGGGCCTTCTTGATGAGCTGGGATGGCAGGAATGATGCCAGGCACTTGGTGTAGAGTTGCGTAAACAGCCCGCCATACTACTAAGACCGCTCCCATCATTATCCCCGCCTCACCGCACCGTGACTCCTAGACAGACCCTATTGGTCGACGGTACCAGTTGATATATGCCTGTGATACATTTTGTAAAGCTTTGCACGGCGCAAAATATCACAAGTGTGAAGGAAATGGCTCGAGGAGACGCGGGCTAGCTCGAGCGCATCCGATCCGATCGAAGTCGGTAACTTCAAAGGCGCGTCCCGGCACTCGTGGCACAGAATATATACAGTATGCGAAAAGAAACGAACGACAATTAAGCATGTGTGCTGGTAAAATCGCCCGTGGTTATGTGTGGGTGTCTGGAGGGGGCGTTGCGTGGCGCGCGGGGCGTGGAGAGGGCAGTCGCCGACTGCCTCGACCGAGCGTTGCACTTCACTGCACGCACGGACTGACTACGCGACGCAATCTTATTATTTACATATTAATAAGAATTATTAAACGAATCAAAAAAGCAGATAATATATAAGAGTTAGCAATTTGTAACAGTCCTACATTAAAAGATTAAAAATTGATTATAAATCAAATCTATCTTTCATTACTTACCCCAGTATCCTTGAATCGGTTTACATTTAATAACTTACTATGCATAAATATAGATTGGCACAAGTCTAAATTCCATTTCGGTTCAACCCTAGCGCATACACGCTCCTGATCAAGGTCACTGATGCTAGAACTCTCACGTACAGTGTCACCGCTGTGCTCGTGGTGACTCGAGCGCGCGCGGGGTGGCGTGGGATGTCATCCACCAGCGTCTTTTTCTTGGCCGCGGCGAGCCCAACGCGCCGTGAGAACGGGTAGCGCGGACTCGCCTGTCGACGCATGCTCGCTCGTACAAATCGGCTCGGCGCGGTGCGAATTGTGATATCTCGCGTCGTAACGGTCATCGTCGGTCGGTAGATTGTTTCTTCAATGATTGCTCCCACAAACGGGTAGTTTAACACACATTTTTACCGCGACGAACTGTTAAACTCCATCGTCATTTGACAATTGAGCATGATATAAACGAGCTATATCATGCTCAAATGTATCATATCGCGGTGCTCATGCCCTACTGAAACACATCTGGGTACTGGGTACAGAAACTGGCAGCGAAAACAACCATTTCAAATAAAAATATTTTTTTATACATAAATATTACAACATTCACAACAAAACACTATTACAGAAACTATACAAATTGTCCTTATATCTGTTTACATTCCAGGATATTTACATTCTTAAACTTAATGAATAGAAGGAAATTATTGTGTCTATAAATTACAATAAAACATATCAAGCTGTTGTATAGTATATATATATACGTACAGAGGATAAGATAAAATATGCTGCTTTAAACACGAATACATAGAAGTGGGTAGGTTACGATTTAGTTTATAAAAAAAATATTGCGTATCAAAATTATTACTTAACCATTCGCTATTGTAGCATCAAGACTGCAATTTCACAAAACTATTCTAAAATTTTAATGTCCATTAAAATACTTGTTAAGAATGAATCTCATCAAAAACCACAACTACTCGATATGTTTTATCTATTGGGAATTGCGTTAAAACATTACGTCTATAACATACATACAAACATACACAATTAATATTCTTTGTAATATTTACATTGATAATCTCACAACAGATGCTATCTATGTGTTTTCACACGCCTTCAATTCACATCGTGTCAATATAACATTAAATTATAACTTACATATCGTAAACAATGGTCTCAATCATATTTCACTCTCTATAATTACTTA
Source organism: Chilo suppressalis (assembly GCA_902850365.2). Lineage (NCBI taxonomy): Eukaryota > Metazoa > Arthropoda > Insecta > Lepidoptera > Crambidae > Chilo > Chilo suppressalis. The sequence goes on along the minus strand of OU963904.1, from coordinate 4,191,565 downwards.
TAAGTACAGTTAGTTCTATTCTCATCTTTGAAATTGAAAAAGAGTTAAAAGACATGTTAAAAAAACATCAAAAAACTGATATAGAATTTTGAACCTTAACTAACCATGTAACTGGAAATAAGCTTCTAAAAAGAGTAAGAGTTCTTCTGTCCATAAAAAAGCAGTACTGTACTTAAATTTAATTGACAAAGTGTGCAACAAAATTGTGGCCTGTAAATACATACATAATATATAATCCTAAGTACCGTTTGGGATAACATTACGGTGAGGTGAGATCTCTTGGGGCTATTTCACTCTGAAGCAACAAATAATACAAAAAAATAGCATTTACAATAAGAAAAATTGAGAAAAAATCTTTTCTGCACAAAACAGAATTTCGATGTGCCATTTTAATGCTAGAATCAAAATTGTAAACGCAATATTTTCTGGACTAGAAATAAGCTGCAGTTGACTTGTCAATAATCAATAATATAAAAATGAATCGCTGTATGTGTTGCTAAGCGCAAATCTCGAGAACAGCTGAACCGATTTCGATAATTCTTTTTTTAGGATATTCCTTGAAGTATGAGGATGGATCTTACGCAGAGAAAAATTATAAAAAATGCCTTAAAAAGTCCAAAAACAACATTTTTCTATACTCCCATACAAACGATTCGTAATAATACTTAAAAGTCAATTTGAACTTTAATACCACACCATAAATTTCAAATGTTAATGGAAAGGTTCAGGGAAGGCAAAACAATTGAGTGACGTGATGTCAATAAAAGTTTGGAAAAGGCAAATATACCATTTTCAGTTTTTTTTTTTATAATTATATCAAGTCATTTTAGTCTACACTACACATTACACCGAAGTGAAGCGAGGGCGGGCCACTAGTATTAAATAATTATTGTCCATTGAGAGAACAGTGAAAATATTCAAAATCGCAATGCAATGTTGCTTCGGAGTAAAATAGTCTTTACATATAATAAACCATTGGACTTATTCTGTATCACAGAATCCTATACTAAAACAATATCAAATGTAGTACGCCTCATTTCTTAATTTTATCTAGAAAAAAAAAACGAGTATGCTTATGACCACACGACTGAAGTGAAACTTCTTTAGCTTATTCTTTTCGCAACAATTAATTAGAAAATGCCGTTAGCCGTTCGTAAGTAGTTACGGAATATAGCAATATATTTATTTTATAAGATCGAAGGTGTGTCCAGTTAATACGGAAGTTTTTGAATTTTGATAAAACGAAGGCTGAGTTTCTTCAATTTTAGGTTTTTCTATCAAACGTCATAAATATTAGGTAAAAAAAATTACATACTTTGTCTCAGAAAAAAACGAGTGTGCTTATGACCATACGACTGAAGTGGAACTTCTTTAGCTCCATCTGTATGTATAGGTATATATATACATATATATGTGTGTGTACAATATATACATAAACATATTTTATTTACTAGCTATAAGAGAAAGAGAGAAAGAAAATATGCGCGCGCGCTGCTTTCTCTTGCTTATATCCCCCACTCAACCCCCGTTTGCCTCGCCCGAACACACTTTTCGTAACGCGTAACTCACGCGCCACCATACCCCCCAAGTCAAGCGTACATAAAGAATTTTCACTTCAAAAATAGTTTTTCAAGAAACACGTAACAGCTAATCCAACGAAGTGGTAGTAGTTATCCACCACATTTTTAAACATATATTTAAAATAGAAAATGGAACGCAACTTTTTATAACACAATAGGGTATTTGACAGTATTAAAAATAAAGTGCCAATTGTTAGCATCTGTGTTTAGAATGAATTTATAGTAATGGCAGGGGCTTTTACTATTTTTACAAACAAAAAAATCATAATTTGACTAAAATCCCACGAAAAATATAATAGTTTTCTTATCTATTGTCACGTGACCCAAAACGCTTGGGATTGGCGGAGCCCAAAATGACGTCACACGCAAGTAAACTTCCGGTTAAAGTGACATTACATTGTATCGTGTGACGTTTTAATAACAGTCGTGTGACGTCACACACTAGTAAGACGCTATATTGGCCAGAGAAACGTTTTCGCGGCAACTTGAAAATGGAGATTTTGATTTGGTTATTTTTACTGAAATACACAACAGGATGATGAATATCCACTTTTTACGGACTCCATAAACATTAGTCGATAACGTGAGATCGTTTTCTAAAACTTGTCAAATACCCTATTACACAACTCGTGTTTTATTGTAACAAGGAAAAGAGACGTACTGCATTTAACGGAATTAGTTAGAAAGTAGGCCATTTTAACTATTAAAATGGGACTAATTTAATATCCATTTGTTTTCCGAATGCCCGATTGTATAATGACTAATCGGATTAGTGAGCGAACTTTTATTTGACATGCTAGATTTATGTATATTGTGTCTTTGTAAGAACAACATGGCTAGAATATGGAACATCAAAATACGAAAAAGTAAGTTTACATTGTTTTTTCTTATAATTTTAGACATCGAACGAATATACGTACGGATATTTTATGATAATACAATAGTAAAAAACCTATATTATACAGTTTAAAACCACAATCATCAGTTTGGTTCCAGAGACAAGAGTTGACCGTTATTTATGTCTTAATTAGAATGGGTAATTTTACACATTGATATAAGTCTATTTCGTATTGGGAAAAATGTAAAGAATAATTTATTATTTGATATTATTTTACATTTTATGGGTACACAATTATAGTTTGGGTTACTATTCATCGTTTCTTTACTAGAACAACATTGCTGTAATATTATGGAACATCAATATACGAAAAAGTTTGTCATACGTTTATCGTTTCTTTACTAGAACAACATTGTTATAACATAGAACATCAATATTAGGAAAAATAATTCATACATTTATCGTCCCTTTACTAGAACAACATTGTTATAATATAGAACATCAATATACGGAAAAGTAAGTCATACATTTATCGTACCTTTACTAGAACAACATTGTTATAATATAGAACATCAATATACGGAAAAGTAGGTCATACGTTTATCGTTTCTTTACTAGAACAACATTGCTATAACATAGAACATCAATATACGGAAAAGTAAGTCATACATTTATCTTCCCTTTACTAGAACAACATTGTTATAATATAGAACACCAATATACGGAAAAGTAAGTCATACATTTATCGTCCCTTTACTAGAACAACATTGTTATAATATAGAACATCAATATACGGAAAAGTAAGTCATACATTTATCGTCCCTTTACTAGAACAACATTGTTATAATATAGAACATCAATATATGGAAAAGTAAGTCATACATTTATCGTCCCTTTACTAGAACAACATTGTTATAATATAGAACATCAATATACGGAAAAGTAGGTCATACGTTTATCGTTTCTTTACTAGAACATCATTGCTATAACATAGAACATCAACATACGGAAAAGTTTATCATACGTTTATCGGTTCTTTACTAGAACAACATTGCTATAATATAGAACATCAATATACGGAAAAGTAAGTCATACATTTATCGTTCCTTTATTAGAACAACATTGTTATAATATAGAACATCAATATACGGAAAAGTAAGTCATACATTTATCGTACCTTTACTAGAACAACATTGTTATAATATAGAACATCAATATACGGAAAAGTAGGTCATACGTTTATCGTTTCTTTACTAGAACAACATTGCTATAACATAGAACATCAATATACGGAAAAGTGAGTTAACATTGATTTTTTTTTATAACTTTAGACACATCGACAGACGTACTTATTTTTTATGATAAAAAAATTGTATAAAAACAATATATATATATATATATATATATATTATTTGTTTTTAAAATCACATGTTCACATCAGTTTGGTTCCAGAGAAAGAGTTGATTTTATTTACGTCTAATTAGAATGACTAATTATACACATTGATAGAACTCTCTTTTCGTATTGGCAGAAAGGTAAAGATTAGATTATTATTTGATATCATTTTATATTCTATGGGTACACAATTATAAGTTTGGGTAACTAATACAATAGTTAAGCGTAAGTAATTATTTTGGTTTATAAATTCAAGTCAAATTTGTGAACAATGTCAAAACTACCAATCAACCCAGAGATTCCAATTCAAGCCCTCTATCACAACCGAAATATTTATCCAATGCTGTCTCAAAGTCCTCTTGAAAAAAATAAATTGCAGAGTGACCAATACACACATTTGGTTGTCATGTTACTTCCAGTTTCACTCTATAAGTTGCTCTATTTTAAGGACGGATGCTAAAATGCAAGTTTGTGTGATTCATTCCAAGCTACACAAACTTAGCATTGTATGTAGAAATCTAGAAAAAATAACTCTACGTGCAAAATAAAACTGAGTACCTATGCTTTATCTTTGTTGCTGCTGTTCGATAAGTAACGGCCATATGTACCTCATTTCATACCTCATTTCTATGCAGCGTAATAGATCGTTTATAGTCGGAGTAAAATTAAAATTCAAGTGTGCACTAAAACTAACCGCGGCTATATAATATTTGGCACATTCAAACTTTCCATCAATCAGAAGAAGTTTCTTACGCAAACGAAGAAATATCTGATCATACTCTCTCACGATCAAAATTGCCGTTCTAAAAACGTACTAAATAAAAATTGAGGCTTGTCAGTCAATTCCGTAAACTAACGACTGAACGACGCGAGCGTCAACACAGAAGGGTGGCGAACCATCGGACAGCACGAGAAGAGTTTCTCGAGAATTCCTCGGGACTGTCGAGATACATTCGATGGTCGATAAATATTCTCGTCGTCAATCAAGTCTTACACATTGCAGTCGCATCGGAATCACAACACCGGTAAACTATGTACACTCTCTCGACAAACTCACATTTTAATATAATCAACGTTCACAGCTCGTTCACAAATATACATACATTACGAAACTCCGTAGACGCCCGTGATCACCGAGCGTTCGGTACGCTCGGGTACCTCGAAGGAGCGCGGGGCGACTGAGATTCCATCGCCGGTCGCGGGGCGACCGGGACGGGGACAGCGGGGCGGGGCCGAGCGCGTCTCACACGGAGATTTCGTAGTTGCAGTCGTAGACCGACGCTCGATCGGGCGGGTCGGGGGGCGCCGTGCGCGCTTCTATCTGGTCTTGCACTTCGAGCGCGCGAACGAAGGACAGGGGGCGCGCGGGCCTCGTGTTCGGATTCGGGGGCGCGGGGACGCCGCGTCGTCGAGCCAGCGGGGAGGGCTGCGGCGGGAACACGGGCACTCCTCCGCGCGGGACATGCGGCGGGTGCGGCGCGACCGCGGCGAGGACGGGGACGGGAGCGGGCGCGCGCTCGGCCCACAAGTAGTTGCCGCGCTGCGGGGAGGCGGCCAGCTCGCGGATGTCGTCGGCGGTGGGGCGGTGCGCCGGCGGCTCAGCCCGCAGCAGCTCGCCCTCGGACAGGAAGCGGCGCTGCGGCGAGCCGCGAGGCACGCCGATGAAGTCCGGCCGCCGCGGCTGCGTCGGCGTGCCGGGGTTCGACCTGTGCGCGGCGCTCACGTCAGGGGTTTAATCGCGCGAGCTCGTCCGAGCCCTCGCTATCGTTATCGTACGGCCTACGGACAGAAGGAGAAGGGAGCTGCGGGGCGAAGCGTTTGCACGTGCGATCGCGCGACCGGCGCCGTCGCCCACGGGATGGACGCCCCGTTCAGAACTCGAGGCAGGTTTGTAAACGTGATTTTCTATATAAATGACTGTACAACAAGGAAAATACTAATTTAAATAAAAAAAAATGTTTTACGTGAGTGTGCTCGAATATTCGGCAGCGATGTAGTAGTGGGTAGTTCTGAACGCGCGACCGGGTCCGGCGGAGACGCGCGCCATCTACGGTTGCGGGGAGCATGCCAACGCCACATGCCTCAACTGTACACTATGTTACATTGTACACACTCACTACTAATACTACTGCAAGCTATATACGACCCAAAGAATCCTGACAAAATATAGCAGCCAAAATATTAGTGTAAACTTTAGTTATTATAAATTGATGAATATAAGGTTATATTTTATCAGGATTGATCTATTTAATGACAGCGGTAGCGCGGTAACAGTTTACAATGGCAGCAATATATATAAAAAATTCCAGGCTTATTTACATATTGTCGAAAATAATTTCCAAAGAATGTGACTAAAAATTCATAAATACACTTATGAAACGAACACCTAGCGTCGAGTGCAATTGAAATTCTGAAAAATTTTGACTAAATAAAACCAAGATAATTACAAGATAAAAAATTTATGAAATAAAAAATCTGGCGTATAATCTGCTTAAGCCCAGTACAGTGATATATGGATAGACAGACACAGATATTAGATTAATATTACCGTACCATCTTTCAAGTAGTCTATGATCATAAATCGACCATCGACAAGCGATAGTACCCGTTACCCGCCATTGTATAGTGCGTCGCGCTACTCCCACCGTCCGGATTTTCACAACAGCTTGCAAATAAAAAAAATATTATACCATGTTTAGTATTCATCACACAGGCTTAGAATAAGTTTTGCCTCCGAAAAAATAAGAATAAATATTTCTATTATTATAAATGACAGTAGACAGAACTTATGCGGCACCTAAATTACTATTGCGGGCTTTTACACACAAAAAAAAACATGCCAATCAACTACACGAAAAAAGGTGCTTAACTTTCAAAAATATACAAAAAATCAAAACACAAAAAGCTTTAAAAATAACTCTAGAAAAAAAACAACATTCTATAACAATAAAACAGCATATTAAAAACTTAACGAGTTTATACTTTTTTTTCCATACCCTGCAAATACAAAATTCAGACATGATTCTTTCTCAAAAAAAAAAATGTATGGATAATACTGTGACTAGGTCTGTACCGTAAACTATTAAAAACGTTTTTAAAAGAGAGACACCGCTATACGAAGTGTAGAGCGCTATCTCGCTTCCACCATCGCGACAACAGTCCCGATACTACGGTACATCATTTCTTCTTGCATAGATCAAGAGCGCGAAAATGTTTTTTTTTATAGATAGGTCTGACAAATGACTCCACCCCACCTGATGTTAAGTGAAGGTGAAGTCCAGATGCGAAGATAGCTGATACAGCAGTTCTACCTGCCACACCAGCCATCCTCACCCTGCCGGCCTGCATGTTGCTTCTTCACGCCTCTTTTAAAGGATCCCAGGTTGTAAAATATTTTGTAAAAAGCGTAATCAATAAAACTTGAAGCGCATTCGGTCATTTTATTACTTAGCGTGTGTTCAGAAATATACAGTTCCTATAGAAGTGTGTGACACACCGGTCAAGAAGGTATTTCTTGATTTGTAGCAGCAAATAAACAGTGCAGCCAAGTGAAATCAAAGTGTATAATACAAATATTGCTTGAGTTGATGGAGTTTCTCTTGTTGAGAAGGTTTTCGTTAGCTTCACCATACGCAGCTTTTTTTATATAAATTCGTTAAAAATTCTCTATTGTGACAATCGGCGACTATAAAAAGTTAACCATTATCAAAAAAAACTTATTAGGTTCGCGTCCCGTCTGCTGCCTGGTCCGCGTGGATTTTTTTCTAGTTATATTTTCTTTAGATTTAAACATCAAGCAGTTACATACTTTAAAATAATAAAAAAAAATGTAAAAACTTATTATTCAGTTTTTTTGTTCAAAATTATTCAGTAATTTTATTGTTATTGATTTATTATCGCTATGCAGAGGCTCAAGCACGAATTTTGACAGCTTCGTAATCGTATCGCGTCGTCAAAGTTTCTATGGAAGCTAAGCAGCGCCCCTACCGGACGTAAGAACAAACTGGCTCCTTTCATACAAAATTTAACGATGACGAAACGATTACGGAGCTGTCAAATTAGTGCTTGGGCCTCTGTTCAGTAAAATTGACGTCGTTCGCGTATTAGTTAAATTGCGTAAAATATGATGAACAATTTTACAAGATTTTGGATTGTGGTTGTTTGATGTGCAGTCTAGTTTAAAAGTGAACTACTATCGAAAAACCCTATCCTTAAATTTTCCAAATAAACTAACAAAATGTTAACTGTATCGAAGCCAGATAGTGCTCACATATAATGAGGATCACTAAGTACTAGGTCACCAAATTAACTCAAAATCGACAGTGTTATGATCTAATAAGCTTTTTAATTAATACACTTTTTAAATCATCGAAATCTGTGCATTCGTTGCGATTTTATAACTAATTTTATGGTAGCCAATATTCACCGGCGCCGCGGCCGAAACGTCACAGAGCTCGATCGTGGTTCACTCCGGTCGTCGTCACAAAATCAGTAGCGTCTCTAAGCACGCTCGCGTTAGAGCGCTAGAGCTCTGTGACGTCACAGGCACCACTGGGCCAGCCGAAAATTCGTTTAGTAATTTGGTCATAACTTCGTCAATATTTGTCGTAGAACCAAAATTTAACCACTGTATTTTATGGAATCCTTAGCTCTATAAATCTGCATTCGCAACTAAAATTGTTACGGATCCTTATTGAACACGACAATTTATTGTAGACCTAAACTATTTTAATAATTAAATTGAAAAAGATAAACACTAAGAAACCCCACCAAAACAAGATGAAAAACAAACACATATACACAACTTTTCAATTTACCGTCCGTTATGTTGTTACGTCCACCTGCCGCGGTAAGCGGTAAACGTACAATTTTAAGTATCTAAACGTGAAACGATAAAATATGTTCTATGGTTACGTCAACACGGTACACAATTGCATACATCAGGGAAGTATTAATCAATTTATCTATTGCCTGTGTTGATGAGTGAAAAGTCTGGGTAAACTCTTCATTTTATATTTATATATCCAAAAGGACTTTATTATGTTTTACTAAAGGGTTGAAAGCTATTTATTTCAGTCACAATAAAAAGGGGACATTATAATCATTATAATAATTTATACCTTAGCAAAAATAACCGGTAGTTTCCCGATGCATAGAATAATTGAGAATCTTGGAATCGTTATAGAATAGAAAAAAAATATTTCTTTTCCATTTACAGATTATTAGTAAAATCGTTAGTGACACAGGCAATGTTTCAAAGACCATATGAATTATATTCAACAGATATTAACTGGAAGATAATATGTGACCATACACAGCAATCTTTGTTATAAGAAAATAGACTGGCTTACGTCAACAGATGCATTACATTTGGGGACAACGAAATCGAGACCACTTTGAAGTTTAGATAAAAATTATGCTGTTTTACGTCACGTTGAAAAACAATATTAAAAATTCAATTGGCAAAGATATTGCATTTGTTCATTATAACAAAAAAAAAAGACTTGTATAGCAAAAATAAAAATGGGCCCCGATTTGTGTTCCCAGAGGATATTTCTGTATGTTTATTTCTCCAGAAAATTATGTTCAATTCGCATAATTAATTTAAATGTTACCAGTTGATATAAACCAATCTTTCAGTTTACACTGACGAAGCAATTTGTACATACACCAAAGTAAACGATCAAACATTGGTGTTACCAAACAAATAATAATGTCTAAACATATTGTGAATCGAGTAGGCAAACCATTTTACATGCAAATAAACACTTAGTTAAAAGAAAAACTCATAAGCGATGCTTTTGTAGGATGTAGGATATTAATATCATCAACAGTTGGTTAATGTGATGGGAAGAGGCCATGATTAAACGGAAACCTTATATACATATTATTAGATTTGTTCTCAACATAAAAATTATCTAGAATATATTGCGTTGAAAAGTTTTAATCACTCAACATAAACTATTATTTTACTAAAAGAATAGTCATTAATTTTCCGACGTTTCTACTCCCATTAATTGTAAGAAAGTCAATATTTAGCTTCGCAAAACCCTAAAATGAATTACTAATAGTTTATTGCGTAAATATTTGCTTTCTTTCAACGAGAATTTTCAAGAGGAATTGCTTGAAATTTGAAAATGAAAAAGTTCTTTTCAACGACTTTAAATCAACCCCATTCGTAAGGTTAGAACTTATGAATAATTCACGCAATTCTAACGCCCACTTAGTACAAAGTGAATAAAGTAACGAGTGAGACGGCTTTATGCAGCCATAGAGACACGTTTGTTGGTATCGAGTTATCAAGGATAGATTAGATGTTAAGGTCGAGACTCGCGTAAGGTACCGTCTATGTGTGCGTGTGACCGTTTCCCTCGTTTCTATGAAGCTGCGCTTCTGAGTATTTATTCTGTGAACTATGCCCGAGATATGTCGGTACCCTCGATCTTGCTTAGATAACACTTTAAACTACCTTTTATTAATTTCATAGTACGCAGCATAAATGTGATTTGACAATTAAATATTACTAACAAAGGGGCGTGCCCTTGCCAATGCCGTGCGTGGTCACTGGAATCTTACACTTCCTGATAAAACTGTTCGTTGGAAAATAATGTGTGGCCAATGAAAGAATAATGTGATCCTGACAGGTCGCCTCGGTTTCTTCGGCTGTCAGAATAAATGTTAACATCTAGTAAAAAAAAGTGGTCCGAAAATAAATTAATTAACTGCAAGAAGAAGTCGCTATGTAGAGCATAGTCAATTGAATTTCTTTTTTATAATTTTGTCTTTGTCTGAATGGTATTAGATAAATTCAGCGGTGACAGTAGGGGTACTTTATTGGGAATCGACCACACCGAAAAACATTGACCGAGCTCTGGATCGAATCACCGATCTTTTGGTATCGAACCCAAGGCCGTTTCCGTTCGGCTATCTATCTGTTAAAGTGTTTTTTATCTAGTTTTTTGTCATATATGCATTGTTGATACATAATAAAGTATTTTCCAAAGTTTAGAAAACTGCTTATATTTAAAGATTGGGACAAACGGTTTAACAGAAAAATAAAAATAAATATATAAATGTCTTTTTTCTCAATTAAACCAATTAAAGTTGAATTTATTTTTAATGGTTTTGAATTTACCGCCAAAACGCTCGGTTCGATGACGTCTACTATGTGTGACGTCAACTTTGTGTATGCTATGTAATCAACTGAAGGTCAAATTATTAACTTTTTTTACGTTCGGGATAAATTTATAGTATAATACTTACACAAAATATTTTAAAAGAAAAGAAATCGTCAAATAATTATTCCGTAATCACAGAGCGTCCTCAGACAACATAGGTGTTAAAATTCTTTACACAAAGTTGACGTCACAGAGTAGACATCAACGAACCGAGCGTTTTGGCGGTAAATTCAAAACCATTAAAAATAAATTAAATTTTAATTGGTTTAATGGAGAAAAAAAGACATTAATTTATTTATTTTTAATTTTCTGTTAAATATAAGCAGTTTCAAAATTTTGGAAATTTACCCTATTGTGTATTGATTTGTTCTTGCAGTGAATGATCGTCGTACAGCACATTCCTGGTTTAAACCATGATTGTTTTTTGTGAATGAATTAATATGAATTGAATTTTAATGTAATTTTGTATGATATTAATACATTTTCAGGTCGTCACAAGTGTATCTAAGCAAGAGTGCGGGGCCACCAGTGGTTCAGATTGTGTGCTACGATACCTTCTGACGGGGCTGTTGACGGCCAGCGGGGTGGGCACTCCGAGCGCTTTGATGCGCTGTTGCATAGTAGGGGAGGGCCGCGCGCCGTTGGAGCCCGCGTCGTAGCGGAGAGGCTCCATCACCATACGGTAGCCGGGCGTCGCGCCGCTGTGGCTGCAAATAATCGCCAAATGTTTATATGATGAAAAGTAGATTTTTAGAGTTTCGGCACAACTAGTTGATCGGTTCAATTCGTCGGAGTGGAAAGAGGGGTTTTTCCTATATTATGTATGAATTTGTTTATACAAAAATATACTTATCTTTGTATGTTCATATGTATTTATGTCTGTTACCATAGTACCCCCATCTTTATTTGACTTGTTGATTGTATGTGTATGTCTAGAAAGTTACCTGGTGCTCCTCGCTAGGGGGCTCGGCTTCGGTTAGTGCATCGGTCTAGGGGCATGCGGTGCAGGCGGCGGGACCAATTTGGAACTCACGCCCTCCTCTGAAGCGGCGTCGACTCACAGTCCGCGCTATGCGAAGCCCTGGGACTTCCATCTCGATTTCTTCCTGTTACCGTAGTATCTCCATCTTTACTTATTAGTAGGTGATTTTATGACTATGTGTGGAAAGTTACCTGGTGTTCCTCGCTAGCGGGCTCAGCCTCGGGTAGTGCATTGGTCTAGGCGCGTGCGGTGCAGGCGGCGGGAACAAATTTGCAGCCGAAGCCCTCCTCTGAGGCGGCGTCGGCTCACAGTCCGCGCTCTGCGAAGCCCCGGGGCCGTCCATCTCGCCCTCGTGCTCCTCGCGCCCGGGCGACAGCTGAATCCCAACCAGTTAATAACACGTGCACGAAAACATCTTGGGGTCACCCATAAAGTACGTCACACTGTCACACTTGGTCAAATTTGTGAAACCTAACCCCCCCCCCCCCCCCAACCTAGTGTGACGTCATATATTTTGTATCTAGGAATTAAATTAAATAGCGGTTCCGAAAATATGCCAAAGAATTAATTGAAACCCACTCAGAAAGAGTTTTAAATATTTTAAAGATTTTTGATAATAGTTTAACAGTATTAGGTTTAAAAATGTATCGTCACCAAAATTATGACCACTACCACCCCTGTTCACAAAATGTTACACTTCGTCGACCCCCTTCACGTGTGACGTACTTTCTGGATGACCACTTTCATGGCTCGCAATCTAAGCTCTAGGGATACCCAAAACGTCGTTTCTATATCACTCTGGTGCCGCTCTCGCCAGAGTTACAGATTCCTAATGCGTCTTTATGTTCGAGGTACGCCAAAAAGTCGATACTTTGCACACTACCTCTATTTTACGATCAAACCTCTTCTTTTTGGCTTCATGTATAAATAAATAAATTATATAATTAATGAAGACGCATGTGTGTAGTGTATGTACATTGGTGGTATTTATTATATGAAAATGACAAATCTGATTTATTACAAATTTTGATAAACTAAATTAAAATCATAAGTCAGGTATTTCAAGGTGGAAAGTGATTTAAAGAATGTGTGTATTATTTGAAACAGATATATTTATTATGAATAAAATTAGTCTACTCTAGAATATCCCTAGAATAAGCCCAATGAATATGACATATGAATCCTCTTCAATATCCGTCACTTATCGAAGAGATAAATATATAAACATAAGAAACAATACACAATAATAATTTAAAGTTAGTAGAGAGCCAGACATACTCATGTCTTCAATTCACATGATAAGATCTTCTGAAATAAATGTGCGAGTGCTAAAGTATAGAACTTGATCGTGAATTGAAGGTATGTATTAGTTTGCTCTACAAGCATGATTGTCTAAGTGTTTGCTACGGCATTTAATGACAGGTGACAAGCTATTGTGAATTCTAAAGAAGCGTGAGGAAGTTCATTTCCGATTGGCTCCAACTAATTCTAATACTTGAGCCATTTTTTAGAAAAAATATAATAAGAGATAAGTATAATGTTGATGATGGAGATTTATGCACTGCAAATTTTTAAAGTAAAGCCATGATTATATTTCTAATTAAAAACAAATACACTAAATAAGAGAAATAGTAATGCGCGAAGGAAATATAAAGTTTCATTAACCTCAAAAAAAATATTGTTTACGTCAAATCAAAACCAAAAATATTTTTTTATTTACATGATTTAAAAAGTAAAACAACGGTATTTCAAACTTGTTCACTTTACAATTTGTTTGAACAGATCAATTTCAGCAAAAACAAAACAAACAAAATAGAAAAGAAATTAACATTTTTTTAATTGCACTCCGACTGCTAAATTGTATCTATAGAATTGAAGACATTAAGGCGTCAATTTCTTTCAAGTTCAGAATTGCAATTTAGCAGTTGAAATAAATAAATATAATTTCTAGACCCTTAAGAGCCCTTTCACATTTTTTGCAAAACATCGTAATTTTTGAGCGCCTCGTTTACCCCCTTAGAAAAGATTTTGGCTATTTTCAATAGAAGTTAAGTAAATTCATTCTTCCTAAGTTAATGTAGAATATTCACAAAAACTATTTTCCTTTTTTTGTACTGATCATTCTACCTACTTTACGGAAAAAATGATAATATGCACAACTTGAAACGCCTCAATCTCTCAATAATGTTTAAGAAATTAGATCAAATTAATTATTACGACATTAGAAAATTGTTTTTGTAGTAACATAATGTATTACTATATTGATTTTCCATCTCATTAATTCTTTTTTAAGGGTGTAAACGAGGCGCTCAAAAATTACGTTTTTTTTTTTTCAAAAAATGTGAAAGGTCTCTTAACGTCCAGTTGATTATTTAATTTTTTTCTGTTATACATATAGTATTTCAATGTGCTTAAGTCTCACTGACGTTACGCACACAAATAAGATCGAACTAAATTATTGCAGTGCGACATTGCGTCATAAAGGCACTTACTTAGCTTATAAACTAGCCAATGTATAATGTTCTAAGCACGCTTGTTAAAATTTCAGTCTAATAAGTATTTGTTAATGCCATTGCTTCTATAATCATACATTAATTTGAAAACTTTCACAAAGATGTTTTATTTTGTGATTGGACTTTTGGTGAGCGTACTTAGATACCAATTATTACATTAATAAGATGTTCAGAGACTTGTTTGCTCAATTCTTTTAAGTATAGTTTGTGAAATCAGTGATCAGTCACATTGAGGCGATAATCCCTTGTGCTCCATTTTGGATAAAAGGTTCAAAGGGGTGGGTACCAAGGAATTCGATCCTACGCGCTTTCTTTGAAACGTTATTATCGATTATCGAAGACTCGTGGTTTTGGAGATAGCCGATAAACTTAAATAGACTAAAAACTCTGTATAGTAGACTCTGTTCACGGAAGTTTAAATAAGATATTTGATGTGCAATAAAAAAATATTGATTATTAATAAAATAAGATGCTCTTCAGTGAGTAGTGGAGGACTTTCTTTATCACACACTCGGTTCACCATTTCAGGTCTAAATGTAAAAGTTTGACAATGAGAATAAACGACCGTGATAACCTTTTCCTTACTATGACTCGATTTTCTGGTCCTATAACATTCGTCCTCCCAAATTAAAACCCAAATTTGTGTTTGTAACATTTTTGTTTTTTATTCTCTTTTGTTATGTTTACCGACTGGACTGGATTTGTGTATGTATTTGTTTATGTAAATATTAATAATTTACATTGAAATTTACGCCGCCGTCTCTTCCACTTCCTTCTAATCATCTCAATCCAAAGGTTGGCGGTATCGCTAAAAGCGGTCCTGGAAGAGACCGCTTTTAGCGATAAGGCCACCCATTGTTACGCTTGATTTAAATTGTTCTGTATTTATTGTAATATTTTCTGTGCTGTACAATAAAGTGCTTTGTATTGTATTGTATAAAAACAGAGATTTAACTATTTTTAAATATAGATAGATAGATAGATATGGATAAATATAGATACAAAGGATGCATTTTATCGCGTTCATAATTATAGTTAAGGAGCAAACAGGGGATTTCGCCTATCCAGTCCCCGTAGCATGAGCACATTATATCACGTTGTTTATCGCTTATAACTGACAAACTACATAGTAATTTGTCAATCAAGCGTGATATAAACGAGCTATATATAATACTAGTGCCCGTAGCCCGCCCTCGCCCTTAGGGGTAGAATTGATCAAAATCCTTTCTTAGCGGATGCCTACGTCATAACATCTACCTGCATGCCAAATTTCAGCCCGATCCGTCCAGTGGTTTGGGCCGTGCGTTGATAGATCACTATGGCAGTCAGTCAGTCACCTTTGAGTTTTATATATATAGACTAGCTGTCCCAGCGAACTTCGTACCGCCATAAAAAAATAGGGGTTGGTGGTAGAAGTATTTGTGTATGATGTTTCATAAAAAAATTTATCTAAAATTGAAAAAAAAAAATTAGGGGTGGATTACCCTTAACATTTAGGGGAATGAAAAATAGATTACATCCGATTCTCAGACCTACTGAATATGCATATAAAATTTCACGAAAATCGGTCGAGCCGTTTCGGAGGAGTTTAACTACAAACACCGCGACACGAGAATTTTATATATTAGATTGAGGTGCTCATGCTAGGGGGGCAGGTACATAGAATTATAACACGTACAAAACTGGAGCAAATAAGTGTCCGAGTTAGGGCATGACAGCGCAAGCGTCTGGCTCTCACCTTGTTGTAGTGGGCGTGCGGGCCGGCCGGGCGGTGCGCGGCTCCGTTGTCCGCCGTGTACGTCTTTACCTGGTGCTGCGTGTCGGTCGCTATGGTGGATATAGCGGAGGCCGAGTGTATGCCTGCGCCCGCACCGCTTAGTGCCTCGCGACGCTTCTTGCCGCCCTTGTAGACGTACTTGGACGGCCGCACTAGGCTGTTATGGACCGCCAAACATGTATGAATATCATATTTTGTTGGGGTAAAGTTGGCGACTGTTGCCGCCTGTGTATATGAACCCTTATACGCATTTTAATAATCAAACCCGAAGGAGAGGAGGGGTCGTTTAATTTAAAATTTTCCAGAAAATAATAAGGGGTCGCTATGGTGGATATGACGGACGCCGAGTGGAGGCTTTCGCCAGCACCGCTTAGTGCCTCGCGACGCTTCTTGCCGCCCTTGTAGACGTACTTGGACGGCCGCACTACGCTGTTGCGAATAGGGTTACTATTTAAAATTTTGAAAAGTCCCGACAAAAAGCCGGACATTACGATAAAAATCCGGACATTTTAGTCACAAAATGCAAACACTTAGTTACAGTGATATTATGCGCGTGGTAGCAGACGCTCACATCGCGAGGGAGGTCTCGTTGTTGATTTTTAAAGATATTTTATATTTTGTTTTGAATTAATGAGAACTTAATAAAGATTATTTGACTTATTTGATATAAATTAATAAGTAGTTTTACTCATATTCCATCTAATTAAAAAAGTCCGCACTAATTAAAAAGCTGGGCAAAGTCCAGATAAAAGGCAAAAAGTCCGGACATATCTGGATAAATCCGGACGGATGGTAACTCTAGTTGCGAAATACGAGTAAACATAATATTTCAAGAATCTACTAACACGTGGCATAATCTGGTCTGACCTGATAGAGGGAGGGGGCGATTGTTTAATTCAACTAATGTATGAAACCGATACTCTTCTGAGGCGTCGCCATCTTACAATACAATAGTGTAATTATGATTCTACCTTTACGGACGTCGAGTGACAAATGAGTGAGTCAGACATGTACACGCGTGTTAATCATCCCTACTAATAATTATCTATCCAAGTTGGGTAGACAATAGGCTAGTTACCTCATGTCAAATTGCACTATACAAATGTTTATAACTTATAATTTTTGGTGTGAGGCACCTAAATACATTGATTTCACACTTCATAAAATTAGAAGATGGCTGTAGTAATTTAATTTGAAAAAATTTTTAGTCTATGCTTTTTAAACACTAAAAACGCTGTCCACCATGATTGTGACGACACAAAAGTTGTAAACAACTAAACGTCATTGTCGTGTTATAGTCCAGTCAACAAGTTCAAAAACGTGAAAAATAGAGATAAAGCTCCTAAAAATATGAGCAATAGCTCATTGGATTCGGAACGACCTCTAGAAAAATGAGTTTTGAGGATTTTACTGCACGTAAAAAATTGCAATTGTTATTAACAAAATAAGATGAAAAAAAAGTGGTATTTACGTTTTTGTTTATAACTCATAAACTTTTAATATTTACGATATTTGGAAAAAAGGTCCTTAAAGAGGAGGAAATTTCCAAAAAAAAAGTCCCAGCTCCCGGAACACTACCTCTATTATTTATAATTTTAATTTAACGCTGAAAATAGGGCTCCGCGCAGCCATTACGGCACGGGCGCACTGCCGTTAAAGACAGTTTCTTACATAAAATTATTTTTTTATAGTAACAAATATGAATTTAAAAATTTTAATAAATTATGATGTCATCCAGATACTTGAAAGAATATATTCCCGTTGGATTTTTTTTTTAAATTAATTTTTCAAAAAGTTATGCAATTGTTAATTAACGAATTTTTTTCCTATCTCCGTTTTCATAAATGACGACATAAAAATTTAAATAATAAACCTATAAATTTTTGGCTCTGTGGAGCTCTTCTTATATATATACTTAACAAGATCCCGCGATAAAAGTTTATTAAAGTTAATTATTTTGTTTATAACAATTTTTTAAAGTTAACAAAAAATGAAAAGTCTAAGAAATGTTATTAAAAAATTTTTTTTAAACAAATGTTATATTATTGCTGCTTTCTTATCCAATAATGGCATTAAGTAACATCGGAAAAAAATTTTTTACATCATTTGTTAAGAAATTGTTTATAAACAAATAGACAAGTTTAATATTTAAAGAATTTTTTTTTTACCATTATGTTGTCTTGGCAAAATAATGATTTTTTAAAAAAAAATTTTTCTTAAATATTTTTTTTTATTGTTTATAATCGTTTTTTTTATATTTCGATTGTTTAAATAATTAGTTAAAGAATGATTTTCTCTTTAAAAATCATAATTGGCATTTCTTCATAGGTAAATAGAATTTTTTTATTTTTTATCAATAATTTCATTGTTTGTTAACTTAACAATTTCTTATAAACAAATTCTAACTACCGTTATATTTTTTTTTCTAGAGCTAAAAAAAATAACAAAAACAGCCATATATATCAAAATACTAAAAAAAAATTTTTTCTATTTTTTATAACGCTTTTAAATATTACACGATACCAAAGTTGCACCGGACACTTGATTTGTCAAGTAAAAAATTAATATAACTTATAAACTTAATTATATTAAAAATTAAATATTATAAATTATAAATTAAAAAATTAATATAGTATTTAAATCTCAAAAAAAATGCATAAGAGCGATTTGTAAATTAAAATATAGGGACAGTTGTCAGCAACACTTTGCAAACCTTAACATAATGACAGTACCATCTCTGTATATTTATGAAGTGGTAGTCTTTGTGAAAGCAAACATAAGCATGTTTCAACATCTTAGAAGTATAAGACATAAAAACGATATTTGCTTTCCCGCCAGTAGGACTGCCCTTTACAATAAAAGTATATTTGGTATGGCACCGCGACTATACAATAAATTACCAGAATGTTTAAAAGAAATATCCAATATCCAAACATTTAAAATGAGAGTTAAGAAACTACTTGTGGAAAAAGCTTACTATACACTAGAAAAATATATGACGGATAAATTTTAAATTAATATTGTAGTTCATCTGTATTCCTAATTTGTTATTTTATTTGAATGACCGATCTTGTAATTGACCTATAATTTAATTTGACATAATTTGTAATTTGACATTATCTTCATTTTGACATGTGTTCTAATTTGACATTACGGTAACATTTTTGTATTCACGCCTGACATATTATTATTATTTTTCTTTTATTTGATTAACTGCGTTTATGCTTAAAAGTTTGACTGGAAACGTTTCCCTGGTTTTCAATTAAATTCCGTTTTCAAACAAATTAATTAACATACATCAAATTAATATTTAAAAAAAAAAGACTTCGAGGCATGTTAAAAAAAACTTTATAATGTATAAATGAATATCTGATGGATAAGGACTTATCGAGTAATATATAAATATGATTACGATGAATGATATTTAATATTGTGATGACTTTTGAATTTAAATTTATTGTAATTGTTATTTTTTTTTATGTAGTATAATAATGTGTATCTGATGGATAAGGATTAAGTAAATGAAAAGAAGTTTAATTAAGATTACTAACAATTATTATTATGATGACATTTTATTTTGAATTGTAATTTAATTTTAATATTTTACCGTTATTAATTCTATATTTGTATGCCTGATGGCTGGTCGTAGTTGGACTGTATATTCAAGCATAATAACCATGTATTACCTATGTACCACAAATAGATAAATAAATGAAATGAAATGAAACTATTCGAGATACGATAATGGACATTCAGGTCGTTTTTATAAAGCATTAATTAATCTTCAAAATAAGCTAAAAACCAAGTTTGTAACTATTGTTTATCAGCTAATACATGCAATTGTTTATAAAATTTTGAGATTTCTTTAACTTTTTCGTATCTCTTATGACTTACAACTTAATAAATAATTAAAATACAGCTATAAACCTCAAAACAATTTTGTTTAGCGATACATTATCTCCCAAATTATCAATTAATCGTACCTCCATCTCTAATTGTTTAAACAATATACGTGATTTAATTAATATTTATCTAACACTTACCTTCATTTTGTAATTTTTTAATTTTCTCTACATTATTATAAGTTATTATAGCTTCTAAGTGAAACTGATTTTATCATTTATTTAAATAAATAGTTTCTTCGATGCCACTAAGTATTTTTTTTTCATATTTTTTGTAGTTTGATATGCCGTATCTTCTAAATTTTTACATGTAAACCATATTTTTATATATTTTATTATAATTAAATAGAATTACATTTATTGGTATGAAAAAAATATTAGAAATAATGTTAGGATAAAATGGATTTATAAAATAAAAGTCACTGTTTTATAATAATAATTCTAAATATATTCGAGGAAATAATACAATGCAATAATACAAATTCAAATAGTTCGTTTCCTTCTTTTCTTTAAGGGAGGGATTGCAGAACAGCTTGGTCTATCGAAGTTTTGAACTGAACTAGTTGACACCTTTTCTGTCATATTAGAGATGGAGGTACGATTAATTGATAATTTGGGAGATAATGTATCGCTAAACAAAAATGTTTTAAGGTTTATAGCTGTATTTTAATTATTTATTAAGTTGTAAGTCATAAGAGATACGAAAAAGTTAAAGAAATCTCAAAATTTTATAAACAAATGCATGTATTAGCTGATAAACAATAGTTACAAACTTGGTTTTTAACTTATTTTGAAGATTAATTAATGCTTTATAAAAACGACCTGAATGTCCATTATCGTATCTCGAATAGTTTATAAGTTATATTAATTTTTTACTTGACAAATCAAGTGTCCGGTGCAACTTTGGTATCGTGTAATATTTAAAAGCGTTATAAAAAATAGAAAATTTTTTTTTTTTAGTATTTTGATATATATGGCTGTTTTTGTTATTTTTTTAGCTCTAGAAAAAAAATATAACGGTAGTTAGAATTTGTTTATAACAAATTGTTAAGTTAACAAACAATGAAATTATTGATATTTTTTTTTTCTATTTACCTATGAAGAAATGCCAATTATGATTTTTAAAGAGAAAATCATTCCTTAACTAATTATTTAAACAATCGAAATATAAAAAAAAACGATTATAAACAATAAAAAAAATTATTTAAGAAATTTTTTTTTAAAAATCATTATTTTGCCAAGACAACATAATGGTAAAAAAAAAATTCTTTAAATATTAAACTTGTCTATTTGTTTATAAACAATTTCTTAACAAATGATGTAAAAATTTTTTTTCCGATGTTACTTAATGCCATTGTTGGATAAGAAAGCAGCAATAATATAACATTTGTTTAAAAAAATTTTTTTAATAACATTTCTTAGACTTTTCATTTTTTGTTAACTTTAAAAAATTGTTATAAACAAAATAATTAACTTTAATAAACTTTTATCGCGGGATCTTGTTAAGTATATATATAAGAAGAGCTCCACAGAGCCAAAAATTTATAGGTTTATTATTTAAATTTTTATGTCGTCATTTATGAAAACGGAGATAGGAAAAAAATTCGTTAATTAACAATTGCATAACTTTTTGAAAAATTAATTTAAAAAAAAATTTCCAACGGGAATATATTCTTTCAAGTATCTGGATGACACCATAATTTATTTAAATTTTTAAATTCATATTTGTTACTATAAAAAAATAATTTTATGTAAGAAACTGTCTTTAACGGCAGTGCGCCCATGCCGTAATGGCTGCGCGGAGCCCTATTTTCAGCGTTAAATTAAAATTATAAATAATAGAGGTAGAGTTCCGGGAGCTGGGACGTTTTTTGGAAATTTCCTCCTCTTACGGACCTTTTTTCCAAATATCGTAAATATTAATAGTTTATGAGTTATTAACAAAAACGTAAATACCTCTTTTTTTTCATCTTATTTTGTTAATAACAATTGCAATTTTTTACGTGCAGTAAAATCCTCAAAACTCATTTTTCTAGAGGTCGTTCCGAATCCAATGAGCTATTGCTCATATTTTTAGGAGCTTTATCTCTATTTTTCACGTTTTTGAACTTGTTGACTGGACTATTACTGTGGTTTCTTTCGTCGGACTAAAATATATCTAAAAACTCGTATATCATGTAGAAAGTATTCGTTTATTGGTTTTGTTGACTAAATTAATGCTGGACGCCGGGTTTGTGAAAGCAGAATTGACAAAACTTTTTGATTTAGTAGGTACATTCATAACCTTAAAAAATGTATTTTTAAACTTTAATTTTTTTTTCAATGATCTTTCCTAAAAGAAATGATTTTCAGACAATAAGTTGCAGGATTAAGCAAGTTTTAAAAGTGTGTTCTTGTGTAGGTATGTGTATTTCTCTAGGCAATTTAAACCACAACTTTTCTGGAGTATAACGATGTGTTCATGGTAATTACTATATTTATCATGAAATAACGTATCTCAATTTATATTATAAAACCATGATTTTTAATAGATCAAAAATCATGTTTTTATAATATAAATTCAGATAGGTTATTTCCTACGAGCTTGCGAGTGTTTGTTTACAATTTTTTTGACGTCATAGCATAGATAATCTATAGACTAAAATGGCCGACAGCGTATTTGTATGTCCATGAAAATCTATTTTAAAATTAAACTTTGTGTAGCTTTCTAGGTCAAAAAAAAATACAATACATATTTTTTCGATCTAATTTATTAACAATTTCAAACATATTTCCACAAAAGTGTCAACTAGCCTATTATGTCAGCCGTATATAAAGGTAAATGGGGTAGGTAGGTACAAATATGACAATAGTGCTAATTATGGCATGATTCTTTAAACCTTAACTTAAATTTGACAACAGTGTACCCTTGTCATTCTCTATACAAAATGAAAAGGAGAGACTGATGTTCAATTTAGTTTTAAGTTAAGAGAAACATGCCATTATCGTCACCAATGCCCATCTAGCTAAACAGTACCTACTCGATAGAATACTTTTTTTTTAATATCATGATCATGCTATCGAATTGTTAAAAATATATCATGTGACATACTTTCGATCCGTACCAGAGAACGACGCCTTCCAGCCATTGACACGATTCAGTTTCTTGACATTTCCAACATCCTGCGATGTTGGCTTTTATGAACTGCTTTTGTTAACTTTTTAAATAAAAAAAAATCGCTCTTATTAACACCTAATATACTGAAACCAGTAAAAAGATGAACATAATAATGCATTGCTTACATCATCGACAAGATCTCATACTCATCAAATTGAATAATTGGTTGCATAAAAATTTCGTCTTTATGCATAAGCTGTTAACACGTTTCTTGATAGGTCTCATATCATGGTCAATTACGCAATTAAGATATTTATTCTCTACACCTATATTTTGATATAGGTGTAGAGAGAGTGTACTGTATAGAATATAAATATGTTATTGAATATGAAAGAACCTTTTTTCGCCCCGCCTACTTGATCGCAGTTTTCGTGGAACCACTTTTTAGCGTAGTTCGTATTCCATATTATTTCTAGTTCGTTGAGTAAAATGGGGAAGACGTTTTCAACCAGTTAAACTACACACCCGTTGGTTATTGATACAACAAGCATTAACTCAACTAGGGTACTGTGGTCAACGATATTAAATACCCTTGATACAACACATGCGCTTAAAATTTGTCCCAATCAAGAAGTGCTTGATATTCAAATGCATGGTCGGTTATTTTCCTCATGGTCCGCACCTATTATATTGGTAACAGCGCATTCAGAATTGCGCGTAGAGTCGAAGAAATAAGGTCTTTGTTCTTCCGAATAGAGCAATAAGTTGTAAATTTTACAAGCTTACATTTCGGACTGTCATAACTCTTTGACGCATGCGTTTTAATTAAGACGTTATACAGTATGCATTAAAGGTGACTTTAAATGTTTAGATAATGAATTATATTGTTTTTGACTACGCGATCATCTTACGGAGCTCCGTGGACCGTCCAATGTACCTTTTGGACAGGTTTCGGGCATGATTTTGTTCGTATTGTTGTATCTAGGGAAATTAATATCGTTGACTGCATATAGCAACAGTTGTACCAGCATCCCTTAGAGAAAGGTTGTAGCCTATTCTATCAATATCCTATGTCATAAATGGGAAAGTGAATTTTTTGGTTGGGTATGTTTTTGGTATAGCCATAAATGAGATAGATATAAGGCTTATTTTAAATTTTTGTCGTGCAAATAAAATTTGAAAAAGATAAAATAGGGCATGAAATTTTGTATAGGAACCCAGAAGAACTACACACCTGCTAGTAATCGATACAACAAGCATTAACTCTAAATGAAATTTTACTAGAAAAAAGTCAGTGCATCCGCCTGGATAGCAGAGGTTGCGGGTACGAGTCCCGTCTGCTGCCTGGACCACGTTGATTTTTTTCTAGTAAAACTTTCTTTAGATACAAACATCTAGCAATTAAACGTTATAAATGAAAATATTACAAGCATGAACTCACCTAGGGTACTGTGGCCCGAACTGCGTATAGCAACAGTTGTACCAGCATCCCTTAGAGAAGGGATTGTATCCGCCGGTGAATTTCCCAGTGACTTGTTCGTTTGTGGTGCGTCCGCGGGATACCAGCACCATGTGGAATCCGGTCAGACCGAATATGGGGATCGCGAGGAGTGCGATTATGCCCATTATCACCATACTGTTTGGGTGGAGTTAAGGTTGACAAGACAATTGTTTGTTGATGTATAACATCTTTCCTGCAATTTGTGGGAGTGATTTCGTGAAAGGGACTGAAGTGTGTAACAGGAAGTCGCGAAAGCGCGTGCTATTTCTTTTGATTTTTATTGAGAACATAATGTTCAAATGGCTTATTCCTTTTGTAGTAGGTTTTTTTTTTTTTTTACTAATATAAGGTGAGGGTTTCAAATGTTACACATCATACGCGACTACTGTAAAGCTCGCTCGTTTTTCTTACAATATTTCAACAATACGTACATTGGGCCCGATTCTGGCATTTCGGTGCTGTGGGCGAAACAAACTCAGAGAGACTTTCTATCTCCTTATGTTAACTCATGCAAACTAAAAGAAGTAATAGTATCTGTTAGTTCTTTGTGTTGCCTGTAAACTAGATCTAAAACACATAGTGATTCTTGCAAGCGCAGCGACGAAATACGAATGGACAAGAGAAGTTTTTAAGTAACATATTTTAAATATATGCAAAGGATACGATACAATGGGCTCGACTTGCGTCAGAGTTTTATTGTTGTTCATGATGTAGTACAAGCTGAGTCCGAATATGCTGAGCATATGTATGGACAGCGATATGAGGAAGAAGAAGAAGAACCTGTAGTTCCGTCGGCCGATGCAGTTGTTCACCCATGGACAGTGGTGGTCAAACGTCTGGAAAATAAAAAGTAATGCTTTTCATGACATTAATAGTAGATTATTAACCAAGGGGATACAGCAGTGTCTTCTGTCGAGGGTGATGATTTAAATCGCGAGCGTAACGAAGGACGCGAGCTTAACTCCCGAGCGTAGCGAGGGTGTTAAAAACTTAAATCACGAGCGAAGCGAGGGTTTTAAGACGAGTCATGAGTGTAGCGAGGGATTTAAGTTCATCCAAGACTAAGACAGCTTTATCACCGAGGAAAATACTCTACTTTTCGTACCATTTGCGAAAAAATTAACAATGCGTAATCCTTTTTCAAAAAGATGTATAATGCTTTATATACAAACTCAATGGTGTAAACACAGATGTAGTTCAGTATAAATTTCGGTAAGTATTCCAAATTTAAATCACATTCTCCCCAGAAATCCAGTACAATTTTCTTTCCCTGTTTTTAACAGATTAAAAAAGACTATTGTTATGTTCGCTTTTGTGGCATAGAATGTCACTTTTTTGAGCAAGTTGTACGAAAATATTTTTTTTGCCTTCGAAGGCAGATGAGCGGACGGTCCACCTGATGTTTAGAAGTCAACATCGCCCATGGACTTCAGCAATGCCAGTGACACAGCCATGCCACTGCCTTTCTGTATTTAAGCCTCTCTTGAAGCGCACCATGTTATAGTATAAATCGCGGCAGAAGTAAAAATTAAGTTGTCTTGGGGGGAAACGATGTGCGCGGGTGGAGCGTGCGTTGCGCCGATGGGCTCTCCAGTCCAGTCTATAGAGATATAAGAATAAAGTAGGGTAGATATAGACTCTACTACAAGTGGAAGTGTCTCTCTAATAGTAAGAGAAAGAAGATGAGAGACCGCTAGCATTCTCTCTCTAATCGCGCATGCGCATTGGCAACCGTAAGCATCTTACTATTTCGATGTGATGCTTGGACCAATTATTGGACAGACGACTGCGCATGCGTCACAAGTATACGCGCGCTGGCCTACGTTGTCACCGTCTAACTGTGGCCACAATTCCAACGCATACAAAGAAATTTGGTGACTCATTTCTTTGTCGCACTATCCGTAAATGGAATGCTCTGCCCGCTCACGTGTTCCCTCCCTCTTACAACCTGGGATCCTTTAAAAGAGGCGTGAAGAAGCAACATGCAGGCCGGCAGGGTGAGGACGGCTGGTGTGGCAGGTAGAACTGCTGTATCAGCTATCGTCGCGTCTGGACTTCACCTTCACTTAACATCAGGTGGGGTGGAGTCATTTATTGGAACTATATATAAAAAAAACGGGGGAGAGATAGCTAGCGGTCTCTCATCTTCTTTCTCTTTCTATTAGACGGACACTTTTAGAGCCGCCTTCCCCACTCTATTCTTATACCTCTATGGTCGTACCCATGCGCAGCTATCCCTGACGCGTTTTGTTCAGCGCTAGAGTTACATGCCGCGTACCTGTACTAAGATTACTGGTTACAAAAAAAAAAAAAACGAAAATTTCTGTATAAAAGCATTGTAGGAAGTAGGTAGTGCATTCAGTGTGCGATTGTGGGAATTATACTACTCTCAACATAAAAATGAAGTTTTATTTTCGATTGCAAAGTTTTGACGTTCTGTAGTAACCTAAAGCTGCTGTTGGTTGTATAGTGCGATTTCAGCTTTATAGCGATTGTGAAGTTAGCAACGAGTGCAACTATGCGTAACCCTCGCAATCAGTCAATGAAACCCATAGACACAGAGAAAAGATCAAGGACTGAGCGACACCTCGCATTCAATTGACAACTCTCTACAAAAACATCGCTTGCTCGCTTCCTCTCATTCACAATTACTTTTGTCTCACTTACATGGACAGGAAACATTCAGTCCAGTCTCTATGTCTATAGAGAAACAGCGCGTGTTTAAATTTTGTTCATTGTTCCGCTACTAACGCTAACTTCACCATCGTCAAACCTAGCACGTGCCTAAATTTTGTTTAATGCGCCGCTACTTGCGGTAACTTCACTGCCGTTATTAAGTTTAAAATCGCACTG
The DNA here is from genome assembly GCA_902850365.2 of Chilo suppressalis. Lineage (NCBI taxonomy): Eukaryota > Metazoa > Arthropoda > Insecta > Lepidoptera > Crambidae > Chilo > Chilo suppressalis. The sequence goes on along the minus strand of OU963904.1, from coordinate 4,163,949 downwards.
TACAAATAATCCCATTACCCACTCAGATAGGGAGATGCCATCCACTTGGAATACCTCTAGAGGCCCTCGCCAATTCTCGGCTTGAGGTCCCCTAAGGATCTCGCCGTCCCCAAACTCGGTGACACTGTAAAGGTCATCTGCGACCAACAGCATACACACTCAAAAAAAAACCATTATCCTCATAACAAGCAACATACCTCTATGCAATGATTGCAAACAGAGCAATGAGAACAGCGCGGCGGCCTGTAGAACTTGCACGTGACACACCATTTCATCCGTACGGTTATGCCGTTTATTTCCACGCTACGATACAACGGAGCTCTAAAGTCGTCCTCGCGATCTTCGTCAGGTGGCGCTGTAACAAAAAAAAACCATAAATAAATAAATATTTCCAACATACACCAATTAGCCTAGGCCCAAAGTAAGCGCTGTAAGGCTTGTGTTATGGGATACTAGGGTAACGGATAAAATACATATATAAGTATATTTATATAGAAAGACATATAAAACATCCATGACTGGAGTACAAATGCTGGTATTCATCACACAAACATCTGCCCCCACCGGGATTCGAACCCGTGACCTCTCGAGTCGGGACACCATGAAACCCGGCGTATAAACCACTCGGCCACGGAGGTCATCCAATAATAAAAAAAAAAATTTTTAGCATTTAACTGCTAGTTGTATAAATCTAAAGAAAAATTGACTAGAAAGAAATTCACGCGGTCCAGGCAGCAGACGGGACTTGAACCAGTACCCTCACCGAATGCACTGACAATAATATGTACCAAAACACTTCAGCAACACAAAGAAGTAGTACTGTGTCATGAAGAGCATGGAACAAAATTCAGAACACTTGGTATTCGTATTTGCTAACTTGACATCAGTATGTCCTTTTTATTCCTTACAAAGCCTAATAGACACTGCTGCAACAATTAGAAGTAATATCTCTCATGACATATCTGTTAATAAACAATTGTAGAGCTAAAAATGTCTTTTTAAATTTATTGATATACATTGATATAAATAAATATATTAATTGTTACTCATTCTCATGTTAGCAATGTAAGCAGTCATTATGTAGTGAAACTGAACCAGTTTATCAGAACAGTTTGATAAATAATATTAAATACTATCTATTAGAAGCTGAGCCATGTGCAATACTAGTGTGCTACTTATCAATAAAATCCAGCAAAGAACTATTATTGTGCCACAAATTATTTTGATTAAAACTTGATAAGAATTTAGAAGACACTTAAGTACAAGTGAAAACCAAGCAAACCATATAATACCGATAGTCATTTAAAATACAAATGAAATACATGAATTACAAAGTTTTAAATACTCTTTGAAGATCAATTCATTAGATTGTCTTTATCAGATAATCTGTTGAAAATTATTTTATCAGGATTAGGTATCTTACTATCTAGCTCAACAATATTTATGAATCAGATATAATATCAACGTTCAATCTGTTTGTTGTTACAATGATGATTACGGTTTCAAAATAAATAGAGCACTAACCTTTTGGTATGACTCCCGGGTCCATGAAAGTGGCCAGTGTAAAATTGGCCAAAACAAAAAATGTTATGACACCTTGATATGCAGGAACCCATGGGTGCTTGTGGAGGTAGTACTGACAGCTGAAAAAAATATTCAACAATATAAGTGTCTTTATTATGATATCATCATCATCAGCCTATTAATGTCCCTTCTGGGCAGGCACAGGCCTTCCCTATGGTTGGAATAGGGAGTTTGGGCCATAACCCACCATGCTGGCCCAGTGCAGATTGGTGGGTGCTAACAACTGCAGATGTAGACAGGACCAACGGCTTAACGTGCCTTCCGAAACATGGAGGAGCTCGAGTTAGTAAATTTTTGTCATCCATCCAATGACCAACCACTGCGAAAGTTGCTGAACTTCAACGATCGCGGCCAAATGCTCTAACCACTTGCGCCATCAAGCTTCTTCCCATATATTTGACATAAGTATTGCGAAAATTATTTGATTTGATCAATGAACTTTAAAAGCCTTACTGTGTTAGGTACAAACCTTGCAAGACAAACTGTTGCTGAATTACAATATAAAAATTTTCTTCTTCTAGCTTAAGTATAGATATTGCACTGCTTTATTGCAATAGAATTTGTCATAATAGTAACAGAATAATAATAAACATTTATGTTATAAGTTTATGTCTTGTGTCCTTTGTTGTGTATAATAAAGAATATTATTATTGGCGCATTCCACGTGAAGCGGACAGGTAAAAAAACTCGATGTTTCCGATTTCAGTAATATTTGAGTATGTTCTACTTATACTTATTATTGATACGCGTACCAAATATTTTTGTGATATAATGACTAGTTAAAGAGTAATGGGACTGTGAAGTTTTCGACAACCGGTTGGCATGCAGTACTTCAAAGCCGATTATGGACTCATAAAATTATATATTAAAATAACTAAACCACTGGATTTCCTACTTTATTTACTGGGCTTTTTAACTGTGTTTTTGGAAAAGAAAAAAAAATTTTTTTTTCGGAAAAAAAATCCAATTTAAGTTTTTTTCCTTGATTTTCATCAAGTTAGACCATTTACTTTTTTTTTATTTCTTTTTATATAAATTGCTAATATTGTATAGAACATTGGTGCCAACTTTCATAATGGGCGTGAAAGTGGATTAGGAGCTAGACTGAAAATACTGCCGAAGGGTGGCGTCCAGCGCCGCGCCTGTTGACCGCCGCTTGTACGCGATTAGTCATCAAACTGTATATCAAATAAAATCACTTTTGACGGAATGTTTTGTAGATTTTTAATAAACCAATACATAGAAAAAATTCCACGCGGACCAGGCGGCAGACGGGACTCGAACCCGCACCCTTCGCAATCCGGGCGAATGCACTGACCAATTATGCTACCGCGGCCCTCACGGACCGCGTCAAAATTCCTCTAGCCATTCTTAAGCAGCAAGGCAGCGCCATCTCTTCGCATTATAGGTAATCCAAAATGTTATATTAGGGGCCGTTCATTAAATACGTCACGCTAAAATCAGCTTTTTCCGACCCCCTCCCCCCCTATTGTCACTCTGTGTCACACTTTCTGTGACCCCTCTTGAAATATTCCGTCACAAAAACGGAGACCCCCCCCCCCTCCCCAAGTATGATTAATTTTAATATTTAAGATTAATTCTTAATAAGAATGGCTAGAGGAATTTCGACGCGGTCCGTGAGGGCCACGGTAGCATAATTGGTCAGTGCATTCGCCCGGATTGCGAAGGGTGCGGGTTCGAGTCCCGTCTGCTGCCTGGTCCGCGTGGATTTTTTTCTAGTTATATTTTCTTTAGATTTAAACATCAAGCAGTTACATGCTTTAAAGAAATAAAAATTATAACTATAATTGCTATTTCTTCTGTCAAATGTTTAATACTTGTAAAAGTATTCATTTGACATTGTGGGTTACCTATAATGCGAAGAGATGGCGCTGCCTTGCAGCTTAAGAATGGCTAGAGGAATTTCGACGCGGTCCGTGAGGGCCGCAGTAGCATAATTGGTCAGTGCATTCGCCCGGATTGCGAAGGGTGCGGGTTCGAGACCCGTCTGCTGCTTGGTCCGCGTGGATTTTTTTCTATGTATTGGTTTTATTAAAAATCTACAAAACATTCCGTCAAAAGTGATTTTATTTGATTGAAAGTTTAGATGACTAATCGCGCACAAGCGGCGGTCGACAGGCGCGGCGCTGGACGCCACCCTTCGGCAGTATTTTCAGTCTAGCTCCTATTCCAATTTCACGCCCATTATAAAAGTTGGCACCAATGTTCTACACAATATTAGCAATTTATATAAAAAAAAATAAAAACAAACTAAATGGTCTAACTTGGTGAAAATCAAGGAAAAAAACTTAAATTGGATTTTTTTTACGAAAAAAAATTTTTTTTTTCTTTTCCAAAAACACAGTTAAAAAGCCCAGTAAATAAAGTAGGAAATCCAGTGGTTTACTTATTTTAATATATAATTTTATGAGTCCATAATCGGCTTTGAAGTACTGCATGCCAACCGGTTGTCGAAAACTTCAAAGTCCCATTACTCTTTAACTAGTCATTATATCACAAAAATATTTGGTACGCGTATCAATAATAAGTATAAGTAGAACATACTCAAATATTACTGAAATCGGAAACATCGAGTTTTTTTACCTGTCCGCTTCGCGTGGAATGCCCCTATTATTAATTTCAGGTGTAGTACCCATATTTCATACAGAAATAGAAAAACAATTGATAATCAAATTAAATAATCACAATAATAATAATAAAATATATAAATTACAAATAATTACAATTCATTTAAATTGTATTAAGTACTTTAATAAGTGAATTATCAATCAAATAAAATAAAATCAAAAGCAAATAGAAATTAAGTAAAATTAAATAAAAATTAAATTGAATAACATTAAAAATGGCAGTACTTAGTAACTCAATTCTTGAAAATTTTCCTTTATAATGGTTTGTCTACAAAGGTGTAGTAATAATTAACAGAAGGCAATCTTCATAAGATCTTAAATAAAATATCCAAACCAAAGCCTCATCAAAAAGGATGATGTAAAAAAATAAAGTTTTCAAAACGCAAGGTAAATACAGACATTCTCATAATCAATCAATAATTAGAGAAGATTAGAGTCTGTAATATAGGACAGTATTATTAGCTAATGACATGTCATGTTAACTTGACCTCAACCTAATGACAAGAAAGGTAATTTAACAATGAAAAAAAATACCAATAACAAATGATTTGTCAATCCAAGATCAAAGGTTTTTACAACAGTTTTTGACATTTAACCTATTGCTTGCTTGCTGTGGGTTTTTCAATTTGTCTTTCAGTATGGTTACTTGCTATGGGTTATTGACAGATGGAAGTGATAATCACCAAGCTATTGTACTGAGCTAAGATACTTGTACTGAAAAGCATCAATGGATATGCAATTTTCCTTTTTGTTAACATTGTAAATGTCAAAAAAGTTAGCAAATAGGCCAACCAATAATAGACATGTTAATCTGTTCTCATAAATAAGTAGTAATTTTGGAAACAAACACAATACAACATGTCTTATCTTTTATTATAAGTCTTATATATCCACTATGTCTCACACATGTTTGTATAATAGTTAATCTGATTTGACCAAAATAGTCCCAGCTCCAAATATGGTCCTTCAGTAATTTGTCCTGATTATTGATTTATCTAATTTTAAGTCTTAGAATGTATAAGCAACAGTCAGTATATAACTTGGACATTAATATACATAATTTATTAGGAACTTTCACATGACATGGAAAACTCAATATTAATTGCTATTTGCTATTTCATATCAGTATTTTAGCATTAAAGTTAACAATAAAATATCCTTTCAAGGGTTGAAGTCCAAAATACCTTTTATAAATAAGACTTTTTGTAATAAGCTAATAGCTAAAGACATATTTATATGCAAAAATATTATCATCCTAAATTTTAGAGCTCATTCACATGATTTAATATAATTAAAAGAAAGGACACTGACCTAGTTTTAGCTGTCATATGTTAGTACCTAGATAAATTGTATTGTTTACACTATTATGAACAGATTTTAATGGCTAGTTATTTACTTGATACTTGATTTATTACTTGGTAACTATAAATGGATAAAGACAACTTTTTATATTTCACATAAGCACCTATTCTGTTACAGTACTAATGTAAATAATGTAAATTACAACAGTAACAGCATGGCTAATCATGTAACGAACATGCGAACCATTGTAATAGCGATCTGACTAAAGCCTCGACAGTAATATGTTCAAACTATACACAGCAGAATAGTGCAAAGGTACAGTCTCCAAGATATTTATAGAAATAGGTAATCTTGTGAAAGTGGTCAAACCGAAAAAGATTATTTGTATCCATCAATGATAAATGTATACTTACGGAAAATAAAAAAATAGAGATGTTGTGCCCAACAATAAAGTCCACGCGAATGTCGCAGGGATGTATCTAGTTTTTAGGTCGCATTTGGGCATATTGTGTCAATTTTATATCCCTAAAATTGAAATAAATTAATTTTATTCACTACACATCAACATGGCCGCACCTTTACTCTGACAGATAATTTTGATTGAGGGAGGGGAGCAGTGTGACCAGAATAAAAGGTCTATTTGACTCCCCAATTTTAAGGGACTTTTACCCTGACTAAAGTCAGAAACATATTTAAGTGTCGTGGCGTGTCGTGAGTCCTTATAAAAAGGAATAAAAAGGCTTCATTTTTTTATCGCTCAATCTTGTCCCATTTTATCGGTAGGAGTACTCAGAGTCCTGGCCTGTTTAAATATACGTCTATGGTTGTGATGTGAATGGCGTGCATTCAAAGACTTTATATAGGTAAAGTCTTTGCCTGCATTACCAGACTATGTATAGCCCTTCTGAAAAAAGAAGAGAGTTTTGATTGGATCAAATAACAAAATTTTCTATCAAATTGTCAACTTCTAAGCTATCATTGGTCCGTAAGGAATATTTATTTTTTAAGAGTACTTACTAATGGTTAAGTAAATTATTTTTTTCTTTTAGTCCCGCGGATAAAAATGGCCGTGAAGTGTTGCTTTTGTGCCGTGCTCTTGTAATAATTGTAATTTTTTACGTGTAACTTATAAAATAAACTTTTTCAGTACCTCCATAAATAATTGCGCTTCACTTTGTTAAAGAAATATTTGCAAAGATACAACTAAGATGTCTGACAGTAATAGTAATATGAGTTATTTGAGACAGTACAGGTTTCAGAAAAAACCTAATGTGCCAAGTTCGAGCAATTCTGTTACAATTGTAGCCTCATCGTCGCACTCCCGTAAGTATATACGTGCTAGTGTATTTCATTGTTTCCCAATTACGATTACACGTGCAAGCCGCGGCACCACGAGGAATCCAGACTCATGTTCAGTGACCCATAGGCTCAAGGTTTAATTTTTTGTGTTTATCTACCTACCTACAGAAGTTCCAGGATAAAATTTAAAATTAAGAAATACCTTAACAAGCAAGTATTTATTTACATTGTGGCAAATGTGCAATTTTATTTGCCAGTTATTTTAAACTCCAAATTTACTGATTGTTAATTACTCATTTTTGCATGAAGTGGCTGAATTGATTTATAATAATTGTATATTCTTGTTTAATGTTTTGATTGATGACGGTAATTGTATGAGTTTAGTGTTTCCTATGTATTTTATTTATTAGGTATTCTTGCCACTGTTATTAGCCTTAGTTGATGACTTTCTTTGAATATGTAGAAGTCTTACGAATTCTAGCCATTAAATGAATTGTGTTGTATTGCTAGTGTTTGCATTCTCAATTGTAGTATCCAATTAGACACAAATTAGCTTGGTCTTAGTTACTGCCGAAACATACTTTCATCTATATAATTCAATGTTTTCTGAGCATCAAAGATACAGCAATACCATGAAAATCAGTATAAATAATATAAAGGTTCACTGTCCATGTCAGGTCAGACATCAGTTATGCCACATTAATAAATTATTGACTATATAGAATACTAGCTGTATCCTGCGGTGTTACCCACAGTTTATTAGGGATATTTTCTCACAGTAAAACATAGCCTATGTGTTAATCCAGGGTGTCAGCTAACTCCATACCAAAATTTCTTAAAATCACTCCAGCCGTTTAGAAAGAGAAGAAGTAACAAACATACACACTCACACACTTTCGCCTTTATAATATTAATGTGATAAACATAGTAACATAAATTTGTTTTATTTCATTCGTACTTGGTAGTTGTGGTTGTGGAGTATGCCAACAACATGGGAGTATTTTTTCTGAACTTAAAGATAGATATAGTGAGCGACAAACGTCTTGAGCAAAACCACAGTCAAGTCAACTTGTGCGATAGATGTTTTTGTATGTAGTATTGCTTCTGCGTGGGCTTCCTTCTCTATGGTGGATGCTCAGGAAGTTTACCAGGGTGTACACTACTTATCTTAGTAGCTTAACTTTATTAACTAGTTCAAATAAGTAGGTGGGCAACCTACATTAGTGTCTGACAGAGTCATTACCACACAACCAAGCCAAATCACTCAAGTCTGGCGGAGTCCACAGAAGAGACCACCATTTTTCCTTAAAAAAAGAAGAAAACTTTTATGAGATTTAATTTTTTCTAAACAATGTTAAACAATGTTTAACTGAGAAGTGAAGGCTAGTTTCAAGGATAGGAGATGTTTCATAAGAAAAAAAGTGGCTGCAATACTTTCACCATGAAGGCCTTATCTTATCACCACATACCACCAATGGTAGTGTTACTTTATGGTATTCAATGTGGTAGGATTTTGTACTACCCAAGGCAGGCAAAAAAAAAACTGTTAATTTACTGCAATTTGGCAACTTTGTAGCCAACTCATGGCAATTAAAATGATATTTATGAAAGTAATGGTTTTTCTCTTCTATTTTAGAACCACTCATACGAATGGCTGCACCAAATCTTGCCAATAGAAATGTTCCAGTTGTATACAAACGCATCAGGATACAGGATTCTGACTCTGATGATGCAGCCTCCCCAGCAAAGAAACCTGTTGTCGAACTCACCACAGCTGTCAAAGAAAGACGCTTTAGAAATATGTTGGAAATGTTTCCTGATATATCACCAATGGTAGTATTGTATTTTGTATGCTCCAAAATAATTTTGTAATGTTGATAAATACAGTTTACCACTAGCAAATACAGTACTTTCAAAGTAGTTACTTTCCAACTAGAAAGTTTTACACACATAAATTGTTACAGAAGTAGTTTTCCCTTTTCTGTCAGGTCTGCTGATCTTACGGATTAAGTCACATTAGTCCAGTCAAAATAGACATAAATGAATTGTAATTTAGCTAAAATTAGCATGGAGCTAAGAATGGGTACTAAAATGTCAAAAATCCGCTACAATCCTACTTCCAAAATTTTTTACCCAAAATTAAGGTTGTTTCCATTTTTCTCAAAAAAGATAAGTTTTATTGTGAAAATAGGTTAAACATAAGTTGTAGATCATACAAGTCTCTACAAAAATTGTCTTGACACTTTTTTTCGTATGGCTAAAGTATTCAGGAGATCTCACAGGTTTAGGTTAACAGTTGGAAAATTCATATTCTTGTCTGCCTCCAACATCTGCTTATCTCTTAAACACTTGTGTGGCTAGGCAAGGAGCTTGACCCAGAAGAATAGGGTTGGTAATTAACAGTATTTGTTTGGAGTCAATTCAAACCCTACTGCCTGCTCCAGAAAAAAATCTTAGTACAAATTTTTGTAACTGCAAGAGGGGTTGTAGTAAGATTTGTGATTATTTTGTTTGCCAGTATTTACCAATTGTCAGGGTCAGACTAACTCCAATATTGATTGAAATACAGCAGATGAAAATATTAAAGTAGAATTAGGCAATAATCTATTCTATGTAGAATATGAATTTTCCAACTGTTAAAATCGCAATATCTCAGAAATGGTGAGTCATACGAAAGAAAGTGTCTTGACGATTTTTGTATAGAATCACGATAAACTTACCGTTTTTCAGAAAAATGGAAAAAACCCCAAATTTTGTATGTTCATCCTAGGGTTTTTTTTTTTCAGAAGTAGGATTGATGGGGATTTTTGACATTTTATTTATAATGGTGTATTTAACGTCTCTACCAATTTTCAGCTTGATGTGAATTTCGGCTAAGTCAAATGTCTATTTTGACTGGACTATAAGGCAAAGGCACATACTTATGATTATGCTGTCTTATTGCAGTTTGTAAAAAACACTTTGGTTAAACATGGTTGGAATGAAGAACGTTCTAGGGATGAATTACTCAAACATGACCCTGAAAGTGATGATCGTAATCTACCTGGTACAACTTTCTTCGGCGCTGGACGCCCAGGGGCATCTGGACTTAATTCGCGCCCCAATGGTACTGTGAATGTGATACGAGTGTCGAGTGGACCTCATGGATCTAGTAGTGGCAATGGTGGTATTGTAGCTAGGAAACCTATGTCCTCGAGGGTGGTGGTAAGGGTGAGAAGAGGCAGCAGTGGTAGTGAAGATGGGGATTATGGAGTTAAAAAGGGGAAAGACGATAGGGTTTATGACAGGTGAGACTTTAAGTTACGAGTTTATAAACCACTATTATAAGTCTAAAATCTTTTAATAGTAGTTAGCAGCTTCACTGCGGGTCAACTATCCTAAAGCGCTTATTCCACCTGACTAAATTCAGACGTCCTACTTACGATCCTTAAAAGAAGCCTAATTAGAAGCTTCTGTTTACACTTGACTAATTTAGTTACTGATTGAGTCAGTTACAAGTGCGTGGCGAATTCAGTCGAACTTTTTAGTAATGGCTCCAGTCCTGTCAAAGCAACAAAAAACCTGTCTTCTCATAGGCCTGGCCGTTGGCTCAAAAAAATAAAATAACGTAAAAAACGAAAAACGTGGGTGAAAGAATATTAATATTATTTTTGTTCCAAAGATACGGCATATGTTTATACAATTCGATTATGTTACTCATAAATTCTTTTTCTTTTACCGCCGACATCGCACACTCGCGTAATTCGTAATCGTGGACACAACACGTCCTCACGCAGTGACACCTGCGGTGCGACTGAAGCATCTAAATATTACACCTTCCTAAATCGCGTTCTAATTAGGATACTAAATGATTTAGTCAGTCAGAAGCCACATTTCTTTCGATTAAGGATGCTAATTAGGAATAAGCGCTTAAGAAAGTGGGCACTGATTTTTTAACCTGCTGTCTAGCGTGCCGCTCTCTATCTGTATCATGCCAATAATAAAGAAACTGAGAGCCATAGTTGAAAAACTAGTAGTTTAGTCTAAAATTATATTACATTGGGAACTTTCATTTTTAACACCAGAAATGTGTGCTGTATAAACCCTGTAATATCAGAGATCATCTCAGAATCTATAAACAGTCAGAACTAAAGAGATACTTATTTGAAATATTCACAGAATATGTATTCTTACTGTCTCTTTCATTACAAAAATAAATATAATTGTCTTCATCGTGGAATGTACCTGTTAAATTAAATTTAAATCATGATTAAACTTTGTATGGGAGTCCAACTTGCGCTTGGCCAGCTTTTTCTATGCTGATTATATTACACATTATTAATGCATTGAAAGAATAGAGTTTTCAATACACAACAGCAGTATCAACTATGTTATTTTGTTTTTTTTTAGTGATGATTCTGATAACGAGATAACAGATGATTTGATTGGAGACAAAAGGAAGGTGTTTGAGTTCCTAAACACAAGCAATATAAATGAGCTTTCCCAGCTTAGCGGTTGCTCACAGAAGAAAGCAGAGGCCATCATAGCACAGAGGCCTTTCAAAGGCTGGTTAGATATGGTATGTGTTTCTTTAAACCTATTCTATTGATGAAGAGTGATTCTTTGTGATCCTAACCTATTACTTCTAAGAATGCAGTCAGAATCACTCACCACAAAATATCTATCTACTGGTTTTTTATATAGTTTCACACATAGATAAATGATTGGTCTCGCTAAAAGCGCTCAAGTAAAGCGAGACCAATCATTCATCTATGGTTTCACATACTTACACCAATAACAGTTCAAAAATATTTTACATTTCTTAAATGGTTATGGAGATCATGCCCCGTAGCATGAGCACCACAATTTACATTTTAACACGTTTTTTATCGTGTCTAACTGTCAACTGTAAACTCCATAGTAATTTGACAATAGAGCGTGATAAAAACGCGTTATATATCATATCATAGTGCTGATGCTAGGGGGGCATAAACATAATAAAAATGATAATTGAAATAACAATGTTAATTGTCAATTTTTTCAAATATTTTTTTTATATGTTTTTACAGTTATTTCCAATAAATATTTCACTAAAATCGCCTTTGGGAACAGAACCCGAAAAAATTATAATTAAATCAATAAATCAGTTTTAAGTTACTATTTAATACAAAAGATGATCTCTCTAACAGGTAGAAAAATTCAACAATAGCAAAATGCTCAACACGGACTTGCTGAATTCAACACAAGAGTTGTTGACGACTCGTAACAATATTCAGCGGTTGATGAAGAAATGCGTTGGTCTCGCGCAGCAACTGGAGGCGGCGGTCGCCGCGGGCGCCGGACGCCTCAAGCAGCCCAGTATTTTAGATTCTAGGTAAGAACATTTAATATATAAATAAATAAACTTTTTGTATAGAAAGCTGCGTCATTGGATGGATGTCATGGTAAAAATTTGATATCTTCGGCTCCTCCATGATTCGGAAAGCACGTAAAGCTGTTGGTCCCGGATGCATCTGCAGTTGTTAGGACTTACCAATCCACACTGGGTCTGCATATTGGGTCATGTTTTGGCGAATCTCCCTATTCCATTCATAGGAAAGACCTGTGCCTCAGCTGTGGGGTCATTAATAGATAGGCTGATGGCATGATGATACAATGATAAGCCTGTGTTTGTATCCCTGGTGAGAATAATTAGTGAGATGTTAGCGATCCTGCCTTTTATTTAAAAAAAAGTCGGGTGTCTTCCACGGAATCTTCGCGCATTCTCGAGAATTCCCCTTTTTTGGCTTGTATTCAGTTTGTATGTAGTAGGACCTTTATCCAATTATGTTTATACAATTGGATTAAGGTCTATATAATATGCTATGCAAATTTTCATTCATTCCGTTCCGCGGCGGTATCAATTCTACAGATTTAGAGTACAGCCATTTGTGTCGATTATATTATATCATGATTCACTAAACATAAAACTAAATTAAAGATCAGTCTCACATTTTCAGTCTGTATAAAGAATGACAAGGATACACGTTGTCACGGTAATATTATCTATATAATATTAATTTAGTTTTAGGTTTAGAGAATCGACACCATTGACGTATAAACACAATGCACTCGCAATAAAAAAGCGCGCTCAAAAAGTGTCGGAAGTAAAATTACGCCCAATTGACATTGACCCTTATTACCACCACATAACGTGTTAAGTTGACGTAGAACGCTGCTCCGACGTTGTTTTATGCACTTTTGTTAGACGACTGGGAGTTTTACTTGTTTTTATACGGCAATGAGTACAGTATTGTTTTAATTTTATATTAAATTTATAATTTCTTATTGAAACTGTATTTCTTAATATTTCTATTTGCTGCAGTTTGAAACTAGCACCGTACCAGTTAGTGGGGTTGAATTGGTTGGCAGTTCTCCACAAACAAGGCGTGTCTGGCATCTTGGCCGATGAGATGGGCCTAGGGAAGACGGTGCAAGTGATAGCTTTCCTCGCGCACTTGAAGGAGACTGGCCAAGCGAGAGGAACACATCTCGTGGTTGTACCTGCTTCGACACTAGGTAAGTTATTGTCTTTTTTAAATTGCGTAACAAAAATTTTTTTTCGTTACCTGCTACTATAAATATTGATGGGAAAGGATATTAATTCAATCTGGCAACTAAAAACAGATAAACGAGTTATTTTCGTAGATACTATTAAATAAAATTTTACTAAATAAATATCCACGCGGACCAGGCAGCAGACGGTACTCGAACCCGCAGCCTTCGCTATTCGGGCGAATGCACTACCTTATTATGCTACCGCGGCCCTGACGGCCGTGTCAAATTTTCTCTAGCCCTTCTTAAGCTGCAAGGCAGCGCCATCTCTTCGCATTATAGGTAACCCAAAATGTCAAATGAATACCTTTACAAGTATTAAACATTTGGAAGAAGGAATAGCAAAAATAGTTATATTTTTTTATTTTTTAATCATTCAACTGCTATTTGTTTAAATTAAAAAAAATACTAGAAAAAATTCCACGCGGACCAGGCAGCGACGGGACTCGAACCCGCACCCTTCGCTATCCAGGTGAATGCACTGACCACTATGCTATTTAAAATCTAGCAGTTAAATGCTTAAAAATATGGATACTATTAGTTTTATAAGGTGTGTTTCTTAACTTTTTGTTCACAACACTTAAAATTATTATCATAATGAAACAAGTTTAGAACGGGTATAAATGTGTTTTTAATACTCTTTTACAGTACTTTTGACGCTTAAAGTCCTTTTCAGGATAGCATTTGACATTAGATCGCTTTTATATAATATCGTAAAGGTATTCCCAAGGCATAGAAAGCAACAAAGGTAGCCAATATGACTCCCACGCTGTTCATCACACTAATATTATAAAGTCGAAAGTTTATGAGTGTATATGTATGTTACTTCTTCATGTCTAAACAGCTAAAGCGATTTTTAAAAAAAATGTTATGGAGTTAGCTGAAACCCTGGATTAAAACATGGCTACGTTTTACTGCAGGAAAAATCCTTTTAAAGAGTTTAAACTCTTTCTGTTACTGTACGAGTCACGTACAGTAATCTTGTATATCTGCAGAGCAAGCGTAACCTACTTTAATCACGTAGCTGTATGAAAAATGAAATGCATCATAACATAACGTATTAAAATATAAAAACACATATTTTACATAATAAATCAATGCTCATCATGCATTTGTTAGCATGGACATTAATTATTATTAACTTAAATAAATATTTAAATAATTTAAAAAAATAAACACTTTGAAACTTATATAAAGCAATAAAAGCAAATTGAATGGAAATAAAACTGTTCAATAGATTCAGATTTCTTTATAATATAAGGGAAATAACTACTTTCAAAATTATTAAATGTTTAAAAATACACTATTTATTGATTATTAAAATTAATATACCAAAACGAAGTATAAAATCTTTACTCGTAAGTAACTAACCTCTTATTTTAATTTTTAAGATTACAGAAGTAATTTCTATTGTAAATGGCAAAAGCATATTATTATATTATGACTTAAAATATTAAACAAATATTATTCCGATAAAAGTTATAAACAACAATATGAAAATGATTTCTTAACTCAGAGCTCCGCTCGGTCCGATGGCTCGATACAGAATCGCCCCGCAAAGGCGGGAGCTCGGCCTTTTAAAGGCGGCAACAAACAACTAACGTTATCGGGCCGTTCAGAACACGTGTACGAAGATTTCGCTGACGAAATTATGTAACTTAGTGCTAGCAATAGATTTTCATAGTATTTTATATAAAACCTACATTACAAAAATCAAGTATGAGTATTGAAGCAGCAAGAACATCACTGAATCAACCATTATTAAGTGTTCAATAATTATACAGCCGTCTCGATGTTTATTATCTAACACATTCAACAAGATCGGTTGTTTTCTTCCTACATCCTTATATCACTATGTAGGGGGTCAATCCTACAGTTTGGTCCTTCGAGCCGGATCTTGTTCTGAGGTGTTTATTAACTGGTTGGTGAAGGTGGAAACATAAGGAATACTTGCTGCATTCATTAATTGACCGTATTCTCTGGTGTTCAATCAGATAATTGGAGCGGAGAATTAGCCCGCTGGTGTCCGTCCCTTCGGGTAAGCAAGTATTACGGCCACCCTGAGGAACGCCGTCAGCTGCGTATTGAGTACGCGCGCGGATTGGACAAATACGACGTAGTTCTTACCACGTGAGTTTAGTTTTAAACTTCCATGGGCGCTTGCTTACATTATATATACTAACTGTCCCAGCGAAAACCGTACCGCCATAAAAAAATAGAAACAAAAAAATATGTCAGAAAAAAAAATATTAAGGGTGGCCCTTAACATTTAGGGGGATGAAAAATGTATGTGTTCTATTCTCAGACTTACTGAATATAATTTCACGAAAATCGGCGGAACTGTTTCGGAGTGCTTCAATTACGCACACCGTGACACGAGAATTTTATATATTAGATATATATTTATTTTATTCCAACACACACCAATTAGCCTAGCCCCAAAGTAAGCACTGTAAGGCTTGGATACTAGGATAACGGATGGAATACATATACAGAACTTAAATAAGTATATTTATAAAGAAAAACATATTAAACCTCCATGACTGGAGTACGAATGCTCGTATTCATCACACATACATCTGCCCCCACCGGGATTCGAACCCGGGACCTCTCGAGTCGGCGACACTATGAAACCCGGCGTACAAACCACTCGAACACGGAGGTCATCATCATAAACCTATTAATGTCCCAACTGCTGGGGCACAGGCCTTCCCTATTAATGGAATAGTAAGATTGGGCCGTTACCCACCACGCGTATTGGTAGGTGCCAACGACTGCAGATGCAGCCGGGACCAACGACTTAACGTGCCTTCTGAAGCGCAGAGGAGCTCAAGTTAGTAAATTTTTGGTCACGCATCCAATGGCCGACCACTGCAATAGTTGCTTAACTTCAACGATCGCAGCTGAACGCGCTAACCACTTGCGCCATCGAGCTCACTATAGTAATTTATGTTATTAACGGAATTACTACCATGTGCTTTGTTTTTTGCGAGTCCTCGATATTGATCCGTTACTCGTGAGTGATAATTTACATAGTGAGGTTAATCTAATAATGAAGCATAATTTATTGTATGAACATATCACACGAAGTGCAGCTTAGGTGGAACATATGGATAAAACCTCATATTGACACCTCATCCGACACGTTTGGCATCTGTACCCCTAGCACGAAACAATATCGAATTCGAATCGTTTGCGAGTCCGAAATGAGATTGTAAAATTTTTAGACATTTTTAGTTCTGGTTACGTCCTTTGTGGCGCTACTGTTCAAGTTTCCATACAAAATTTGACAATGACATTCCGCACTCGCAAACTATTCGAATTCGATAATGGTTCGTGCTAAGGGTACTGTTTAGTAGTTGTAAAAGGTTGTCTAGATTTTGTTACTGTGAATCTTCAATCACACAAAAGTACAGCTTAAAATAAACAAAGTCACACCTCAGTAACGCCACATTTGACATCGGCTGTGTCTAAAATATTGTTTGGAAATTATAATAACAGGTCGCCAGCTTGTTTTATAGATATTTTTTATTAATATTTTTCTCTTTCTGATGGTGATAGATGTGTTCTTTGAACGATTATAGATGATTTTCACGTTTTAGTGAACCCGGCACTTTTTTATAGTCTCCCCTAAGTTCGTTGGATGATCAAAATTCGAGTGGCAAATCGCTAAGCATTGCTAGTCCGCTACTTATATTAAACTACAGTTCAGGTCAGTGTAAAAAGACCAAAAATTTCATTTCTTCTAGATACACAATGGTCAGCAGTTGTCCGGAGGAACGCAAAATGTTCAGAATCACACCGATGCACTACGTAGTGTACGACGAGGCGCACATGCTCAAGAATATGTCCACCCAACGGTACGACAACTTGCTCAAAATTAAGGTAAATATTATCTTGTAACACAGAACAATTTACAGTTTATTTTACATTTGCTATCTTTATTCATTACTGAGAATCTTTCGATAATACCGGCATTAGACTTCCCATAAAGAATTGGAATTAATGACACGCTGTGTCTTTAAAACCATGGAAGAGCTCGGACGAAAAACAAAATCAATACACCCATTGATTTATGTTTCCATTCGAATCTATACTAATTTGTTTGTTTGGACGCGGTCCAATTTTAAAAAAAAGTTATATGCATGTATCGAGAAAGGCTGTATAACATAACTCTAAGACTAATAAAATCATAGCACCAACGAAAATTGAGAAAAAATATTCCATTTGTGAGCTTCGTTGCGTGCGCTGCGTAAACGGTGAAAGTTACACAAAAACCTCATACATGGAATTGTTCCTCTTTAAAAGTTTCATAATAAAGTCAGCGACAGCATGTGTCTATATTAATATTTTTCCTCAAATTAATTCGGATGAAACCGCAGCGCACCTCTAGTTAATCAAAAAGGTATTATTGTTGTTGTAATACAGTCGAAATTTAATTAAAAATAGCTGCAGAAGCGGTATTTAGTAGGAAGGCTATGGATTTAGGAAGGAGACAGCTTTAGGAACTCAGGGGGGGCCTTTGCCAAACGGCAATCAGATTTATAATCACACTAACATTATAAAGGCGAAAGTTTGTGAGTGTGTATGTTTGTTACTTCTTCACGTCTAAACGGCTGGAGCGATTTTAATAAAATTTGGTATGGAGTTAGCTGACACCCTGGATTAACACTAGGCTAAGTTTTACTGTGGGAAAGTATCCCTAATAAACCGCGGATAACACCGCGGTTCACAGCTGGTGTTAAATAAATGTAACAAGTTAGTCTGAATAAAGCTTATTTTATCAATTATTTTTTTATGATACAGTCGAAACATCGACTATTGCTGACTGGCACTCCGCTACAGAACAATTTGATAGAACTGATGTCGCTATTGTGCTTCGTGATGCCGCACATGTTCTCCGGAAAGACGGACGACCTCAAGAGCTTGTTCCAGAAGAATGCGGTAACTATCAACATCGTAATCTTAAGCTAAATATATCTTTAGGGTTTCGTACCTAAAAGTAAAAAACGGGAAAATATTACTAAGACTCCACTATCCTGTCTGTTACCACGGCTGTACGTGATAGCTACACAGTTGAAGATTTCACAAAATGGTGTATTTCTGTTGTCGCTATAACAACAAATACTAAAACTAGAATAAAATAAATATTTAAAGGGGGCTTCCATAGAACAAACGTGTTTTTCGCTCTATATTCATAACGGCAACAGGTACACCCTTGAAATATTCACAGAATATTCGAAGAGCTCTCATACAAAATACGTGATTTATGTACAGTTTTTTGTTCGATATTATAGTCAACGATATGAAATACCCTAGATACACCAACACGAACAAAATCGTGCCAGAAACCTGTCTAAAAGGTACATTGGACGATCCTCGGAGCTCCGTAAGATGATCGCGTAGTCAAAAACAATATAGGTCATATTTAAACATTGAAAGTCATATTTAATACTTACTATTAAAACGCATGCGTCAAAGACTTCTGACAGTTCGAAATGCAAGCTAGAAAAATTTTACGACTTATTGCTATATGCTGAAGAATATAGACTTTTTTTCTTAGAATCTACGCGCAATTCTGAATGCGCTGTTAGCAATATAGCAGGTACGGACCGGGAGGAAAGGAGACGTCTATACGGCGACGTATAACCGAACATGCATTTGAATATCACAAATATTTTCTATTAAATCAGTTTATAGTAAGTATAAGAACAAAAATTGCTTCAAATGCGTTAAATTAACAAACATTGATTAGATATCAGTCGAAAAACCGACACTGTTCGTACTCTTAAGTATTATTTTCGATTGAACCAAGAAATGCTTGAGTGGAGTTCAAGCACTTCTTCATTGGGACACATTTTGAGCGCTCGTGGTGTATCTAGGGTATTTAATATCATTGATTATAGTATCTAATGTTGTATAGATATGGTTAACATGACCGTTTGCAAATTACGCACAATCGACGCGTGTGCGTAATTTTGTTCCGACATTTTATGAGCGCGATTGTGACTACTTGTTTTCATACGTCAATATTTTCTTTTGAGGCTCAATTTCATTGACAATAATACCTTTTAGTAACTTTATCTTATAAAAGTTTCAACCTTACTTCTTTAGAAAGTAAAAACCACCAAGAAAGCGGATGGAACAATCACCAAAGAGGACGATGTTCCAGCGTTCGAACAAAGTCAAATATCTCAGGCCAAGAGGATTATGAAACCGTTCGTTCTAAGAAGACTGAAGAGGGACGTACTACAAGACTTGCCCAAGAAGACGAACCACACAGAACTGTGTCCCATGTCTGAGAGACAGCAAGCGTTGTACAAGGAACTTATAGCGGGATTCTCAGCTAATGATGGCACGGTAAGTAGTCCTTCATTATCATCATCGTCAGCCTATTAGTGTCCCCACTGCTGGAGCACAGGCCTTCCCTATGGATGGAATAGGGAGGTTGGGACATTACCCACTACTCGGGCCCGGTGCGGATTGGCGGGTGTTAACGACTGCAGATGCAGCCGGGACCAACAGCTTAACGTGCCTTCCGAAGCACGGAGGAACTCGAGGTAGTAGATTTTTGGTCACCCATCCAATGAGAGACCACTGCGAAAGTTGCTTAAATTCGCTTCTAGCTTCACTTGCGCCATCGACCTCCTCAGTAGTCCTTAATTTAGTCTTTATATTTTAGTGTGATGATAAATTGGTTAATAAATTAAACGGTTTGGAGACATGGCACATTTGATTGCGGCTGTTATAGCCTCTATAGACGCATGCTATACAAGGGACATCTCAGTTTCCAAATTGGGCCTTCCCCCCATCATGGAGAAAAATATCAACTTGGGGAAATAAAATCTTTGTAATTGAAATTTGGGGAAAGACCACTACAATCGCTCGTAATTCAATGCAATACGCCAACTTATTGAAATTTCTTTGCATTTTTATAGTAGCGATGGCGACTTATGCTGAGACCACACATGGCTATTCCAATTTGCCTTATCTAAATTTGACAGCAGTGCCCCGCCTTTTCATTTCATATACAGGATTTTATGGATATCATCATTCAGCTATACAATGCCCTCTGCTAAGCACAGGTTCTGAGCTGTCCACATC
Source organism: Chilo suppressalis (assembly GCA_902850365.2). Lineage (NCBI taxonomy): Eukaryota > Metazoa > Arthropoda > Insecta > Lepidoptera > Crambidae > Chilo > Chilo suppressalis. Next base: position 4,143,439 of record OU963904.1, on the reverse strand, counting down.
CAATGATAGTTATGGCAAACCCGAATAAAACATGTACTCATTACACACAAACATGATTAAACCACTTATGCTCTTCCGAAATTTTATATAAGTTGAGGAGCTGGCGAACAAAACGGTATAATTACGCATCTGGTCAAACTACTTTTTTTACAGTCCGGAGGTTTCGGGCCCGTTGAATTCGAATCTCAAATAATTTTTAAACAAAACCGCCTAAAACAGTGTTTAATATTATTACTAAATTTATAAATTAAAAACCATGCCAAAACCTCACTGGAGGTATGAGAGAGAGAGAAAGAGAACCATTTTATTGACGAATAAAAACACAAACATATAATAGGGTATTTGACAAGTTTTAGAAAACGATCCCACGTTATTTACAAATGTTTATAGAGTCCATAAAAAGTGGATATTTTTAATTCTGTTGTGTAATTCTGTAAAATAAACTAAATTAAAAATTCTATTTTCAAGTTGCCGCGAAAACGTTTCTCTGTACAATATGGCGCCTCACTAGTGTGTGACGTTACACAACTGTCATTAAAACGTAAAACGATACAATGTAATGTCACTTTGGCCGGAAGTATACTAGCGTATGACGTCAATTTAGTATTGGCCACTCACAGGCGTTTTCGGTCACATGACCATGGAGCAAAAAACATTTCTATTTAATGAGTTTTTAAAAAAGTTATTAATTATTTGTTCTTTTAGAATAGCTAATATCGCTGCTATTATTCATTTTAAATACAGATGCCAACAATTGGTGCATTATTTTTCATACTGTCAAATAGCCTATTATAAACAGCTAAAATAATAACATATAAAGAAAGTAACCATCACAAACATTGATAAACCTAGGTATGTCATTCAGTTTTTTACAGCTCCTGTAAAATTTAATTTTACAGGAGCTGTAAAAAACCAGTAAACTGTAAACTGTAATTTTCTTCGCCAGTTTTAAGCTAACATAAATTACACCACAGATATTCCTTCTTACCAGATACACGCGACAACAGAACAAAGCGGCATGTCCATGATGATGGACATGAGGAAGCTGGCCAACCACCCCCTCCTGCTGCGGTGCCACTACGTGCCGCAGCAGGTGCGGCAGATCGCGGCACGTCTAGCCGCCCATCCCCAATACAAGGAGAAAAACGAGCAGTACGCCTACGAGGACCTCATGTGCCTCTCCGACTTCCAGATACATCAGCTAACCTTGCAGTATGACGTGAGTACTATTCATCATCATTATCATCATCAGCGTATTAATGTCCCCACTGCTGGGGCACAGGCCTTCCCTACTTTCCTATATAGATGGAATAGGGAGATTAGAATTGGCGGGTGCTAACGACTGCAGATGCAGCCGGGACCAACGGCTTAACGTGCCTTCCACGGAAGAATTCGAGATAGAAGATTTTTGATCACCCATCCAATGACCGACCACTGCGTAAGTTGCTTAACTTCTACGATCGCAGCCGAACGCACTAAACACCCGCGCCATCGAGCTCCTCCGTACGAGTTTAATAACAGTCTTTAAAAAAACTGACGATTTTTAGAAAAAAAAAATACGAATAAAGAGTCTCCTTTTTGGAATCGGTTAAAAAACCAAACAAACGACGAATTAATAACATTAAACTTTTTAAAATCGGAATAAATCAAAAATTTACGAATTGCAATCCTTTTCCTTTGTGAAGTTCGTAAAAAGTAGGTTTTTCACCACGAACTAAATAGTGATCGAAAACTGCCCTAAAGGTACATTGTATGATCGCGTAGCCTAAAACAATATAGGCATTCCAGATTCATCAGTTAATATCTACAAATTTCAGATTTGCCAATAAAAAATCTTAAGTTTCATCTATGCCCGAATTTGCGTTGTCATTTTTTATGTGTGAGTGTCGTAATTACAATTTCGTTTTTGCGAAAGTATGTTGGAATGCATTTGTGTGTGTATTCCTCCCCGCGCAAAAAGTGGCAGAACGATTTCAGTAGTATTATGTAATTATGGATATTCCCCTCCTAGCCATCTTGGCTGTATTGCTCTATGTAATCTAACATACAAGTATGTACAAAACTGTATGACACAGCAATCAAAATGCAGCTTAAAATTAAAGTATATTTCACATTATGTAATGAAAGATTAGTTCAAAATAAATCTCTGAAGTATTTTCCAACTTAACGACTCTGTAATTAATATTACAGGGAGAAAAAAACAGCCCTTTCTAAGTTTCTTGCCGGTTCTTCTCAGTACAAGGTCTCCTGCCGTAGATTTACGAACCGATTGCGTAGCTCCTAGAAATTCACGAGTGCTTGTCTTGTAGCAGCCTAAACTGAACAAATGAGAAATAATACATAATAATAAAATGGTAGGAAAGTCAAAACTGTACATTGAATATTTTTTGAAAAGAATACTTAGGGTGTGATCTACAATCGATACCAAAGCCAAAAATATAGTTTTTAGAATTTTTGTCTGTTTGTCTGTATGTCCGGGATAAACTCAAAAAGTACTGCATGGATTTACTTCAAATTTGGCACGAATATTATTAAGAAGTCGGGTCATTATATAGGCTACATATTATCACGCTATCACCTACGGGGAACGAGCAGTGAACCTTTATATCTAACTAACTCCGCGCGTACGAAGTCGCGGGCGGCCGCTAGTTATGATTATAAAATGCAAATTTCTACTTTGTCCCCAGTCCATACGGTCCTTCTCGCTGCCCACTCATCTGATCCTGGACTCTGGCAAGTTCCAAAAGCTGGACAGCATGCTGCCGAAGTTGAAATCTGAAGGTCACCGCGTGCTCGTATTCAGCCAGTTCACTATGATGCTCGACATATTGGAGCCTTACTTAGCCGCGCGCCAGCACCGCTACCTGCGGCTCGACGGCAGCACCGCCGTCACCGACAGGTATTTATTTTATTTATGCGAAGAGATGGCGTTGCCTTGCAGCTTAAGAATGGCTAGTAGAATTTCGACGCGGCCAACGGGGCTGCGGTAGCATAATTAGTCAGTGCATTCGCCTGGATAGCGAAGGGTGCGGGTTCCCGTCTGCTGCCTGGTCCGCGTGATTTTTTTTCTAGTTATATTTCGTTTAGATTTAAACATCAAGCAGTTACATGCTTTAAAAATAAAAATTATAACTAGGTATTTTTGTATTTATTCATTGCATATCACATTCACAAAAATAAGCAGGTACATAAAAATACAGTAACCATGTGACGCCCTGCAAGGGCACAGCAATTAGAGGGTTATTATCTATATAATATACATTATTATGCAATTGCACAATATAATTTATAAATTAATATTCAATAATTCTACACATACATTGGTGTCAATTCTAGCATGACTCTCCAACGACGAGAGTGTATCCTTGTCATTCCCAATACAGAATGAAAAAGTTTAGAGAATCATGCCAGGTGTGTATGACTCGTGCCATTAACCCCTGGTCTGTGCAGATTTTCCTCTTATTATTCGAGTCCTACTGTACATCCAGGCTTCATTTATGTCTTAAATCAATCCTAAATACTTTCTCTACTAACTTATCTATATATTAGATGTGGTAATTAAAAACCGTTATTTACCCCCCCCCCCCCCCTGGTGATACATGGTGAAATTTAAGGCTGAACCCTCCCCCCGGCCCCTATATCATGTGTATTTTATAGTACTTACAAAGAAATAGAAAATTAAAGACTAAGAATAATACATGAATATTATTTAATGTACACTATCCTCGGACCACGAAAATACACATGATATATTACTCGAGATTGTAAATTCTTGGTCACCCATCCAATGACCGACCACTGCGAAAGTAGCTTAACTTCAGCGATCGCAGCCGAACGCGCTAACCACTTGCACCATCGAGCCCCTCAGGGGAGCCCAAGCGGGGATTTTGGATTGACTCGAGCGCGGCAGATTAAATATAATGCCATCATTGCTGAACCCACGGCGAGCCTACTATAAGGGAGATAAAACGAACATTTTAAAATTAGTGGTGGCCATGAAGGTCGAATATGAAGAACTGTTGCGGCTATGCACATTGTTACTATTTCCATATATCGTCACCTCCATAGTAAACTTACGACTTTGAATTTCATAAAACCTTCTACGCCAAAATATCGTATATTAATTTGGTAAGTTTACTTTGGGTGCATAAACATAAAATGCAGATTCAAACAATCAGACCTTTGGAACCGTCATTGACAAAATTGTGTGACTTTTCCCTGGTGTTAAGTGCCCCATTATGTGCAGTTTGTTATCATAGATTTTTACTGAAAAAGCAGATTCGTAAGTTTGCCGTACATGTGACGATATGCTGTCCTAAGTAACGCTTGAATAAGGGCACGCGTTGGAAACCCGGCTTTATTCTTTTGATTTCGATGGTTAACGCAACTGGCATCAACATACCTGGTTTATACTTGGCGACCCAGTAGTTCGTCCAGATAAATAATAGACAACCCAACAGCTGCATGTTTTATACTGTAAGTTAGGGCAAAAGTTTCTTATTACCTAGATGTCGCAACATTTAATTATAAATAGTCTGACCAGGATTTTTTTAGGCAACCTTTTTCTCATATACAAAATTCGTAATAAAATATATTTCACTCCATTATCAGCTCTGTGGAGGTCGATGTAGGTTCGGATCTTAGACTAGTATAACAAATTTTCGCTTGCTTTATAATTTTACCTTCTTTACTAACAATGTAATGTTATATTCCAGACAAGAGCTAATAGACCAATATAACGCGGAGGACATATTCGTGTTCCTCCTATCGACGCGAGCGGGCGGACTGGGCATCAACCTGACTGCGGCCGACACCGTCATCATACACGACATCGACTTCAATCCGTACAACGACAAGCAGGCGGAGGACAGGTGAATATGACCCAAGGGAAAGAATATAAATTCAGCTTTTATTTCAGAATAAATAACGACACCTAAAGCCTCCATATTGCGTGAGGTTAAAATCTCCTCACGCCTATCATCCGAGTGTTTGCGCAGAGTCCTTGAGTACTTCGGCCACATTGCAAGGAAGGACAGTGACAACCTCGAGAAGCTGATTGTGACCGGCAGAGTAGAGGGAAAAAGCCCGCGTGGACGCAGCCCAATGCGTTGGTCTGACCAGATTCGTACCGCTCTAGACTCGACAGTCCACAATGAACTCCACACAGCCAAAGACAGAAACAGATGGAAGACCATCATACTGAAGAGAGTGATGCAGAAGGGAGGTCACGACCCTCAGTAATGAGGAATGCGACCCAAGAAGGAAAGCCTCGATGACACGGGCGAGTTTACAAGCTAGCGAGCTATTTAGTGAATGGTGACGGCATCATCCCTATTCCACCAATATCTATTAATATTCGTTCAAACATAACGGTCCTCTTCAAACCGTTTGAGCAGATTTTTATCACTTTCAAATAGGAATTCATTGTATTGTAATAAGGTCTATTTTTAATTATTTTGTTATTGAGAAAGCTCGGGAGCAAACTTAACGCGCTAAGTGTGAAATAATAAGAGTAGCCGACAATAACGCACTCGTCTGCGCTCGGGTAGCCGACCGGCTCCGATTGCGTACTCCCCATGTTTAAGTCAATTAAGCCATATATTAATAGAAAACATTGAAAACAAACATGAGGCTGCCTTTCCACCAGAGATGTGCTATGCAGCCATGCTGCTAGGATGTGTCAGCTAAGCTACGAAACAACGTGACAGTTTCCACTGCTGCTAAGCTATGTAGTGGGGCGAGTAAGATGTGCTATGAAGATGCGCCGCCGGAAAGCAGATGCGCGAGGAAGATGCGCAGCTCGAGTTATGCGACGTATCGATACAAAATAACTTTTTGCTTCCACGATAGCATGTCTACTTTCAGTGACACACGCGGGCACTCTTCTCTCTTGATATAGCTACACCACTCGCGCTTCCATCATAGCACGCATCCATCCATATAAAAATAGCTTAGTTGAACCCGTTTCCACCAGTGCTTTGCTATATGAACCAATGAATTTGATTGGTGGATATCAAACGCATCCACAGGAACGTAGCATAGCACATCTCTGGTGGAAAAGCAGCCTTAAATGGTCGAAACTAGAGGTGGTGTAAAGCATCCGCTCGGATCCGAGCGCATCCGTGGGGCTTGGAACGCAACCTCTAATGTATAAGTTGGTGTGAGAAAAAAAATGCTCTCCGATCCTCTCTGCGCTGGTCTGTGTAAACGGACACTTACACATAAGGGAATGACCGTCGATTCTGAATTATGTTTGTTATGTTAGTTAGTTGTTGTCACCATAGTTTTTAAAATACACTGTGTTGTATGTCAGGTGCCATCGGATGGGCCAGAAGCGCGAGGTGACCATCTACCGGTTGCTAAGCGCCGGCACCATAGAGGAGGGCATCTACCAGGTGGCGCAGGAGAAACTTAACCTGGAGAAACACGTCACCGGCGCCGATGGTCAGTATAATGTATCGTGACGTACAATGCGATTCAACTAAGAATAGGACCGACTGGGCGCCATATTATGACGTCATAGCTGTCAATTCAACCCGGTTAGGTAGAGTGAGCAAGAAAGTTTTCATTAATAAAACTTTTTTATCAAGTTTAAGTGATAAAAAAGTTACAGATTTTTAAGTAACTTTTTTTTACTAATATTGAGAGAAATAAAAACATGGTTTTTAATAATATTTATTTATTAAGGCAGAGTGAGAAAAAACATTAATCGGAATCTAGCTCTTTAATATTGGTCATCTCTGCACTATATCATGTAATGTCATCATCATCACTGTTGCTTTCGGCTATAAAATAAAATGACGATTATTGTAGATTTTAAAACGACAACTTTATTTAAAATAAAAACGGTATTTTAGTACCTTTATTTATAACTAGTGGCCCGCCCTCGGTTCGCTTCGGTGTAGAGCTGAAGTGTAGACTATAGTTATTGTTCTCAGGCCTGTATACACAATGACATTCTTCTTATACCTACCGCCGCCGCGACCCGTGTCGAGCGCGGCAACCGTTACACAAAAGTAATCCTTATAGCAGGATTCAGTATTCACGTGCGACGGCGCGATGCCGGCGCTTATTTCATGTATAAGTTTGTTGTTTCTATACCGATTTCTATGATTCTTTTTTATTGAATAGGTAATAATGTTAACTTTTTTAAATTAGGGATGAGTGAGAGTATTATAATAGTATGAGTAAACAAATATAATCAGAATGCTCCGAACTGCTAAGCTATCAGGAGTTACACGTGTTATTGTGAGTCAACCATAAAAGATAGACATATGCTATTGCGGGATATTTTTTAGACAATTTTATGTAGAATATTTCCGTCATACATGATTTCTATGTAACTTTAACCATTAAGGCTGCACACGCAACGGAAGCTAAAAAAATGGAGTAACTTCTCCCGTTTTCCCAACATTTCCCTTCACTACTCTGCTCCTATTGACTGTAGCGTGATGTAAAGTATACTATAACCTGCCCAGGAGTATGAAGAATAATTGTACCAAGTTTCGTTAAAATCCGTCGAGTAGTTTTTGTTTCTATAAGGAACATACACACAGACAGACAGACAGACAAAAATTTTACTGATTGCATTTTTTAGCATCAATATCGATCACTAATCACCCCCTGATAGTTATTTTGAAAATATATTTCATGTACAGAATTGACCTCTCTACAGATTTATTATAAGTATAGATAAAACTAAAGTTCTTATATTTCTCTTTTTCAGTACTCATTTTCTATACGTGCACATGATTTATTTATTTCTTTTGTTTACAAAAGTTTGATTTTTATTCTAAGATTAGCTCAATGCTAAAAATGTGTTCTAAGATATTTTGCAAACCGTACTTTTCAAGCGACATGTGACAGATGGAGGTCATTGGCTTTCCCATTCTTATTTGAATCGCATAGTATGTGGGGTATTTACCGGGTGCTTAGGGTCATTTACCAGGCGGCGCAAGAGAAACTCAACCTGGAGAAACACGTCAACGGCGCCGATGGTCAGTATAATGTAACGTGACGTATGAGGGGGCATTACCGGGTGATGAGTGGCTCCATAGAGGAGGTCATCTACCAGGTGGCGCAGGAGAAACTCAACCTGGAGAAACACGTCACCGGCGCCTAGGGTCAGCATAATGTATCGTGACGTATGAGGGGGCATTACTGGGTGCTGAGCGGCACCATCGAGGGGGCATCTACCAGGTGGCGCAGGAGCAATTGAACCTGGAGAGAAAACGTCACCGAAGCCGATGGTTCAGAAAAATAACACATTAAAACCATTGTATTTAGCTGAAATGAATCTGTTAATCTAGTAATCATTAATAAAAGTAGTAGGAAAACTTAATTTTTAACAATACTATTAATTTTACAGAGAATGATGGCCAAGAACAGAAGAATGTTGTGCGTTTGCTATCTGCAGCCCTAGGACTGACTTCTCCCAACAAATGATTGTTGGCCCCCGATGTGATCACTATAGATTAAATTAAAATAGTGAAGAAAGTGAAAGCACTAATAGTGATAACCAGTGTCCAGTGTCTGTGAACACAAACCTTTGACCGAACATGTGATGTTGACGAATTTGTAAGTGTTGTATCTGGCTTATAAGCAGTTCAAAAAAAGTGACCACTCATGGGTGATAATCGCTTGACTTCACACGCGATATTGGAGGGGAAACTCCATACATTTATCAATGCGAAACTCAAGCAAATATCACCTTAAAGTGTTCGACCAACTTTGACTGTAAATTGTATATTAAAGTTATGAAAGCCGTTGATTGATTATTATTCATATTTATTTGTGACTGGATTTATGGGCACAGAATGTATACTGCAATGATAACTGTGTCGTTACTTATGGGCTAAGTCACTCAGAAAATATATCTTAAGTACAATACAGGCCATTAAAGTTTTTGTATCAGAACTCGGCCACTTGCTGTACTTATACTTTGACCTCTGCCTTATCTCATAGCTAACTTCAGGTTAGCTAATTTAATTGGCATGTTATGTAATAAGTAATCTAACTCAGCCTGCGCAGTATTCAAAGTTTAAGATTTCTGCAAATCTCCTCTAGTTTTAGGTTAAAACAATCTTTAAATGTAAGCGATTGGTACATTAAAAATACCTGGAAATTGTTGAGTATACAAAAAATTGGTATTGAAATAAAATACATCCTGAAAACACGATCTCTGAAGTCACTTAGAAATACCTGACTTTTCTTGAATGCTACAAATAATAGGGTAGTAGAACTTGTATTGGAGAGTTAAACGGTGACCCATGAGTTATAAATCTACTTAAAGTGGCGTTAAAGAAACATTTAAAAACAAAATATATGGCACCAGCGTTGCCAGACGTCCCGATTTTAAATGAAAATTTAATTATGATTTTTTTTTTTTTAAGCATTTAACTAAAGAAAAGTTTACTAGAAAAAAAGACCAGGCAGCCTGGTCCGCGTGGATTTTTTTGTAGTAAACTTTTCTTTAGATGAAAATTTAATGTCCAGCGCGGGACAGGCTCAATTTCGCTTTTCGAGAATAACTCGAACGTGCGTGCAGCGTACTAAAAAAGCGCGGGCGGATGGCACAGACGAGTGTGGACTGGCTACCTGCCCGGCCCGTAATGAAAATAGATAAACAATAACTTTTGATTATACGTTTTTTACCACGTCCCGCTTTCGATGAAAGAATCCCGCTTTTTTTACTCAAAAATTTCCTAAATCCCAACTTGGCAAAAAAATATCTGGCAACGCTGTATGGCACACAAGTGAGAGGGAGATAGCAAGCTGCTTTCATCACCCTTCTCCTACTAATTGGTAAAGTTGTATTTAAAATACTAAATTCTGTTTTATTACAACAAATTTAATAGGCTGGTTGACACTTTTCAAATAGGTTTGAAATACGGTATTTGACAAGTTTTTGAAAACGATCTCATGTCATTTACTAATGTTTATGGGAGTCCATAAAAAGTTGATATTTTTAATTCTGTTGTGTAATCCATGAAGAAAAACTAAATTAATAATTCGGTTTTCAAGTTGCGGCGAAAACTTTTCTCTGTACATAATGGCGTTTCACTAGTATGTGACGTCAAATGACTGTCATTAAAACGTCAAACAATACAATGTAATGTCACTTTGTCTGGAAGTTTACTAGCGTGTGCCGTCATTTTAGTCTAAGCCAATCCCAGGCGTTTTTGGTCACGTAACCATGGAGCAAATAAAACATATCTATTTAATGTTTTTATAGAAAAGTTATTAATTATTTGTTCTTTAAGAATACTAAAATCGCTGCTCATATTCATATTAAATACAGATACCAACAATTGGTGCATTATTTTTACATACTGTCAAATAGCCTATTGCTCATATTCTTTATGATAGTACTTTTCAGTAACATATTTCAGTTCATTTTCATTAATTATCTTTATTGGCTAAAGAACAATTATCTACTGTCTCTCATTTACCTATATTTTTACACACATCAATCGTTTTGATATAGGTACTTCAAATGGATAAATATATAATAATGAAATGGGAATATTTTAGATTGGATTGTGTCAAATACTGTTTGACGCCCTCCGTGGCCGAGTGGTATATACGCCGGGTTTCATGACGTGGGGGCAAATGTCAGTATGATGAATACCAGCATTTGTACCTTAGTCATGGATGTTTATATATATTTCTGGATAAAATATACTTATAAATGTATCAGTGTATGTATTCTATCCGTTACCCTAGCATCCAATAACAAAAGCCTTACGTGCTTATTTTGGGGCTAGGCTTAATTAGTGTGAGTGTGGGATATATTTCTTTATTTAAATAAATGATATTTGAGTTTTGATAGGAGTCAACTAGCCTACTATGTTTTTATAGAAAGGTATTTTGAACATTGTTTAAATGCAAAATAACTTGGGCTACTACCCTATTACCACAGTCTGATTGGTGCAATATTATTAGTTTTTATGTTAAGTGCACTTTAATTAAAACTGCTTACTAAATTTTTGCTATTTTCAATAGAGTTTTGAGTTGCGAGTATCCAAATAAAATGTAATTTTTGAGCCTTTGTGGGATTTGTAATATGACTAAAGTAGGTACTATTTACTTTATGGAAATATTTAAAGGTTTCTGTATGAAACTCGCACAACTTATTAGATTTTTTTAGAAGTTCTTATACAGACTGGGGATATTATAAGAAAGATCATTGTAATATGTTCCTGGCGTTTTAGTAATGCAATAATTTTGAAGATATAATAGATGAAGAAGAATGTGGAAATATTTTCATTCATTATTTTTTTGTCCAATCTGAACAGACAGTTATAGAAACATAGGAATAATTAACCTTTAAGAACTCTTGAGTAAGGGGCAGTCTTGATGAAAATGTAAAATATCTTTATGTTCTGTAATATGTACAGAAGCCCTAATTCCAAATACTGTTCTGAAAATGTGATCATATTTCTTATATGTATATATACATATACATTTATATATACACTTTCAAGCACATCTATTGGCCCACTTAGTGTTATAAGTTTCAACAGTCTATAGCAAAAAATAATTATGTTAGCTTGAGCAATAATAATAAATTTGAAAAACACGAAAATGTATGGTTAGTAAATCAGCTTCAAAACTGCGGAAAACTTTTTGCCAAATGTTATTTATTTTAGCTAGGGACCGTCAAAATAATATAGATCAAACGAAAATGCTAGTTCGGCCGATAGATGTGTCGGAAAGTATATACATATATGTATTGTATATATATTTTTTTATGGAAAACCAAACATTTGTATATTGGATACTTTACAAATGTTTGCTTAATCATAAAAAAATATTGTGAACTGTCAGTAATAATCTTTATAGATGAAATGTATACTATTTTTATAGAATAGATGATTGTCATAGCTGCCTGGAATTAAATATCGATATTTTTATTTATTGACTTGTATAGGATAGAGAAACTGCATATGGACAAATATTTAAAAATGTTGCTAAAACTTATATCACATATTCAAAGTCTTGCAAGTGGTTTGTTGTAGATATGATTACCACATAGCTCGTAACATGTTCAAATGACATTGTACAAATCATTCCAGGCCGAGGTTTGAATGATATTTGGGTATGGAAGTTTGTCCATAAAAAAAGTACTTTAAATATCATAAATTTAAGTTAATATGCAAATAAACACAGTGTAAAAATGCATTTCGCTTAGGAGGAATATTTGAAATATGATTTGCTCATCACTAGGAACATATTTCACAAAAGATCCTATTATGGCACATTATTGTATACCAAATTACCAATAAAATACTGTTGACTGTACAAGACTTTGTTCTCAAATGTCAAGCCTTTGGAACTGATCGAAGCTTGATAAGGAAATTCACAACAAGCAACAGAGGTTGTGAACACATCAGCATTATTTTCGCAATTTTGACAAATGTAAGCAATTGTCAAGACAATTCTGAGGTATCTGGACTTAATGTGTGGTGATCAATTTCGGTTCAATTGCAATTACAAGACGAAGTTAAATACATTTGCATAGTATTCATGAACATTATTTATTGAATAAAAAAGTGACTGCAAAGCTGGATTATGTTGTATAGGTGACGATAACACGTAACCATCAAATTCTATGAAACCAATAAATTGTCTTTTGTAAACATACTACTGTTTTCTTCTTTTGTCACTACTTTGCATGTACAAATGATAGATTTTTTTATTTATTTTTGTACCTTGAGTTTTTTTTATGTTCAACTATTGAAGTTTTAGGGTGAAGCCAAACGAGCGTAATTTTGTGAGTTGTGAGTCGCTTATTTTCGGTCACTTATTTTACGTTCAACTGAATTTCTGTTGAGCTGCCATACGAACGTAATTTATTCAGTTACTATTGAGCGTTAGTACGGGGTGTTCGTGTCGTCGAGTGCAATGGATGCATTAAAAATATTGTGTATTTACGAAGCATATTCAGAAGATGAGGCCAGAAAAAGAAACTGGGTAAACCCACTGAATAGTCAGAGGCTGATATGTGGACAGTTCCATACTTTATATGAACGTTTATGTGCAAATCCAGATATGTTTGAAAAGTACTATCATATGCCATTACGTGTTTTTCAAGAATTATTACACCACGCAACTTGTAACAAACTGTTGCTTCCCCTCTCCCCTTCCTTGCCCTACCCTCACCCCGACCGAAATTCGGACGAGCTTATGCGCATTGAGTCGGCAGACAACTCATTTTGCGTTGTCGTGTGGCACCAACTGCCTTTTTGTATGAAACCGAATGCAGCAGAATTTCTGCGACCGAAATTCTGCGACTCACCACTCACAAAATTACGCTCGTTTGGCCTCACCCTTAATGAAGTTTATAAAATTAACAGTTGCTATTCTGTTCTTCGTTTGATTCAAATGTCGCGTGAGTATTTGCTATTTTATCTCAAAAGTTTCTACGGAATGAACTAATATACCTAAATAATTAAATAACTTAAATAATATGAAAAGGTCAAAGTGAAAACTGCGTTTTCTATGCTGAGATTTGTTTTACTATTTGAAGAAGTTGGTAAAGTTTTTACCGTACAAGTAAATTGGTAATCCATGTAAATGAATTACAAATTATCTGAATATCGCTAGAAGTAACAAACAACTGCTTAACTGTCCAAATTCCCTATTTCATTTAACCCTTACGCATTTAAAATAAAGTTTAAAGCCGGCAATATTTTTTTGCGTGATAACCTTAGATTAAAACAAAAAGGGAAGATACGCTATGCTCTGTGCTATGGCTCAACTATATAAGTAATCCTCAGACACGCACTCTTCTTTAAAATTAAATATTCAATGGTGCGAGTGAGACAACTGTACGCTTCAATGCAGCGCGAGCGAAACGACGAGTCCGCGTCTCTTGGCAACCGCTTCCGTATTCTTTTCTCTATCTACAAACGGCTGAGCTGTATTGTAGTCCTTTTCTTGATAAAAAATGGCGAATCAGTAAATAATATTCATGGCATACCATGATTTATGAGAAAATATGATTTTGATGCCGTGTAATTTGTTATTTGATCTAAAACTATTTTAGTTATTTGTAGACTTTGCCGTTTCTTCGTTTTTTGTTTTAAACTAAAGTGATAATCTGATGATCATGACTGTAATAGCCTCAAAAGCAGCAACGCAAAGTTCTTCGATCTTATTTTTTTTTCTTTTCGTATTAAAACTAAACTTGCACAAGGGAGATCGAAAATAAACAAAAAAAAATAACTTAAATAAAATCACTTTTACATGAAAGTTCTCTAATGGCATTCCCTATTCTGTAAAATGGTAAAGTTTTGGTTAATAAATAATTTATGTCTTTGTGACTTCTCCTCAGCAACATATACACACACTTTGTTTCCTCATACTGTACCACCAAAGTTGAAAACTTAGTTAATTACAATATTTTTATTATTAGTTATTTATTTTATATTGTCTTAATGTTAATTAGTTAATTTCTTAGTTTTATTTTCTTTAGAATAGACATTCCGATTATATCAAAGATATTTAGTTGTTTTATTTAAGTTTGTATGTTTGTATATACATACAGCTGTTCTTCTCCTTATACAATACTGAAAAAAAAACGATTTCTATCATAATCCCAATAGGTTGGTTTTATGATAAAAAATCGATATTAACAACTTATGAATTTTATCGCTGCGTACCTGGCGTGTTTTTGTCAGTACAAAAAGTTTTGTATGATTTCTTTTCTTGGCGTCAGCAACTCTACCATGATGATTTTAACTGGTCATTATTTCTTAAAGTATGTACGTCCATCTGCTGGGGGGCTATGTCAGTCAGATATTATGATGATAAGAAGATATCCTTCTGTCTTGGCATGGTAGAAGAAGGCTAGGTAAGCAACTTCAGAAGATTTCAAGTGAGCAAACGTGAAGCTTAATAACGTTTTTGATTAGTTTCTAAATAGAAATAAATGATACTGCGGTAATTTCGCCGCCTTGTTTTTTCTTTATCTCCATTATTACAACCATACTTACATAATATTATATATGCGAAAGCAACTTTTAGTCTGTCTATTAAATTTTCTGTTTCACGCCTATAATAGACAGTTGAATAATATATAAGATTAAAATTTAAATTAAACTTGCATGGATTGAAATAGGGGTTGTAAACCATATGAGGAAACTGGTATATAATAATCTGTGACGGGGAACTGATTATACTACGTATACGTAGACGAATACCCTCTTGTGTAAATTACTTTAAGCACGTTTAAAGTCACTTATTTTAAAAAACTAATTGTAGCTTTATATTTTTTTCAAAATTCGTTATGCTGAAAAATTGTTGTTACCTTTTTACCAAATTCATTTTTCGTGAAAATTGCCCAGCGCGTGACTAAATATACAAGTTTGTAGGAAGGCCAAAGGGGAAGATCTTCCTCCGAGCTGGGTGATGGTAGCTCGGGGGCCGCGGCCCGACTGAAGTTGGTCGGGCATCGTATATATGAGTTTCCGAATTTCATTTGCGCGATGTAGGCTTCCATACTATTATTGATCGCAGTGCAGGTAACGCCATCTCTTGAGGATGGTGAGTAATGATTTCCTCCATCCGTTGTCTATATGTGGGGCATATAGATGTCGCCGCCACAAGTTTTATTGACTACGACATTTTTTTATTTAAACGGCTCGAAGGACCAAAATTGGCCGGCGCTTGACTAAATATAGTTTTAGTGGCTACGACATATTTTTATTTAAACGTCTCGATGGACCAAAATTGGCCGGTGCGTGACTAAATAGTTATATTGACTACGACATATGTTTGTTATTTAAACGGCTCGAAGGACCATTAGTACAAGAATTTTAATAAGTGTGCTCGTGTTCTTACATTAATTATAATTTATTTACTTATGATGTACCAAGGTAGGTAATAAATAATGTAATAGGGACCTGCTTTTCATAGAACTGTGTTATCTGTCTCAACTCAACCTTTCACTTGGTTAAGTTCAATGCGAAATTGTGGGATGCTGCCCACATAATGTCTGAAAATTAATAATACATTTATCTGTATCGGTAAATCGTCAGAAGGTACGTATGTGTATTTAAATTTATCTATTTGTATATTGTTGTTTCTTATTACTTTCCCATACAGATAGCTTAATTCTATCAACAGTATGGAGAATATTGAAAAGCTGTAACATATGGGCTGTAAACTTAATTTATTCCCACATGTTCTTATGACAAATGTTGCATTCACGGGGTGTGGCTTTGGGCACGGGACTCTTCTTTAGTGCTCTGCTTAACCACCATAGATATGGCGTGGATTTGTAAAGGTAACTATTTATGCTTGTATTACTAGTGTAATTTGAATGTTTTTCACACGCTCTACACGCTTTAATTATAAAGTTTATGATATTATTGTTTTCTCGTCATTTACATGACAGATAAGTCGTAAAGCTGTTGATCCAGCTATTACGGTGTTCACAACGAATGACCATTATGTGGAGCGAGCAAACACAGATTGAACGGATGAATGACTCCCAAGTGAGTGTGTCTATTGGCGTATTCCACCTGCAGACACAATAATAGAACTGTACTGCGTAAACGCGTTAGTTTTGTCGATTTCGGACATAACTAACGCGTTTAGGAGTTTGTTTACCAATATGATGAAAGCAACAGTCTTTAGCTACTCAGTAGAGACCTGGGTTTTGTTAATGGAGAATCAGCGGAGTTGCTGTATAGTTTGGTTGAGCTGCGATGGGCTGTGCCGCGGTGTCACGCGTGTTTGAAGACGGAAGCGGTGCGGCGCGGCGCGGGCGCTGGCTCGCCAGTCGGCACACCGCCCGGGCGGGCGCCACACGACCGGAATCTGCGCGAGCGACGAGCGGCGACGAACCAAAATAATTTCACCGACAAATAAACACATTCGCCAACGATCGCTGTGACACGCGAGCGCACGATTCTGGTAAGTACTCCATTGTATTTCTCCTAGTTCACCTACAACAGAAGCAACTTAAACGGATAGAGAAGCAAATACAAAACTTTATTTCCTTTCTTCTCTATAATTAGACGGCACGTATTTTCGGATCGGACTTACATCGTCGGGGGTGTTCACTGCGTTCCGCGTTTTCACAGCCAGTTTTCCCGCGTGAAAATAACTTTAATCGTTCGTATTAGTTAATGCATCGTTTCAGCTTAGTCGACGCAGTAAATTAATAGAAAGCGGCTGTGCATCGATATATAACTGCTTCTACTAATATTAACACTAGCTAGCATACCTAACTGCGTTTTCACCAGTTAAAATAAACGAGAGTTACGAAGCAATGAAAGTGCATTCGAAAACTTATTTTACTCAGAATTGTTTTGCGACTGATGTGACGTTCAGCTAACGAGTTTGGAGACGGTAGAAAAATAGAATTCCTCGTGTATGCTTGATCTCAATAGTTAGTCGACGCTCGTGTTGGCCTAAATACCGCCAATTAGGTGGTACTGTCCGCTTGCATCAATGACTCTTGATTACCGCCAAAACTAATTTACACATTTTCTAATGCACTTCTCTTAGATTTAAAGGATCCAAGACTACAAATTATTATAAGAAGTTAATGAAAAATACTAAGATAAACATTTTAGCACTATAACACTGCTCTACCAAACATTAGAACTATTATCTAGGACAATGGAGTTTGTTTAAAACTTCCATTCATTGCATATTTTATAGTTTTATGTATTACCATCTACCCACCTCGATTGGGTATTGTAGACCTTCAAATGTAATAATCAGTCGCATTTAATTTAAACCATCGCAGTCGTTTATAATGCATGCTTTATACAAGCTGATCTGTCATTTAAAACACATTAAAATTCCACGAATGTTTTAACTCTATCTCGTGTTAACAATGAATCATGCATTACAACCTTGTAGCTAGCTAGCTAATCCATTAAGCTCTGTCCAGCCATAGTTTTAGAGGCTGCGTCGGCTGATCACATCGTGCAAGGTTCGATGTTAGTTGAATAACAGTTAGTAGTTCGGCAACAACAGCGTTGGCATTGGTTGAGTAATGTAATGAGAGATATCCACTGCGCTCGAGCCGCATTGAGGCAGGTCGATCACCTCTGAAATTGAGACGGCTCGCTCCAGTAACGCAACGCTTCATTACCTAGACTTTTGATACAATTTTATAATTCTGCTACTTACTGACGTGGTATTTGATTGTTCGGTCGATTCATTTTGCTATACGTTACCTAAGTCTTCTTACTTAGAACTTTAAAAACAAAAGAAATGTTCTCTCCTGAATAGCTTTCCAGAGAGGCAGTGACCTAGGTAATTTTTACCGAGATTGTATTTTATATTATAATGTTGGTTGAACCCGGTATTCAACTTACGATAACTTGCATATATCGTCAATTGTTTGGCTAGTGTATTACGGTAGCTATCAATAAATAAAATATTTTCGACGCGAATTCTTTCTTGACAAGCAATGCAGTGTTGAAGTGAAGATAATGGTGAGCTTTAAAGTTCCCAGATATTTTAATGTTTCACTAGCAGACAGGGAGTCGCTGCACAATTTTGTACCTTTCTCAGAGTGAATGTTAGTGCACCGATTATGATGACTTGCTATAACCTCTTCTCTCTTACACTTGTTTAAGACCACCACGATTATAAAGCTTGCTCTCGACTTAGACTATATTCGCTAAAAGTGCGGTATCGTCAGCAAAATTAGCCAACTATTGTGAGAGGAGTTCTGGTAGATCCGATCAATATGTTAAGCTAAAAACCGGTCCGAGTACCGAGCCTTGAGGCACTCCCGCTATTATTTCACGGGTTTTGCGTGTGGGTACAGCTTAGATGAAACTAGATGTAGAGTTCATTAAAATAAATCAATTTAATTACCTATCTATACCATAGCGTTGAAATCCTTTATTTTTATTTTATTTATCCCTAATTTTGTACAATCGTAAAGAAAGTATATTACATTACAGTGTTAATTTCTAATTGTCTAGTTTTCCAGTTTCCATTTTTACTAGTTCCTCTTCTTCGAAGACAATTTGTCAATGTAACCTTGATGTTAATAATAAGAAGTCCAGTTTTACTTACTTGGCACTAGTATTCTCAAACAACGTTATGTGGGCTCGTTGCGACACGTAGACCTCCGCTCCGCTACGTTCATGAAAAATATTTTATAACACTTGAGACGAGACATAAAAATATTTTAAACGGAACGATGGCGTTTCGCGAATTGTGTAAATCCTGCCTAATCTGCTCTATTATATGCTACATCAAAATTAAATGACTTATTTATTGCCAATATAAATTATTAGAAAAATTAACAGATAAGAAAAAAATATGAAAGTAAAATAATAATAATTTATTGTCTTTTTAACATGCTAACAGACATTTAAATAATATTTCATTAAAAATAAGACAGCGGGGAATGGGTCAGCCAATATTGGTCAAGCTTGGACCTGAATCAACGCTGTTTTTAGTCACTGCTTAATTTCACAAAATTAATAAGCATTCGTAATGGAGCTCGCGGTGAGCTTTCATGTTGAGGATGTTTTCTTTTATTTAGATACGGAGTAATGTAAACACGTGTTAAACCTAAGAATGGTTAAACTTAACACAATTGCAATGCTGCTACTGGCTGCTTTCCTCTACGTTAATTTATCTATAGAAGATTAATAACTTGCATCATTATTAGATCGTTCAGCGTAAGTTCAAGATCACAGTGAACTAACTGTTTATGATTATCAGAAAGTAAGAATGTGGCTTGTATATATATGAACTTACGTTTTAATTATTTAAATAAGATGAACAAATTAGTCTTCAGCCTACCTGAGTTTGCAGATATATAAACAATTTCAATTAGTGTAAAAACAATTAGTAACATTGGATATACCAATGTTACTAACACTATGGAACGTAGTTTTGAAATAAATGATTTGAATTGGAATTGAATAAAATAGACGACAAAAGATTTGAAGTCGAGCTTTCCTAATTCGAAACTGTAACAAGTCTATGTTCAAAACTGTAGACCTCACCTTATAAAACTAGCAAGGTGTTTCGTCGCGTTCCGTGAAGGACCGATCTCACAAAGATACAGATATCATGATATAGAGCGACAGAAAAATGGTAATGTCAGTAAGTCAGTTGTTGAATGTAGTCCCAAGAATGAAAAGTAAAGTAGAGTGTTCGACAGCTGACAAAGAAAACGAGCGAGCCTTACAGTAGTCGCGTATGATGTGTAACATTTGAAACCTCACCCTATATTAGTAAAAAAGAAAACCTACTACAAAAGAAATAAGCCATTTAAACATTATGTTCTAAAATCAAATCAAATAGCGCGCGCTTTCGCGACTTCCTGTTACACACTTCCGTCCCGTTTCACGAAATCACTCCCACGAATTGCAGGAAAGCGAGAAGAAAGATGTTACACATCAAAGAGTTCTACAAAGCATTTGCGGTAGATGACAGGGAAAGCACATAGTGAGGCAACAGCATGACGTGATTGTAGAGGTTCAAGGTAGTTGTGTCACCTCAAGTCTAGTCACCTAATAGGTGTCGCGAGACCCTGCGGCGGGCAAAAAAACAAAAATTGTCTAAAGCACCATAAACAACAATAAATAATTAGCGCAGATGTATGAGTACGCTCCACTGCAAGCAGAATCGATTTTTTGTTGAAGTACATTTCAATAGCACTTGGTTTATTGTGCCCGAACTTGTTCAAGTTGATATGGAGGAAAAGGCATCGCGGCGTTTTATTTAGGTACCCGTTTAGGTTAAATCACTTTAGACAATATTAAAATATTGTCTGTTATACAGGGCATCCCACGGCTACCTCACACGGAGGTAAAGTATATTAAATTTTGAAGATAGGATATTTTACTGAAAGAAGCCATCATTTTTTTTAATAATAACTAGAACTGCATTCACAGTTTTTTTTTAAATTGCCTGCTATGACTGGGAATCAAACTCGTGAAATTTCGAAAAAAACGACATATTTCATGATAACCATCCAAATGTTTCATCATAAGGATTATTGTTTTGCTAAATAGCTAGCATTTTAAATTAAAGAAAAGTCATTAAATTTAACATTTTATGTAAAATTACTTAACACAAACTAATATAAAAAAAAATGGATGCGTGTAACTTATGTACGCGCGTGAGAAGTTATACTTCTTTAGCATCATTAAAAATATTTTTTAATTGCATGCAAATAATTAATAATTACAATAAAATAATAAAAGGACTGGAAAAGTATAGTTAACACAGTCAATTAAGTTCAGTTTTAATTTGAAAAATTAAATAAATATTCAAAATATTCAATTAAAATCACTACTGAATTTAAGTTATTAGTCCATATGTAATTAGCACTTGTAAGTAACTAAAACACGTTGTGTCTATATAGAAACTAGAAACATGTGGATAAATATTATAAATATGAAAACAGTGATCAGAGGCGACGAGCGTGCCAACATTGTTTTTGACAACGCGATCATCTTATAGAGCTCCGTGGATCGTTCAAAGTACCTTTCGAACAGATGTCTAATAATGGTGGATTATAATCCACCATTATTAGACACTAACATTCATAACGCGCCCGCGGCCAACTTCATGGTGTTACTATTGTGTTACAGTGATGCGCGCGCATCTTAAAATTTCACTCTCATCATTTTTTCATAACGCGCCCGCGGCTAACTTCATTATGTTACTTTTGTGGTACAGTGATGCGCGCGCATCTTAAAATTTCACTCTCATAATTTTTTCATAACTCGGCTAAAGAAGTATAACTTCAAAAACGAAACGGTGGGACGTCCTGTATATTTTGATAAGATACAGCATTTTAATTTCAATGTAATAATAACTTCCTTCCCCCTTCCTTTCCTTTTTTATTTCTGATACAGAAAATAAGGACTTCTGCTCAAATATATTGTGGTAACGACAGGCAAGACAAGCATATGGCCTGCCTCGTGGTAAGCGGCCACCCTAGCCAAAAAAATCACTCGCAGCGTTGCTTACCCTGACCCTATTCCCTCCTTGGTGGAATCCTGAAACCTTATTCACCTAAAGAAACACAACACCACCAACAGTTACGAATAGTGTATTTTTACTGTGGTCTTCAGTACTCCCAGCACGAACCATTATCGAATTTGAATAGTTTGGGAGTGCGAAATGTCAATGTCAAATTTTGTATGGAAACTTGAACAGCAGCGCCCCAAAGTACGTAACGAGAACTAAATATCAATACCCCTAGCACGAACCAATATCGAATTCGTAACGTTTGCGAGGCCGAAATGTCATTGTCTACTGATTTTTAGCTTTCGTTCCGTACTTTGTGGCGCTGCTGTTCAAGTTTCCATACAAAATTTGACATTGACATTTCGGTTTGCAAACTATTCGAATTCGATAATGGGTCGTGCTAGGGGTACAGTACACATTTGACAATGGCATTACCCTTAGCACGAACCATATCGAATTCGTAACGTTTGCTAGTCCGAAATGGGGGTGCTAGGGGTACTGTAAGGTGGATTTTACTTCCCCAGACGGGCTCTCCACTTCGAGAGGTAAATCCGCTATTGAACTACCTTTAAAAAAATACTACTAAGCCATAATGTATTTAGGTTGTCGTATTTTGCTACAACATGCGCACGGTGGCGTGGGCATTGTGTGGGTGACAAAAAAGGCTGCCACGATGGCCTCGTGTGGCGCTGCATTGCATTGCTCATTATTTGTAGGTTAATTTAAATGCCTTCATTTATTTAATTACTAGCTGTGCCCTGCAGTGTTACCCGCGGTTTATTAGGGAAAATAAATTTTGTTTTAGCAGTAAATATAATAACTATTCACATTTTAAGAAGCAAAATAATATGTACAATGTTCCCCATACATTATCCGCGAATTCATTTTCATCGATTTTCCCATGGGAATAAGATATTTTCCTGCAGTAAAACGTAGCCTATGCGTTAATCGAAAGTGTCAACTAACTCCATACCAAATTTTATTAAAATCGCTCCTGCCGTTTAGACGTAAAGAAGTAACAAACATACACGCTCACAAAGTTTCGCTTTTATAATATTAGTGTGATAATTCTGGTACCAGATCATCTTAGGGTTTGTTTCGTTTTAATACTGACGATAGAATTAAATTTTGGTTTACGTCTATATTCCAATTCTCAAAAAATAATATGAAATTGCTATAGAATAAGAAAAGTACAATGTAATAATTATTTACCCGCACTAAAGTGTGCGGCAGTTACCGCTGATGGTGTGATACTGAGCTGACATTAACCAGTTTAGTTTTTGTGCAAAGGTACCATTCGTTAAAGTTTTTTGCTTGCTTCTACAAACCTAATGATTCATAAGTTGTTTCGAGTGAGACTTAAAATTCTCGAACATTTAGGAGACTTTGGTTTGACGCCTACGTTTATCATATACCCATTTAAGTTCATATATGCATTAAAGTAAATATTATTTCAAATCTACATTAGCCAATACAAGGTTCCAATCGCAACGAGGTGATCCGACAGACAACGAAAGTAAGATAGCTCTTCGACTTTGTAAATGGATGCTGCTGTGGGCTGGTATTTATTAGCAACTCAGCAGTCGCAGAACCGACAGCCGTCAGAGCTGATCTACCGGCCTTTCCTAACATTTTTGACATCTATAGTGTGTAACTAAAGAGAAAATGCATATTCATCGATGCTTTTCAGAAAAAAAATCTTAGTGTCGTTATAATAAAGTGGTGGTAAATACCGTGGTGGATCAGTTAATAGCTCGGTGATTATTAGACTTGCAACAAATATTCGGCATTCGGCCTATTCGGCTGCTTTTATTATTTTCGGCCGAATACCGAATATCTACATATTATTATATATTTTGTCGTAGAGAAATAATTGGTAAAATGAAAAATTTAAATCAATTGATTACGTGTATATTCATATTTTCATTTCTGTTAGATAATCATTAAAGTAGTTGTTCGTACATAACACAGGTACATAATCATCTTCTGAATTGGAAAAATGGAGGATTCTATGTTTTTGAATTATGGTGGTCATCAAAATTTAGAAGGGTAAGGTTCTCATTTCTTTTATAATCATTTATTAAGTAGTCATTGGTACATAATTTAATCATTTTCTGTATTAAACAAGTTAATAGTTTTTAATTCATTCAGTCATGTGATGAATACACATAATAGCAATAATTTAAAGTTTACGCGCGTTTTTGGCCATATCTCAAAAGTTGGTTTTGTCATTTATAGCCGCATTTTAGCTTGAGGACGGCAGATTAGAACAAAACAAAGGAGCGCAAAACAAGTCTGTACAAGTTTTTGGCGCTAAAATCCAGCCGAATACTTTTGCCTAATATTCGGCTATTCGGTCAGGGGCCTCGCCGAATCTTCGGTATTCGGTATAATGCCGTATATACTATTCGTTGCAAGTCTAGTGATTATCATTTAGATCTGTCAAAAGCAGTTCGTGAATAGGCCTACTGTTCTGGAGTGTCTGGAGTGGAGGGAGCAGTCTGGCAGGTGTAGTGTAGGATACCCTCAGGCTGTGTGACAATCTACGCAAGATGATATACAGGAACTAGGTACATTTACGACCTCCGTGGCCGAGTGGTTTCTACGCCGGGTTTCATGGTGTCGCCGACTCGAGAGGTCCCGGGTTCCAATCCCGGTGGGGGCAGATGTTTGTGTGATGAATACGAGCATTTGTACTCCAGTCATGAATGTTTAATATGTATTTATATATAAATATACTTATATATGTACAGTATATGTATTCTATCCGTTACCCTAGCATCCCATAACACAAGCCTTACAGTGCTTACTTTGGGGCTAGGCTAATTGGTGTGTGTTGGAAATATTTATTTATTTATTTAGCCAAGGGACGTGCTCTATGGCGTTTACTTCAAGAAGTCATGATTAGCAATGGCTTGTTGATGAGATCGGAAGCTACAAGGAAACTTTAATCCAAATGAGACTTTCTGGAGTGGCGAGTGTAAATAGTGTTCAGCTTCAGGTTAACCAGCATAGTGGGGGCTAGTCACGTCAGGTATACATATATGCTTGCTGTGGTTGCACCTTGCACCGCACGAATAAACTGCCGCGTCAGCAATATGAGATTCTTCTATCTGCTGGTCTCGTCTCTCAATAACTTATTTAATATTAGGATATTCGAGCAAAAAAAACTTCACGTCTGTTGTATGCCCACCTTAAATTTCGAATTTACTTTAATTTAATCATTAATTTAACAACTTAATGTTCTTTAAATATTTCAAGTGTCTACCTGTTGCAGTTATTAATACTGAAAGTTTGGAGTATGGGAGCCCCAATAAAATATTTATTTTATACTGTTTTTATTATTTGTTGTTATAGTGGCAACAAATTTCAACTGTCTAGCTATCACAGTTCATGAGGTACAGCCTGGTGACAGACAGACGGATAATGGAGTCTTATAGAAGAGTACAAACACTACCTTAAATATCTACAGTACATACACATACGAATGGTGTCGATTCTGGCATGATTCTCTAAACTTAAAACAAAATTTAACATCAGTCTCTCCTTTTCATTCTGTATAGAGAATGACAAGGCCTTGTCATTCTCTATACAGAATGAAAAGGAGAGATTGATCTTAAAAGTTTTAAGTTTAGAGAATCATGCCAGAATCGACACCACTGTTGTCAAGTTTAGGTTTAGAGAATTATGCCGGGATTGACACCACTGTGTAACTCAATAATACATTCTAATGTGTAACTTAATATGTATTTTGACAATGTCGGTTTTGGGCTGGTAGTATTAATCATTTTAATTAATGCTAATATATCCTATTTCACTTCAGTGTGGGCGAAAGAACCCTGAGTCACAAATTCGAAACTGCATTATGCAACAATCCTTTCTCTAACTGCATTGAGAACTTTAACGCCTCTATAATAATGGCAGAATACTGAAGTTTTTTTTTGTGTCTTGTTATTTAAAACATTATTTATTTATTTCATTTGAGCGAGCTTATTTTATCTAGATACTTGTTACATTTCGCAGAATTTTAGCTTACCCATTCAAAGGCGGGTAATGTTTTGGATTCAAGCGCATGAATACATGCGTTTACAGTTACTTTGAGACCTTTGTAGCCAGTACAGCTGAGTGTATATGAAGAGTAATGTATCGCTAGAATCCTTAGCATAATCCCAAGTAACACTAACTATGAATTTTCGAAAAGAACGAAATGGTACAGAACATTTTTGTAAAAAATATGCTTCTCTTTTAGAATAAGAAGTACCTATTCCAAAAAAGGATTACCTCCGACTGTAAAAACTTTTTTGATTCTTATTTTGTAAGTTTTAAAATATATATTTTATTGTTATCACTGAAAATAAAATTGCATTCAAGTTTAACTTTTAGAAATAAGTCGTTGGTAATCTAATCACAGCACAGGGTCACCTTGCTAGTTTACTTTAACACGTATATAAGAAGATAATGTGCACAGTAAATATAATCAACCACATTCGTGTCAGATAGGTATTTCTTTTAATATTGCATCTGTGTTATTGCATGAAGCGTAGGTATTAGTAGTTTTTATTATTCTAAGTAGTGACGATTCCGACTCCACGATGACTAGACTACTTATGAACATGATGATGGAGGTGCCACATTTTATTATGTACATACCTATTTGTGACAGATGCATGAAACACCTTATATATACAACCAATGATCTTCGTCATAGTTTGCAACCGCAGAGCACAGAAGTTTCTGTCCTCTGTGTCTACAACAGAAAAAAGCTTCGCTCTCTCGCCGCCTTCTCTTTTTTTTAACATTAGAGATGTTCTTAGCATTTTTCCAAAGTCATAATTATTTGTAGTAACTACCGATCGCAAAAAAAATGGTCCTTCGAGCAGGATTTGAACGGATTTTATTGGTTTCTGAAATTAAGAAGGTATTTACCCAGGCTTCGGTAATTTCAATAGTTCGGGCTACTTCCAGATCAGGCAGTTGAATAGATGCTATCTATGAGTAATAGGTATACCTATATTGTATAGTAACTACTTGTGTAAACAATTCGCACAAGATAGCGATACCATTATGTCATTCATGCATTGCATCCTCTATCATTTATTTAGAATCGATAATAGACCCAGAGACAAAACATAGCCGTGCCCAGTGACCTAGAACGACGTACTTCTCGTATGTACACAGATGCTTTGCTTTCAGCATACACCCAGTCGTGACTCTAATGTATGTTGTCGTACAATAAAAGCATTTGTCACAAATGAGATAAGATTTATATTTCATTGTGTTTATGTAAGTTCGATATGCCATTTGCGCTGCGCAAGAGTGTCTGGCCGAGAACCCAAAGATGATGTCATGATGAGAAACGCCTACGAAATTAGTAATAGTGTTATTTGCAATATTTCCTTCGTGTTAGATTCATTTTTCTTGAAATTTTGGTTTAAAAAATACTTGAGCGAGATTTTGTTTTAAATTGCAAGTTCAAGTGTTCTCTATGTGCTGCAGCCATCTTTTATTAATAAGTAACATATTAGCACATATGACTAGTAAATTAAAAAAAAAATTGTTGCACCAAAAATGCTAAATTATTGTTATTAGTTGTGAACAAAATATCTATATTAATAAAAAAATGGCCAAGTGTGAGCCGGAATTCTATAAGGAAAGGTGTTAAGACCAACCACCAATTCTTGATTGAATTTTTGAATTCAGGGCTAAATAGTTATTCAAATTTTTCGTAGTAGTATTCGTTGATGTTTTTTTATCTACGTTGCATTGCAATGCAAGGATCAATTGATTGTAAATTAAATTCTGCTAATGTTAGAGGGCTTCTTTTCATCAGAAAATATATGACTTTATTTGTTTTTAAAAGTTTTTTTTTTATTATTCTGTATTCTGAGCTCCGCGACTCTATCTATAGTTTTACTTAGTTGATGTAGAGCCGTTAAGATGATACGAAGTACCTAAGGTAAACTGTAGTTTCGCGTCAATATGGAAAACGCAAAAGTTAAAAGGAGCCATTATTAATTCTAGAATATCTAATGGGTCCCGACTGATTAAGTAGCTTTGTTCCTTACTTAACAAAATTATAGACTACTTGGACTTGTTCTTTTCTTTTTTAGTTTTTATTTGAAGAAATATTTAAGCAGTCGGGTTTTTTGATTTTTTCAATGTACCTTTTTTCATCTTACGTGACAGTTATTGTTATATTTTGGCCAATTCACTCAATAGCTACGTAAATTATTATCTAAGTATGTATATATTTGACGACCTCCGTGGCCGAGTGGTTTGTACGCCGGGTTACATGGTGTCGCCGACTCGAGAGGTCCCGGGTTCGAATCCCGGTGGGGGCAGATGTTTGTGTGATGAACACGAGCATTTGTACTCCAGTCATGGATGTTTAATATGTATATTTCTATAAAAATATACTTATGTATGTACTGTATATGTATTCTTATCCGTTACCATAGTATCCCATAACACAAGTCTTACAGTGCTTACTTTGGGGCTAGGCTAATTGGTGTGAGTGTTGTAAAAAATAAAATAAATAAATATATGTTATTTTTTTACATGAGCTATATTATTGTTAAGTTTCATAAAAATTCATTCAGTATTTTTGGGGTATTCTTTCACAATTTCATTGTAACAAAGGTCTATACAAACGTAAGATTGAAATGAAAAGCGCAAGCGGTTAATATACAACTTTAAATCGTTGTAGATCCTAAACAGTCACATAAAATGAAAAATGGTGTTAGGAACCTACCCACCCTACCCTGACCCAATCTCCTACTCCCTGAAGCCCTGGAACCTAACTCACCGACAGAAACACAACACCACCTATATATATACCATAGTGTTACCTTTTGCTGTAAAGTGGAGGTAACTTCCAGTGCCGTCTTTGACCTATTGGAGGCCCTGGGCATATTAGGATAATGGGGCCCCTACGACCCCCGTTTGGTGATTTATCAGGAACTAGGGACTTTGTATTTGATCTAAAGGGGGCCCCTATCTATCGCGGGACCCTGGGCACTTGCCCAAAGTGCCCACTGGGAAAGAGGGCTCTGGTTACTTCTCCAGACGGGGCCGCTCCAATGCGATCGGGAAATCAGCTGTGGCCTTGAACTCGAACTCTTATTAACAGTGGTTTTTGTTTGTTTGTTGCAGTGAAACATTAATCGAGTAAAGTGAACGAGTTCGAGTGCAGAGCACGAACAAACGACGGTCGTCGCACAACGACAGAGCGGTGAGTCACTCCTGGTCACTCCCATGAGTCCCCATTGCCGTTAACTTAGTAGTCGACCTGATTGTTCTACTGAAGCACTGCTGTGACAACTTATACTATGCGATTCAAATAAGAATAGGAAAGCCAATGAACTCCATTTGTCAAATGTCGCTTGAAAAGTATGGTTTGTATAAAAATCTTGGAATACTTTTTTTTACGCACTAAGCTAATCTTAGAATAAATACCAAACATTTCTAAACAAAAGAAGGACATAAATGAACTGTAACGTAAAGAAAATGAGTACTAGAAAAGGGACAACTAATAAGAACATTAGTTTTAAAGAAAATATAACTAGAAAAAAATCCACGCGGACCAGGCAGCAGACGGGACTCGAACCCGCACCCTTCGCAATCCGGGCGAATGCACTGATCAATTATGCTACCGCGGCCCTTACGGACCGCGTCGAAATTCTTCTAGCCATTCTTAAGCTGAAAGGCAGCGCCATCTCTTCGCATTATAGGTAACCCACAATATCAAATGAATACTTTTAAAAGTATTAAACATTTGAAAGAAGAAATAGCAATTATAGTTATAATATTTATTATTTTTAAAGCATGTAACTGCTTGATGTTTAAATCTAAAGAAAATATAACTAGAAAAAAATCCACGCGGACCAGGAATCAGACGGGACTCGAACCCGCACCCTTCGCAATCCGGGCGAATGCACTGACCAATTATGTTACCGCGGCCCTCACGAACCGCGTCGACATTCTTCTAGCCATTCTTAAGCTGCAAGGCAGCGCCATCTCTTCGCATTTTAGGTAACCCACAATGTCAAATGAATACTTTTACAAGTATTAAACATTTGAAAGAAGAAATAGCATTGCTAGAATAGAGGATTCTATAGATTTAAACATCAAGCAGTTACATGCTTTAAAAATAATAAAAATTATAACATTAGTTTTATTATAAATACAGGCAAAAAATACCCTTTTTTATTTTACATGAAGTTGTCATTTTAAAACCTACAATAAACGATATTTTATTTTATATCCGAAAGCAACAGTGATGATGATGACTACTCCGACGACGGTAGTACAGAGATGGGTGGAATTAAAGAGCTAGATTCTGATTAATGTTTTTTCTCACTTAGTCTTAATAAATAAATATTATTAAAAATTTGATATTTTTTCTCACTTAATCTTTGTAAATAAGTTTTATTAAAGAAAATCTTTTTTGCTCACTCTACCTAACTAGTTTGAATTGACGGCTATGAGGTCTCAAAATGGCGCGCAGTCAGTCCTATTCTTAGTTGAATCGTATTATACAACAAGATAAGTTGCTACAGCCGCATTTTACTTTCAAATGAACCGAAAGAGTACTTTTTAGGAGACAATAACAATTGTTTTTACTTTTTTTGTACCTTTGTACAAAGTATATATAAAAAAATATATTGTTTTAAACTTTCATGGTCACTAACATTATAGTAATATAAGTTATTTACGGGATTGTTACCATGTACCTTGTTTTTAGCGAGTTTCCGATATTTCGGCACTGTTGCAAGCGCCATGATCACGGAGTAACTCCGTGTAACTCCGTGATCATGGCGCTTGCAACAGTGCCGAAATATCGGAAACTCGCTAAAAACAAGGTACATGGTAACAATCCCGTAAATAACTTATATTACTATAATATATAAAAAAAGAATGAAATGCACACATAATGGTAAAATTAAAAATACATTTTCAAATTTCAATCATTCTACTAGTCCGCGTATGTATAGTACCTAATCTGCATGTATGGTGATCGAGCGTGTACATCGCTAAGGTACACTAAACTAACGTAGGTAATTAACTAGTTCCTTTAACACTGCGTGCAACAACGTGTTGGTAAAGCATATCGAGGACGGCACATTTAATTATAGATAGATTATTGGAAAATATAAAGCAAAACAATTAATCGTTAATATGTTACACCATTTGCAACGTTGCCTTATTCGTATGTAACTTTCTCTACATTGTCCATGAGATTGTCGATTTTTTTTGTTACTGCCATACGAATGTGAAAATTCTTTGCTGAGTTCGAAGCGAAAGAAAATAATGGGTTGCGCCGCTAACCTTTTTTTCGTCTGATGACAGCTGCTTAATAGCGGAACATGAAACTAATAAAACAATGTTAATAGAATATAACACGCCAAGACAGATCATAGACAAATAAAGAAGTGCCCTTTGTGACACTGTCTCCCATTTGACCCTACCTTACCGCATAGAGCAACACACATGGCCAGGAGGAGAGTAGGCATACGTAGCTTTCCCCTCTGTCGCATTGGGCATAAAAATTGGGCATACTCACGATATAATGTGTGCACGATTTGGCGGTGTATTGTGTCATTGTTTGTGTGAGTGCTGTAGTTACAGTTTTGTTTCTTAACCATGTACGTTAAACTGCATTTGTATGCATATTCTCCCCCGCAAAACATGCCAGAATCATTTTGATAGTATAATGTCGCTATGGCTACCCCTTTCTTGTTACTCTATGCCTTACCACAACCATACCTACGTCCATGCCTACCTGAAACGGTTTTCTATACAAAGCGCAGCAAATTGTGCCTCATCCTTATAAGTTCAGAACTTCTGAAGAGTCTGAAAAATCTGCCACTCATATTTTAGGTAGCTCACATAGCTTAGTTTGCATAGTTTGCAAAGTACACACAAGCATGAAAAACTGCGTCACTATGCGAAAAAAGATAAATTAACATAGCCTTTTTTTTCAATAACGGGAGAAAAAATGCATTATATCCACGACAATGATCAACGCCGTGTGAACAATCCCTCGCAACGCAGGTAATTGCGTGGTGCATTCGGCCAGCGGCGAGCAGCCCGAGGCTACTAGTTGGTGCAGGAGTAGTATGACGTGCGCTCACACAAGCGTGGCAGACATTTTGATGTCCACCCCGTCTCCGACCAGCAACCCAGCCCGCACCCGCTTCATCCGATCCTAGGCTTCTCCGTTCACAGCGTCACCTGACTAGTCCCACGGACCGTAGTCCGAGTTGCCAACCAGCCGATCTGCTCCCGTACCTACCAGGTAAACCAACTCCCCAATCTACCCCTCAGCCTCCAGGCGTAACTGCGGGATCCAGTTATGAGTCGCCCGCATTATTCTCACGGGAATTGGCTTCCGGCCGGCAACTTGAACCCAATCCTTAATCACCGGCAGTAACACAACACCACGAAGGTAGTGTTATTTGTTGTCTGTTGTCTTCTGTAATATGGAGGTTAATTCTCCAGCAGGCTGACTTTGCTTCGAACAAACACAAGATAAACTTTGCTTCGAAATATCTCTTCCTCATTATGAACACAACATACGAGTAAGAATTTATTAGCAGCTTTTAGGAAGTAAGTGAAAGGACCCAATATTTCTTAAAGGTTTCATGTTATTTTATTATGTAAATTTCCAAAAAATATTTGGTACAATCCCGGGAATATTTTTTTTTAGATTTTATTACAACGACATGACTGTACAAATTTTGTAATTACTTGTTGCAGATCTGGGTTCACTGAACCCCTACGACGAATCGATTCGAGATTGGCGCCGAAGAGATCTTTCTATCGGCCCCCTCAAGTTTATCAGTTATCGCTCGGTAGCCGTCAGGCACCACACTGCACTGCTCTTCATAATCGTTAACGAAAAAATCGAAAAAAAAATCACCCTCTATCTGTGGCCACGACAGAGGGGAACTAATAATTTAAATGTACATTTATATATGCATATATAAACTGGAGAAAGTGATCTCTAAGTGACGTCACAATAAAATATAGTTGTGATCTTACTTTTTTTAATAATTTATATTATACAAGGCTTTGTCTACTACTCGCATTTTTTTGAAGTGTATATTGCCCGTTAATATACCTAGAATAGATTTTATATTGAGTATTTGTATATAGCTCAGAAAGATAAATAATATTTACAATTGTATCGTCGTGTAAAAAAGGTAACTATAATACTAGTCATTCATCTAGTGTATAAATCGTTTGTAAAAGTACGTTATCATTAATAAATTAACATCAGAAAAAGAAACTGAACGCCAGAGCGCAATAATTTACCAAAGAAAACATACATTGTGACTTGGCCACTTTCTCGTTGAAAAACGCGGAAATCTAGTTTATGAAACAGACAATAAACCAGAAGCCAAGTAAGCTTCCATAGATCAAATTTGACACACAAAAGAGGTCGCCATAGATATAAAGATGCAGACCCAAATTGGAGTTGGTAATGAGTTGCAGAGAAGTTACAGAATGCAGGATTTTGCATCTCCGGGTGTGATCATGAGAGAGCGCAGTTTTGTACGCCCACAATCTCATCACAATATGCATCATAACCAGGTAAACAATCAATAATATTATCACAATATGGTCTTCATTGTACATATATCAATTCAATATCTATATATTTTAATAAGGTGAGATCTGAGTAATAGGGCATAATTCGCCCGGATAGCGGAAGATGCAGGTTCGAATCCTTTCTGATGCCTAGATCGAGTAGAGTTTTTTCAATATAGAGTTAAATATCTTTAAAATAATAAGGAATAACAGGTATGATGATTATGGATGTATCATCTCGATACTTTAGAAATCATAGAATATCTTATAATAATTTTATGTAAGTTTTTAGTTCATTCATCCTTGGATTTATCTTAGTCGATGATCTTTTTGTTTTCATGATGACACAGCCACTTGCGAAAATAAATCGTGACACTTCATCAACACTGTTCGTAATATTAGAATTATGTATTCTATTAATGGAAAATAAAAGATTTTGTTCGATTTCAGTTTCCAAACAATGGGAAACGGCGAAGCATGATTCTAACCAATGCTAAGGGGAAACCCACGCTCGAGATATACAGACCACCAGGTGAGAAAACTGCTGGAATTATTCAACTAATTTTCTAAACATTTCACTATTAACCTACAGCCTACTCAAGAGCGTAAAGATCTATCCGTATTATTCTAGTATTAGAAGGTATGAATAAAATTATGGCCTTCTAGATTTTATTGTCTCTGCTCGAACGGAAACACTTTACTGGCAATCGTCATCACGAAAAGTGGCGCCAAAATTAAAAATAAACAAACATCATATTTGGATTTGGAACCGGGTCGACAGTCGAATGTTTGTTGCGGCGGGTTGCGTATGTCATGTGCTTATTGAACGCTGTGATTTCTGATTTGGTGTTTTTGTGAGTGCGGGATTTTTGTGATGTCTCGTTGTATAGTGAAGCAATCGCTGGGTCAGCCGGTGGCGGTTGCACCTGTGACGGTGTCGGTGTCTCCGGTGACCGTGACCACGGCGGCTGAGACGGCCGTGACGCCGACGCCGCCACCGCCGGTCTCGGAAGCTTCGGGTTTGTTTATACAGTTTGTAAACAACGTCGCATTCTACGAGCTTTTCAGTATTCTTATTTGCTCATTGAGCGTAACGATTGCTTCTGGGTTTATTGTTTGGAGTTGTAATTCCTTAGATAATGACGCGCCGCTCGGCCTTAACGTTTCCTGTCATATATGTATGTACCTACATACTTTTATTATGGCTTTTTTTTAGTACCTACATAATGTAAGCTGAGGAGCTCGATGGTGCAGGTGGTTAGCGCGTACGGCTGCGATAGTTGAAGTTGAGCAACTTTCGCAGTGGTCGGTTATTGGATGGGTAACCAAAAACATCTATCTCGAGTTCCTCCGTGCTTCGGAAGGCACGTTAAGCCGTTAGTCCCGGCTGCATCTGCAGTCGTTAGCACCCGCCAATCCGCACTGGGCCCGCGTGGTGGGTCATGACCCAATCTCCCTATTCCCTCCATAGGGAAGGCCTGTGCCCCAGCAGTGGGGACATTAATAGGCTGATGATGATGATGATGATGACATAATGTAATACGACGAAGCAAGAAGTAGAACCTAGGCTGAATTATCGCAAAAGGCATCCGATATTATTTTTAGGGGTAGGCATTAAGTTTACCGGTTTAAAAATTGTAAATGAAAATGTATTATCTCTTAATCCGACAAACGAGCAGAAACAAAAGTCTGAAAATCTGATTGCAATGGTATGATTGATGAAAGATCTTCACACTCTAAAGTGTTCATGTGACTACTAAGTTATTGCACATAATGCTTTTCGTCTGACAAATTCACCTCGACGCAAGACTCATATTTTATTTCATTCCACTGATTCAGAGATTTCAGAATGATCACACGTAAATAAGTATGAAACACGTCGGTGTTACGCATATTACTCTTAGGTAGGAAATTTCCCACAAAACACAGTCTTAAGTAGGAAATTTCCCGCAAAACACAGTCTTTCATTTCTCTATTTTCTTTAATTATTTTGGGAACAGATAGTGGACTATCCACTTTGTACCTATATGCAAAAGCATGGTACAAATATGTTATTTGTTCCCTAGCATTATTTGTTTTCGAAAATACCGTCCTTTACTTTTTTGCCCGCGTATTTGGCAATGATGGTTTCCTGTGCTTATCCTGAACTTAACTCCAAACACATACTTAAGGGTGTGTGTACACCCGTTTATTGTTATTCTATGTACATTAGAGCTTAAAGGAGCTGCTTACTGCTAACAAGACGAGTCATCTGCATACGACCTTACCATTCTTCTGAAATTAAAATATTTTTTTATAAACAGAGATTAGAACATTGTTTGCAATCAGACTGACCACATTCAACTATCACCCTCCACCGATTTCAACTATAACTAGCACATAGACGTTACACACACATCATTTCTAAGGTTTACCGTGGTCTTTAGAGAGTAACGACATAGAGGATTTTCCGTTTTAATTGGAGAGCCCGTCTCGGGAAGCAATCTCCACCTTACAAAAGACTACAGTAATGGTGTTGTATTTCTATCGCTGAGTAAGGTTCCAGGGCTCCACTGGGTAGGGGGATTCGATCAGGGTAGACTACGATGCGAGTGATTATTTTGGTATCGCACACATCTGTGTCTATATGCTACAGTGCCAGTGGCCTCTTACCATAAGGCGAGCCAAATGCTAGTTTTCCACCCTTTTTTAAAAATTCATTCCACTAGATAACCACCGATTACACTAAATCTATCATTCACTACTTGACACACATCATTCATCGGGTCCACGCAATCTTTCCTATCTCCTCTTCTGTTTACTCGCGGCGTTGACCAGCAGGTGTGCGCACAGACGGCGTGGCGTCGGCGGGTCCGGCGGCGGGCGCAGGCTCCACCAACAAGCTGAACGTCCACGCGAAGGAGTTCACCATGGCCAAGCCAGCGGACCTGCACAATAGGTGAGTCCAAATCCATATTATTACTAGCAGAGTCGGTACCACTCAAAAGTAATAATCTATATATATAAAACTCAAAGGTGACTGATTGACATAGTGATCTATCAACGCACAGCCCAAACCACTGGAAGTATCGGGCTGAAATTTGGCATGCAGCTAGATGTTACGACGTAGGCATCCGCTAAGAAAGGATTTTGATCAATTCTACCCCCAAGGGGATCAAAATAAGGAATGAAAGTTTGTATGAAACTTATTCAATTTTAAACCGATCGGGCTGAGACTGCATGCAGGTATAAGAAGAATCATAGATGAATGTCATTGTGTATAATACAAGCCTGAGAACAAAAATTGTAGTCTACACTTCAGCTCTACACCGAAGCGAAGCGAAGGCGGGCCGCTAGTTTGCAATAAAATAATATTGCGACTATAAATTGAGATGTAAGCTATCCTATCTTTCAAGTTGGATGTTGAATGATCCACTTCACACGGTGTGCAAATTTGATATAAATCGTTTAAATAGTTTAGGAGTCCATCCCGGACAAACAACGTGACGCGTAATTTATATATATTAAGATTAACCATCAGCATGTCGCCGTGTCGATTCTGTAACATGCAATCTCAATTTAGGTTACATTATTTTGAAATTTTGACAATTGTTAAATATCTATTATTACTAATGGCTGCTTCAAAAGTCCTTGTATGGTCATTTTGTAATGAATGAAGTAATGCATATTGAACTTCAAAAATTGGAAGTATGAGCAAACTTGGAAGTGAGGTTTTATTTTACAGCATTTGAAACTTCGGAGGCAGAGGCAGGGGCATAAATACTATTGTGTTATTTGCTGGGCTCTAGGCGCGAAGGTTTTTCGGGAAATGCAAATGGAATTGGATATGAGCATTAACTATATAAAAAGCATTATGAGAAACGCCAAGAGAGGAACAGGAGGACCGTCACAAAACAGACGGTAAACTTATTTCTACAACTGGTTTGATTTTCCTTATTTGTGAAGACGATTTAAGCGATTTTACCTTTTTTTCACCTTAGTTATACTTGAATATGTGCTAGGATCGCTTGTGAAAACAACTTTCCTTTACTTTAACCCCCCTAATTAAGAAATGAGGAATAAGCTAAGACTAGTTACGCTGTGTTTTGTTCATATCACTCAAGTGCCATTTGTCATTCAATGAACTGAGACAAAACGTAGAGTAACTAATCCAAGCTTAGTCTTCGTTAATAATAAGGGGGTGAATGAATAACAAAAACCTAACAGTTGCCAGAAATACGTTTATCATCTGTTTCGTGACGGTCCCGCTGCTAGTTTTATCTTCATATGAAAGGAAAATCCTAGTTTTGAAATGGTTTAAATAATATATCTAGTCTTAACACTAGGTTTTGGTTTTAATGTCTAAATATATTTTTACATTATGACCTCACTTGATCTTAGTTGCTTATTTTTTGTGTCGAATATCACGTAACATATGTACCTACATACAAGTGTAAAATACACTTCTCTTCTAGAATATCCTATTTCAATCAATGTTCTCATGTAATCTTTCTTAGAAAAAACCAAGCTCGTAAGCCAACGTTGTTTCTAAGAACTCGCAGATCTTTTTTGATTTAAAGTTTTTTCTAAAACGAATCTGTTCAATACAATTACAATTAATCATTATGTTGCTACAGCAGTCCAAATTCTGTCGATGCTCTTTCCAAAAAAAGTAGCTGTTCTGTCTGGTTTTCGCTAATATTTTATGTATCTAATATACGTAAATGGTACGGAATGTATCTTCTGCAGTACTATTCTGTAATATTTTCCACACGCGGGTCCGATCTGTAACCGCGGGGTTCCGATATAAATCCGTGTAAATTTTTTTCAGAATTGCATTGCTGTTTCCACTGAAGTACCTCGAATCAATAACTAATCGTAGTCACCTAAGCCCACCTTATGCAGTTAGGCATCGCTTAATACATTGGAAGATAAGTCGTCATGCGCGAGCGAAACTTCAGCTATCTTTATGACGTCATTGTATTGAACATACATACATGTATTGTAGCGTGGGTTGCAAAATTGCATTGCCTTGGAGGGTATTACAAAACAGTACCTTTTCTTTATGTGGGATAACATTAAGAATAGATATTGAGTTGTAATATCCAAAACACAGTTAACAGCCTTTGCCGAGTCTCTTGCCAGTTGTTATGAGTGCAAGGTCTTCCGCAATAGATTTGATGGCGCAGCTAATGAGTGCCTGCAACAGCAACAGTGCAAACCCATTAGGATTTTGTGCTCTTGATAGAATTTAGGTTTTTAAAGTATGTCGGAAGCGACATATTTCTCTTTCTTCATTACGATACATATGCCATTACAGAGATATGGCTTCAACATGTCTTTGCCATTTGTGCCATTTGAGTATTTTGCTGTTCTTTGATAATTAAAAACAAAGTTATCATGCACAATGTGAGCGTATGCAGCAATATGTGCACCTAACAGCACGCCTTTAGTTTCATAAATTGTATCGTTGTTCACACATGGTTGCGTCTGACAATTTTTACTTACCTAATCATCTGTTCACTATTCTCTTAGAATTTATCGCCTGTCTTTTCAACAATTACGTGTCAGTCAGATTTATTTCTTTGTTAATCGCTTTGCAAATTAAGCAGGTAGGTAGCTAATACTGAGATGCTTTCTAACTCATTATGTTCATTGTCAATGAATTTGTGACATACCTCGTCATCGACAGCTTTGGCATGCTCCGCTGTTCGTAAATAATATCTACAATATTACGATAGCCTTGACTTTGTATTCTAGTAACTCCAACTGAGTATACTATTTTGAACATTAGTTATTTCGAAGTCTTGAAAAGCAACAATTTATGTATAAGACTCATTAAATTCTGTCTTTGTTTTATTTTATAGCTCCTCAGTACTTACCAAAGATACTGATTTTGTACATTCATTTCGTCCTTTTAATATCCTTTCTTCCAGTCCTTTATATAACAAGGCTTGTTCTATGTATGATTCAGCAAATGCGCTTCCGAATCGCACATGTGTCCGTTTATTTTCAGAATTTTATATATCAACTTTAATTCTGACCTTGTGACGGAAGTTTGTTTTTCATCAAAAGCGGTAGTACTAACGTAAGTAACTGCAATCGACGTCGTTGGCACGTGTCCAGCGAAGCCATAACAAACTTCGGAGATAGCGTCGTCGCTCGGTGATACGTAGGTGCCCCTGAAGACGCATAGATGTAGAGTAGTGTCAATTATTGTGAAGTTTTTGTTATCATTTTGTTCTCGGCTACGGTGACGTGAGCACGCCCGCGCTCGCCTAAACGGGCCGGTAGACGCGCACGCGCACAGTGCTCTCGCGCCGGGACACGCGCGGAGTTCCCGACACGACAGCGAACGATCAATTTGAAAGCGAACATTTCGAACGAATCAACGTTAAAACGCCTCCACGATACTAGACTGGATATTCATCAAGTGCTGCAAGAAGGATCCATCAACTAAATCCCATGAAAAGTTATATTACAAGAAGAGCCTCCAAACACCTTTACGTCTACCGGATACTGAATTCTATATTCTATTAATAACTACCGATACTTTGAGTGTAATGAACGTAATTGGTCGACAACATTGCCAAGTTTGCATTAGGTTTTGCAGTGGGGCTCGTGCGTGAGACGTTGATACATTTTATTATAGGACAAGTAAACACAAGATAACTAAATACGATTAAATAGTGAGATGACAACTGTGATACCGCTTGCTGCGGAGAAGTTTGTGGTGTTCTAGTCTTACATTTTCGTAATATTTCGCGTGTAAAATTAAAAAAATGGTGCGTGGTAGATTCTCCACGTCTGATATGTAAGTTAAACTCTATTTCTTTAATTGCTTTACAATTATAAGCCAACTTTCACTTACCTGAAAATTAATGAGAACGTGGTGCTAGAGCTAGACTATACTCTTATTCAATAATTATACCATTAGTCAGTAAGTTAGTAATTTGTTCCTTTGTATCAGTCAAATGTTTATATAGCGTGCTAAGACGTTTGTTTCCTGTCATTATCATCATTTGTTGTTTCTAGTGACCATCTAGAATCTAGCACATTCTTGCTGTCAACAATAGCGTTGTCTCTTTAAATATCTTCGTTATAGATGCCAACTAATAGCATAGCAATAAGGAAATGATCGCTAGAGCTTTTCAAAACCAAGTTTACATACACCGATCGGCCGTCTTGTTTTGTATCGTGTCGAGTGTCTTCAGTTTAGTTGCTGAGCATTTATGTAGCTGTTTGTTTACATGGATATGTCTGGAGTTTCGGATATATCTGTAAATATACTAATTAAGCTATACACATTTATGCCGACACTGACTAGTAGTAAACAATAGTTCAGAACGTTTATCTGCAGTAACCATATTAGGGAGTCAGATATATAGATATTATTGTATATGAATTACATTCAATACTGTTTCGCGACACATCCATCCGGGCATTGGACAATGAGCTCTTATTGTCTCCCGCCACTACAGTCCAAGGTCGCAATCGTAATACACCGCTCCATAGTTCTACTCGCTTATAAAAATGACTTCATACATATAAGTTTTCATATATCCATTAATTGTCGGCATTTGTCTGGTGAACTCTGAGTCATGGAGGACGGAGCGACCGTAAACATTGGGTTGAATGGGCAAATGTCGCGGAAGACCATTCTCCAAGTTGGTTTGCCTTAAATCGTTGTACATTCAATTTTATGTCTGTGTCTCTGTGTCCATTCTGTTTGTTTTATTAATTATTCTCTCGTACAAATAAATTATGCAAATTAACAACCGTGGGTACTCACTTGCTCTTTTTGCGTGTCACTGAATCACTGGACTCGCAACGTTTCGCATTTAAATTTGTTTTAACATTACCAAATTTGACCATTTGGATTGTTTACTCTAACACAACATCGATCATCTGTAGGTACCTAATGCTTATCCTGCCTCCTACAAAATTGGATAAATATGCCTATGTACCACGCAATCAAAAATGAGAATAAGAAATATTTTCTAAGTTCTTTTGACAAACAGTACATAAAAGTAATAGTGTGTATGTACGTTTTAGTTTCTGTTTATTCACGTGTGAAGTATTATAGGTACATTGTTGTTCATGCTACTTGTTTGGTGATTCATGTATTGTAGACAGGCAATCTGTCTGATGTAATTTAGGAACGCTAGTAACTCTGCAATCAAAGTTTTCGACTCGAACTTATCCGGGATGCAGTAACGATATTATTTACGTTACGAAATCTGGCATAACTTATATTAATAAAAAATAAAATACTCTGCTGCGCTTATATTATACGCTTGTTCACTTTCATTAAAAGTACTCGTTGCTATACCCAATAAATTAAATGAAACTTAATAATGTACAATATTTAACTGTTTTTAAGGGCTTTATCGTAGCAGATAGATGACATGTTCTAGTCTGTGATGTGAAGCTTGAAACGAATTCACTCTAAATTTAAACCGCTGGACTCATGATTCAATCTGTTGTAAAACCAGCGCTTTCCTAGTTCATCTCATTAGGTTAGGTAGATACTATTTGTAACATATAAATAGCTCCATCCATCGCTTCTGTGCCCCAATGTATTTAGAGCTGGGTTCTGACGCGGTGGGTAAATAGCCTTAGTACACGCAAACAGGACAGGCAGGACATGCCACTTGAGCCTAATTCTGCGTGGTCGTACGTCATTCTATGCATTATGACTAAGTTGTTTTAAACAACTTCGAATTCCAAAGGGTCTTTCAGAATATATGGTTTTAAACTTTCATGGTCACTAACATTATAGTAATATAAATTATTTACGGAATTGTTACCATGTACCTTGTTTTTAGCGAGTTTCCGATATCTCGGCACTGTTGCAAGCGCCATGATCACGGAGTAACTGACAAGGTACATGGTAACAATCCCGTAAATAACTTATATTACTATAATGTCTTTCAGAATATTGTCTTTTTCCTCATATTATCATAGTTATTTTCTTTACGTAACTTGCTTTAATTATTTTCTTTCTAAAATTACCCGTAATTTTGATATAATCTATCAATAAGTCGGCATTTCCGTTCATAAAATATAGCGGACGCAAAAATCATATCGACACCAACCGCTATTCATCGCACAGGCAGGAGCCGATTCCATACCTGGCTGGCAGCGTCGGTATGATGCGCGTCGCATCAATCATACCGATCATATAATTGATATTTACGATTAAGATGCACGGCGCACGCGCACGCAAATAAGTACCCTGTGGCTATTGTGCCCATTTGGTAAACAGTAAACAAGGCTTTATTCTTTCTTACAAGTAGAGACTATCAATCGTGAAATGCGTCATTCTAGGTGGGCCTTGCAAACGTGAGTTTTGTTGCGGTAATATTAAAATCTATTAAGGGAGTATTAAAGAACTCTTCTTAGAAATTTCCTATGCTTCATTGAAAAGTATTGTTTTCAATAAGTAGATTTTTTCGGACGTTATATGTATATTCACAAAGACACTGGCACTGACACATTTCATGGGTTTTTAGTAAAATTATGATTTTTTTTTGTAAAAATAGTAAAAACCCCTGTCAATATTTATTCTAAACACAGATGTTAACAATTGGCACTTTATTTTTAATACTGTCAAAATACCCTATTGTTTATAATGTATTTCCATAGGAGTTTCATTTTGATTGGTATTTTCAATATGTATTAAGTTATACATGAGTCAAAATTAAAATGACATATTTCGCCTATGTTGCGCAGTAATGAAATGTGCCTCAGAAAAGTGCTTTTGAATTAAGGCTTCGTATTGTTAACAAACAGCAAAAAGCAACCACAAATAGACAAAGTGCAGAAGTTGAATAATCGTAATCTGTAAAGGATTTCGATGCTTCGTCCACGGTGTCAACTTGACTAGTATAAAGTAATCTGTGGTGCCAACATTTAAACAGGTTGTATTGACATTCTGTTCCCTTTGCCTTCACACATGGAAGGAATGTACCATATTTTGCTTCACATATGGAAGGAATGTACCAGCTATCAATCATCTGTCAAATATTGTGGTTAATTATAACCCCAATTTACTACTTTATGATACGATTTCTATAAACTTCTATAGCATAATGTGACTATATTTTTCCTACTTAATTTATAGTTATTTCCTTATTGTTTGGTACAAAATTCATAAAAGCGCAATCATGGCCTAATTTTCTATGAAAATCTGGCATTCTCCTTTGCTCTTTTAAACAAAGTATTTTAAGTATTTCTCGAATGATATGACAAGTGTTTACTTATCTAAAGCTAAAGCTCACAAATCAAACATGATGATGCTGTTAGTATCGCTAATTATTAAATGAAATACCTACTTTCGTAAAAGCAAGCACAAACATGAGACGAAAAGCGAGTGTTATATAATGAATATACATTATATAATTAATTTACATAGTATACATTATTTGAGGAGCTCGATGGCGCAGGTGGTTAGCGCGTTCGGCTGCGATCGTTGAAGTTAAGCAACTTTCACAGTAGTCGGTCATTGGATGAGTGACCAAAAATCTT
This sequence comes from Chilo suppressalis, assembly GCA_902850365.2. NCBI lineage: Eukaryota > Metazoa > Arthropoda > Insecta > Lepidoptera > Crambidae > Chilo > Chilo suppressalis. The sequence goes on along the minus strand of OU963904.1, from coordinate 4,099,363 downwards.
CTATCCCGAGTACCTCCGTGCTTCGGAAGGTACGTTATGCCGTTGGACCTGGCTGCATCTGCAGTCGTTAGCACCCGCCATTCCGCACTAGGCCCGCGTGGTGGGTTATGGCCCAATCTCCCTATTCCATCCATAGGGAAGGCCTGTGCCCCAGCAGTGGGGACATTAATAGGATAATGATGATGATACATTATTTAAATTATTGTAAATGATATCTCTTTAGCGTTGGTATGTAAATCACTTACGTTTGCGTAAGAATTTTCATAGAAAAACTTTTAGGTTTAAAAAGGAGACAGCTAATCTGGGTAATTAAATAGGGGAGAAACGTTTTCGACTGATTCCTTCTTGATTTTTATCACTAAATAATTGATTTTCATTCATAAACTATATTTTTACTCATTCTTTGCTCCTATGTTTTCTTTTTTTCGACAACTTGTCTTTCAAATAATCTAGAAGCCATAAAAAAATATCACAACAAAACGTCTCGTGTGGAGATTTAATAAGCATTTATTAAAAACCCAAAACATATAGGCTTAGTACAACTACTTATGATTCTCTATGTAATATTTATTTTACATATATCTAATTTTCGAAGACGAAATCGTCGAGAGCCAAACTTCGAAATTTGCAATTTTTATACGCAATTTCAGCGTTAACTACTGTTGTCCCTATCACACGGTATTTGCCAATGCGTGACAGCATTAATAGTATTTTCAAATACCTATTTTTATTTCTCAAATGTCTCTCAGCTCGTGTCCGCTCTTAAAACCGACGAACTCCGTGACCGAGTGGTTTGTAAAATAATAATGATGAATATCCACTATTATGGACTCTATAAACATTAGTTAATACCGTGAGATCGTTTTCTAAAACTTTTCAAATACCCTATTAAACAACAGTTGATAATCTTTGACGACCTCCGTGGCCGAGTGGTTTGTACGCCGGGTTTCATGGTGTCGCCGACTCGCGAGGTCCCGGGTTCAAATCCCGGTGGGGGCAGATGTTTATGTGATGAACACGAGCATTTGTACTCCAGTCATGGATGTTTAATATGTATTTCTACATAAATATACTTATATATGTACTGTATATGTATTCTACCCGTTACCCTAGCATCCCATAACACAAGCCTTACAGTGCATACTTTGGGCTATGCTAATTGGTGTGAGTGTTGGAAATATTTATTATTTATAAGTACAGTTTATAGTGCAGAATAGGGACGACTTTTGAGAAGTATTGGGAACGCTCAATTGCTGAGTAAACATAACCTGAAGCTGATGTTGTTTTAGTTTGGGAGAGATAGAAAGGTTTCGTGGTAATGCAGTAGTCCTGTCTAGTTTAGGGGTAAAATTTTTGAACGAGTATTTTTATAACTTATATTTGTTTTCGAGGGTACTGAATCCGAATATGAAGTCAGAATTTAATTTCGAACATGGCGCTTTTAGTAATTCTTAGCCACTAAATGGTGTCCAAAAGTAACTGATTACAGGTTTTAACTGTTTCATTTTTTTTTTCATATGAATCACTTGTATTTTTTATTCTTCCAATGAATTTTTTATATTTGCAAAGGGGGCGCTACAATAGGATATTTAAAAAATCTTAATTTGTCGATTGCGGGGCAAAAAATGAGTCTATGGAGAAAAACCAAAGTTCAAATTGAAGCTTTTGATGCCCTCAATCTATTCTGGAAAATTCAGACTCATATTCGGACTCGGCGCCCTCGGAAACATAAATATCAGTCATAAAAAACTGGTTCAAAAACTTGACCCCAACAGGAGAAAAATAGACAGGACTATGTTTTTTACCTTTTAAAATTTTTAATAAGTTCCGCATAATTAGTTAATATAACTTTAGGTCGGCGATGGGCCTCGGGTACGCGAGCGTGGGGCTGCAGCACTCGCGCTCCGCCGTGCTGCACGCGCAGGTGCCGCCGCACTACCGGCCCGTGATGCCGCCCCACGTCACCCTCAACACGCCCGGCGACACGGCGCACGTGCAGGTATCTACTTACATCACTTCAAATTACTCTCTGGCATAAGTCTACCTATATAACCTGCAGCACTCGCGCTCCGCCATACTGCACACGCAGGTGCCGCCGCACTACCGGCCCGTGATGCCGCCCCACATCGCCCTCAACACTCAACACGCTCGGTGCACGTGCAAGTATCTACTTACATTACTTTCTGGCATAAGTCTTATCTATATGACCTACGTACAGTACAGTTAAAAGTTGACAGACGGATGGACTAGCATCCGGTTAAGAAGTACATAGGTATAAAACCCAATATAACCTTGAACTAAGGAGCTCGATGGCGTAGGTGGTTAGCGCGATCGGCCTGCGGTTGTTGAAAAATTTAACAGTGGTCGGTCATTGGATGAATGACCAAAATCTTATGCCTGCGTGATGGGTCAGAGTCCAATCTCCCTATTCCATCCATAGGGAAGGCCTTTGCCACATCAGTGGGTACATTAATAGGCTGCTGATGATTACCTTGAACTACCAATGGACTAGTATTTTTAATACTTACTTTGTTTCTCATAGACTACGGTCGTTACATTTCATTTTTAACAATCACCATTCATGTGTTTTTCAGTCAGGACCCCGCGTGCATTTCAAGTTGCAACCGCAGAATATGTCCGAGAAGAAGAAGTCGCCTCCGTCTTCTCTGATCAACGGTAACGGCAAGAGTATTCGGCCGCAGTCCTTCACGCCTGGCCTCAAGCGGTCTAAATCGCTGACGTCAGCTGACGCTTTAGCTAGCGGCATGGCGGCTTTGGGACTTGCGGCTGATGCTGGCGACTTGGGCACCTTCCCGCCCGAGATTCAGGAGTGCATCGATAAGGCTCTTGAAGGTACACATCTTGTTTGACATCCATAGATATATCTATACCAAGTCGCGCTCGTTTGTAGAATATCTTCAGTAGCTGTATGGTTCAGACAACCTTTTCACTACTACCACATATAAGATATCCACTGGTTTTGCTGAACTTTTTACGTCTGTAACCTTTTGTAAACCGCCTTTTATTTTACTAAATAATCAATAAGGTTTGATAGAGGTTTACGGAGTAGACGATGTGGTGAGGTAAATTGGCTGTGTGTGACTGATCTTTGGACACCTTGTCATTCTTTAATGAAAAAGAGAGACGGATAGTTACTTTTACTTTTAAATTTAGAGAATTATTGCCAGAATTGCAACGATTGCCTTGCCTTAATTTCATGTAAAAATTACACATACTCGTACTATAATCTTATTATCATCATGGTTTGTGTGTATCTAGATCCCAACGCGGTGGTAGCACGCACTCTAATGGACGCCGTAGGGCATCTCGTAGGGCGTGCGGTAGAATCACCGCGATATGCCTTGCCGGCCGCGCGCCGATGCATCGCTGTAGTGGAGCGCGAGACCACGGAGACGTTTCTGGAGTCTCTTCTCAACACCTGCCAGCAGTGGTACCACGACCGGGACAAGGTAGGCATGGCATATCATCAGGCACCGAGCAACGATATTAAATACCCTAGATACACCAACACGAACAAAATCGTGACCGAAACCTGTCCAAAAGGTACATTGGACGATCCATGGAGCTCCATAAGATGATAGCGTAGTCAAAAACAATATAAGGCAGTATTTAAACAATTGAAAGTCACCTTTAATGCATTCTGTATAATGTCTTAATTAAAACGCATGCGTCAAAGAGTTATGACAGTTCGAAATGCAAGCTCGTAAGATTTTACGACTTATTGCTATATCCGGATTCTTCCGGATATATTCTATATTCTTATAGACCTTACTTGTATGACTCTACGCGCAATTCTGAATGCGCGGTTAGTAATAAAGCAGGTACGGACCGCGAGGAAAAGAGACTCCTATATAACCGACCATGCATTTTAATATCACAAATATTTTCTATTAAAACAGTTTATAGTAAGTATTAGAACAAAATTTGCTTTGCATTTGTTAAATTAACAATCATTGATTTAATGCATATCGAAAAAACGACACTTTTCACGCACGGCACGCGAGACTTCAGGCGTCAATTGCTTAACGGTATTGCTATGGCTATCGCTGTCGCTTACGATTTCATTTTGTTATTTCTGACCACCGAAAGTTTTCAAATACCTCGCGCTCATTTTCTTAATATTATTATTACCAATACATACAGCGATAGCGATAGCTATAGCAATACCGTAAGGCGATTTGCCCCCTAAGATGTTCCTGCTGTCGCTTCACAACACCTGCCAACAGTGGTACCACAACCGGGAAAAGGTAGGCTTGAAAAAAATATAGTGGGGCCTTTGAATAAGTTATAGAACAAAGTTTCGTCTTTGACGCAGTTTGTTAAAATCGAAAAATATTTATATTAAATTTTTAAAACTTATCGTTATTAAGGTTTATATTAACGTACAACGTTACTATAGGTAATGGACAGATCAAACAACTCTGCGGTAAGTAAGACGCAAAGACAATAAATACGCCCATTACAACGGTGAAATCGTCACGTTTCTGTTGCGCCACTGTCTCTCTATGTCGCATTGCCGTCTCAGCCCGCATGCTGTTCTGCTGAACCTTTATATAATGATTGGGAAAGACTACTTTCATTCTGTAAAGAAAAGAGTCACCAGAATCTGTCGCATTGTGTGTACAACTCGTGTCTACGAAAATACTGTCTTTCTTGCACATTATTCCTGACAGGATATCTTGCCTGACTAACCGGGGGCCTACCGCCTATAAGGATTGCTTTGGCTTTTGCTATACCTTATGATTTCATTTTGTTATTTTTGACCACCGAAGGGTTTTAAATGCCAAAAAAATGAAATCATAAGCTATATCAACAGCCAAAGCAATCCCGATAGGCGGTAGGCCCCTTGGCTATGCCTGGTTAGTTTTGGCTATTCAAAAGATTTCGCGAATCATAAGGTGTGTTATTCGCAGTTGCTTGGTAGCATAGTAGGCGGCGGACGGCCGCGTCTCATGGCGTTCCTGTCATTCCTCCTCGAAATGTACTGTCAACTGCGACGTCGTGCCATCCAACGACGCGCTGCTGCAGCACCAGCGCAGCCCGGCCAGGTGCTGCTGACCCTCATCTGCAAGTGCTGCGAGGACTGCATCCGGCAACCCGTGCCTTCCGCCAGCGACGTAAGTATAATGATGATATTTTATATGCTAGGACCAAAGCTATTTAAACGTGCCCTGCACACGCATACACATACTCTCGCACAGACACATACACACACATACACATACATGCATACACAGATACATATACACACTAGCACACGCACAGCGAGAGACACACGCACACATACAGACACTCACATACACACACATGCACACACGCACACATACGTAAACACGCATGCACACACGCACACATACACACACGCACACATACAGACACTCCCATACACACACACACATACATACACACGCACACAGTCCGGTCAGGTGCAGCTGGCGCTTATATGCGGGTGCTGCGAGTACTGTATCACACATTTTGTCGACATCTCGCTAGCAAATTATTGCTTCCCACCCACCAGATTTTAAAATTCTTTTAACAAACCTTATATTGCGTTATTTCGAAGAGATTTAGATATTTTCACATTATGAAATTTCTAATCGCTAGTTTGATTTTTTAATGCCTCTGCAAGATATGTCTGATTACTTCATTTGTATCCGCAGACGGAGAACCTGTTCTTCGTGCTCACATACATCGGGCGGGACCTGGAATCACAGTTACCCGGTGATTTGGAGCGCCTCCTTACCGCCGTCCGCGACGCGTTCCTTAATACCAGTGCAGCGCCATCTATCCGACGTACGTTGTTACAGCTGATAGAATTACATGCTTCGCGTTGGCAGCTTCCGGGCTGCGCGGTTCTATATTACTACCCTTCTTCTAAGTAAACCTCCCGCGCGTACGAGGGACTTCCTAGGACGACGAAATTACCAGAAGCTCCAGTAGCTCAGGCTGTGCAAGCTCCATGTTGGTATCCAAAAGAATGTCTCGATTTAGACCGTGTGATTTTTGACGCCAACTGCTAGGCTGTACGGTCTTATACTATTACCTTTTTTCTGAGTAAACCTTCAGTACAGACGAGGCACTTCTCCGGACGACGAAATTCTCTAAGCTCTAAGGCTTCATGCCTTGCGTTGGCAGCTTCCGGTCTGCGCGGTTCTATATTACTACCCTTCTAAGTTCCTCGAACCACGAAATTTCCTGAAGCTCCAGTAGCTTAGGCTGCAAACTCCATGTTGGCATCCTAAAGAATCTCTAAATTTAAACTGAGTGATTTTTGACGCCAACTGCTAGGCTGTACGGTCCTATACTATTACCGTTCTTCTAAGTAAACCTTCAGTGCGGCCGAGGAACTTCTTCGGACGACGACGACGATGTCCTGAAGCAATTACCCGAAGCTCTAGTAGCTCAGGCTGCAAACTCCATGTAAGCATATAAAAGAATCTCTCGATTTAGACGGGAGTGATTGTTGACGCCTTGCGCTGGCAGCTATTAGTCTGTACGGTCTTATACTATTACATGTAAACCTCCCGCGTGGATGAGGGACTTCCTTAGACGACGAAATTCCGAAAGAATCTCGGTTTATAACGAGAGATTATGGTCCCTAGAGGATAAATTCTCATGGACACAATAAGCAAACATGTTCGTCGTAAGATTAAAAGTGCGCATGCTTTGGCAAAACCTGTGTACATAAATACACCGATTAAAGAAGTTTTGTGCAATCTGACCCATCTGTCAGATTTTTTTCGCGAAATTTTGTTCGTCGTGTGCTTTAGACAATGAAGTTAGAAGCAATCGTTTTTGTTGAAGTAAATACCTCGAGCACTTTCTCTCGTGTACGCAGTCCAAGTCCCACAAGTCCACACCTGTTCATATCAGACGAAACTCATATGTTTAGGTATCTATTGGAGCTTTGTTTTTTAAGAAATAATAGTTACTTAGATAATGGTTATTTTAGTCCTAGTTTGATAAGATCAATCCCAGATAAAATCAAATGACATTAACAATTAAATTGCTAAGTGCTAAACTAATCGTGCAAGTGGTCTTGTTAAAACATTGATCATGTCGTCGAGATAAATCACCAACCTTTGAATTGTTTCCGACTGTAACTGAGTCACATCGTATTTAAATCCCAGCACTATTGTGGAATATTTACACCAAAATGCATGCAGCAAGATCATAATAACGATTATTGTTGTGTAATTATAGTCTAATAAAGCTAATTTAGGCAGTAACTCTTACTTGATAATAAGCAGCATTAAAACCTAGTGTATTATTTCTCAATAAACCATTAAATCGGTATGGGAGAAGGGAGGTTTAGTAGAATAATTATGTAACTGCACAAAAGTTACAAGCATTTCTAAAATTTTTTTTTGTATTCATTTGGTCTACTCGTGTTTGTTCTGGCTTTGATTATTTATATGCCTTGATAGAGCAATCTAAATAAATCACGCAAAGAAAACGGCTCATGTTTCGCTCAATGTGTGCGTGACTATCAGATTGTTCTGAAGCAGTCAATATGTGCGTGTGTAGCGACGAGCATATCTACCATAAGTAGTAGATATTTTTCGTGCCGCTTTCGTGCAGTTAATACGTTATCTAGTGTGTGTATATAATCAAAGTTGTTCTGTATTTCATGAATGTATGTGTACAGCAAATCGTTGGTTATATTGTCCCTTTTACGGAATGAAGTTGGCATGACGCTGCCATAAGCTTGTTTTATCGTGCCTTTATTTTAAGAAATAGTACCTTAAAAAACATTTATTTACCTTCAAGTTTATAAATATGACAAAAAAATATAGTGATTATTTTAATCAAAAGGTTTATCTACTTGAAGTTAATGAATGTGAATACACATTTATTTAATGTAATAGGTATTAGCTTAGGTGGATTTTTTAAAGTAAATGGTGGATCTTTAGCCTCGAAAGTATTAAAGCGTACTTGTAACATATGTAGTATGGACAAATAACGGTGTACACTACTGTACGACTTTCGCATAGTATTTGGTGCATTGTAATCCTTTGTCAACTCCTTGTTAACTTAATGTTATTGCCATCTGTAGGTAGCTTAACACTATGCTTGTTATATCGCCTAGGAGTATTAATAAATATGTTTAGTTATACGTAACATAATTTCTATTATGTTTATTAAGCGCAATGAATGGTTTTTATTATTGCACTCTGGAATTTAGTTTCAATCGGTTGAGAGTTTATTAGGTAATGGCACATTTACCCGGTGACTTTTGGCACACAGGCACAACTCTAGCCTCATGCCAAATTGTTTCTAGTGTAAATGTACTATTCTGAGATATATAACACCTTTTAATATTTCATTTGTCAATAGTTATGTGAATTGCCTAATTATTTATGAATTCAAGAAATAATAAATAAAATTATGAACTGTATGTATCAACGTTAATGCTTGTGATATTATTGTAAAATTTAAGTTACGTAGTTTCTGATATCTTCTCTGTCCTAACCAAAGACTGTACTCATGTGGAGATTTTATTATTAACAAAGAAAATTCTTTTGTTTTGTTGAAGCTGGACCAAATTTATTGTTTTATATTTCAAATTCTTATTTTATAAGACAGATATTTATCAAGGTTAAGAGCTTGAAATATAATTCAGCAATGGGTATTTATAAGTTCGTATATTAGGTTGTGTGATCAAAGTGTATTACTTACTTAATTTCCTTACGTTGGAAAAACGAATATAAGCCCATTTGAACTTTTCAATAAAGTAATACTATTTTGCATTCGTAGCGGTTAAGGTAATGGTACATAATTTTTTTATAGAAAAATAATTAAAAAAAAAACAAAAATATGGTGCTAACAAAACTTGGTGTCTTGTATATTATTTTAATCGGATACGGGCAATATCATTAGACTCGTTACCGCTGTAATTTTGTATGTACCTAGAAAACCAATAAACTGTATCTATTAAAACATGTTTTATTTTATTTTAGTAATGCATTACCGACCATCACACCAAATATATCAGTAGGACTACGAACAAGCAACAGTGACCGTAGGTAGTTCGCCCAGCAGTGCTATTCTGTAGACACAAAATTTTCGCGCGTATGTCCGTATCCAGATCCGCTATGAATTTGCGTATGACAATTTTACGAAATAGCACGGCAGCAGTGCTGCTATTCGCGTTGACACGAAATATGCGCAACAAAATTAAATGTATTCCGGATTTAGGGTACGGCCAGAGTGCACTCGGATTCAGATTCAGACTGAAAACAAGCGCGAGAAACAAACAAACACTGTATATTTCTCGCGCTTGTTTTCAGAGTCTGAATCTGAATCTGAGTGCACTCTGGCTGTACCCTTAGTCCAGTCACTTTAGGGTTTCACCTCGGAATTTGAGATGATAAGCTGGAAACTCCTGGAGGAAATGCCTGAGTGCTGGGTGCTCTCCGCCCTCTATCTCGAAAGGGTTGAGCGTATAGAGACAAAAGTGTGGCAATTTTTTTATCTTTAATTTTCATAATAGTTGTTGAAGTGATTGGAACCATAGAAACGGAGATTTTCGTGACCTTTGACCTCGAATAACTTACGACGCAGACACGAGATAATATGAAACTTGAGACAACTTTTAGAACGCCAAAGTGAAGCTGTGCACGATTTTCCAGCTTATTATCTCAAATTCCGAGATTGACCCCTTTTTCCCCCTAAAGTGACTGGACTATTTTGATAAATAGTGAAACCGTTTTCAACTATTATCTCTATCGACTTTCTGCGATCGGTCCATTATGTCTGATCGTTAGGGCTGACCGACTACGATCCTCGGTCATAAGTTGCATCTGGCCAATCAAATTTTGTTGGCTCCAATTTAAAACTTGATCCAGTAACATCTCAATCTCGGACACAAGTCTGTCTTTATACCCTTCTTCTTCCATCCGAGGGATGTTTGACCGACCAGTGTAATAAGTGTCAGTGATGTCACCACATAGCAACGAATGCTGTTATTGCGTACAGCGTGAGCGACAGAGCTGATCTTTGAGAGAGAAAAGATTGTCGACCCAAAACAGGTTTTTTTTAAACTCGGACTACAAATAAAACCCTGCCCGGACGCTCCCCGGACGCCCCGTAAACTAGGACAAATCCGGGGAAACCCGGACGGATGGCTTCCCTATAAGTAGGTACAATATATATAATCTGATGTAGGTACCAGAGTAACATCACTTCAAAGGAGAGCATTTTTCCGTAATTCCTCCTGGTAACGGAGAACTCCTGAAAATAGATATTTTTTTCTTATTAAGACCTTAGATAATAGGTTATTATATACAGGGTGAAATTGAATGTTTTAATGAAACTTCGTGGGAATGTTGGGTTACGTATATAGAGTATCTCTGAATTTTTTCGGATTTTTTAAAAAATGATTTAAAATAAAATTTTGTTTTTTTTTGTTATATTTTAAGTCCTTTCCTCCTTTTGGGTACTAAATAATTATTCTTTTAAAACATGCATACAGAGTAAGTAAAAAACAAGTAATAAGCACTACTAAAAAAGACGTAAAAACAGGAGACGGGCGGCCGGGAGCAATGACCGCTCCCGCCGTTGAATACCTTCCTGCCTACCTATCTAGGTATGCGCGGTGCACAGCGCAGTGAGCGAGCGGAGTCTCAAGCGCGCGTGCGTATCTTTTAAATTTGTGACAAGACAAGATTTGCAAATAATGCCTTGATTAGTTCTTGTTCTGTGCCCTCAATATAAGAATTTGGATATGGTGTGGTGTTATTGCGAGTGTCACGGAATACTCAGCAGAGCCACAAGGCTTTACGAAAGTAGGTTTGGTGATTTATTGGGAAGTTATAGAGAAAAAAATTAAAAGGTACATCGGTCTCGTAAGTACTTTTGAATACCTGGTAATAAATTTCATTCTGACCCAAGTATTGAACTGCAACAAGTATTTCTTTTTGTTTAACTTTTGCCTATTTCCAATCGTGACAAAATTATTATTAACTTTTTAAGTTTTTCTCTGCTTAAGAGAAGATGACATTTGTGCTTATTATTTCAATTTCAATAAAGGCATCTAAGACGATTTTATTGTATTGTGTGGAATCAAACGAGTCAGCTGAGCTCTGTGTACGTACCTACTCACTCAACGGCTGGCGGGCGCGGTCGGTCGTTGACCCGCGGTGGAATTTTACTGTTTTTCCGTTTTTTAGAAGTGCTTATTTATTATTTGTTTTTCACTGGATATGTAAGCATGTTTGTTTAATATGAATAACTACTCAAAAGGAGGAAAGGACAAAAAAATACACAAAATATAAATAAATACATGAAAAAAATTACTTCAAAAAAATCCGAAAAAAATCAGGCATACTCTATACTCGTAACCCAACAATCTCACGAAGTTTCATTAAAACATTCAATTTCACCCTATATAATGAATTTGGTAATATTAGGTTTTGATTAAAGAGGTTGGTCATTTAAATACCTACCTTATTTAATATTTTTTTAAGTAAAATTTTCATTGAAAGAATTTACCAAAAGTTTTTAATAGAAGAGTTCATACAATAAAGTGTATCCCGACAGTCTACCGTAATTTGATTTTTAACCTTTGATATTTTTTTTCAATATTAAAATAAATAATAATCCACTTAGCCAATTTGCCACCTGGTAATGCGATATAAAAAATATATTATACAAGTGCTACTTTGCACAATAATTTTCAACACCGCCGTATCAAAAACGTGCTTGGGAAATTCATCCGTACTTAAAAGTTAATAAATTATGGAACAAGTCTACAAATCCATGAACTTACTTAATCTAATTAAATAAGACGCATAGCATACATATGTTGACACACCAAGGTCTCAAATACATTTGCAATTTGATAATTATTATAAAAAACAAGCTGTCAAATTATATAGTTATGTATAATTTGAAAGGTGCCAGAAAGCAACTAACACTTTTGAACTGTCACCTTTTACAAACCGATCTCTCATATTGTAGTCTAACGGCGCATTTACACTTGGTCGCTAGCCCGCATACGAACCAGTACCTATGAAATTCGGTCGAACGTCTAAGTGTCAATGAACGGAGGATTCGGATTATTTTCGTTTTAATTACCCGATGGCGGCGTCTTCCAGTCCGTATTCGAGTCACACAATGTTAATATTGCATCGCGTGCCCGAATTCGAATAATGTGTTTCGTGCACCCTAATACGGGCTGACGACCAAGTGTAAATGTGCCTTAACTAAATATTCACTAACTAGACACTGAACTTACTCTACGTCACCATTCCTGAACCTCTGCAATTTCAAAACTGGATTTGATTTGAAATTCGGAGTCAGGCAAAAAAAACGATATTTTTTGTGACCCTACGAAAGCGATTGATCGCGTTGATCATACCACACTTTGTGTGATGGATTAATATAATAAATCCATGCCAAATACCAGGAAAATGCATATAAAATAAAATTGATGTCTCATACTATTTTACCGTAAAATGAAGAGGGAAATGAAGACAATCCTAATTCAAACTCATAAAGTTACATTAACATTTACAGTAATAAAAAAAGTCAGTGTAATAGTAGTATCCTTAGCTTTCGTTGACTGAAATTTATAAAAACAACAATTGTCAAATGTCATACTACCAATGTTGCCATTTTAACAGACTTTTCGTCAAATATAACGGATTCGGGTCAGGCATTAACTAGAGGAATTATATTTAGACGGATAACAGAATTTATGACAGAAATAATTACCTCCTTAACCTGGTGAGGTTTCAAAAGATATATAAATTATTTTTACTCAAACGATTTTGACATTCTCAAGCATGTAGCAACACTACAATAACTGAGCGACTACATCGCGACCATAATTTTTGCCTCGTTGTTGACTTACTTTTTAATGCGAAAAATTAGTACTCGCCCTCACATACTTTGTGCCATCTTGTATTACAGAGTAAATAATTACTTTTTATCTGATTCACTTGTTGAATAATGCGTTATTGATGTGTAACATCTTTCCTCTCGCTTTCCTGCAATTTGTGAGAGTGATTTCGTGAAATGGGACAGAAGTGTGTAACAGGAAGTCGCGAAAGCGCGCACTATTTGATTTGATTTTAGAATATAATGTTCAGATGGCTTATTCGTTTTTTAGTAGGTTTTATTTCTTTTTTTACTAATATAAGGTGAGGTTTCTAATGTTACACATCATACGCGACTACTGTAAGGCTCGCTCATTTTTTTCTAAATTAGCTTATACGGCTGAGAAAGTACATAAAAAAATAGATATTTTATTTGACGGATTTTATTAACTATAAAGATCTTGACGGATTTTTGCCAGAAAATACCAACTTGTTTAGCGGATTTTTCAATTTAATACTGGCAGCACTGCATGCTAAATGTCAGTGTCGGCATAAGGACAATGTATCCATTGCCAATAAATTAAAAAAAAAATGTCAGTGTCAGTCGTTTCGTGCGTCAGTCAAATCAACGCTCGCTCGCCTTTGCGTAGACTTCCTTCGCTTCAATTCGTCGGTAACCATCCGCTACTTTGCCTTGTTTCGCTCGTCGATTGCTAGCCGTCCGAAACGGTGTTTGATTTTGTGATGTGATCTGTTTCCCGGTTTTGTATTAAAGTGTTATACTGTGCTAATACTTCGACTGTGATAAAATGACTTAAAATAATATGTGGTTTCTATAGTGGTGTCTCGTAATTGTGTAAAATGGGTTTGATAACGTCAAGGGAACAAACAATGCTGGACGGACCGGTCGCGTCGACCAAGAGTAACCATGTTCGGCAACCGTCGACTAGGAATCGCACAAAACCTCCTATGCCTGATCGAGATGAGCTCGAGAGTCGATTCATCAAAGTTTTGGTAAGCGAAATGGCCGCATTTTACCCGGCTTCTTTGTTTACAAACATAGGTTTGAAAAGAAATGCTGTGACTAGCTCTCAATTGTCAGCAGTACTCATGCAGATTGTCACTGCAGTTTTTAAGTTATTAAAATGTGTAATTTGAACAATAAAATCAAAATGTTTTATAAACAAAATAAAAATAAAATAAATTTCAGTTATTGGTGTACTAAATTCATACAAATATATCAATAGCTGAATGAAAACAAGCATTTTCATAAACAAACAATGTGTAAGTATGTTGTCAAAAATTATTTAAGTCAGAGCCAAAATTATAAATAACTATTAACAGATTGAGAAATTGTTTTAATAGGAATTAAGCTGAAACACACAGATATTTTAGCAGACACATCCTACAGTGAGATCGTAATGAAGTTGTTTTTGAGATGGTTTCTGTCCCAAAAGATGATAATGAGGGCTATCCATCTGTCTGTCAGCAAGTTTTCAATTTATGAGTAAACAATTTTTTTACTCAACCCAGTATTAAATTCTTATCAAGTGCGCCTATAAGGCAGTGGTTCTTAATCTTTTAGTTAGGACTATTTGTCAAAATGTTTATCTTGCCATGGACCACAATCCACTTAAGATTTGCTGCCACCCCCTCACCCAAAACCATGAACCAGACCCAGAATTAATCCTATCTAAAAAAGGGGTATTTGCCACCCCAGTATATGGCCCATTTGGCCCTAGGGTAAATACCCACCAAAGTGTACTCTTGCATTCATCATCATCATCATCATCACCAGCCTATTAATGTCCCCTCTGCTGGGGCACAGGCCTTCCCTATGGATGAAATAGGGAAACTGGGCCATGACCCACCATGCGGCCCCAGCGCGGATTGGTGGGTGCTAACGACTGCAGATGCAGCCGGGACCAACGGCTTAACGTGCCTTCAGAAGCACGGAGGAGCTCAAGATAGTAAATTTTAGGTAACCCATCCAATGACCGACCACTGAGAAAGTTGCTTAATTTTAATGATTGCAGCTTGCCCCATTGAGCTCCTCATTCTTATTTTTGCATTCATATTTTTTTTTAATGTTTTCAAATGGTTGTGCAGACCTTTTCATGTACTTCCAGAGACCACCAGTGGTCCACATATCACTGGTTAAGATCCGCTATTATATGGTTTCCTCTGCTGCCAGTCATAGATAGTGGAAAAATGGTTAAATACACAAATTCATCAAAAAGAGATAATAATTTTAATGTGTTTCCTATTTCATAATTTGCTGCACATTTGAATGGCATGTTGCAATAGTCCTTCCTGCTCTTTTATCAAAGTACATTATATTCTCTAATAGTTTCATGTTAACTTCCAACACTGATAAACCAAATAAAATATCTTATTTCCTGTTGTTATCATTTTACCAGTGATTTCTCTCATATTAGAGACTCCATTACAAAGTTCAATAATTTTGTCTTTTTTAAATTATCATTATATATATATTATTTTTTATTTAAAAACCAGTTTTTTTTTCAGTTTCTTACTAGATTTTATACTTCATACAAGTTTAAGAGAACGCAAAATTGTACAAAATGTTGACCAAGTACCTAGTATTAAAAATGGGTGATAAATTTCTGAAGCTATAATATATCTACACTTGATGGGCACCTTTATTACAGAACCCCATTGATGAAACAACTATCTATACACTGCACTGTAGGTATCATCCATCAGCTGGAAGAAGTTGTTCAAAATACATACAATACAGCAACAGCAGAGCTCCTGCCAACTGAAGTTTTTTTTAAATAAGTTTATAATATGAATATGAATTCTGGTCCAAAGGCCCTTGGTTCATACTTGTGGTTGTGGTTCATGGCCAATTCATCAATCTTGGTTATTTATAAATTTGTTTGGGCAACTTACAATAAATATTTTTGTTCCCAAACAAGTTGTCCAGAATTTATTTTTATTATTGTTAATTACATTAAACAGGTTTATAATAATCACATTCATTATTTAATTGCATCTAAACTGATTTTGAATAGTGAAATTTTAACAAGAATGGAGAAAGTCTATCACATCTCTGTATATAATAATGCAGGGGAAAAAAGTCTCTTCTGTGTTCTTTACCAGTTCTTAGTTCAAGGTCTAACTTTTACAAGTGCTTGTAATACCCTAATTAAATAAACCATTAATATTGTTTTTTTTATTGGCTTAATTATTGTTACAGAACCCAAAAAAATTTAAGTTGTGATTTTTTTAAGGTTACCAGTCTACAAAAGAATGTACACCTCTATCTAAGAACTGCTCAGGACTATCTACATTGTTTAGGAATAAAGATTTTTGGAAAGATACTAATCATTCAAAATGCACAAACAAACACAATAAACACTGTAGAATCTCTGTTAAAGATAAATAAATAACTTCTATGAAGACAAAACTTCGAAACATCAAGCAATATTTACTTCCAATGCTCCTGTAGATGTGGGGTTCTTTGGAACGGCATCATTTTCAATTTTAACTGAAATATATTAAGACAAAACTACGAAACAGAGAAAGTAACCATAAAGCTATTCCTATGGTGGTTATTAGAAACCAAGTAGATTCCTAATAGATTTACTGGAACGGAATGTTTCTTAGCTGCGCTTTTTAACTAGAATCCACTCACCTTTTTCACACCAGGTGCAGGTGCACTCCCCCCCTCCTTGAATAAGGACATCAAATCAAAATATAGGTCACTAACAAATGCCTTTATATCTACACAGTCTGCTGCCCTGGGCTATGATGTGATTTACAGAGCCAAGCATAAAAAGAATCTTACATGGCAATTACAATATGTATTATAGCTTACCTGGCACATACAAATATTTACAAAGAGATGCCATTTTCCTCTACTTTCGAACAGGCGGGTTGATTTTTTAATGACAAAATACTATCCGCCGTCTGCGCAGTCCTTTAAAAAACCTTAATAATAAAGCTGTTCACTAGTCTGAAGGCATTAGGATCGTGTAGAGGAAGGAGTTATATCGTGAGCCAAGGTCTTCGTCAACATTTTAATGAGTAAATTACACGAATCTGTCCGTCAATGAGTCATTGAGTCACGATCATTTTTTTCCGACTCGACTGAATAATAGGGCCATCGCAGGGCCTTGACAAGAATGTCCGAGCGATCAAGTTGTCATAAATGTACTTGCGCGCATGCAACCACTGACGTCATTGTAATTATTTTAATTTTCGCAAACAGATAGTATTCGGCGAGAAGGTAGGGTTAGTAATTATTGCCAGTTGACCTGTTGTCATCCAATATTTATGCACTCTTATTTTCATTGAAATCACTCGAGTTCGGCGAAGTCTCTACAAGTGTATCCCTATTTTGCAAAAAGAAGAATTTTCATTAAACTTTAGAGTGACTCTGTCCACGCAAATAGTAATTCTATCAGTCAAGTTATAGTATAGCAATGTGTTGCTCTGCCGGCATAGCAAATAATATATTTAATTATTTTAAATTGGAAAAAAACAGATATTGTGTACATAGTATTTGCAATATAAAATATACCTTGATATTATTTTGTAACGTAGTTGATTGTTGGTGTCTTCAGTTGAATGCACCATTAACTTATTACCGATTCTATTGCGTCTTATATTCTGCTGCGCACCTATACTGGTTTTCTATTAATCATTGGCTGCGGCCGACGAAGTATGGGTACTTGTACTATTATGTATTCTGTGGCATGGGAGACTAGTGCGGCCGCATTCCTCGCACCTATGGGACACCATAGACACCGACGCTAATCTTCATATCGGTCAAAATTACTTCTAAGTGTTTAACAAACTGTTTTCCTTCTTCATATTAAACCTTTTTTATTTGATATTGCCTTGTTATTCATTTGTTGATTGATTTTTTGTATTGGGATGAGTAAGGAAATGGGTTGAGACGTCTTAGGATGAATACGAAACAACCCCATTCAACGATGTAGACGGTAGATGTGACGCGTTGGACTCCTTATCGTCATTCGTCATTAAAGTTTTTTTTTACAAATATACATAATCATAATCAAAATCATTTATTCAGTTTAGGCTGTTACAAGCACATATGAATGTCTAGAAGCTACGCCATCGGTTTGTAAATCTACGGCGGGAGACCTTGTACTGAGAAGAACCGGCAAGAAACTCAGCAAGGGCTGTTTTTTCTCCCTGTTTTATCATTTATAGAGTCGTCAAGTTGAAAAATGACTTCAGAGATGATTCATGAAGTCACCTTTCATTACATAATGTGAAATTATACATTAATTGTTCCCCTGCATTTTGATTGCTGTGTCACACAGTATAAATACAAACAGAGTTATTTATACAGACATACAACCTTGGTATGCATATGAAACATGTTATTATTGTTAAAATTCAATATGATTGCGTAGAGTACAACAATTTGTTGTATATCTGTTTTGTGTATGCGCACTGTACACTTTTGCTGTAGAAGGAAGATTCAAAATGCAATGCATAATAGACGCTAGTTATTATACGATAAGTTGCGAATAATAAGGAAATAGTAAGGGCAAACTTAAACTTATAAACTTTTAATTTGCGTTTGCTCTGCGCCGCGCCTGTCGGCCCCGTAGCATGAGCTCAATATACATTATTATCACGTTTTTGATCGCGTCGCATTGTCTAACTCCAAAGTAATTTTACAATTGAGCGTGATTAAAACGAGCTATATATCATATCGCGGTGCTCATGTCAGGGGTGGCAGATCTTGATTTGTATAACGATGTACCCCCAAGTGTTTCGCCTTATTGCTTATGAATACAAGTAAAAAAATATAAAATAAAATAATCTATTATCAATTATCCACTTGTGTAGACTTTTTATGGCTTACTGACATTACTAATATTTCAACCATAGACAGTTTTGTTTAATCATGATTTACTTAGAGTATTATCTATATATTTGACGACCCCAGTGGCCGAGTGGTTTGTACGCCGGGTTTCATGGTGTCGCCGACTCGAGAGGTCCGGGGTTCGAACCCCGGTGGGGGCAGATGTTTGTGTTATGAACACGAACATTTGTATTTTTATATAAATACACTTATATATGTACTGTATATTTATTCTATCCGTTACCCTAGCATCCCATAACACAAGCCTTACAGTGCTTACTTTGGGGCTAGGATAATTGGTGTGAGTGTTGGAAATATTTATTTATTTATATATAAAAATCAATTGCTGTTCGTTAGTCTCGCTAAAACTCGAGAACGGCTGAACGGATTTATCTTATCTTGGTCTTGAAATGTTCGTGGAAGTCTAGGGAAGGTTTAAAAGGTGGAAAAATTCGAATTCTACACTACAGCTCTACACCGAAGCGAAGCGAGGGCGGGCCACTAGTTCTAAATAAATAAACAAGAATGTTGTATAACGAGTTTTATATAGGAATAGGATGTAACAAGAGACACCTTAAGTTTGCGTTCTGAGCGCGCAAACATTTGCTCGCTCGATATTAACTATCAGTGTATTTGTGCAACCTCAGTAAGGGGGCTGCAGTACAACAGGGTAAAATAAGTGAATCTCCTGCTCCTATTTCCATCACGTCTGCCAAACTAATTGGATTGGAACCCGGGACCTCTCGGAGTCGGCGACTCCATGAAACCCGGCGTACAAACCACTCGGCCACGGAGGTCGTCTATCTAATAAAAACAAAAAGTTAACCTTGTTATTCGAAATTTGAAATTATTCATAAAGTAGTTCTTCGATTATTTTAAGGTCATCAAGATTCTGCAGATTGTTTGCGATACTGGATGTTCAGTAAGTACAAGATTGTTATGGCTATTCAAAAGCGCTCTCTCTTAGAATAGGCGGTATTAATCTAAGAGCTCTCTCTCTCCCCTTGAATATGATACTCACTATTACGAAAATTAAATCTAGTAAGTAATATAAAAACAAAAACACAGTCGACCGGCCCTTTTATTTTGTTTATTTTAATGTTATAATTTGTATTATTTTTAAAGCATGTAACTGCTTGATGTTTAAATCTAAAGAAAATATAACTAGAAAAAAATTCACGCGAACCAGGCAGCAGACGGGACTCGAACCCGCACCCTTCGCAATCCGGGCGAATGCACTGACCAATTATGCTACCGCGGCCCTCACGGACCGCGTCGAAATTCCTCTAGCCATTCTTAAGCTGCAAGGCAACGCCATCTCTTCGCATTATAGATAACCCACAATGTTAAATGAATACTTTTACAAGTATTAAACATTTGAATTCGCCCGGATTGCGAAGGGTGCGGGTTCGAGTCCCGTCTGCTCCCTGGTCCGCGTGGTTTTTTTTTCTAGTTATATTTTATTTTAATGTTTTCATCTTTGAATCTGACATAATTTGAAATAGGTAGTATTTTTTTTCAATCAGTATGTTAAACTCTGTTTTAACATATCACGCGGAATTATTACATGTATCGTGTACCTAGCGGTTTGTGCAAATCTTAGCCAGTGCGACAACGTGTGACTGAATGAATGAAGACGTTTACATTTCTATTTGCCGCAAATAGTGCGAAATCTAAAACACTTTCTTGCTAACCACGCGTCATAATATTCCAAGAATTTAATCGCAGAGTTTCATTAATCAATCAATAATTGCAGTGCCGGCTCTAGATCGTAATCCGTGAAAGTATTTACTGAAGCACGCTGCTACTGATATTAAATCGAGTAATTGCATGTTACGATTGAATAATTAAACTGTTCTTGGATTTCACGGTATCTAAGCGGATCTGAAACTGCCAATCGCTCCCTGCTCAATTAGTTTTCAGTAGGTTTGTCGGGTTCCTCTTTTTCTTCCTTGTGACGGCATCTGCTTGATATCAAACAAATGACAAAGGGAAGGAAATCCGGAACTGATATTTTACTTGGTAAAAAAGAGCCAAGTCTACTTTCGAACGTTTCATTATTATTCTTATGTAGACAAACTGCTTGGTAATAATTTTGATTTTATTTTAATTCAATACTGTTTCTAATTTTTTGGAAGATTATTTAACGTGTAACTAAAAATAGTAGCATATCCTTGTCATATTTTGTACAGAGCTAAAATCAAAGGCTGCTACCAAATTAATTTTAAGCTGTTGCTACTTGGGTAATTAAAATGTCTTGTCGGTCTTTGTTCGGCAGCTGTAGAGCCTACCTATTAAGTTTTTCTGTCAACTTATTTACCAGACTGATCGATTAAATTGGATGTGTTACTCTACTCTTAAGGGAATCGATTTTGTGATACGAAACATTAATGTGAAACAAATTATTCGGAACAGTTAGGCCAGTATTAATGTTTCATTTGGAATTTAAACACAAAGTACATATCTAAAGAAAAGTTTACTAGAAAAAAATCCACGCGGACCAGGCAGCGCACGGGACCCGAACCCGCATCCTTCGCTATCCGGGCGAATGCACTGACCATTATGCTACCACGGCCCTTTTAGCCGCGTCGAAATTTTCCTAGCCTTAAGCTGCAAGGCAGCGCCATCTCTTCGCATTGTAGGTAACCCACAATGTCAAATGAATACTTTTTCAAGTATTAAACATTTGAAAGAAGAAATAGCAATTATAGTTATGATTTTATTTATTTTTTTAAGCATTTTACTGCTAGATGTTTAAATCTAAAGAAAAGTTTACTAGAAAAAAATCCACGCGGACCAGGCAGTCCCGTCCGCTGCAACATCTAGCAGTAAAATGCTTAAAAAAATAAATAAAATCACAAAGTACATATCTGAATCTAACTTAGATTCAGATACAATGGTCCGAATATATCGGGAGATAAGGGAGATGTTTTCCAAGGGCCAACAACAAATACATCTTTATTTTTTGGTTTTTTGCTATTTGTTGAGGCCGGGAAAGAATTCCAGCCCAATTTTTCTTGCTGAATTCCAGCCGATTTTTATCAATGAATATAATGGTTTTATTTCAAATTAGACATATCACTGATCTGAAACTTTCTACATTTACATCTGGCAAAGGTACCGATCTCATTAGTTTAAATAGTTACTGGTTTTATTATGCATGCATCTCAAAACAATATACCTACGCACATACCAATACTGTCGCACGGTTGTTCTTGCTGCATCGAAATGAGACTTCTATAATTTTGTATAGGCTACGCGGCTAATTTTGAAGACTGAATTTGTTTAACATATTAATGATGTTGTGCGAATCACATTAAGACGCTTGGTATTTAATTTGTAACCTTAATGTATCTAGAGGCAGTTTTTATTTAATAGCAGCATTTAGTACTCATAACACATAATTAATAATTAAAGAACTTGTAACTCTATGACTAGCGGTGCCTGATGAACTTTCTTCTTACCCCTATTGTAATTTTATCAAATTTGAAATTACAATTTGTGTACTTTTATTATAATTTGCAATGCTCTTGCAGGGCTCATGTTTGCGAGCTGTTATTAGATTTAAATCCTAGAAATGTAACCCACATGAAGCAATAAATATTATGACTATGACTACTTCTTGGATCACTGACGAATGCTGCAACAATGGATTTAATCTACATCAATTAAGTTGAATTAGACAATCATCGCCTTATTACAAAACGTGGACTAAAGTTAAAACTGATGCTGGTACTTTTTTGCTTTGCTAAAAAAAGACAGAGACAACATTAGGTTTAAACCAAGGCTAACTTTAGTCTTGGAATAAGGGGTCAGTGTTTCATCCAAGACACTTTTAATCCCAAATGAACAGCAATTTTGAACTATCGAACCGGGAGGAACAACATAATCCTATTTGGATCAGTTAAGCTCTCGTGAAAGTGAACAACGAAGGCACAGTTTCCACATGCGTAGGCGCACAATGGTCGCCGATGTAGTGGCGTGCGGCCAACTGTGTCGCCTGATTGATTAGCCCAGGATCTACGCCGATGGCTGACTTAATGCTCAACGGTATATGAACGTTAACGTGCGTTGGGTGCAATCGATTAATTTGTACTCACCACTTGGTGTCTGTGTGTGTGTGCTAATGAGGCTGTCGGTGACGCCAGTTCGTCATGCATGCGTCAAAGATAAAAATGCATTTGTTGTGTTTCAAACATGCTTAAAAAGGCAAACTTATGTTGTATACAAACATTCAATAAAGCATCTGGATTGGTTAAAAAAGTTAAAATCCACGCCAAAATAACTTTAAGTATTATCAGGTTAGGTTGATTTGGTTAATGCTTTAACTAATTACGTGTCTTTGTCACTAGGTCTAGTTAAAAGATAAAAATATGTAATTTTTTTTTTATATAATATTTTTATTCGATTATTTACAATATGTCTTTTTAATTATGTTATTCTTAATCAAATTTCAACGTGTTTAATAATATACTGTCCGTGCTCGAGGCTGCCATTTGATACAGCTAGGGGCACGGGCAGAAGTCTGAAAGAGGAAGCATAGAAGGATAGTAAAGATAAAAGTAGGTATACAAATGTAATGTATTTATAGTTACCGATAGCAAAGAAATTCCATTATATAATACAAAAATTAATGCAAAAAACACAGTAATAGTATAATAATAAATATTTGACGTTTATATGTACTTAATAAACCACAAACGATTGCATTCACTCGATATTTAGCAAGGACATCTTGTTTGTTGCCGTTTATAAAATTGTCCCGGAATTGATAAGCCAGCATCTGACAATCCTAATTTAACCTATACGAACGTATGGTTGTATATTCTTAGACGGGCTACGACGCTAATTTTTTGTCAGTATTCTAGATAAAGAACGTGCTAGAATGTTTTCGTTGCAGTTACGAGCTGTGAACGTTGTACGCTTGTTGTACAGTATAATTTCACGCTTCGTGGACACTATAATAATAGCCACGTGACAATGCGACAATTCACTCGATTTTTTTATTGCTGTCTTGCAATTGTAATATCATGCAGACAAACACGGTAAAATAAAATCTAGGTTAGGTCGTTCGGGTAACCAAGTCTGGGTCTTATTTTAATCATTCGTGCCAACACATTTTGCTGTCATTAGACTCCTATATATTTTAATTTAAGAACAATAAATCTGTGTGACTTTATTTTCTACCACTTTGATTCATACTAATGGTTCCATAATCAAATTTTTTCAGATTGTGGTAGCTTGATGCTGCGATTATAATTACTTAACTTTTGGTTAATTTTTAGGTTTAGTGGTCACTCTATAATTATTTTGATACTTTTTCCTTTTATAGATACCTTTCTTATACTGTTGCATAAGTAAAATGTATATATAATTATAGCTATTTATCTACGTATGTAGATTTTTACGTGTTAGTACTTTTACAAGTCAAATAAATATCCGGGAAATAAATCTGTTTAAATCGTATGACAAGCTGTTTGTTAAATCTACCTACTACAATACCTATACTAAAATATTGTATGGAAAACTGACAACCAGAACGGAAACCAACTACACATATTGATAAACAAATATGGCTATTATGATGCACTATATTGTGTTCGAGTACATACTATCCTTATTTCTGAATCACATTTTATATAGTCAGATAAAATTAAGTATTTCAGTCGAATATTGTGTGACATCATCGCAAGCTTTTCATACTGAAATCCAGTAAACAGGATAATCTTTGCACTTAATCAGTTGTGAAATAAAATACTACTCATACGGATTTTATTCCTTATCTATAAACTATGTATACCTGCGGTCTCGACATTACAACAACTGTAGTACGAGTTAACATTTTGTTTCTTAGGTTTTCACGCACATCACTCATTAAATAAAACTATTTTTAACGGATTAATGCACGATCTTTATTTATTTATTGACGTTTCGCAGCCTTTTCAGGTCTGCATCGTCGGAATAATTATTTTCAAAAAAAATGTTATTCTGACGATGCAGACCTGAAAAGGCTGCGAAACGTCAATAAATAAATAAAGTTCGTGCATTAACCCGTTAAAACTAGTTTTATTTAACTGTAGTACGAATATAGCCTTATCTGAATGCATTGAATGTGCTGTTATTACCAACTTGCTATTTTTTGCTATTTGTGGACCAGCAATATACCAAAAATAAGAGTTGTTAAAAAAATAAACTAAATTCCATTTGACCATCCTACAATTGATGTTTTGCTTAGTTGTAGACTTCTTCTTCTGCAGTCGGTCCTTCTTTACTGAAGATCGTGACCACTTGATGGAGTCTTCAGGGAGTGAATGATTTGCCTCCATCGGTTTCGATCTCTGGCCGCTCTCACCACGTCGCAGAAAGTTTATTGGTGTGATCACTCCTCAATTTGATATGACCACCTTGTTGGGGACTCCTTTTGCCTTGGACGTTTCCAACGACAACTAGTTTTTTTTTTCTAGATAATCATTGCCACGGCTTACGATGTTGTAGACATTCAGCCTCAATATCGCGATTGTTACTTGTCTGACGTCATCGGTCTCTAATAGTTGCATGCATCTGGAGGTGGATCAATGCAACAGTAATGTATCGAGTCACACTCGGAATAAGGGATCGGTCACAGAGCACTGCACTGGTACTTGCCTACTTGCGTTCAATGCACAGACAGAAGTCACACAAGCCAGCTGACTGCGGTGACGTCACGAGCGGCACATGTGGCGTGCAGCCCGCGAGACGAACTTTTCATTTTATTTCCTCGCTTTCTTTGTGTACCCATTGTTCAGCTGAAAAAACGTTATGGAATATTAACGATGTGCAAGGGCTAATGCCTTTTGAATGTTAGTGAAACAGACACGTATTATCTTACACGCCGTATCTTTTCGTTGTGCTAACTTAAACAGAATTTTACAAATTCCAAATGGACCAGGCGGCAGACGAGACTCGAACCCGCACCCTCTGCTATCCGGGCGGATGCACTGACGAGCGTATCGAATTCTTTCTAATATTTCGAAGGTTGCAAAGCAGCGCCATTGTCGTAAGATTGAAGCATCTAACAATTAAATGCTTTAAAAAGAAAAATATAACTTAAACAGAATTGTTATAAAGGAAAAGTCTAAAATAACACACCTGAATAAAATGATGTAGGTACCTAACTAATAAAATATTAAGACTTGTCATTCTATGCCATATATAAAAAACAGCATATTAACAAGATATACAATATGTTTATTTAACAATAATTGATAAGATCAATTCCGGAGTTATTTGTAAAAAGTATATTTGCGAAATAAAAGTTAAAAAAATATAAATAATTTTGTTTTTGTAACAAATAATGATTATTCCTAATTGGTTGCGGAAATAAAACTTGCTGATACAATCGATATCTCCTGCCGACTCAGTTTCCCTATCGATATTAGACAGATAGAAATTGGACGGTTCGTCCTCCGCAGACACAATAATTTCGTCAACGGCGTCACCCCATCGGAGGAAATAATCGTGTTTCGTAATCCGGCCTCTCCTAGATTGAAAGTTGGGAGTCGTCTGTGACAGACGTCCCCAACAAATCACTTGATTGTTTTTTTTTCTTTTCCTTGCGTGTTGTCGCGGGCTCGTTGTTGAAAACGAGACTATTCTGGAAGTAATATATTTTTTAAATCAATTATTTTTTGTGTTTTTGGTGAATACTGAATTACAAAGAAAACTTACAAAATCCGACACACCCTGCTGTACTCTTTATCCAAGCACCAGGGACATGTGCGGGTTAATGCTCTGTGACAAAATTTCATAGTGAAATTGTATAACGTCAATTCGGCTAGGTGTAGGGTTACCAGATGATAAAATCAAAAGTCCGGAGAGGTCCGGTTCCATTAAAAAATCCTGAGATTTTTTACGGTTTGAGAATTTTCTCTCAAACGTACTTAACAATTTAAAAAAAAGTCGTTATATTGTCGTTTATACTCTGCTTATACTTTTAAATCAATATAATTCAAAAAATCCTGAGATTTCATGAGATTTGCAAAATCGTTCGCCGCAATCCTGAGAAGAGTCCAAAAATCCTGAAATCTCAGGACAAGTCCTGAGATATGGTAACCCTAGCTAGGTGGCTGTTGCAGCGATGTACTGCAGGAAATCACCTTATGAATGCGACACTTATGATTTCTATTAGCCTAAATTACCTACTCGTACGTATGGCACAAGAAGCATTTCCATGTTGCGCAAACTTAGTCAGCATAAATGGCAATACGAGCATAATAGTAGTCAGTAGCGTGACGCCCGCCAGATCTTTCTGATGACACTGCGTGCTATTCAATGGGCATTATTTTGCAAGAGCGCTTACGCAACCGACCATCATTTCGCGTTACGCTTTCTTTCCATATCCATTGTTTGATCTGGCAGATTTGTAAAACAGACATCCAAAGCATGAGCATGAATGTAGTTTTGAGAACGATAATCATCTGTGAAATGTCCGAATAAAAGAACTGACAATGGATTGGTGTTGTTGGTAGTTTATAATTGGGGTTTCAGCTGACTTGTATAAGTTATAATTACTGTACAGAACAGACGCCGCCCTAATTTAATAATTTAATAATCTTGTGTTGTAAATAGTAGTCATAGTTAGTTATAAGTGAAATGTAAATTTATTGTTATTTTAATAAAAGAGTTGCGCAACATTCATTTCACGATAGGTAGGTACACACATTCAGTAACACAACGCTGTGCGAGACAGCACTACAGTCTCTCTCGCACAGCGCTAGGATAGGCCCACGGCCGCTATAACGTCGCACAAAGCGAGAATAGAAATAACACCGTGAGAGAGACAGCATTATAGGCTGTCCCTCTCACATTGCTCCGATAGGCGCACTAGCGCAGCGATATAGCGCTAAGTGCGAACACTTGTGGCCTACATAGGTAGTGACCGAGGACAGTAATTGAGCCTATGACTTTTGGTATGCAAATTCACGTCGCGCACGGACCCTAATAACACTCAAGTGTCACCTAACTTATTGTGGAATAAGACAGGCGAACCTTGCCTGGCCGCCCAGGCCAGCGGGGACCGCATTCCCTCCGAGCTACAGGGCAGCGCGCGCCCGCGCGCGCTGCTCAGGGTCGCGCCGGCTCACCCCTATTCGCGTCGCGATGGCGGACAAACCGCCACCCCCGACGCCGCAGCAACACAAATCCGCACTAACACCAGCGGACAAAACACCACAGCCCGCAGCATCGACATCAGGAACGGCGTTCACAACACCGCTCCCCCCCGCCCCACCTGACACAAATGTGGGACTACCCTCAACTCCCGCTCAAACAGGCGGAAGCTATGTCAGGGACATGGCGAAGAAGCTAGCCGAGGCAAAATCACCGCACGTCAAATATGAATTTGACGAGGTGATGGTGACTCGGCTGGTGGAATCCGGCCTTGTGTCGGACAGACTTTGTCGCTGGCTCACAGCATACGTCCGCCTGCTTGAGCGAGAGGCAGGGGAAACCATATTCCTTTGCCCAGCCGACAAACTAGCGCTTGACGCCCTGCGAGCGCTTAGTGGGTCACCTATTCCGCTACCCCCCTCTGGACTGACGCCACAACACCGAAAGCGTGGAAGGACTACGCCAACCCCAGAGACCGCCGGCAAGCGAAGCTGTAACCCGCGCGACCCGCGCATACGTCGGTCGCATAGCAGTGGAGACAAAGCAACACCGCAAGCCGAGCAGCCCACACCGTCACCAAAGCCGCCCACCAAGGAGCAGCTGCTGACCCCCGCACCGCAGTCACAACGTGAAAAGGTATCGAGGAGGGTACCTGTAGACGAACCTAAAGAAGGGTATACCGACAAGGCTGTACCGAGAGGAGAGCCGGTAAGGAAAATATCCATCTACCCACCTCAAAGTTATTCTCAGGTGGTGACCACGCCCCTGACCCCACCTCCAGCCACTCCTCGCGAAAGCTCCCAGAGCTTTGATGCCCCGCCCCCCAGACAAGATGCCGGCGAGTTTTTCTTCGGAACTGCGCCTACCGATGCGACGGCCGTACGAACGGCTACGCAGACCGCAACTGCACCGACACAAGACGCAGACCAAGCGACAGCAAGGGAACGTAAGTACCCCCCCCTGGTCGTGGAGAAAATGCCGGATTGGACTTTACACTTCAAGACGCTCCACGAAAAGCTAGGTCGCCCACCCAATGCGAGACCATACGGACAAGGCGTGCGTTTCTCCCCAGTGGACGGAGGGGAGTACCGGCTCATTCAAGCGTACCTCTCCGAATTGGAAAAGGTACAGCCAGAATTGAGCTGGTACTCCTACGCCCTCCCTGAGGAGCGCAGCCTCAAGGTCGCCATACGAGGCCTACCCTTCCATACGGAGCCACTCCACATAAAGGACGCCCTAGCCGCCAAGGGATTCACTGTGGAGCACACTAAACGCATCAGGGCGAGAGCGGGTCGCCCGGGCTGCATCTTTTTCGCGGCCATTACGAAGAC
Source organism: Chilo suppressalis (assembly GCA_902850365.2). NCBI lineage: Eukaryota > Metazoa > Arthropoda > Insecta > Lepidoptera > Crambidae > Chilo > Chilo suppressalis. The sequence goes on along the minus strand of OU963904.1, from coordinate 4,070,174 downwards.
GCCAGGAATACTACCAGCCATTTACCAAGTAAGTGAGCTGCTAAGCATGCCGGGAGTGACAATAGAAGCGTGGCGTGGTAAGAAAGGCCCCGCGCAGTGCCACAGATGCCAGGGCTTTAGACACTCGTCTAAAGGTTGCCATCGCCCCCTGGCCTGTGTGCGCTGCGGAGAGCCACACGCAGCCGCCGACTGCACCCGGCCACGCACTGATCCAGCCACCTGCGCAAACTGCGGAGGCCCACACCCGGCAAATCACACCAACTGTCCGGCTCATAAGAAGGAGGTAAGGAATAGGAAAGCCGGCACGGTGGCCAAGACAGGCCCTCCTCCGACCGCCGGCCCAATCACCAAAGCTGCGATTAAACCAACTGAGGTACAAGAAACGACCGCCTCCTCGCTCATGGCCCCAGCAAACGATCCGATCAGACGACTACCCACAACATCGGCACCAACTACCCGCCACAAAAAAAAAAGAAAACGTGGAAAGGGCACCGCCCACCCTGGACCCGCCTCCCAGGGGGAAGGGACACAAGCCCATTCTACGACTACCTCCAATATAAAAGAGACGGAGGAAAAAGAAAACAGTGAGACACTAATCTCACCTGAACTCAGGAAAGCGCTCTCTGTATTAATAGAAGAGCAATTCTCACTTTGCCTCACACGATTTACGGCCCTAAATTCCGGACGTTAAGGATTATGCACTGGAATGCTCAATCACTCACGGGAAAACGGCGGCTACTTGAGCACTTTCTATCAGAACACCGAGTGGACGTCGGACTCGTGAGTGAAACCTACCTTAAACCGAGCATAACCTTTAACGTTCGGAACTACATAAGCTATAGAAAAGATGAGATAACGCCAGAAGGGCGCCCATACCGCGGCCTTTTAGTTTTGGTACACAGAAGTATTATTCACCAACCGGTACCAATAACTAACCTAACAACTTTATATGCATCTGGAATCGACATCGAACTAGAGGGGAAAAAAATTAGAATATACGCCGCCTACAGACCCCCCCAGAATGCGCTTGATGTGAGAGAACTCCGCGGGCTCCTCCACCCACTACCTACAATAATAGCGGGGGATCTTAACGCAAAGCACACGGACTGGCACTCGACTACAAATAACCCAGCCGGACGCGTATTACACAATGACGCAGTTAGCAACGATTACTATGTACTAGGCCCGGACGAGCCGACTAGATACGACGCTGAAGGGAATGGCGATGTCCTGGACGTGGTAGTATTTAGAGGAATAACAAACGCAATCACACAGGAAGTAATGGCCGACTTACCTTCCGATCACCGTCCCGTGATTGTCCACATGGACTGCATGCCTACCAAAGTTAGCATCCCCCCCCCGCGCCAACAGATAAATTGGGAAATTTTCCAAGCTGAGATGGCAGAGAATACGCCTACCAGGCCGATTAACACGCCCACAGACGTAGATGAAGCCGCGAGGGAAATCACCAAGGCTATGCAAAAAGCGCTAAAAACAGCCTCCCACACCCGCTCTCAGGAAAAACATAGGAAAATCCTACCCAATAGAGTGATGGCACTACTGGAAGATAAACGAGCGACGCGCCGCCTATGGCAACGCACCCGCTGCCCAACCGCAAAGGCTCGCCTCAATAAATTAACTTCCGAAGTTAAACGTGCAATGGAGGTGCACGCAGCTACATCGTGGGAAAACCACCTGCTTACAGTAGGCGAAGACATGCCCTCAGTCTATCGCCTCTGTAAGCAGCTAACATCAGTGAAAACCAGCACCAAGCCACTTATTGATGCAAACGGAGACCCCAAATATGCAGCAATCGACCGAGCCGAATTATTCGCGGACAGCTTGGAACGGCAATTTACGCCAAACCCAACGCCGGACATCGAGCACGTGCAATCCGTAGAAGCGCACGTGATTAGATGTCTAGCCAAACAACTTACCTCGCTAGAAAATCCAGTCGTTTTCTCACCCACCCAGGTCCGGAGAGAGTTTTCTAGGTGCAAACCGCGAAAAGCTCCGGGCCTGGACAACATTACAAACACGGCACTACGCCATGCACCACGTCAAACAGTAGCAGCCATTACCCGGTTATACAACGGTGTACTCAGAACAGGTCACTTCCCTACAGACTGGAAAAAAGGGAAAGTGATCATGATACACAAACCGGGTAAAAACCCCATGAATCCAGAGAGCTTTCGACCCATCACCCTGTTACCTACACTATCTAAGGTACTGGAGAAGCTCATCTTACACCAAATACAGCAGTATATCACGCCACGACCCGAGCAATTTGGATTCCGCCCGGGCCACTCGACTACCCTACAGCTAACGAGGGTAGTCCACGAACTCGCCGTAAATAATAATAAAAGAGAGTACACCGCCGTTGTTTTGCTCGATATGGAGAAGGCATTCGACAGAGTGTGGCACGAGGGCCTGCTACATAAGCTGTTAACGACAACAACCCCCCCACTCCCCCTCCGCCTTCTCAAAATTATCGCCGCCTTTTTACAAAACAGGAGCTTTTGCGTGGCCATCGAAGGTCACCTTTCCAAGCCACGCCCCATACGAGCAGGGGTACCGCAGGGAAGCTGCTTGTCACCTGCCTTATACGCGCACTATACCAACGACATCCCTGTGGAAGACGGAGCTAAACTTGCCCTGTACGCGGACGACACTGCGTACTTAGCCGCCTCCTACAGACCGAAGCACGCCGCGGAGAAACTACAGCCCACATTGGATGCCCTTACACCATGGCTTGCGAAATGGAGAATGGCGATGAACATAGCCAAAACCCAGGCCACGATAGTAGGACCCAAATACTCCCCGCCGCCCCCGATAAAGATTAATAACGTCCCAATTCCATGGAGGCCCGAGTTCACCTACCTTGGAATCACAATTGACGCAAAACTCACGATGCGCAGCCAAGTAAATAAGGTCATCAATAAGGCGAAGACAGCCCGAGCTCTACTCAGACCACTGTTCGAGAGCAAGCTACCCCTTCGGATTAGGGTAGGTCTCTACAAAACCTACGTGAGATCTATCCTAACCTATGCAGCACCGGCCTGGTACGCACTGGTCGCCGAAACGAACCGCAAGAGAATGCGTACACAGCAGCACCTGACACTACGCAAATTAATAAAAGCTCCCCGTTACGTTAGAAACGCAACGATACACAGAGACCTTAAAGTTGAACCATTGGACGAATTTATAGGTCGCCTCGCAAAAAATATGTTCACAAGGGCGGAACACTCCGCCTACGCCCACCTGAGCCACATAGCAGCGCCTTACGAACGCGGCCGCAGACGACGAGACAGAGCGCTCCCTCGAGAACTCATACCGTCTGAAGCCCCGGACAGATAACCACTATGAAGCAGATGACCGCATTATCCCAAAGACTCCCGAACCTACGTATATCAAAAAAAATAATAAAAAAATATATATATACATAAAAAAATATTATAAAAAAAAAAAATAAATAAATAAAAAAAATAAATAATAAAAAAAAAAAAAAAAAAAAAAAAAAAAAAGATATGCATAGGTTCATCCCAAACTTATAAGTACTATATATGTATTTGTTTATCTAAGTATATATACCATAAAACCCGACGAATAGCACTACTTCACCCACCCAAGCCCATCGCCTGCCTGCTGGTCGCTCACTGGGCCTCCCTAAAGGGTCTCACCCGGTGGGCTCGACCGCGCGGCGATGGTGAAGAGTGGAAGAAGAGGACCCCAAGGACCACCTCGTCCTGAAGACGAGGCGCGAACTGGACACCACTGCAGTGGGCCAACCGGCCCAGATCAGTCTCCCCGCACGCCGCGGCGCCTACGGCGCCGGCGACGCGCGAGACGAAGAAGAAGTTAGGTAGTGACCAAAATAGCCTCGACCTCTTTCATCTTACACCACTGCACATGCAAACAAGCAACAAGCAAACAAGCGCACTGAAGCTAAGAAAAGGGATTTTATTGAAGCTGCCAGCCCCATAGGCATCCGCACCCCACCGCACCGTTTCGAACGGTTACAGGGAAGAGCGCCACAGACGCCGTTCGAAACAATTACGTTATCAAAATATATTTTGCTTTCACATGGAAAAGTTTATTCAACTTGTTCCCAGAATAATTTATAGATAAATGACTAGCAAAATCTCAGTAATTTTGCCTGATAAAACTAACAACTATAATAAAGGGTCAACATGAGGAGCTCGATGGCGCAAGTGGTTAGCGCGTTCCGTTGCGATCGTTGTATTTAAGCAACTTTTGCAGTGGTCGGTCATTGGATGGGTGACTGAAAATTTACTATCTCGAGCTCCTCCGTGCTTCGGAAGGCACGTTAAGCCGGTTGGTCCTGGTTGCATCTGCAGTCGTTAGCACCCACCAATCCGCACTGGGCCCGCGTGGTGGGTCATGGCCCAATCTCCCTATTCCATCCATAGGGAAGGCCTGTGCCCCAGCAGTGGGGACATTAATAGGCTGATGATGATGAATGATGATTCAATTCTTTAAAAAAAAGTATTTGGGCTCTGCTATTTATTTGTTGCCTTGTAAAAATAGTGAGCAAATGATTTGGCTAGCTAGGGGCTTCGCTTTCTCGCTGATTGAATTTAAGCAGGATGTCGTTGCTTGTTCGCAGTTCGCTGCGATAGGGTATGGAATATTCGACTATATGACTTTGACTGCAACCTTGTCCAATTCATCTCTGATTGTTGTACCTTGCTTTTCGAGCGTTTATAACCAGTCGACTTTTTGGCAATATGGTTATGCTGCAATATAATTATTATTTTCCAGCAATTTTTTTTGTAGAAATAAAAGCTAGCAATGTAAATTGTAAGGTTGATTATGCATGCGCATTGTGTATAATTAAAATTTTATCTACGTATCGAGACTGTTAATCATATTGAAATGAAATCAGAATGACACAGGTGAAATATGCAATACGTCAAAACGTTCGAGTCAATCACGAATTTATTATAATACCTCCTATGATCGGGGAAACTCCCGTAGTTTGCTTCAGAATATTTCTGTTAGAGTGATTGAGTACAGACACAGAGTATGGGTATCTGTACTGATATATAGTGTGTCAATATTCGTCCCGATCCAGTCTGAGATTTGAAGCCAGTAGCATTATGCAAATTAAATACGATGTAAAAACTTAGCGATCCTTTTATATATGCTAAGACTGATTTTTGCTTTACATAACATTTTTTGAGGAGCTCGATGGCGCAGGCGGTGAGCGCATTCGGCTGCGATCGTTGAAGTTAAGCAACTTTCGCAGTGGTCGGTCATTAGATGGGTGACCAAAAATCTTCTATCTCGAGTTCCTCCGTGCTTCGGAAGGCACGTTAAGCCGTTGGTCCCGGCTGCATCTGCAGTCGTTAGCACCCGCCAATCCGCACTGGGCCGTGGCGCGTGGTGGGTCATGGCCCAATCTCCCTGTTCCATCCATAGGGAAGGCCTGTACCCCAGCAGTGGGGACATTAATAGGCTGATGATGATTTTGTGTATGGACTTTCGCCCACAATTGGAATTGATAACACTGCCTGTGTTGGGAATAAATCACGATAACTTCAGATGATTCTAAATGATAAACTGGGTAATATTTAACGTTAGTAAAGCAGGATACAAGTAACCGATTACTGGACCTGGTTTTGCTTGTGCACAATAGATAGCAGTTTTATGATAGACACCATCGATTTATTGGTAACTGGATTGCCTACGGACAAGAATTGGATGTCACAGAGACGTTTAAGTTTGAAAATTGATTCGCTATTTACTGGCAATCTTCCTTTCCTTCTTTGGGTTTATTTACGACCGCTCGCTGTCTATTTCGACTTTCTGAAATGTGTTGTTGTATATTAATAATACACAAGCCTGCAAAACTATGTATAACATTTTTTAAATTTAATTTTTTTCATAATTATGTAAGTAGTAGAACTGTAGAAGAGATTTAATATAAAAACACGTTTTTCAAAAATTTCCTTGAAAATGTAGTAGAAAATTAAAGTCTATTTCAAGTCTTTTTTATTTCCAACCTGACGTTATACAATTTCATTTCAATTTCTCTTTGTTCATTGGGAATCTAATGTAGCTGCATATATACGCGGACAGTTTTTAGCTTTGATTTTGTTTGCAACCCTTTATCTATAGAATTGTTGATCGTAGGTTCTAATGCATAAGTAGCTATATGGTTTTTTTATTAATTTGGTAAGTAATTTAATTGATAGATCGAATAAATTTAATTTAATATTCCTGACGTAAATCCTAAATTTTGACATGTTCGATGATTTTTTTATTAATTGATTTGAATAATAATAACGCTTTAAGTAATTTTGATAAATATAACACTACACATACAGGGGGAATTATTGTTATCCTTTGTTTCAAATTGACGGCATCCCGCGACTGTCTAAACACGCCCGCCTGTGACTCAACCTTTGCGAAATTATTCTTGAAACATTGTCCTGCGGCTAGAATTGCCATCCGCAAAACTTTGTCCGGACTTTAACCTTGTACGCGACGACCGAAGCGAAAGAAAATGAACTCACGACGATACGAGAGCAATGTATAAAAATGTATCTATAATTTCACATGAATTAGTTGTATACGTATTAAAAATATCATTCCCTTGTTGTCTTATTAGAATGAGTCGGATATCGCAACAATAGATAGCTCTGCCCATAGTAAACCATTGTAAAATTGATAGTTCAGAGCGATATTCCGCCCCGTTCTCTCCAATAATCTTAAAAGACTTTATCTAAACGATCGCCACGACGCCAAGCGGTGGCGCGGGGAAACTAGTCAGAATACTGATAGTTCCGACCTATAGGAGGGACGGAGACAATAGGTTGTCCTTGTCACACGTCTTATAGGATTTTGCCTGAGTTGACAATTTTCGATAATAGTATGTTTTATGTTTTGATTGATTTATTTTATGTCTTATTAGATAGTAGGTAGTTATAGGAATAATATATCGAAATTTTGTATGAATCGTGTTAGTAGTTTAAGCGTAATTAAGGAAAATATCGGGAATAGTTTTTTATGAATAGTCAATAGGATATAGGTATAATTGTTATAATAATGATGTCATTTTATGTGTTTTTACTTCTTCTTTAAAATGGTGTATGATAATTAGACATTAAGCGAGTATAAGAAGGTTTTTTAAGACTTTTTAATTTGTAAACTTTATAGGGCCGTACAGCTGTTGTTTATTAATATTCTTGTAAGAAATTTGTTGTATTAGATAGGTAACACGTAGGGCTACGTAAATAAATAGGTATCGCATCAATAAGTGTAAAAATGTACTGTGTAGGAGAAAAAACATGTTTGTATAGAACCGTTTTCTGAGACATGTCGCGCTCCCCACCCGGCGCGCCCGGAGCGCGCGGGTGGGGCAGCGAAGCCCCGTGGCAGGGCGAAGCCCTATGGAGGGGGAAAGTATAAATATTGCGGAGACCTATTTTTTGCGCGCCACACCTAAAATATCGTGTTTACGGACACATAACTATGTTAAAAATATGCCCGAATGTATGCCCGATGTATGTACAATTAGTTTTAAGCTCGCACTATTGTAAATCTTGAGAAAATGAAAAATAAAGTATAGCGTGGGTGAGGTAATGGATCGCTGGCCAGCTCAGTCCTAGCATATAAAATTCGAGTCGGAACATGCCCCGACATGCATTCAGCGACAGGCGCTCCTACCCTAAGGAACAGGAAGAAACAACCAAGCGGTTCACTCTGGACCTGAAGCCTCCTCTCACCGGCCATCCATTATCAGCGCCCACCGATTTCTTCAATACCGAACACCAGGGGTTTTATTCGCCGAAACTACAGTCCACTACAGTCAAGACTCCTGCGTGTAACTTCCTCCACCCCCTCAGTACGAGTCGGTAACTGTCCGCTACTGCGACAGCCCGGCGTCCCGTACATTTTTTGGTCGCATCGAGCCGGATCTACAGCGCCGAGGAAGAATTGAAGAAAAATTATAGAAGATTGAAGAAAGAAGATCGTCGTGGTCAATTATAGAAGATTGAAGACAGAAAATTGAAGAAAAATTATAGAAGATTGAAGAATAAAAATGCCACGAACAAGATCTCAAGCTGACAAAATGGACCAGGCCGAAGAGGAGCGCATCGAGAGAAGCATCGAAGAGCCAGAGCGAACCGCTGCAGGAGAGAATCCTGTCCAACCCCCGTCGAGAGCGCCATCGGAAGGGAGCGACACCGTGACGCGGCCACCGTACCCGCTGCGCCACGACCAACCGCCGAAGTCGCCATCAGCTGCAATGACATCACACCGAACAGAATCGAAGATAGCTGCACGAAGAGCAGCAAAGAAGAAGCGCCTGGCGGCGTTATATGAAGAATTAGAGAAGACTATAAGGGCGAAGATACGAATGGAAGAGCAAGATAGCGAAGATGAGGACCAAGAGGACCCGCAAATAGAAGATAGAAGAGAAACCGATAGCACACATGGCACCGAGAATGAAGAACGCGTCATCACCTGGCTGGACACAGCGACAAAGGACACCACCCCCGACGGCGGCACCACCGAACCGTATAGAAGACCGACCATCGAGGACACCGTACAGATTGGTGGGTCCGTCGCACCACTTGCCGAAGATCCAGTCCCAGGGGCGCTGAAGCCATGCATTAAGAAGAGTCCGCCGTCCCGCATTGATGAAGCTCAAGAACAAGTCGCCCCTACGTTGCCGCCACCGCCACCGCCGGTCCAGCAAGACAGAATGAACGTCTCCGAGCTGGCCGTCGCAATCAACGCCGCCGTCCGTGCCGCCGTACCGCCTGCACCGGGTCCACGCTACGTCGGAGAGCTGCCACCCTTCAGCGGCGCGCACACAGAATGGCTCACCTTCAGGGCGGCGTACCTAGAATCCGCAACCTACCTATCGTCGGCGGAAAACTCATCAAGATTAAGAAGAGCCCTCAAGGGGAAGGCAAGAGAAGCCGTGGGCAGCATGCTAATAAGCAACACTACGCCGGGCGACATTATTTATTTATTTTTTTTTTTTATTTATTTATTTATTTGACATACCATCGACAATTTCACAAATTTCAATAAAGATTTAAGATGTAGGTAGTACTCAACCATGTGAATTGCCATTGTAGGCATGTACAACATTGACTATATGTAGGTAGGTACTTATACTTTTAACAGAAAAAAATTATTGTTCGGTTTGAACGTTACCATACAGATGATTTTTGAGGGCTTTGAGTGGAGCATGAAAGATGTCAACATCATGGCATATCTCGTTGTATGCATCTTTAATTCTGTTAAACGGTGAAGCTAATTTTGTTTTAAAGGGACAGTTAACGAATGATTTGATGGGTTGGCGGGGGATTTTTCTGGGAACCTTTAACTTAATTTCCGCAAGAAGGTCGTGCGCAACAATATTGCCGTGAAGTAATTTGTGCAGAAATAAAATGTCCGCGGTTTTTCTACGCTTTTCTAAGGTATGAAGTTTAAAGTATTTGAGACGAGTGTGGTAATCCGCACGGTAAGGACACTTCCTGTCTTTGAAAGCAAGAAACCTCGTAAAATTACGTTGAATTCGCTCGATTCTATCAATGTGGACTCGATATTGCGGATTCCAGACTTGGGAACTGTATTCTAGTATACTTTGCACCAAACTCTTATACAAGCATAAAATTGTTGCGGTGTTATGGAAATTCTTAGATAGGCGTTTCAAGAAACCCAACATTTTTAATGCCTTTGCAACAGTAACGTTAATATGTTCAATGAATCCGAGCTTTTTGTCAATTACAATGCCCAGATCACGAGTCGAACCCACTTCGGTTAGCTGTGCAGAATTGATAGTATAGATAGAAGCGTTCATGTTTTTTGTCTTCCTGGTAAATTTTATAAATAGACATTTACTTGCGTTAAGAGTCATACCGTTGTCTACGCACCATTCCGATACCGAGTCTAGATCTTTTTGGAGTAAAAGTATATCTTCCTCGTTTTTAATCGGTCGATACAACTTTAAATCGTCAGCAAAAAGAGAGCAGCTGCTATACCGGATTTTATTAGGGATATCGTTAATGAAAACGAGAAACAGAATTGGTCCCAAGATCGAACCCTGAGGGACTCCCGACGAGGTGAGGAATGGTTTCGATTTGTAGCCGTTCACAACTACCCTTAACAACCGATGCTCTAAGTAAGAACGGAGCCATAGCAGTAGGGGTCCATGAATTCCGTAACGCTTCAGTTTCATAAACAGTATATTGTGGTCAACCTTATCAAACGCACTGCTAAAATCTGTATAAATGGAATCTATTTCTACGCCAGAGTCGATTGATTTCGTTAGTTCATTGACATACGAAACAAGATTGGTTGCTGTTGATTTATTTTTACAGAATCCGTGCTGGTTTGCATGAATGATGTTTTTAAAATGGGAAGTTAAAAACGGGCAGATAATTTTTTCAAATAACTTTGATATTGCATTCAGAATAGATATTGGGCGGTAGTTTTTAACGTTATCATTATCACCTTTTTTGAAGACTGGAATGATATTAGCCTCCTTAAGCAAATCCGGAAAAACACCCGTAGCAATGGATTTAGCTAATATGATTTTAAGTGGCAGGGCAATGTATTTAGCGGTTCTTTTAAGAAATAGTGGCGGAATGCCGTCAGGACCTGCTCCTTTACTCTCGTCAATTTTGGATAAGATCTTAGTGATCATGCGTTCGGATATAGCAACATTACCGAGAGATAGCTGGGGATAGTCACCATCATTAACTAAATCACTGGGTATGGAATCTAGTTTCTGGGTATAGACCGAGGAGAAGTGTGTTGCGAAAAGATCACATATTTCGTTACCGGTAGAAGCTGAAGCCGTGTTGAGATGCATTTCACCAGGAATGTTAGATTTACCACCGCGGAGATCCTTGACGTACGACCAAAGTTTTTTAGGATTTTGCCGAATCGAGTCCTCCACCCCATCTAGATATGCAGCATAACATTTTTTTATCATTTGGTCCACTCGCTTATTGGCAAGCTTAAGTTCAAATGAGTCTCGCTGGTTGTTATATTTTTTGAAACGGCACCTAATATTATCACGTTCAGATATTAAGTTCGTTAAAGCGCGAGTGAACCATTTAGGATACTTTCTTCGGCGGATAATAAGTTTGGGGATATTAGAATGAATGATGTTATTGAGGATGGAATAAAATTTACGCATCATGACATTGACATCCTCGCCCCCCAGCTCAGACTCCCAGTTCACATTATACAATTTTTCATTTATAACTGGATAATTAGCTCTTTTGAAATTAAGAATAGGACTTAATTTACTTACAAGACTCGTCACAACCTTTACATCAATATCCGCTAAGAGAGCAGGGTGATGAGCATCAATTTTGCTTAAAATGTCTGAGGATTCGGTAATAACAATATTTTTGAAGTTAGCAAGAACTAAGTCTAGGATTCTGTTGTTCGCATTTTTTACAAAGTTAAATTGTTCTATACTGTTGTAAGACATAAAATCGACCAGGGCATAACCAAGCGGACTATTGTAGTTTGACGGAGTCAACCCACCAGCAGTCTCATCTGGAGACCAATCAATAAAACCTAGGTTAAAATCACCGAAAATCATAGTCCTGCTCGTGTTTGTATTAACCACAGAGCTGATGTTATCCAGTACTGAAGCGAGTACGCCAAGTGATACAGGTGGAGGCACGTAGACACCGCAAATTAAAAAGTCTTCTACCGTATTATTGATTTTGACTGTAATAGATACCCATAAGTCTTCGTTTCTACTTTCGTAGTGCTGAATGCGGGCTGACTGGATATGTTTCGATACAGCAATTAGTACCCCACCACCTCTTTTAGATGAAGAGGATGTTGATTGGCGGTCTCTTCTGTAAATGGTATACTTGTCGCTCAGAAGTTCGTTGTCGTTGATGGTGTCATCCAGCCAAGTCTCAGTTGCGATTATGATGTCGTAAGATATTGCCAAAGAAGCGAGCCTAATGTCAAGTAGCTTAGTGCGCATGCCACGGAGGTTTTGGTAGTAGACGGTGAATTTTGCAGCAGTTGATACGGCAATGTAATCGTACAGTTCCGAAAAGGCTACAACTGCTTCAAGTCATTCGCCGACTTAACCTGCCCAGCCGGTGATTCATCATTCTTGCGTATAAAGATTCGCCCGTTCCGTATCCAAACATATTTATAGCCTTTTTCTCTTGCTATTTTTCTGGTTTCCGCGTGCAGCTCTTTGTAATACGGGCAGAGATGTTCAGAAACATAGACAGCTGTTTTGTCACAACCATAGCCTAGTTGCACGGTGTTAAGCTTATCTTTTGGGTTGGCCTTATTAAACTTTGATACCGCAGCTATGATATTATCTCTTGTGCGAGTATTTGGCAGTTTCACGATTATTGATCGAGGTCTCTTGCTAGTGCTGTCAAGTTTTCTCACTCTGGTACATGCAATAATATCAGTCTCTTCGATGGGACAAGAAATTACTGTTCCTATTTGCTTCACCAATGAAAGTATGTTTTCAGATTTATTTTCTGGAATGCCGTTGATTTCGATATTATTTTGTCGACAGTGCTGTTCCATTAGGTTCAATCTAGATGATAAATCACGAATAGTATCGGCCTGGTCAAAGTTCTGTTTTTCCAAGGAAGATATCTTATCGGTATTGGTTTTTAAGTCTGCTTTTATAGCGTCATAATCGTCACTCAGGAAGACAATCGAGTTTTTTAACTCTTTCAATGCATTGAGTTCATTTTTGATGTCACGAAGTTCGCTCTCAAAGTTTTTCATAGAAGACTTCATTGCTTCTTTGATGGTTAATTGAATTTCCTGTTTAATAAAAGCTAACAGGTTTGGATCTAATTGTGAAGAAGAAGGTGTGATTGCAGTTGAAACTACTTTTGAGTTATCATGAACGTTGCTGTCTAACTTGGAACTCCGTATTGGTGTGTCAGAGTTATCACCACCTTTTGGCTGCATATTTTTACAGACTGGGCACTTCCAGGCGTTCTTGGATTCTTTGGACAGTTTCTTGAAATTTTCCTTGCTTATATTAACGCATATGTAGTGATACGTCCCAGAACATTTCGAACATATAATCACATCCGAAGCAGAGATAATTTTTTTACAACCACCACACGTGCTCATTGTTGCAAAATTTTCCCGAATATGGTAGAACTATTGGGATATGGCAACTCTATTTGTCTATGGCGAGTTGTCAAGATGAGGTGACAGCTTGTCAATTGAATATGACGCTTTCCGCTATTAGGATTTGGCGGTAGAAAGAAAAAAAAAATTACGAGGCGAAATGATAGACGAGTTAGAAATCACCAAATCCTTTGTTTTGCTTGTGAATAACACTTGTATTAGTTAATTGTATAACACTTCACTATTTGAACTCCTATTAGCAACGATATTACGAGTAAACTAAAAAATATCTAAATAAAAGTGAAGACTGAGTAAGTACCGTGAAAAGCAGTATGACGTTTGAATGACGACGATTATGAAGCAATTGGAGCACAGATTCGGCCGCCCGGACAACATCGCCGCAACCGAAATAGAAAAGCTGCGCCATTTACCCCGACTCACCGATTCGCCGAGGGACATCGTGATTTTTGCAAACAAAATCAAGAATAGCGTCGTCGCACTACAAGTACTGGGGCAAAACGAGTACCTACGTGCGCCGGACATCATGAAGACAATTATAGAAAAGCTGCCGTCGACTATCCGCTTCAGATGGAACGATTACGTCAACAATCACCGAATGCAAGAAAAAATGAAGACGGATCCGGAACTATTGGTTTTCGCCGAGTTCATCGAAGTCGAGGCAGAGAATAACGCAAGATACGCCCCACCGGAGTACATTGGAAATGAAGAAAACTCCACAACAAGAAAATTTCGAACACATAACATCGAGGCGACACATAATAGAAGAGCGCCTGAAGATCGATTCCCATGTCCGGTATGCAAGAAATCCGGACATTCGACGGCCACCTGCTTTACGTTCAAGACCGCCGATCAAGATAGAAAATGGGAAATAGCGAAGAAAAGCAACCTTTGTTTCCGTTGCTTACAATACAGAAGCAAGATGCACAGATGCAAGACGCGAGCGTGCGAGAGGGACGGCTGCGAGCGCTCACACCACCCACTTCTTCACTACAAACCGAAGTCGCAACGTGAAGAAGAACCAGCCACGAGCAACACAGAAACCGAGAGGGTGGCCAGCACACACAGCAGCCGCAAGCGAGACGCGTACTTGAAGATAATTCCGGTTCGCATTACGGGACCGAGCGGACATTTTGATACGTACGCGCTACTGGACGACGGCTCTACAGTCACACTTATAGAAGAGAGGGCCGCCGAGAAGATAGGAGCCGAGGGACCTACCGAGCGACTGAAGATAGAAACGATCGACGCCAAGCTGCCAGAGACACAGTCGCGCCGGGTCACCTTCAAGATCGAGGGACAGAACAGAGGCTTCAAGGTGCAAGCGCGCACCATCGACCAAATGAAGATTTCACCGCAAACCATAGAAGAAAGACACTTATGGGGCTGCAAGCACCTGCGGGGAATCGAGAAGCACGTCACCTATGAAGACGCCCGGCCGACCATCCTCATCGGGCAAGACAACTGGCACCTACTCTTGGCCAGCGAAGTCCGCCGGGGGAATAGAAGACAGCTAGTGGCATCGAAGACGGCTCTGGGATGGGTACTCCACGGCACAGACTCGCGCACCATCGGTCATCGGGTTCATTTCGTGAACCACCTCACCGAAGAAACAGAAGATTCGAAAATGGATGAACTACTTCGTCATCACTTCGCATTGGAATCAATCGACATCGAAAAGAAAAAACCGCATTCCGATCCAGAGGAGAAAGCCATCAAGATGCTAGAAGAACACACCCACAGAAAAGAAGATGGAAAATTCGAAACCGCGCTACTCTGGAAGAAAGAAGACATCAAGATGCCCAACAATTATGAAAATGCGTACAGACGGCTGCTCACCACAGAGAAGAAAATCGACCGCGATCCACGCCTAAGGGGAAAATACATAGAACAAATGGACGCGCTCATCGAAAAGGGATACGCCGAGCGAGCACCGCCGACATCAACAGAAGACAGAACTTGGTACCTGCCGCATTTTCCAGTCATCAACCCGTTGAAGCCAAACAAGTTACGCATCGTACACGACGCAGCTGCGAAGACCGGAGGCACCTCACTCAACGACTGCCTTCTCACCGGGCCGGACCTACTTCGATCGTTGATAGGAGTCATGATGCGATTCCGTCAACACCAGTACGCCGTGACAGCCGACATCGCCGAAATGTTCATGCGCGTGGGGATCCGACCGGAAGACAGAGATGCACTGCGGTACCTATGGCGCGGCGAAAGAAGAGAGGGACCACCGGAAGAATACAGAATGAAGTCACTCATCTTCGGCGCTACGTGTTCACCAGCCGCCGCTATTTTCGTCAAGAACAAGAACGCCGAGCGATATCAAGAAACGCAACCGACCGCCGTCAACGCCATAGTACAAGCGCACTACATGGATGACTACCTAGACAGCTTTACAACGGAACAAGAAGCCATAGAAGTGTCGACGCAAGTAAGAAAAATACACGCCGACGGAAATTTCGACTTACGCAACTGGGTGTCGAACTCGCGTCGAATAAGGCAAGCACTCACCGAGGGACCGCTACGCGTTCAACAACCAATAACACTCAACGACGGATCAAGAATAGAAAAAGTACTCGGACTCATGTGGAACCCGCAATCGGACGAATTGGGGTTCAATCTCGAGTTGGCGCGCATCCCATCGGACCTACTTGCAAATAAGGCACCCACGAAGAGAGAAGTTTTGAAGATTGTGATGTCAATCTACGATCCAATGGGACTTGCATCACCAGTCACAGTCAGGGGAAAGCAGATCATACAAGAAATTTGGCGACGCGGCACAGAATGGGACAAGAAAATCGACACCGACCTCGCAGAGCAGTGGACGACCTGGCTACAACACATGAAGGACCTACGAGGCGTCAAAGTACCACGAGCCTACATAGGATACAGCGAAGCCACTTCACTTCAGCTGCACGTCTTCGTGGACGCCAGCGCCACCACGTACGCCGCCGCACTCTACTGGCGGGCCGAGTCGCCGGGAGGTCAAGTCGACGTGACACTCATCACGGCGAAAGCACGCGTGGCTCCACTCAAAGTCACGTCGATACCGCGCCTCGAGCTACAAGCCGCAGTCCTGGGAGCAAGAATGGCCGCCACCGTGATAGAAGAGCACTCAAGAAAACCAGAATCGAAGACATTTTGGACAGACAGCAAAACAGTATTGTCTTGGGTGCGAACGGGATCGCGCTCATTCAAGCCATTCGTCGCGCATCGCATAGCCGCCATAGAAGAACTCAGCACCATCAACGAGTGGCGATGGGTGCCCACGAAGCTCAACACAGCAGACGACGCCACAAGAATATCACCGCACGACTTCTACGGCTACCACAGATGGTTCACCGGGCCTCCGTTTCTACGAAACAAACAAGAAGAATGGCCCGCCGAAACTGCAACCGCAACCGAAGTCACCGGGGAAGAACGCGTGCACCACATAAGCACGAAGAAAGCGCCGTCAATATCCGAAGCTGCACCGGACGTCACTCGATTTTCGCGCTGGGACAAGTTAATTCGGACTACGGCAAGAGTACTACAGTTCATCGACCTCTGCCAAGCGAAAACCGACCGAATCAACTACAGAAGAAAGAAAAACGAAAAGGAACCCGACTGGAAGAAAAATCAAAAATCGGCGCCGACACATAAGAAGAAAACGACGCCAACCGTTCAAGAAAGAAAATTCATCGCAATCGACCGAAGATACATCGAACGCGCAGAGAAAATAATAGTTCGCGTAATACAACACGACGCATTTCAAGACGAGTTGAAACAACTGCGAGGGGGCGCCACCATCGCTACGAACAGTCGACTCCGCCCACTTTCGCTAATAGTCAACGACGGCGTGTTGTACCTACGAAGCCGGGTCAACGCAGCGGCGGGAGTAACCGAAACTCAGAAGACACCGGCGATACTCGACGGGAACCATCGAGCCACCCAACTGTGGATAGAACACACACATAGAAGCCTTCTCCACGCCGGGGTGGAAACTACAGTCAACGAGTGCAGACAACACTATTGGATTCTACGCATTCGACCCGTCACGAAACGAATAATAAGCAGTTGCATAAACTGCCGCATAAGGAGGGCGGCGCCACCGTCGCCACCTACCGGAGATTTGCCGCCGACGCGCCTCGCTCATCACCGACGGCCATTCACGTACACCGGATTGGATTATTTCGGGCCGTTGACAGTCACCGTGGGCAGGCGTCAAGAAAAACGCTACGTCGCGCTCTTCACATGCCTTACTACGAGAGCCGTGCACCTCGAGTTGGCCGCCTCGCTATCGACGGACTCCGCCATACACGCACTACGGCGCATGATAGCGCGCCGCGGGTGCCCTACCGAAATTTGGTCGGACAACGGGACCAACTTCCACGGCGCAGAAAACGAAATGAAGAAGGCAGTGCAGCAGGCGACGAGCGAAGAAGCAAGCATCCGCAGTATCCGGTGGAGGTACATACCGCCGGGAGCACCATTCATGGGCGGGGCGTGGGAACGCCTCGTGAAGTCCGTCAAAATCGCGCTAAGTGCGGTTTTGCAAGAAAGAAGTCCGCCCGAAGAGGTACTTACGACGCTACTCGCCGAGGCCGAATACACCGTGAACAGCCGGCCTCTCACCCACGTGTCCGTGCACCATGAAGACGACGAAGCCATCACTCCCAACCACTTTCTGCTGGGAGGTTCAGCGCGCGTCCCACTGCCGGGCGAGTTCGACGAGAGCGACCTGATAGGCCGCCCGCACTGGAGAGCAGCACAGCGCCTCGCGGACCACTTCTGGGCGCGCTGGGTACGAGAGTACCTACCCGAGCTGCAACACCGGCGGGAGCCCCACGGGACCGGGAAGACCATCGCCATCGGGGACATCGTGCTCATCGCCGACAGCAACCTGCCACGCAACACGTGGCCCAAGGGAGTCGTCATCGCCACTTTTCCCGGGCGAGACGGCACAGTACGAGTCGTCGATCTGAAGACAGCCGGAGGAGTGCTACGCAGACCGACCAAGCGACTGGTGATATTCGCATCGGCCGCCACTCCCACGGAAGATGGATGCAGCGACGAGTCAACCGACGCTGCACGGCGGGAGTATGTACGCGACGACCGAAGCGAAAGAAAATGAACTCACGACGATATGAGAGCAATGTATAAAAATGTATCTATAATTTCACATGAATTAGTTGTATACGTATTAAAAATATCATTCCCTTGTTGTCTTATTAGAATGAGTCGGATATCGCAACAATAGATAGCTCTGCCCATAGTAAACCATTGTAAAATTGATAGTTCAGAGCGATATTCCGCCCCGTTCTCTCCAATAATCTTATAAGACTTTATCTAAACGATCGCCACGACGCCAAGCGGTGGCGCGGGGAAACTAGTCAGAATACTGATAGTTCCGACCTATAGGAGGGACGGAGACAATAGGTTGTCCTTGTCACACGTCTTATAGGATTTTGCCTGAGTTGACAATTTTCGATAATAGTATGTTTTATGTTTTGATTGATTTATTTTATGTCTTATTAGATAGTAGGTAGTTATAGGAATAATATATCGAAATTTTGTATGAATCGTGTTAGTAGTTTAAGCGTAATTAAGGAAAATATCGGGAATAGTTTTTTATGAATAGTCAATAGGATATAGGTATAATTGTTATAATAATGATGTCATTTTATGTGTTTTTACTTCTTCTTTAAAATGGTGTATGATAATTAGACATTAAGCGAGTATAAGAAGGTTTTTTAAGACTTTTTAATTTGTAAACTTTATAGGGCCGTACAGCTGTTGTTTATTAATATTCTTGTAAGAAATTTGTTGTATTAGATAGGTAACACGTAGGGCTACGTAAATAAATAGGTATCGCATCAATAAGTGTAAAAATGTACTGTGTAGGAGAAAAAACATGTTTGTATAGAACCGTTTTCTGAGACATGTCGCGCTCCCCACCCGGCGCGCCCGGAGCGCGCGGGTGGGGCAGCGAAGCCCCGTGGCAGGGCGAAGCCCTATGGAGGGGGAAAGTATAAATATTGCGGAGACCTATTTTTTGCGCGCCACACCTAAAATATCGTGTTTACGGACACATAACTATGTTAAAAATATGCCCGAATGTATGCCCGATGTATGTACAATTAGTTTTAAGCTCGCACTATTGTAAATCTTGAGAAAATGAAAAATAAAGTATAGCGTGGGTGAGGTAATGGATCGCTGGCCAGCTCAGTCCTAGCATATAAAATTCGAGTCGGAACATGCCCCGACATGCATTCAGCGACAGGCGCTCCTACCCTAAGGAACAGGAAGAAACAACCAAGCGGTTCACTCTGGACCTGAAGCCTCCTCTCACCGGCCATCCATTATCAGCGCCCACCGATTTCTTCAATACCGAACACCAGGGGTTTTATTCGCCGAAACTACAGTCCACTACAGTCAAGACTCCTGCGTGTAACTTCCTCCACCCCCTCAGTACGAGTCGGTAACTGTCCGCTACTGCGACAGCCCGGCGTCCCGTACAAACCTAAAAGGGACGATTATTTTTTCTAGTTTAGTTTTCTTTAGATTACAAAACTAATTATTTAATTTAAAAAATGGACCCCCCCCCCCTTCTTGTTCCTCTTATTTATTTATTTCACTGTCATGGGTTGCCTGGAAGAGATTGCTGTTTAGCAATAAGGCCGCTTATTGTGTACGTTTTCACTGTCATGTTTAATGTCTTGTATGTCCTGTGAGGTGGTGTATGTCAATAAAGAATATTATTATTATTAAGTCTTCTCTCTCTTTTGAATTTCTAAAATGTACTCTGCTTTCGACCGATTGCTATCGGCCTGCAGCCTGCAGTCCTTATGTTTGCTCTCTTCTCGATACAATATCGATTATGGTACAGATACATTGTCCCGCCCGTGGTTAGATTTTCCGATACACACAATATTGATCGTTTAAGATGCTATCTAGGCGCATTGACCAGTTTTCAGTGGCAATTATGCCAGGATATTGATATCGAGATCCTGTTTTCTCTATTGTTTTAAATTAAGACAATATTCCGTGTAGGTTAATGTTCAATTCAAAGATCTGTGCTAAGATTACTGTGTAATGTTGCCAGAGCTCCACCGTCAGGTAAATCTATACGAATAAAATCTATTTACATTTCGTTTTATTACATTAGCAGTATGAGGACTGCCACACAAGGGTGACATGGTCCCTTACCATGACTCTGTTGAAACACACATTTTCATGCAACTTATACTCCTCGATTGTATGAATATTATATTTTTAATTATGTTTTACCAATCCTCATAGGAGTTACTACTTTCTACGGGCCTTTTTGCATTCTTATCTTGGCTAAGTATCCATTAGAGCACAAATTGACCTAAGTCCCATGAGGTCCGAGTCTCAAGTTTCTAGACAGTGACTGTGGCAGCACGGGCGGCATGCAGTTTGATTCCCAGAAGGGCGGAAGGAAACGTACACCGTGTTTGGACTTACCAATGACTGCATTGAAACAAACCGCTTTGACAAAATTTAAATGATTCCTGCTATAGACTAAAAATATTATTATTGAAATTAAGTATGATAAAAGCATGACTTACTGGTAGTTTGGTTTTATTTATCACACAAAATTAACAAGGTACACAATTTTTTCCAAAACCTCACAACATCATCATTTGTTAGTAGTGTTAGTGACATTGGAATAGACTTTGGAATTTTGGATATTTCGTGGTAATAATTTATCAGTTTCCCTATTTCTAAATGAGTCTCATGTCATGTCAAACATACATAATGATAATTCTTTAGTATGAATTAATGGGTTTTAATATCTACCAACAGTGTATTTTATACATACATGTTGTATCACATATATATCACACATACATGTGATACATGTGTGTGTGTGTTAACACATAAGTGTGACTTAACCTTTGCGAAATTATGCTTGAAACATTGTCCTGCGGCTAGGATTGCCATCTGCCAAACTAGGTTATTAGATTAGGTTTTAAAATATAAGGCAAGGTTCGATTCGTGAATATGGACTTAATATATATTTTTAATATAGTTTTCATAACAAACTTTAAAAAGAATATGCATGGACGTTCGCTTTTATCTGTCACATACCGAATAGTATAATTTACGCGAATGAGTAATGCGTCAGCGCACCGCTCTGCGCAGACGATGTCAAACGTTA
Source organism: Chilo suppressalis (assembly GCA_902850365.2). NCBI lineage: Eukaryota > Metazoa > Arthropoda > Insecta > Lepidoptera > Crambidae > Chilo > Chilo suppressalis. The sequence goes on along the minus strand of OU963904.1, from coordinate 4,048,849 downwards.
AGTTTATTTTTGGCCTTACCGCGTAGGAAGGCAAAGGATAACGTTTTAACTTACGACTGAGTATGTACTATTTATGATTTAAAAGCGTGTCCTCACCGTACGTGAGGAATATTTTGAACTATTTCAACTTGGTACCACGTGCGTTAATCGGAAATGGAACAGGAAACAAATTAGGTTGCCTTTGAAATTCTAAAATACGTATGGAAAACTTGATACAATCCAAATGCAGCCAGAGGCTTCTTTCTCCTGCGATCTGTAGATGTGACAAATCCTTGTACCTATTTGTTAATTTATGATAAATCGACAGTTATTGCATACTTAGGTGACAATGCAATTGGTGCAGTATCAAACTTTTATATTACTTACAAAGAGTTTCTAGTATGGATCGTGTAATAACGACATTTGAAGACATGATTATTTCTAGGTAACATTGCGGTGGATGATCAAACTGAGTGGTGGCACGTGCTCAAGGAGATTTAATGGGGCGTTCTTTTGTAAAGTCTAGCTAGGATGCAAATTCTTGTTGGTTCAGGATAATCACTCTTCACACAGATAGGTACCGACCGAATGCTGCCGCTTTCATCTCGCTATTTAAATACATTTTTTTTCTTTTTTAAAACCACATTTACAGCCAAAGTAAGCACTGTAAAGGCTTTTGTTATGGGATGCCAGGGTAACGGATGCAATACATGTACTGATACATATAGAAGTATATTTTATCAAGAAATACATATATGTATACATCTATGACTAAAATAAATGCTCGTATTCATCATACTAACTTTTGCCCCCATCGGGATTCGAACCTCTGAATAGGCGACGCCATGAATCCCGACGCATATACCATTCGGCCACGGAGATCGTCAACATTTATTTCAAATTCCTTCAAATGAATCAAGTACGCAACTTGGTATACGTAACATAATCATCATCATCATCATCAGCTCATTAATATTCCCACTGTTGGGGTAGAGGCCTTCCCTATGGATGAGATAGGGAGATTGGGCGATGACCCACCACGCGGGCCCAGTGCGGATTGGTGGGAGCTAACGACAGCAGATGCAGCCGGGACCAACGGCTTAACGTGCCTTTCGAAGCACGGACGAGCTCGAGATAGTAAATTTTTGGTGACCCATCCAATGTCCGACCACTGCGAAATTTGCTTAATTTCAACGATAATAAAACAATATTTAAAGCGGTCGCCCGCAACGTAAATAAATTTATTCTTTCATTTAAAATCGATTGTAACGATAGCTGTCACAATATTTGGATTATGTATGAAGCATTAAAGTCAATGACCTTGCCGTCGCCGGCGTTATCATTCCTTCGCTGACTAATTTAAAAACAATCGTTTCTTAACGCGGAACCGACTCGACTGATAATAAAAGTAACTTTAACATGACTATTTCACTGTCTCATTGCACAAGACATAATTACGCGTTTCCCAGTAGTTTTCAACCGACGAAAAAGGCAGAGTTATCATTTCGACGCATATATTTTTTCTTGTATGATCACGTATAACTGTTTACAGAGCAGTCCGATTTTGATTATTCTTTTTTTATTGGATTGGATTTGGGTTTACTCCGAAATTGGTTCCATATAAATTAAAAAAAACCTTTTTTTAGGCTATCTCCCTCACATGTAAAGTGGGGGTGAATTTTTTTGTCATCGTGTTGGGTATCCTTGAATAGGTACCTACTTTAAAACGACTTAAGGGTTGCTAAGACTATTTTTCGATTTAGGGATCCGTTTGTGAAATATTAAACCTTAAAGTGCATACTTTTGTTCGAATAGGTCTCAAAATAATAATTTGACTAAAGAGGTTGAAAAAAAATATTATTTTTTTGGATTTGCAGTTTTTTTGCCGGTTTAATTTTTTGCTAAATGTTTTTTGAGATACTTTGTGTATTATGTTTTTATAAAATGCAAAATTGATTGTTATTTATGTATTGTATGGGAGCATGAAAAAGTTACGTGCATGCTGTACGACATACGTAGTCTCATTATTATAAAATATTATGTTATGAGCATATACAGTCCCATAAAATTTCTTAAGGATTTTGTACAAAAAAAAAACAATGAATATGAATGTTAATTTACGGTTATGGTGACCTTACGACAATAAGCAGTTAAACGTGACCCTGTGGCAGCAGCTCAAGTTATTTTTTTTCATTCACTAATGTTGTTTTGTACCTATTATTTGTTAATTGCAATAAAATAAACAAATAAATATAATTAATTGCAATTGGAGAAGACATTAATAACAGCCCGTTAACCTCATCATCTTATTGATGGTCACTCATTATTTGGCATTAAAAATCGTAGAAAGAGATAAAATATATAAATCTATGTATGTGTATTTGGTTTTCTTTCAAAGTTTTCATAAATGGCATGGCACTGAACGAACCGAACATGTTACACTCAACACTGCCGCACATTTTGTTGGTAAACAAGCGTTTTATGAGACAAACTTGCTAAAATGGAGCCTTGTGTCTGACCCATTTCCATACAAAACAGTTCATTATCTTTTTTATGCGCTTCTTAATGCGTGTAGTTAATTGTTTAATCGACCACCGCAAGTCACTGTGTAAGCTCGTCCTTTGAGATCCATAAATGAGTTTCATTGCGACACATTTCCTACCAATTTTTTTTTTTGTTTTCTTCCTATATAACTTTACGGGCTTAAAGTAAAGGATACAATACGCGTGAGTTTTTACGGGCTTACTCACGCGTATTGTATCCTTTACTGGCTAAGTATCAATGTGCCACAGACGATAACGTGTTTTTGTCATTATTTAAAACTAGTGGCCCGCCCTCGCTTCGCTTCGGTGTAGAGCTGTAGTGTCGACAATAGTTTTTACTCTCAGGCTAATTACAATAGGCACGCCCCACCAGGCCCCCCGCCCGGTAGCGTTGGAACCGCTATGTCCCTGCATTTTAAATCTGCAATATTTTCGAAAATATTCGTTTAAATTACATGCTTTAAAAGGCCAAATTGATCTATATTAAATGCACAATGTATTTAAGCTACTTAATTGGATAAGGATGAATGTTATATTGCTAAAAATCGCTTCGTAAATAAGCTATTATTTCTCGTAAAAAGTATAGGATAAAAAATGGTTATTGTGGGTTATCCCTAAGAGATAGACATATATACCATCGCGGACTTTTTTATAGGCCATTTTAAGGTGTACAATACTTTAGTTCGTTATTTTGATCTATCTCGTAGGGTTCAGCCAGCGTTTGCAATGTAAGCGCAAAAAAATATGTTTCTTTATAACCTTACATTAAAAACCTTTAAAATTATCAGTGTTTCTCTTCTATATTATGCATTTATTATACATATAAACCTTCCTCTTGAATCACTCCTATCTATTTAAAAAACCGCATCAAAATCCGTTGCGTTGTTTTAAAGATCTAAGCATACATAGGGACAGACAGCGGGAAGCGACTTTGCTTTATACTATGTTTTTTTCAACATTCACACCAATTAGCCTAACCCCAAAGTAAGCACTGTAGGGATGTGTTATGGGATACTAGGATAAGGGATAATATATAAGTATATTTATAAATACAGAAATACATATTAAACATCCATAATTGGAGTACAAATGCTCGTATTCGTCACAGAAACATCTGAACCTACAGGGATACGAAGCCGGGACCTCTCGACTCTCGAGTAAGCGACACCTTAAAACCTGGCGTGCATACCACTCGTCCACGGAGGTCGTCAATTTGTTTGGAATCATCATGCTTTGTATAACTTGAGTCGGGACATTTTTATCTGAATTCTTCATTTAGCATGAAGCGATTACGCGTCAAAATGGTTTAGAGATTTTGAAGCTTCATACGTACATACGAACAGTGCAAGTTAAATAAAAGGTTGGAAAAAATATTTTATCGTTAACGAGTTTTATTCTGTAATCGAACTCAAACAGAGAAGGCAAAAGGAACGAAATGCTTCTGTGGGCGGTTAGTATTTCTACGCTAAATTTATATTGTGTTGGCAAAGTAGGGTCCGTCCTACCTTCCCATTTTGAGGTTCGGGGAGTTACGATGCTTCATAATAATACGTATTTATATGATTAAATTGTTTTGGTCAATACGGATAAACAAGGCAATGCCACTGACCGTATTTTGTGCAACTGAGTGTATTTGAAAATGTTTTCCTTACTATATAAGTAGAACTATAATATATTATAAGTCAAACCAAAGATTTATTATAACTTATATATACTGATTTTCAGACAACTAATGGCGATACGTACGCCATTTTTTTGCACTCCCTATCTCCCTGCGAATATTCATATTACATTTGCACACATGCAAACATTTCTAAAATAAATAAGTTTGCTTTACAATCGATTTTTTATCAATGTTGTTATCAGTTCAACGACATTTTTGTATTTAAAGAAGTCTTACCAACCAACCAATAATTCTTGGAATACGCACATGAATTGACATCCATTAATACGCCTAAACAAGAATACATTACTTTTCTATTTAAAATTTCTTTAGATTTAAACATTTGGCAGTTTAATGTCTAAAAGTATTATTACTGGTTAAAGGAACTTACCTGAAAGTGAAGTTCAACTACAATAATACGAAATTCAGTGTCCGAAGACATTTAATTAACCTTGTAGTGAGCCTTATTACGAAGTACCTTCTTCACACGTTTAAAAAGAATATTAAAAAATATCTGTTTTCTGTCATCTGTCACCCTCTGTTAAGTCATTCATTTTTGGGACGGATGCCTTCCACACGTTATTATTAAGTTATTCAGGAAAAAAATCTATTAAAAACTTTAATTCACGTAAAACAATAATGATATCGTATAAAAAAATAGATATCCTTTCTTAAATAAAACTAGTTTTTTACGAGTAAAAAACTAGTTTTATTTAATGAGTGATGTGCGTGAAAACCTAAGAAACAAATATCCTTTCTTTATTTATGAAAATTTAATACACACATTATTATTAAAATTACCTGTAAAAATACAATTGCTATTTATGAATATTTTTCCACACCTTACTTATAAACTGACTTCTGCATTTGTATTTTTGTTGTTTTATTTATTAGATTCAAAATAGAGGAACACACGTGCTAAAAACAAACAATGATGTGCTGTTAGAGTAGTGTTGTTTGTACATAAAGGATGGCGTCACGCTGAAAGCTCGTGTTTTCAGTGGCCGAGCCCTCTCCACGGGGCGACGACCTCGGAAGGGTTGCCTCGAACCCGCCTTGAACCACTAGCGAATTTTGTACTTACCTTTATGCTGTTGTTTTGGGTCTTGAAATTTTTGTAGAGTTGTTTTTAGCGGCCTCCCGCGACTACCTCAGCGTTATTTTTAAGTTTTTGAGATTCCTCAGGAACCTGACATTTTTCAAGATAAAAAGTATTCTTATGGTCATAATTTTTATTTTTTAAACATGTAACTGCTTGATGTTTTAATTTAAAGAAAATATAACTAGAAAAATCCCAGGCAGCAGACGGGACGGGAAGTATTCTTATGTCTCAATTCAGGTTATAAACTATACAGGGTGTTACAGAATTCCGAAATAAAATTTGTAGGTATGTATTCCGAAATAAAAAATTGTAGGTACCAGAGCGGGGCGCAGGGGCGCCTGGGGGAGAGAGGGGGGTCTGTTTAGGTAGTAGTAATCGTACGCATTTATAGGGTTGTCATAGGCAGGTGTAAAACGATATTTTTATTAATTTAATTAGAAAATAAAAGTGGTCTAAAAGGCGTCAAACTTTCGTAGGTAATTCTATACAAGGAACACAACCAAACCCTAAAGTTTTATTTCGGACTTTTGTCACACCCTGTATATCGACAGTGGAAAGGCAAAATCGCTTATACTGCAGAAAAAAAATCTGAATGATAATATCATTTAAATTAGATTTTTTTTCTGCGTCGATCTGTTTATGTTTCGTGAAAATTTTTGAGCACTTTTTTGGCGCTTAAGCAACTTTTTTTTTATTATATTTATTGTTCACAAGGCCGAAGCCACATAAAGTTTGGTGTTTTTTTAAACCAATGGCGCTTACACCCTACTATTTGGCATATGATTTGATGTTAGCTTGACAAAAAAAATATATGCGGGCCGTGTAATATTCGCTTAAGCGATATCTAATTCGTAAAGTAAAGGGACTATCTAACTTTTTGGTAGGAGGATATTTAGAAAATATTATTTTATCAATAGTTTTTTTTTATTTTTATGGCGCTACTTCTCATTTAAAATGTTAGTTATGTTTTTTTTTGTGAAAAAAAAAACAACTGATCCTCATTTAGCAAAGTTACCAAAGCGGCGTTTAAGCGATTTAGCTTTTCAACTGTCGAAATGTGCCAAATGTAATCCAAATCCATTCTGCCGTTTTTGCGTGATTGAGTAACAAACAAACAAACAAACTTTCACATTTATAATATTAGTAGGATACGATGAAGAACTTTGGTTACTTTGTTTACCCCCCTTTTTTGGGATGTTGGCCTATGTGTTGATTTTCCAATTCCAAATTATTGGCCTACATAAGATAATTGGTTGCAGTACAGAGCAGTACTCCTGACAGAATAAAACATAAATTGTTTCTGTATATAAACTTTTATGAGGTTTGGTGAACCCGATGCTCATTTGTCTTCAGAAGTAAATTGTGTTGCAAAACTTTTATGTTCGAGGCTCCCACAAATAGGCAGGTCACAACTGCATTGGCCACACGAGAGAGGTAGGGCATAGCGGATTTTCCGCGCCCTACTGAGGATATAACCTTTACCTCACAGAAGACCACAGTAAAATAACAGTACCTTTTGGTGGTGTGGTTTTTCTGTAGGAGAGGTAGGTCAGGGTAGGCAACGGTGTCAGTGATACTCTAAGGCCCGTATTATAGAAATATTCTCAGTGATTGATCTAGTCTTGAGCATAGTTAGAAAGGGATATCGCTATGTATAGCACATAGCGGCATCCCTTTCTAACTGTACTCAAGTAACAGTTAGTTGTCATTCTGTAATACGGGCCTTAGTATTGCAATCGTCTACAGGCTATGCCATGCGATTATAGGGAACCAGGCGCCGCATGGGAACTTAGTTACTGGAACCTCCATTAAACTACGACAAATCCAGAAGATAGGAACTTGGAATGTTCGAGGTTTGCTTATGCCAGGAAAACTGGATGTCTTAGAGAAGGAAATAACCAGATGTGAACTGAATATCTGTGGCCTTAGTGAGACACTCTGGAGAGGCAATGGACATTTCCTGACTGAAAAACATTCCATATTTTTCTCGGGCAATGACAACACAAGCCAAAACGGAGTTGCTTTTATCATCCCCAAGCATCTGAGGAACTCTGTAGTAGGTTACTGGCCGATCAACGACCGAATTATTAGTATCAAATTCAAGGCTTCGCCAGTTAATCTCAATATTGTGCAGATTTATGCTCCAACAAGTGCAGCTAGTGATGACAAAATTGAAAGTTTCTACCGTGAACTTGAAACTACCATCTCTTATGTCCCTGCTAGAGAAATTCTTATGATCGTAGGCGACTTCAACGCTAAAATTGGTGCAAATTCACATCAACTTAGCCCTTCTGTTGGTAGGTTTGGATTGGGTCAGCGTAATGAGAGAGGCGAACGCCTACTACAGTTTGCAGCCGATAACAACCTGGTTGTATCAAACAGTCTATTTCAACACCATCCTCGTAGACTGTATACTTGGACGTCACCTGATGGACAATATCGTAACCAGATCGACTACATACTGATTAGGTCACGCTGGCAAACCTCAATTAGCAATACCCATACGCTGCCCGGTGCGGACTGTGGATCAGATCACGAACTGCTAATATCCAAAATGCATCTCAAACTAAGAGCAGCCAGAAAACCCTACAAACATGCAAGAATCGAAGTAAAGGATACCTCAAAGTTTTGAAAGCAATAGAACAAAATTGGAATGAGTGGGCGGATGCGGATCTAGACGCAAGAGACCCAGATGAACTTTGGGACCGTGCAAAAAGTCTAATAGTACGTGCAGCCAATGAGTCTAAAACAACAACAGAAGTTCGTAAACGACAACAATGGATGAGCGACAGCATTTTGGCACTAGTGGAGGAAAGACGTAGGATGAAAGCATCAGGCACTGATGTGAGAACCTTAAACCAACACTCTGCATTGATACAAGCAGCTTGCAGGCGAGATCAAAACGCTAACTTACGCAAAATATGCGAAGAAATCGAGGCTCACAGTAACAAAAATGAGTGCAGGGACTTGCATCACAAGATACGCTTGATAACGAAATCCCTCTCGTCTAAAACTTGGGCTATTGAGAATTGTCACGGCGAAGTGGTCACTGAACTGGAAGATATAGCCGAAAGATGGAAGGAATACTGCCAGTCATTATACAAAGACCCCCATTCGCAAGATTTTGCTCCTATAGAGCCCTTTAATGAAGACAAGGAGCCAGATATATTGAAGGAAGAGATTGAGGCTGCCATCAAACGCCTGAAGAATGGCAAGGCTCTCGGTAAAGACGATATTCCGATCGAAACCATAAAAGCTGCAGGCGTAGAGGGAATACGGATATTCCATGTTCTCTGTAATAAAATCTGGCAAACCGGAACTTGGCCTAAAGAATGGACTGTCTTCATTCCATTACACAAAAAAGTGCAATAACTACCGCTTGATTGCACTATTATCGCATGCTAGCAAAATTTTACTGCATGTGTTAAACGAGCGGCTAAAAACCTACTTATCCAAAGAAGTTGCACCTGAACAGGCTGAATTTGTAAAGGGGAAGGGTACTCGGAAACAGATCTTTATAGTGCGCCAGATAATTGAGAAAGCCCGAGAGTTCAACAAGCCGACTTACATTTGCTTCGTTGACTTTTCCAAAGCGTTTGACTCGGTTAAATGGCCAGTGCTGTGGAGATCTCTTCTGGATATGGGCACACCCAAACATCTTGTGCACCTTTTGAGGCGTCTGTATGAGAATGGTACAGCGGCAGTCAAAACAGATGGCGTACTATCGAATGAATTCCACCCCAGTGCAGGCGTTCGTCAAGGATGTATAATCTCGCCACTCCTGTTCAACATTTACACAGAACTAATAATGCGGATTACCCTCGAAGATTGGACGGACGGTGTATCAATAGGAGGTGTAAAGATTTCAAATTTACGCTATGCGGATGACACTACGCTATTCGCAACTAGTATCGGCCGCATGGAGCAGTTGCTTTCCAAGCTGGAACATGTCAGCATTACTTTTGGATTGAGAATAAACAGATGTAAGACGAAGATGGTGATCATCGACCGTGCCAACGACAACTCGCCCGAAGTCACCCAAATTGTGAATGTGATGTCGTACAGTCATACGTCTACCTATGAGCGCTGATCTCAAACCAGGGGGGCTGCGTGGACGAAATTAAGCGACGAATGGCTATTACTAGGTCTACTATGGATAAGCTGAAAAAAGTCTGGAAGAATCGCAATCTTACCAAAGCCACAAAAACGAGACTTGTCCGGGTACTGATATTCCCCATTTTTCTGTACGCTGCCGAGACGTGAACGCTGAGAGAGACGGGACAACACGTCCATAGAGCGTCTTGTAGTACAGGGGAAGGTCGAAGGCACGAGGGCACGTGGCAGGTCGCCCATGCGCTGGACCGACCAGATCAAATCGGCAGTAGGCGGCCCCTCGCACGAGTGCACACGTAGCACAATCGACAGGGAAGGATGGCGTCGCATCGTGAAGAGGATTATGGCTGCCCGGAACCTGACCGCTACTAGGGTTGCCACCTTTTTTTTGTCGAAATAAAGTACATTGGATATTAAATGTGGAAAAAAAAGTATATTGTGCCCAAAATAAAGTACTTTTTATTCCACTTTATAAGTATGCTTAAAAATATATTTTACGTTGATACTAACAACTTTTGATAAATAATTTGCGACTACTAAAAATCTGTAGTTCTTTTCCGCGATGGAAAAGGTATACAAAGGCATACAGCCACAAAATGTTGTAGGAATTAGCTAAGGGCGACATATTCATACTTTCTGTCCGTTTTACGCACAAATTATTCCAATCAACCTCCTTTTGTATATTTTATGTAAAATTAATCCCCGAGCAATCAAATCACATTAAATAAAGTATTTTCGCGTACTTTATTGTTGGCATACAGTATAGAGTACAATTAACCGAAATAACGTACAATACTTTATATTAAAGTACGGTTGGCAACCCTAACCGCTACCTGATGACCACGACCGCTCTGTCAAGAGTGAATCGGCAAAGAAGAGAGACAGGCTATGTTGACTGCTTACCATCAGGCTATATCGCTTAACATACGCTCGCTTGCTACCATTTTACATAAATAAACAATACTTTTAAAAATATATAAATGGCTCGTTATAGCTATAAACGGGATTGTTACCACGTAAGGTACATTTTTTATGAGCCTCCGATATGTTAGTGACCATGAAAGTTTAAAACAATATAAATGGCTCGTATTAAAATTTACGTTATTCGCATATAGTAATATTCAGTATTTATTTGCCCAAAAAAATACGTATACAAATGCACTAAACTTAAAATCTGACATAACAACGGAAAGAAAGGGAATGTGACTTGGTCTTAGACCGCCGTATTACTAAAGGTCGCTGATATTCTGCCACAACCTTATTTAACTTATACATGCTCTATTTTGTGATACCAACAAGTGAAACTTTGAAAAGCGATAAAAAATAAATACAGCCATTATTAAAAATCTAAATAAAATACAGTACACTGCAAATAATTTTAAGAAAATTGTATAATCAGGTTACGATGGGGCTGGTATGGACATTTTGGTCAAAAAGTACCTAAAACAAAAAAAAATACAGTACACTGCGGTACTGTTTTTCTGATAACCACAATACATTTATTTTTAAAATTATATTTTGACATTGAAATGTTAGACTGCAAACGTGGTGGGAGATCATTCCATATCTTTGATGCGGCATATACAAAGCCACCCCTAGTTACAATATAACAACAGTCTATCACTTTCACCAAGCACCAATGGCTACAGGCAATGACGAATCAATTGTTTCAGACCAGCTCAGTCCATACCATAATGGTGGGTGGTCCTTTTCGACGTTTTAACTACGGGCCAGCAATTCTTGGAAGAGACCTACGATGCAACTATTTTTAGCGATACACAGAAATGCTTACTAATACATGCAGACGTAAGTTCAAAGTCGAGAGTGCATCGACTGAAGTTACAATGACGAGAACATAGTTTCATGAAGTTTTTAAATACTAACTAGGTATATTTGCGATTCGTAATTTTTCTAGTAGTCGATATACGATTGTTTTCATCGATAATCCCTATTTTTAAGGTTGTTCCTACAAATAAAATTTTTGACATCTGATTGCTAAGAAATCTTTTTTCGCCAAAAACTTATTAAACATCTAAGGTCAATCTCGTCCCTTTAAGATTAAGCTAGATTTATTAATGCTCACTTGCAGCAAATAATATCCAATAGCAAAATGTCAACACGATACTGTCAATATGATAATATTGTATGGAATATTTTTACCTAGTTTTAGTTAAATTGAGATTTACTAAAATTGATTTACTAACAAGTGGAACTTAGTGTTGCGCGGCAGACACCCGGTTAAAGCACCGTAGTTGTTAGGGTTTAATGGTAAATGAATTTGTGTACAAAATATACCGGCTAAAAATAATTTGCAAATAAGTACCTTATGTAGGTATCCTGGAATGTTGGGAGGTAACGAACTTCTGTACTGCCTTCCTTAAAAACTAACCAACCTTATAACCTCTAAATATGATAAACTTAATTTTCTGTTTTATTATATTTTTTCGCTAATCGTACTGGTATGCTAATGAGCGCCTTTCGTGATAGCAGCGCTTATGGGTGCAGCCGATTTACTAACATTCATACGTAACTTTTTCTTTTTAAAGCTTTTCTATTCTAATACTACCACGAAAACAAGCGATGATTATATGTAGACAACATATATCAAGTCATCCTGCCACGGCTAACAGAGGATTATGATGTAAAAAATCCATATGCTTCATCGTCGTAGTTGTTAATCTTTGGTTAATCTTCTGTATCGATTTAGATGAAAGAGGTATTAATAGATTCGATATTATGATCCGAGTGAAAAGGTCTTTATTAAATTTAAAAAGTAACACTCAGCTGCTGCAGTGAACAGTAAGTAAAATACGCGTTTATGTTAACTCTTTCACATTGCGACCACTCACAGATTGTTTAATATTGATTAGTGTCACTGTTCCTTTGAAAGCAATAGAATGAGATAAAAAAAAACGAGCGAGCCTTACAGTAGTCGCGTATGATGTGTAACATTTGAAACCTCACCTTATATTTTAGTAAAAAAAGAAATAAAACCTACTACAAAAGGAATAAGCCGTTTGAACATTATGTTCTATAATCAAATCAAATAGGGCGCGCTTTCGTAACTTCCTGTTACACACTTCCGCCCCATTTCACGAAATCACTCCCACAAATTGCAGGAAAGCGAAAAAAAAGATGTTACACATAAAAAAAAACAACACTCGCACCAATTAGCCTAGCCCCAAAGTAAGCACTGTAAGGGTGCGGCCAGAGTGCACTCAGATTCAGATTCTGAAAACAAGCGCGAGAAATAGTGTAGTCGAAGGGTACAAATGAAAATATGTATACAGATAATACGTGATTTTGACATAGTAGCGGTAAACCGCAACTTCGACCGCGTTACCTTTAGTTTTTTAAGTGTCCCCACAGAAACGTAACATTTTTCCGGGATAAAGAGTAACCTATGTCTGAATGTAGGTCATTAACTATACGCGTACCATGTTTCATACGAATCTGGGGGCCATTCGCCCAACAGGCTTGCTATGGCTATCGGCGAAGGCTTTCAAATGCCTTTCGATTTTTTTTTCTTATGTATTGGTAATAACAATACTAAATAAAATGTGAACGAGGTAATTGAAATCTAAGAAGGTAAGAAATAACAAAATGAAATCGTAAGAGATTCCGTCAGGCGATTGGCCCCCTTGGCTGGGTCCGTTCAAGTCGGACACTCACTGGTGAGGTCACGGAAGTATCCGAAAGGGTTCCCGTGGCCTCACCCAGTGCCGTTTCCTCGCTGGGCGGAGTGCCGCCAGATGCAGATGGTGGATCATTCGCCCGGGGATGACATGGCCCGTCGGTGAGGTGAGGGGCATCGTCAGGTTTTTAGTAGGTAGGGCCCCCCTCCTCTCGGGCAGCCGCTGAGCCAGGCCTCGGGCTGGCTGAGCGGATGTGCAAGAGGAGGAGCGGAGGAGCCCCACATAACCTCGCCGCACTCCCAAGGCGGTGGGGTATGCGTAAAGCATTTTCCTGACAGACGATTAGCCCCCTATTTAGTAGTTGTTGCGTGATTGAATAACAAACAGACAAACTCACCTACATAATATTAGTAGAAACTGAGAACAGTCGGTAAAAAAGCCGACTAGAAATAAACAATAACAACATTATCATTATTTTCCACCTGTTCGTTCAACTAACTTATGAATATAAAGAAAAGTCACGCAGTACGTCCTTATCGTCTTTATGTTATTGTACAGGCCTATGTATGTTTGATATTCCACATTACTAGGTATTCTATTTTACTATTCTCACGGCGATTGATCACGTAATGGCAACTTGATCTATCTATGCGTTCCTATATTGTATTACACTTGTATGCCGTGGCTACTGTTAGAATTATAAGATAGGCCGTTGGCTATTTATTAACGTAATTATAATAATTGGAAAAAGAGAACTTTATCTACCTAACCTCGTGAAATCGTTGACCTAAACTTTAGTACAAGAGATCGATTTTTTTTAATGGGAAATCACAGTATGTGACAGTTTTGACGGTTTATTTCTTAAGGCTTATTGGCTTTAAAGTTGGAAATCTTATCTGCAATTAACATTAAATAGATTCAAATACCACTAAACAAGGTCGGTGTATTAAAATGTTGATGTTGATAAAATAAGGATGAATAGATACGGATTGCAAGTGTAGGTTTGTACTGCAATTTAAAATAATAATGAGGAGCTGGCGAATTAAACGGTATAATTACCTACATAGAATTAAATTTCACAGGAGCTGTATAAAACCGAATGACATACCTACAGTGAGCTTTTGGCATGGTTTTTAATTTATAAATTTAGTAATTTCAATCGCTCCGTGCTCAAGACTCATAAAATACTTACATCGTTTCTTGAAAATATGTGTACACAGTGTTTTTATCAGTTTAACACTGTTTTAGGCGGTTTTGATTGAAAATTATTTGAGAATTCTCCGGACTGTAAATAAATGTAGTTTGACCAGATGCGTAATTATTCCGTTTTTTTCGCCAGCTCCCCAATTTATACGTTTTGTTTAAGTGTAATATAATATTCACTCGTGACTTACATTTAGGTACAAAAGTGGATAGGAAATAATAAGTCATCATCATCATCAGCCTATTAATGTCCCCACTGCTGGGGCACAGGCCTTCCGTATAGATGGAATAGGGAGATTGGGCAATGACCCTCACGCGGGCCCAGTGCGGATTGGCGGGTGCTAACGACTGCAGATGCAGCCGGGACCAACGGCTTAACGCGCCTTACGAAGCACGGAGGTGCTCGAGATAATAAATTTTTGGTCACCCATCCAATGACCGACCACTGCGAAAGTTACTTAACTTCAACGATCGCAGCCGAACGCGCCAAACACTTGCGCCATCGAGCTCCTCATAATAAGTAACAATCTAAAAATAAATCATTCTCCTCTATTGTACTATAAATATAATATCCTTGTTCTGCTGTTATTGTTTAATCCTATTGGAATTCTCTTGCATGACGTCACCTTTCCAGGGCTTTAATTGCCATTGTCTCCGAGACACTTCATTAAGTTTAAACAATTAATCATAGTCCTTGTTATAATCTCGCAGTGCTATTTTATTGAGCCTCTCGAATGGACTGGATAAATTAGATTAGAGTTTGTATCAAACTATCGGCTTTCGAACGTTTTGATGTCAAAATTAAAATTTTTATTTTATTATATTCTTCCAATTTTTAATATTTTTTCTTTCTGTTCCAGGTAAGAAGGATTGCTGGAGAACAGTTCAGTTAAACAAGCGGCCAATGGAGTTGTAAATATACTTAATTTGAATTTAGGTACAATCCTATTATTTGTAAAAGTCTAATAGATTAAGGCTTAATAATTTAGTACAAAAATCCTGATTTTCCATCTGTGCATTGAAAATATCTTAGAATATATATAACTAGCGGCCGCCCGCGACTTCGTACTCGTGGAGTTAGTTATTTGCACATACTTTTTGACCCCAAAAGGGGGTTTATTTCTAAAGATACATTATTAGTACACCTCTACACCATCTATAGAGCATCTTACTTCAAAAACATAGGACTTTCATACAAACTTCCAACCCCCGTATTACCCCCTTAGGTGTGGAGTTTCGTGATAATATATAGCCTATATGTTGAACCGACTTTTTAATAATATTCGTGCCAAATTTGAAGTAAATCCATGCAGTACTTTTTGAATTTATCCCGGACATACATACAAATATACAAAAATTCTAAAAACTGTATTTTTGGCTTCGGTATCTATTGCAGAACACACCCGAAGTATTCTTTTTAAAAAAAATCAATGTACAGTTTTGACTTTCCTACCATTTCATTATATGTATAGATAATATTCGTCATCGGAATATAGATTGAGGTGCAGATTTTCTTAGCATACTCAAAGAAAGCTTCAATTAGTTTATCGTTCAAATTAAGTATTATGTAACCTTAAATTGACTAAAATTAAATTTAGTTTGAACTTCGTTATCGGAGAAAGAAAGTAGACCCCCTGAACTGTTCGGGCGACTACTATAAAAATAAAACAAAAAAAACCGTCTTCAAAATCGAAAATGGAGCCAAAAAGTAAAAAATAATCTGGTTCATGATTTAGAAGTCGGGCGGGTCAAGATTGAAAGACTTATTATTACCGATCAGAAACGAAAATCTATGAGATGACTGGCTTTTCGGAAAGATCAATTACGTTCAGTTATTATGCGTAGGTATTTTAAGACTGAACCTATTTATCAGTAAATTTAAAATCCATTTTTATAATTTACAGTTACTATTATAACCAGAGTCGTTGGTCAGTTAGTTGTGCCCACGTGAGTTTAGTAACCTCGTAGATATACAAATACAGTCCACAGCGACTCATTAGGAATTAACCGAGTAACCCGATTGCGGTCGATCGATGTTTTCCGACATTTCGTTCCGACATTTTTTTATAGTGGTAACATTTAAAACGCCATTTTGTCAGGTTTTTGCGCGGTTGTGCATTGCCCCCCCGGGAATGCAGTAATGTCATCGTAACTTGCTATCAATCCTGTCTGCCATTTAAATATCCTTGCAAAGATCAAATTGCAAAAGTGTATGATTAACTTTTCTCTATTTCGTTTTTCACCTCCCTATTTTCTTGTATATCTTCTTTTATCTTTACTATCCTTCTATGCTTTCTCTTTCCGACTTCTGCCTGCGCCCCTGGCTGTATCAAGTAGCAGCCTCAGTATATTATTAAAAATGTTAAAATATGAATAAGAGTAACTTAGTTTAGGGACAAATTGTGAAATAACTGAATAAAAATAACATGTAAAAAAAAACAAAAAAATAGCAGTCGATGTTAATAACAACTTATTATGTTTATATTAGCTATTCAAGTGCTGCATTTTTATATCCAAAGATTTATTTCTAGAAAATAAATCCACGCTGTCCTGGCATTGAGGCGAGATTCGAACACCTTTTGCTCGCGTCTGTTGCCTGGACCTCCTGGAATATTTCTATTTTTTTAAAGATTTGTTATAATAACTTAGTTTAAGATGAATTGCGAATATCGCCCTTATTACGTTGCCTATATCATTTTCCTGGCAGATGTAACCGTAGGCTGGAAATTGGAACCCATTCACTCACAAAAAAAAATCTTTTAAAACATCTTTTCTTTTATGATTTATGTAAAGAATTGTATTATTTTCTTCCTTTTTTCTGGTTTTGTTTTTATGAAGTCGGTTTTTATTTTTGTTAAAAAGTTTTTATTTTCATTGTTTGATCAGACGACAAATCCAAATGTTTGTTAATTGTGCTAACTTCCAAATGATCCAGAAGACATTTGCAGACATATACAAAATGTAAAAAAAAGAACAGAGCCCAGAACATTTCCTTCGACCTTACATACATGGCAGTCTAATGACATCTTGGGATGGGATGGACTCCTAAACTACTTAACCGATTTTAGTAAAATTTGCACACTGTGTGCAGTTTGATCCAACTTGAAAAATAGGATAGCTTACATCTCAATTTATAGTCGCAATATTATTTTATTGCAAATTGTATTGTAGTGACGACCTCCGTGGCCGAGTGGTTTGTACGCCGGGTTTCATGGTGTTGCCGACTCGATAGGTCCCCGGGTTCGAATCCCGGTGGGGGCAGATGTTTGTGTGATAAATACGAGCATTTGTACTCCAGTCATGGATGTCAAATATGTATTTCTATATAAATATACTTACTTATATATGAACAGTATATGTAATCTATCCGTTACCCCTAGTATCCCATAAAACAAGCCTTACAGTGCTTACTTTGGGGCTAGGCTAACAGACTGGTGTGAGTGTTGAAAATATTTATTATTATTATAATTATTTCATTTGGGGCTGTACGAAGTTCCCTGAGTCAGCTAGTTGTATTATATTTCTGCATTGAATAAAGATTTCGTAGCTCCGTCATCTTGGGAAATGTGCTTGGAGTAGGTACTTAGGCCGTATACAGAAAGAAAGCCGAAAGCCGATCGGCGCCGATCAGCGCCGATCGGCGCTTATCGGCGCCTATTGACGCTGATCCTTTTTCTATGGACCGGCGCCGATAAGCGCCGACACGCGCTGGTCCGAATAATAAATAATTTGTATTTGAATTATTATCCTTAGATTAAATCAATCTAAATTATAATCTTTTTATAAATCTAATAGCTTTATCTTTTATTAACTAAGCGCTAAAATTATTTGTTTCATACTTACCGAATGGTGACAACAAGTCTTTCTTCTGGAAGGATTGGTTGTTTATGCCAATTGCCCCAATTTTTCATCAAACGGTTTTTCACTAAATCCAAAATGTAATAAAATGTTTCTTGAATCATTCTTGTATATGTATAAAAACTTTGTTCATCAAATTTTTTTTTTTTACAAATAAATGATGGTATTCTCCGAAACGTTTCCTTTCTCTATTTATAGGATGTATAGCTGTTTTTCGCATTTTCAAATAAACATTTTCTAACAAAACCAAATCATCGTCCGATCAGTCCGACATTTTGCTTGATCTGCTTTAATCGGCTTCCTTTATGTAGGAAGGATCGGCGCCGTAAGCGCCGATCGGCGCCGATCGGCTTTCGGCTTTCTTTCTGTATACGGCCTTACACCCCTTCCTATACAAGACATACTTCCGTGTTATGACAGCCGCTAACATACCACTTTGCTACTTAAACGAAATATTTTTTTATTTATATATTTATACATACTTACAGAAGTTGCAAATGCAACGTTTTTGAGCATCAATAGTGCGATACTCAAAGATAGGTTTTTGACGACCTCCGTGGCCGAGTGGTTTGTACCCCAGGTTTCAAGGTGTCGTGGTTCTTTTGTGAGGGGTCCCGGATTCGAATCGAAATTCGAGTGAATATGAGCATTTGTACTCCAGTCATGGATGTTTAATATCTATTTCTATATAAATATGCTTATTTCAGTATAAATATGTATTCTGTCCGTTACCCTACTATCCTATGCCACAAGCCTTTCAGTGCTTACTTTGAGGCTAAGCTAATTGGTGTGTTGGAAATATTTAGAAGTACATTTTTGTTACATGAAAGGGGCAATTAATTTAAACCGAAGCAAGTGTAGACTTCTCGCTTCGGTCATAGTATAGTATGGTCGAGTATAGTTAGAGCAACACGGAAGGGAGTAGCCGCAGCGACCTTAAACCACGGTAATAATATCATACAGTATTCTATCTTCATACAAACGGTCGGAAAGCGAGTCATACCTACGCCACTCGAGTTCGATGTGCTCTCGGCGTGCACCCAGTCGCGAATGCGCCGCCGCGCCGCAACTACGACCGAACGGTCTGAATTGTTTTTTATGCAGTTAGCCGTGCTTAAACATGCGTTTTGTATTGTAAATATTTGATTTAATTAAGTAGATACCTACATAATTTAGTATGGAAAAGAACAAACGACGATCAATATCGTACAACAGCACAATTGCTGTTTTTGGTTGCTTGAACTCTTCAATAACACACCCAGAGATATCATTTTTTAAATTACCTGAAATATTGTAAAGGTGTCTTACCTTTATATTATCTACTAGTACGTTATTTGTTTCTAATATTTAGGTATTTCGGTTTTTCCATCGGGCAAAATATCTGGAATAATATATAAATAAGTGGTTAGGATGAAAAAAGAGACAAACAAGTAATCTACCTACACTCGCGTTAAAAACAAAACTACATAAAATACTGTAGGCTGGCGGCCCTACCGCGTGCCAACACAGCGCTCGGTGTAGGCATTTATTTTCAAAGACAGGGCGGAGTCACAATACTTTATAGATAATATTACCGTGCTTAAACCATTGAAATCATTTTGCCATTTTTGCGGAAGAGAGCATGCACACAAATGCAGTATAACGTACATGCATAAAAAGCAAATCTGTAATTACGACACTCGCACATTAACAGTGACACAATACATATGTATGTTTTTTATTGATATTCCAAGTACACACATTGTTTATACATGAAAATATCTGCCAAACTATAATAATAGTTTGTCGGCAGAGTTCCCGTGGATAACGATTAGTTATAAATTACTTACAAAACAAAAAACAATAGTTAATATTATAAAAATACATAATATTTATAAATTAATTATATAAGACTCCTGTGATATTCTCATTAAACTAATTTTTACTATTTGTTGTTCAATCACGCAAAAATGGCTAAACGGATTTAGATAAAACCGGTACTCATACAGATTATGATCTATGTTCAGCAGTGCAATTCTGTATATCGCCAGATCCTGCACACATACATCGTTTGTATGCCCAATTCGACAGAGGGGAAGCTGCCTACTCCCCTCCTGGCCGTGTTAGTCTATGGTCATAGTGTTACAGTTATCTTGTAACTCGTTATCTAACAGTACGCGATGATAGGTAATACTAACGATGCGCAAGCGCAGGCGAGGTGGGCGGAGGCGGCGGCGTCGGTACGGTGGACAATCGCGTCATTATGCCCATACCGGGCCGCGCACGGGCGTCGAACCCGCACCCACATGGCTAGCGCTAACGCCCGGTAGGGAGCCGATGATCGGTAATAATTTACTTTTGAAAGTTTAAGTCACTACTATAAGCGAAACAGGCGCCAAATGCACGTCGACAAAGTTACGGACACAAATAGGAAAGAAGTTAGAGCTGCATAACTTTAAATTGCACCTTACTCTACGTTATCGTACATTTACTCTTCTCATAAGTTTCACGAAACCCGCACCCACATGGCTGCGATTTTAATTTACTGATAAATGTTGATTCACTTCTATATTATAACATGCAGAACAGGCGAGAAATGCACGTCGAGCGAGTTACGGTAACGCCCGTAGGAAAGAAGTTAGAGCTGCAGCTTTAAATAAATGCTATTTAGTTTAAAAGTCAAAACGGACTAAGATAATCCGACTCTTTTAGTAGCTTGCACGTACTCTACTTTACTTACTGTTTCGCCCTTCCCAATAGGTTTACGATATACACATGAATGAGTAACAGATGATGCCTTAGGGCCTGCGCTGCGACAAGCGGGAGCAAGCAGCGGGCGTCCGCTCTCCTGGGAGTTTCTCTTATCTTATTGAAGTGAAACTTCTTTATCGGCGTTGGAAAAAAATTTACCGTCACATTTTTCGGTTACGCGTCACATTTTTCCGTTACGCGCCATCTTTTTTTATATTAATAGTTGATAGCTGAATGATCACACTGTCGCCGGCGAGAACTCTCTCTACTCGTTTGTAGCTGAGTGACAATAGTTATTAAAGATAAGACTCGCTCAGCCAAACTCGCATAGCGATACTCGCTCAGCGATACTCGCTCAGCGATACTCGCTCAGTGATACTCGCTCAGCGATTCTCGCTCAGCGATACTCGCTCAGCTATACTCGCTCGGTTAAGCTGGCTTGGCTGTCAAAAGCCGTGCGCGTGCATTTTAACTCAGGACTGCCAATTCGTTTCTAGTATCTACTCGCTTATCGTTCATCGTCGGAGGTGGAACATGTGCCTTAGATTACTGAGCCGTGTAATCATAACAGTTTCATAGGCAGTAATTTGTATTCATGTCTATGATAATAAAATCCTTTTGTTTAAACTTCATCTAATTTAACTTTATTTTCCAATTTCTGGAAAGTTGCATGTAGATCATTTTTCGAAAAATAAGGCCATAAAGAAGTTTCACTTCTTACGTGTGTACACTAGTACACGCACACATTTTTTTATTTCAAATAGCAGTGCTGCGTGAGGCGCGTCCCCGTCGCAACTTATGGAATAACATGCGCGGACATTCGCTCCGTGTTCCCGCTTAACTCTGCGCAGGCCTTTACTTTAGGACAGTTATGGTTATGAGTACACACAATCGCCACAAATGGTATGAGAAAACATATATTGTATGGATGCATGTTATAAAATTCTAATATAAATCTCGATATTGCAGAGTAATGTAATTTCTCTTAAATAGGTTCATAATGTATTGTATTATATTGCCCCAAATCTCAACGTTTTAATTTTCCTATAGTTAGCGACCATATATATTATTACCTACATTTGATGAAAATTTATGAAAATCACAATAATTAATAGTACTTCCATCGACCTTTGTTGATGTTACTGCAATTTTATGGTTAGGTACCTATTGCAGCAATGCGATGGATCCGATGGTGGTCAATGGAACGGCCTTTCCAGCGAGGCCGATGTAGCATCCGCTCGCCGACCGCTGATAGAAGTTGAAAAACTAAGGCTGCGGCGTGCGATTATTGCCGAATGATCTATACATATAATAAAATGGTAGTAAAGTCAGAACTGTACATTGAATATTTGTTTAAAAGAATACTTGGGTTGTGATCTACAATCGATACCGAAACCAAAAATATAGTTGTTAGAATTTTTGTCTGTTTGTCTGTATGTATGTCCGAGATGTACTCAAAAAGTTCTGCATGGATTTATTTCAAATTTGGCACGAATATTATTAAGAAGTCGGGTCAACATATAGGCTACATATTATCACGCTATCACCTACGGGGAACGAGCAGTGAACCTTTATTTCTAACTAATTCCACGCGTACGAAGTCGCGGGTGGCCGCTAGTCATGTAATAAAAGAAATCATTAGTTAAACTTTATTTGAACCGCTTTGTTTTAACAAATGTAGCAAACAGCGAAACAGCAATAAATTGATTATAGTGCTTGTCTGAAGAACTTATCTGTACTTTGTAGAAGATTATAAGTTTATAACACTATGGAGCTATAAATAACGGCAGTATGGGAAGTTGCCAGAGCTTACATAGGATTAGGAATCGGGTGGCTTAATCGGGACACGTTCCGATATGCTACATACAATAGCTCTGTTATTTTTAAATAGTCAATACATATTACCAAAAATATACAATTAATTTATACTCTAAACTTAATTGAATATGACGAAGTCCTGTGTCGTTTCAGCTGCATTTCATTTCTTAGAAGGTTTAAGACCCAAGTGAGATGGGACGCTTCAATATAGGCGCAATAACCGCTGAGTATTTTATGAAAGGAATATACCTGTAAGCTTAGTTTGCGCATTCCTGTAAAAAACCGCAGTGTGACGTCACCCACCGTTGAGGGCTCTCCACGCCGACCGTCAACGGACGGACGGACGTCCTCGCCGCATTGTTGTCTGCTCCGTGATTAACGACCTTCGCACTCGCCCTTCCATTGCTTGCTACCGAAACGTCAGCCGCACACCATCGAAGACGTTTAGAACTCAATGAGAATGCTGAGTAGGGTATTAGCGTTACGTCGAACACTCTTAGACTCCAATCTCTTGGCTTCAATAGTTTATACATTGTTATTATTCCTTGCATTATGCAAATATGGTTATCAGCATTCTAAAATATAAACCGACCCTAGATCTATATAACCGACAAATTCTACGGTTGTATGTAACGACAAGTATCCTTCACTGTTTTGTGTCTGTGTTCTTGAAAATGTCGTTTTGATTTATTAGGTAGGTAATTGCCATCTGTAATACGTATAGTTTTTGTAGGTAGATTTAAATCTCCGGCAGTATTATTGAGTAGGGGCAGGTCTCCATCCCGGTGGTTGGACATAGTTTAGTTTTTCAGGACGATTTCCGCACTTAGTCCTAATCATTGGACCATTGTGCGTGTCTTGAAACATTCCCGTCTACTCTAGCCAGCCTAGGTTAGTCCAGAAGGGAAGCAGTCTTGGCAGACTGCTGCAAGCTTCCGGAAGCGATGCTGGTGACTGGAGAAATCGTGCCCTTTGGTCGGCCACACTCCTGCATTCCATAATGCAATGCTGTGGCGTTTCCTCTGCCTCGTCTGCATAGGGGACTGTCTGTTACTCCTATTGTGTATAGGTATTTGTTTAGGGGACAATGACCAGTTAGGGTACCTATAATTATGCGGAGTTTGTCCTATTAAGTCTGGTAAGGGTGCGGGCAAGTCTTTTGTTTGCCGCCGGAATTGCGTTTTTCGTTTGCCGGCATCCTTCACCTGTTTTCCACTCAGTTAAGTGTAGTTTCTGAGTTCTTTCACGCAGCTACGTTTTAATTTGAGCATAGTTAAGAAAACTACGAATTGCAACTTGCAGGCGTCCATCAGCCTTGCAGAACACAGAACGGCCTGGGGGCCAATCGCCTAACGGAAATGCTTTGGGAAACGCTAACGCTTACGATTTTATATTGTTATTTCTAGCCGCCTGAGGTTTTCGAATACCTCACGCTCATTTTTTTTAATATTGTTATTACCAATGCAAAAGAAAAAGAAAGAGCGTGAGGCATTTAAATACCTCAGGCGGCTAGAAATAACAAAATAAAATCGTAAGCGTTAGCGTTTTCCAAAGCATTTCCGTTAGGCGATTGGCCCCCTGGAGATCGTTGGTGAGTGAAACCCTCACGATACCAAAATTCACAACGAATCACTACTTCGAAAGAATTCCCGGTTTTGATTTCCACTCGAGTCAATCAGGGAAATTCACCATTGCCAAACCTAAATCTGCTATGTGCACTTTTTGGAGATATCGACATTGTCATCATTATGACTAGTATAGGTACTATGGAGCTCTACCCAGAATGGATAGAACCTGGGGACGTAATTATTAATTAAAAGATACTGGTAGAGATAAGATATTTATTTCATTCAGGCGAATATAAAGAATTTTATCTAAATACGAGAGGTTTTCTTGGTGCCTGAAGATCTACTCTTGAAAGGAACCTTCTATCAAAAGACAGACGATTCCTTATTTCAAATCTTAAAATCATGACATTAACTTTTTAATATAACTGCCAACCGTAGGCATTGCAAAAGCAAAGAGTTTACCTAAACAAGGAGGTAGTAACGTACCGGACGTTACAGTACTTACCGAATTTTCGAATACAATTATTATATAACCGTGAACTGTATGTACATCACCCATAGTAATGTCAAATATGAATTATTGATGTCATCTTAAAGTTATATTTTTGCACATAGCAGATATTGGTTGTGTTCAATGTTTTTTTTTTCTTTCTTTGCTTATTTAGGGCCTGTTTCACAATCTCTGAGCAAAGTTTGAAGTAAGCTACTTCGAACTTATCTGCTCAGTAAACATTTCTTTACGTTTCACAATCTCTGAGTAGGGTTAATCACCACTATAGCTCAGTAAATTAATCATCGGATGCACTGCCAAGTTACTATACTTAATAAAAACATATTAATTGCTCTTAGCTTGAAACTAAACGTTAAACTCTAAAGTTGCCAGCACACTCATTTGTAAGTATTAATTAGTTAATCTTCACTTTAATTTACTCATTGGATGATTGTGAAATGCAATGAAAGCTAACGAAAGGATTTTTTAACCTTTAAGTAATTTACTCGTTGAGTAACTACTTATACCTTTACTTATTGATTGTGAAACAGGCCCTTAGTGTGCAGCTTGTTATATCAAGGGTCCAGTCTTTGTATTAGGTTTGGGAAAAAGTTTCTTCGCATTTTATATGAAAATTCAAAAGATTTTTTAATAAAGTTTATTTACATTTAACTTAAGTATGTAGGTGCCATTTTGTTCGATAACTTCTTTCCATCTTGTAGGTAGGGACATGATCCCAATGCAATAGAGATTTTGGGCTTTCTGATCAAAAACATGCGACATGTGGTTTTGGCAGGCCTAACGTGATGTTAACCTGACACTGCCTAAATAATTCTGAAGACCTAGAAGAATTCCGAAACAGGTGGAAGTCAGGACTATACGGCGGATGCATTATTAACACCTTCCAGTCCAACTCTCCTAATTTTTGCTGAGTGAGTCTAGCGTTATCATGATGAAAAACCACTTTCCACGACCCTTCTGTTGATTAATTCGGGCCGCTTTCTTTCAACTTGTTGCTTTAATCTCATCAGTTAATCGCAGTAGAGTTCAGAATCGATGTTCCAGCCAGGTAACAGCTCATAATGAATAATGCCCTTCCAATCCCATCATACACACAGCATCACATTGTTGTGAGTTAACCCGGGTTTCGCCAATCTGTGAAGCAAGAAACAAGAAAGGGCGAAAATGCACTTTCTTGTCGTACGTGAACCACTTTTCAGCACCAGTTTATCAGCTTCTTCAAAAATGTTTCGGTTTCATTACGTCGTAATAAAGAATCACAAATGAGTGACTCGGTTCATTAGGTTTCTTTCAATGACCTCGTGAGGCACACAAAGTAGTTAGTTCTTCAGCTACGTCGCAACTACTGATAAGTCGATTTTACTCCACTTTTTCAAAAATGCTATCCATTTTATCCGTAACAGGGCGATCAGGGGGCCAATCGCCTAACTGGATTGCTTTGGAAAACGCTATCGCTTACGATTTCATTTTGTTATTTCTAGCCCCCTGAGGTTTTCAAATGCCTCGCGCTTTTTTTTTTCTTTTGCATTGGTAATAATAATATTAAAGAAAATGAGCGTGAGGTATTTCGGCGGTTAGAAATAACAAAATGAAATCGTAAGCGATAGCGTTTTCCAAAGCAATCTGGTTAGGCGATTGGCCCACAGGGCGACGTGCATCTTTGACATCAAAATTTCCGAAATAAAAAAGCTTTAACCAAATTTGTGCTAATCTCACAGACATTGCACTAGGTCCATTCACATCACAAATTTTCGTCGCGGCTTAACAAGCCCGGATAGACAGTGGAGGCAGTAATAGGGTTGTGGTGTCAAGTACTTATTTGAGTTGATGTTAAAGAACCCAAAATATATTAATTTATGGCAATGCAAAGCATTGCATTTTTACCTTTTTTGTAGTAAAATTTTAAAATGTATCTATTTTCTTCATTAGTTTCACTCGTCTTGACAGTAAGAAAAACAAATGAAAATCAATCACACATTTTTCTAATTTGAAATTGAAATTATCTTCTTTTTGGTATCATTAAAAAGTTTTAACTCTTTAATGATACCAAAACCAGCCAGATAGAAATGGTTTAGCCAAAGAGATTTTATTACTAGTTCATACATACTTTAATGCGAAAGACTTTTTCCCAAACCAATTATATAGATTAAGTATTGTAAAGAACCTTTAAGGTTGGCTAATCGAACGTCACCGAGCACTGGCATTACTATAAAATTCCACGAAATATGAAATGCAATAAGACCGCAACCAATTAAAATTCTCTGCCTCAATGAGAAAGCAAGTTAGTAAAGTTTGTTATGATTATGACTTTGACTTTTTAGGAATAGCCTCAACATTGTCTGTGGACCGTAAAGGCCATGCTCATTAAATGTTAAATTTAATATTATGCAGAAGCTGTCAATCATAAAAGTCAGCTAGATTCTAACTATTACTAGTTATGCTCAACCGGGGTATATAATAAAATGCGCTTTATTACTTTTGAAAAGATCCCAAAACGACATTGCATGCAGCACACTTAGAAATAATGTTTTACGGAAAACACAACAACACCAACCTATTAAATGGTACCGCAATTTATTACCCAGACAAAGTGAACGGGATCTTGAATATCAATAATAGGTTTCCCAATAACAACTTTCTCCTATATCACCCCCTTCAAGTTTAATAATAGTAAATAAATGTGGTCTGTCTTTCTCAAAATCATTTTAACAAAAACATACCGGCTGAATTGAGAAAATTCTCCTTATTGAAGTCGGTAAAAAATCAGTTCAGCAGATTAAACTACGATTACTCCATATAGCAAGAGTCAAGACAGTATTAATTTCACCAGAATGGTTCAAACGCCCAAGCCACATGGCTCGTGGTCAATTTCATAATTAAGTACGTAAATGCGTTTTTAATACTATATACCCGTTTAAAACGTGTTTCATTTAATGAGTGGCGTGCGTGAAAACTCAAGGAACAAACTTTTATCATAGTCGTAGCTGCAATGAAAATACACAGTGTGAAAATTTTGGCTAAAATGTATTTTCTGTGCCCACGAGTTGACTTCACAGTACGTAAGGTAAGTGTTGTGATGTGATCATAACGAATGAAGCGAGCGTTAATAGAGACCTTCTCAAAAAAGAATGTCAAGTGTCTCCTCCTGGGCCCAGAAAGTACAGTTTTACTAAAATTTCACAAATACTGCTAAACCCCTGACAGGCCTACGCAGCTACCCCAACGAACGGATAGACAGTGGAGGCAGTAATAGGGTTGTGGTGTCAAGTACTTATTTGAGTTGATGTTAAAGAACCCAAAATATATGAATTTATGGCAATACAAAATATGTAAATAGAATTGTCTGTCGACCGCAGTGATCTCAATTCTCGCAGGCTTGGGTCATGGCTCGCGTGCCCTTGGAAATGCGTTGTCAATATGTATGTATCCGATACGCAGTAACGATCCATGCATATCAAATTTCACATTGCCTTTTATGTGTTTAACCTTACTAAAAGAGCAGTGAAATATCGAGCGCATGCATATCATGCACGAATATGTCAGTCACTGTCATGATTTGTCTTTTGAATGCTTTAATTCGGAACACAATTGAATGTGAATGAATTACGTTTTCTGAATCGATCAAACTTTGCTCATATCACTGATGATGTGATGTTTGTATATTCATTAATACTTTTCGTGCACACTTTTGAATTAAAAATATATGTCACTGATAAAAAAATTGGAAATAATACTTTATTACTTCTTCGCTAAAATTGACATCGCAAAATATGGGACACGTGATTAATTTCATTAGGGAATTAGCACGTTAAGAATCAGGAATAACATTTTAAATAATGAATGGTAAATGGTTTTTACAAAATGTTTAAATACCTGTTTGGTAATTTCGGTTTACTTAGCGTGTAGGTATAATAAAAAAAAAATGATTTAATGTATCGTGTCTGAAGATTTTGTGATGGGGTGTTTGTACAACTGGTTTGTTTGTTAGTTAATTATTGACATACACCCAGATCTTAGCAATGTATGTGATGTTAACTAAAACGAAATGTCGATGATGGTTTTCATTCGAGCGAATTTATTCACATCCATCTCTATTCTGACGACTAAATCCATACATAAGTCAACGTAAATTCCTTCAAACTATTTAACGACTGCCATAAGTCACTTTCTATTCAAGTTTGCGTATTGTTCTTAACAGTGTCGCCAATATCCTAGCCCTCTAAAATTAAATATATTATTATTGTTTTAAACTTTCATGGGTACTAACACTATAGCTTTTAACGGGATTGTTAACATGTACCTTGTTTTTTATGAGTCTCCGATATTTGTGCACTAATGCAAGCGCCATGACCACGAAGTTACTCCGAGGTAACAATCCCGTTAATAGCTATAGTAAATATATTATTGTTGACAAAAACAGCTCTAAGTTTCCCGTTTCGCAGATCTTTGTCAATTCCTTACTTTACGCAAACTTATTTCTCCATGTCGTTTGATTTCCGGCATTGCTACAGAATACTTAGGGGTTAAGGTTGCTTGATACCCCGTGGTGGTATGTCACAAGGCCACTCCTCGACCACCCGGAATTACTATCGTGCAATCCATGGGGCATGCTCAGTGTCTGGTGACCAAAGTTTTAGTTTTTTTGATGTGTAACATCTTTCATCTCGCTTTCCTGCAATTTGTGGAAATGATTTCGTGAAATGGGACGGAAGTGTGTAACAGGAAGCGGCGAAAGCGCGCGTTATTTTATTTGATTTTCGAACATAATGTTCAAATGGCTTATCCCTTTTGTAGTAGGTTTTATTTCTTTTTTTACTTATATAAGGTGAGGTTTCAAATGTTACACATCATACGCGACTACTGTTGGGATCGCTCGTTTTTTTTTTAATGTTAATGGGGTGGCTACCCAGCGTTTGGCTCGCCTGATGATAAGCGGTCACTATAGCTTACAGACGCTTGTGATACCAAAACTATCACCCGTGAAGCCCTAGAACATTACTCAGCGATAAACACCATCACCAAAGTGTTTTTTTACTGTGATCTTCTGTAAAGTGATGTCCGTTAAGCTAGCACGGCAAAGTGAGCAGAATCGCTTAAAAAAAAGTTCATCAATTAGTGCCAATTTAGTGCTAATTTAGTGCCAAAACCTGAAATTTAATGCTCTAATAGTTTCACGAAAAATTATAACACTGCCAGCTTTTAATTAAGCTAGCAGTGTATTGCCTGAAACACCTATATTAACGCAGTATAGAACTAAAGCAATGCATAGGGAATTTAGTGCTTAATGAGTATCTGTTAAGCTAGCACTTTGCCATGCTAGCTTAACAGACGTTGTAAAGTGCAGCTTACATCTCCAGACGGGCGCTCCAATCCGAGCGGAAATCCGCTTTGCACCCTCTCTTAAATTGACGGTTTAATTACTACCACACATAAGCTGCTTCCAAACAATAAATACCCAAAGATCTGCGCTAATGAACGTACGCAAAACCTTCATGCCATTATATCCCTTGACAGTTAGCACTGGCAGAGAATCATTACCTAATCTCCCTATTCCATCCATAGGGAAGGCCTGTGCCCCAGCAGTGGGGACATTATTAGGCTGATGATGATGATGATGATGATTGGCAGAGATGCAGTTTTTTTCTCTACTCTTTAATGGACTATTGCAAGGTTGTGTGCAAGCTAAGAACTTAATTTTCATTTTCTTAATATTACTGAGTTGACAAATATCTGCGAAACGGGAAACTTAGAGCTGTTTGTGTCAACAATAATATATTTACTATAGCTATTAACGGGATTGTTACCTCGGAGTAACTTTGTGATTTGTGATGGCGCTAGCATGAGTGCCCAAATATCGGAAAAATACCGTGGTTTGCAAACACAATAATAAATGCTAATTGGAAATTACTGTCTTATTTTTAAAAGGTTCTTTCATCTTATGATAAAGTAGATATTGCAATAAAAAAGGGTCTTTCAAGATGTTATTAAAACCTAACAGTAGTTCTAGCAGTATTCATTTATTATGCGAAACAGCGATCACTGTTTTTATAATTGAATAGTCTCTGTGTTGATATTCTCTAACTTTACGGTCACTTACATTTACGGTTTACTCAACCTATTTAAGTCGTTGTATTCAACCACGTTCTCGTCCTGCGAGAAACGATTACCGTTTATTTATAAAGTGATGATTATAAATGAATGGGAGTGTAAGATGAATGGAACCATGTGACTCGATATCTCGAACGGGCGAGTCGCCACCAGATGTTTTAGAAGTTAATATATTTGTATTGTTTGTTTTGGCCTTTGGGAAAGTTTAGTCACATTGTTTTGTTTTTGTCGAAAGCTTTGTATTCGATTTTAATGATCAATGCTTAACTGTTTACTTCGCCTACGTATTAATATACCAATAATTAAATAAAAGACGCTTTAACGGGTAGATTATGCGTATTTTTATTACTTTTTTGGCGTTTCACATCCTCTTTATCTTGATTGATTATTGATTGGTTTTATCTGTTGTCATCCCGAATTGGGTATACAGGGTGTTACAAAAATACAAATAAAGCTTGAAGGGTGTTGCAGTACATCATTTAAGGAGTCTTCTCTACTTTTCTTTAAATATTTGCATGAAGTTTTAACTTTTTATAAAAACAGTTATTTTTAATGATAAAGAAAAATATCGATCATTTTAAGACACGCCACTAGTTCGAGGATCTTTGGAATTTTCTTAATCTCAATAGCCTCGCGTTTCATTCTAGGTATGAACCGTTGTTCAGTTTTTTTTTTCATTTATTTCATATCAAAAATACCATTTACATAGCTAAAAGCACGCCATAAATCGCAAGGATTTGTCCGGTGTGCTAGTTGCAAGGATGTGTGGTTTATTAGATTTGATAAACCCGTTTAAGCGTGTTTTATTTAATGAGTGGTATGCGTGAAAATCTAAGAAACAAATATGCTAATGAGTACTTATATCAAGCTCCAAAATGTGCTCGCCACTTTTACATGAATCATTTCAACTCTAGTATAGTCCACTTGCACAGAAAAGAACATAAATCTAAATTTGGAACTAATCACGTTAAAGCCTTATTCAATCTCTATTTGATTTTAAACAATTGAGTAAAGTGAAGTGATATCTTAACTTAACCCACAGATTTAAGCCATGTTAGTGCTAGTGGCTCTTTGTTTAAGTTTTAGCATTGTTTATTCTGCCCAAATTATTCCTAAGTATACCCGGGGTTATTCCAAAGAAGAATGATAAAGAGTCAGATTTAAAATACAACAAACAAAAGATCGGTCACTTTAAAAATAAAACCCTAAAATTCGAACCGCAATGGTCTTACTTCGAACTGAAAATATAACAGCCTCTCAAGATGTAAAAATAAATTATGTAGGTACCTTGCTCATGTACAATCAGGGACCGATGTTCTCTAGTGCTAGTCGTAAATCGTAATTGAAGGGCGACTCATCTCCAACAAATATAGAACTTATTTGATGCTATTTCTGGACTCAACTTTGTGACTCACGATAACTTGGTAGTAGGCGCCGCAGCGCAAGTGAACAAAACAAACGCGGCGTCCTTTTCAAATGAAATAATTAAAAACAATAGAGTACCTACATGAAAGTGACTTCATGCTTGTAACAGCCCTGCGTGGAAAAATTGGCTTCCCATACCGACTTCCACCCCCCATTTTTCGTCCCCATGAAAGATGATTTTTGAGATTAATACTTGTCAAGTCTTTCTACGGCTCAAACTATCTAATACCAAATTTTCTTCTAAATCGGTCCAGCGACTTAGGCGTGGAGAGGTAACAGACAGAAGGATAGTCAGACACACACACTTTCGCATTTATAATATTAGTGTGGATTATAACGCAACAGTTGGCAATGACGTGGGAAGCAAATTGAATCTTGTTCTGGAATCAGTAATGAAAATCTCCAGTATCAATAATCAGAATTTTAGTACGATGATTCATTACCTTATGTTTTGAGTACAATGAAAACAAAGAATATTTTCGTCCAATGGTAAAGTTGTTGAGTCGTTAAAATTGTTTACGAGTATGCAAATAATTTATTATCTTCGGTTATGATTATCATCCATTAATCTTCATACACTTTCCATTCGTCACATAACCATTTTGTCGTCCCTCGTTAGGTAGTGGCACTTCCTTACAATTTGTTTGAACTTAAAACGATGTTAGAAGTAACATGCTCAATCATTAAAATTATACTTTCACGGTGGATTTTTAATCTACTTTTTAAGTACATTACGATAGCGAAAGTATCTTTATTATAGCCATTAACTTGAACGGAAGCCATCATAGACAAACAGGTTCGTTTAATTACTTCTTCTATTGAATCATAGAATTTATATTTTTATAAGGTACCCATGTGCATAGAAACTTACTCCGTTAGTTTATTAATCTCAGAAGAACTGATCGTATATCATCTTCTATTTTATATTACATTCAGAATGAATGAATAAAAAACAAACTTATATTAATAAATTGTATACAAATGTGTTTCATTTATTGGTTCTAATAATTTAATTTACTTGTTTAGATTTAATCCACATTATGCTAGTAACTTCGCAGATTACCTCTAAAATAACAAAGTGCTATCAAGCAGAAGATGCTACCACTGTACCACCTACCTTAATAATTGAATTTGTGAAGTAATCTTAAACAGCTTTTTTAACAGTTGGTTTATTCTATATTAGCCTTTGTTATGGCTGTTAATGTTTGCATCCTTATCCTATGGGTTGTGGTCACTAGACATTTTAGACTGTTTAAAGATCACTTGATCCTCACCCTTTTCCTCAATTATGACCTGTCTCAGTAGAAGGTCATGGCTTATACGTGGTACGAAACTAAAAAGTATAAAGAGGTGTTTTTATAGGAACCAGTCATTCGCCGATAGAATAGTGATGTCAATAAGTAAATTATTAAATAACATATCGATAAGTTAAGTCAAAATATTGCTACAGTGAATGTTTTGAAATACTTTTTGTTTTAGAAAAAGAAAACTATAAATTATGGACACAATAATTTTATTCCTCCCTCCATCCCACCCCCATGTAAGAAAAAATAATACACGGTCAAATCCCCATCCACCTAAATCGCCTTATGAGAAAATGAATAGCTCCTGAGGTACTTAATCGCTTCCGTTACAAGTTCTTGCGCAAGCAGTGTTTATTTTTCTCATACTTAATAAATGTTTGCTTTCCCAATGCGTCGCCGTTATGCTGAGAATGTTTTAAAACACTTTTGAAGAAAATTAGATAACATTTAAGTTCAGAGCTACAAATCGACTTCCGATACTCCAAAATACGAAATGAATTAAGACATGCAATCTGCGAATGAAGACCGGTGGCGACTTCGTGAATTCACACTAGTAGGTTGATTATTAACCTTACGACCCTAACCCAAACTCCAAAAGCGTGTGACTTCTGGTACTGATAATATAGTACTATACATATAGACTCGTTTTTGGGTAACTGTCATAATCTATTTTTCTCTGCATATCTTGAGTTCTTTCAGATTGAAGTTTTTAATTTTTCCAATACATTTTTTGTTTAAGTAATTTTCTAAGCGCTGAGATTGTCTGAGTAGCTTTTTGTGTAATTACAATATAAAAAAAAACAAATTGTCAGTGAACTAATGCAATGAAAATAAATTTTATGTAAAAGAGCTTTTAACAATAAAAACTCATTGGTGTCGCTCTTGTAAAAATCACACCATTTGTTCAGGACATCTTTTAACTAACAAGAAGAACATGCGAAAGAAACTTCTCAGTTTTTTTCACGTAGCGACATTTACATTAAAATAATTATGTCATATAAATACAATCATAATAATTAATAAAAAAAATATCTATTAAAAATTATGAAGATGTCGGACAAATGACAAGTCGAAGTAAATAATATTTTAACTCACTTTCATAACTTAGGAATACCGGGATATTTATGATCGAAGTTAAATTTCTGAAATATACTATTGAATTTCAAGACATAATGAAAATCATAATGAAGAGGAAATATGTGTGAGATAATACCTATTCTCTCTCACTCATTTACACTCAGTTGACACAATGTGTCATCCGTGCATATTTTTAGTTGGTATTGGTCCTAAATATTAAATAATACGGGCACATTATAAAATCGACTCTTCCTCACTGTTCCTCTCACTTACCTTTCCAAACCCCCATCTTAATTATAAAAGGTATATATCAAAAAGGTATTCCCAAGGATGCAACTTCCTACTTTTCTAGCGGTCAATCATTTCTACATCGATAATACTTATACCGCTGTTCTGTGTTGTACAAAACATCAATTCAAAACACAGGAAGCGTGCTTTTGAATGGCTCCCCACATCAATGGTCATTTCGCGGCGCCGGTGCCGGCATACAAAACCATGACTCCGACAGTGTTACGATGGCATTGAAGGTGAGAAGACGTCCCATTAGCATTCTTGTGGCGTCTTGTTTCCTCATTGTTTTCCTGTTTGTGAATCAGTCTTAGGACCAGGGCCGGACCGTGAGTTTAGGGGGCCCTGGGCTAATAGTACTTAGGGGCCCACCTAATTACTCAAAGTATAGAAAAAATGAGAAAGTAAACTATTTAATTTAAATTATAATATATGTGTATTATGTCTTAGTGTTATACAATCGTTAATAAATGGACAAATTACAAAGAAAACTTTCTACAAAGTGCAGAAATGGCAAATTCTTTAATTTACTCCTCCCATTATAGGGGTAATATCAATGGAGTTATATTCGACAATGTATTTTAGGGCCCCCTGAATCCACGGGGCCCTGGGCTGAAGCCCAAAAAGCCATATGGTAGATCCGGCCCTGCTTACGACCTACATCACCAGCTAGCAATGTTTAATCCTTATTGGATTCGTGTTAGCATTTTGCTATCTGGTTTTGAATTACTTTGGCGTTAAATAATTTTCCTGCAATGTTATGATGACTTAAAAATATCTCAAAGTTATTAGGATACATCTTTAGATATACGAGATGTTAGCGAATGGTAGCTAGTATAGTATTGCGTAATCTTTGTGGACCAAATTTAAGATAACATTACAGCTTATACGGTTCATGTATTCTTAGTAAACCTCAAAAAATAATCATCGATGTTTTTGAAACACACGCATCCCTACGAGTTAAATATAACATATTTTAGTTTACGCTAATGCTCATTCACGCCTGTGGAGCTAAATATAAAAAAACTGACCGTGACTGACTCACGCTGCTCAGCAATGCCATTCATTTCAGTTTTTACTGCATTGTTTTTATTGATGTCGAAAACATAATAAATCCGCCATTGTTCACATTGTGATAGCTTCATCAAGCCAGCCATAATCTAGAAAGGGTAGAATCGTCAAATAGAGAGAAGAGGAAACAATTATTCTGCGCAAGTTTGGCTGGCCTGTTTTCTGTCTCATTTTAAATTAAAAATAAGTACCTACTTATTAGATAAATCGTTATAATCTAGACGGAGTTTTTCGCAAATATTAAGCTTAGTTAGACACTACGTAATATTTCCAAGTATTTTTTAAGACATTGTTCTATTTAATATTTATGCATAAACTATTTCGACCATAACATAGGTAAACTAATGAATGAGTTCTTTTAGGCCATGTCGTACCATGCACCAGATAAGACAAAATAATAAATAAAAATAAATAAATAAATATTTCCAACACTCACACCAATTAGCCTAGCCCCAAAGTAAGCACTGTAAGTCTTGTGTTATGGGATGCTAGGGTAACGGATAGAATACATATACTGTACATATATAAGTATATTTATATAGAAATACATATTAAACATCCATGACTGAAGTACAAATGCTCGTATTCATCACACAAACATCTGCCCCCACCGGGAATCGAACCCGGGACCTCTCGTGTCGGCGACACCATGAAACCCGGCGTACAAACCACTCGACCACGGAGGTCGTCAATTAATAGTTAGGCAATTAGTCAAAAGTAACACATTGTTAAAGTTTTCTTTCATACGCTTTCAGTAAAGTTTGGTAATTGTATTAAACATTTCACACGTATATTAAAGAGTCGGCTATAAAAGTCAATACGTGCGCTTTTATTTCCACCGGTAATCGGTAGCGAGCAATTCGCGCTAATGGACTTAACTAGGGCTGCCATCTCTAAAATGTGGCAACCTGGATAAGACGCGTGATATCCCCGGATTTTGTTGCCCAGAACCCGGACAGACCAAAAAAAACAGTTAAAAATGTCACAAATCAACTTTTTTATGTTGATCTAGGTAAAAGAGCTAGCAGTCTACCTCATAATAAGTGGTCACTACTGCCCATGGACACTTGCAGCACCAAGGGCCACTCAGGCATTGCCGTAAATTTTTTAACCCGGACTACAAATAAAACCCCGCCCGGACGCTCCCCGGACGCCCCGTAAACTAGGACAAATCCGGGGAAACCCGGACGGATGGCAGCCCTAGACTTAACCATAGTGAAGCCAACGGAACAGTAAACGTCACCTTTTCACGCACGTCGTTAAAGCTGTCTTATTATGGTAAACAGGAAATTTGGATCAACCATAATGATAGTAGGTTTTGAAATTATATTATATTAATAAACACTGTATTGCATCTTTTAGTTCCCATTATAATAACGAATACATCACATTCAATAATGAAACAGCCATCACATAGCCCATATTCTGATGACTTTCTAGCGCCCATTCTTCTTATCAGCTACGTAAAGGATGCCCTGAAATAGTGCTAAGAAAAATATTGGACGATTCAAACCTGGAAAGGCAAAATCGAGAAATTTTCCAGCTTAAAAGATAATTTACATGGAAAAACGT
Organism: Chilo suppressalis; assembly: GCA_902850365.2. Classification (NCBI taxonomy): domain Eukaryota; kingdom Metazoa; phylum Arthropoda; class Insecta; order Lepidoptera; family Crambidae; genus Chilo; species Chilo suppressalis. The sequence continues at coordinate 4,011,281 of OU963904.1, read as the reverse complement.
CTACTAAAATGCCCTCGAACTACTCTGATCAAGACCTTTAAGCCTGTTCTGAGCATTCGCCTACAAACTACAATACTAAAGAAGTATTTATTGTCTTCTTCCGACCCATAGGAGTTTTGACACCGCTGCTCACTGCAGAAATAAATTCTGCATTATAAAATAGTTTTATTGAACTGGAGTCTTCGTCGAAATAAATAAGCGAGACGGCTCTCCAGTTAGTTGAAGTGGAGAATTCACTGTATATCTCTTTTTTAGTCGACGTCGTACAAAATTGGCTCCCTTCGAAAACAGGAGAGGAAGTGTAAAATGCTCAATGCATACGCTACACAACTGGCCGAAGAGTTATGTCAGGCTCTTACTTGTATATAACCACCTGATCCTGTTGGCGACCTCTGACTTATTTGCCTTTACGTGTAATATAAAGTGGATTTACTATATCTGTTGTATTTTAGATAAAATCAATTGAAATCTTTATGATCTCTCGCATCTCGCAATGACCTTCGAGAGAATAGATTTCGATTTCTACCAAGTTCTACCACACTGCCATGTCGAAAAGTTTGTCATAAAGGTAGCTTACGGGTTCATTAATGTTACATTATACTGTTCACATCACATCCATCACCCATAAAGTTGGCACTCGTAAACTCGGCTTATCTTTACGAGCCAGGTCGAGACTCCACGGCGACCACACAGGTGTGCGGATGGCGTCAACTTTGATGACTCCATTGTCGTAAATGTTTTGTAACCATCTGAAATTACGGGAAGCGAAATGAACACTTTAATCAAGATTATTCAATTTGAATTCCCGTGAATTCTGGATAACTCACACCAACAATGTATTTAGAAGTTAAAGTTTTACTTACTTTTCTTTCTTTCCTACTTTATCCTGATACAGTGTTGAAAAAAAAATATAGGTATGCAAGAGTAATCCTTAACGATTTTACTTGTCCAAGTAACACTATTATACAGACAGTAACACACTGGACCAAGCATGGAACCCAGTGAAACTCTCGTTTTAATACTGTTATAAAATAATTTCGTTTTAAAACTGTAGAAATGCAAACCTAATAAAAAGCAATATGAGAAAGAGATTTAATTTAACCGATGTTTATAATATTGACGAATTTCTGAAAGGTAATTTATTAAAAAAATATTAATAAAGGTATTCATTTGACGTTGTGGGTTACCTACAATGTGAAAAGACAGCGCTACCTTGCAGCTTAAGAAATACTTACTAGAGAAAAATTGATAAGGCATTTAGGGCCGCGGTAGCATAAGTGCATCCGCCCAGATAGCTGAGGGTGCTGGTTTGAGTCCCGTCTGCTGTCTAATTCGCGTGGATATTTTCTAGTAAAACTTTCTTTAGATTTAAACATCTAGCAGTTAAATGCTTAAAAATAAAAAGGTAATTTATTGAAAAGTTGTCATCTAAATTGTTGCTATTATTTGTAGAAAATTTGTTGCACTGATTATGCATGGAATAGCCTACATTTAATACTGGTAGGTATTATAGCAGCCTGTTAGCTAACTGAACCATGAATAATTAGATTTACCACTTTCTAATGAGATATTACCGAGCCGATGTTATTTCCTGGACGCTTTAATCTTGATCAACGATATAAAAATAATATTATCTACACCCATGCATTAAAATCGCTTTTAAAGATTCTGAAACGACTTATTGCCAACATGTGTGGGGTGTTATAATGTTTTTATTAAATTTCATAATAACATTCCTTCGTTTCTTGAATCCCTTCCGCGCCAAGGGCTTCGTCATCAGGCAGCCACAATTTTTGCTGCTGGATGCGTGGTATTATGAATTTCAAAAAAATAATATTTTCTATCACGCGCTTTTTATTACCACTTCATGAATTTTAAATTCTTAGAGCGCCCCTTGGTTTAAGAATCTTTTATAGAGGATTCATATAATGAGTGTTGGTAAAGTCTTGTGCATACAAGAATTTACCTACACTCATGATATGAACCCTTATAATTATGAACTGTTATAATTAGGTATAAAACACTCATGTGATATACTATTATCACACTCCTCAAACAAGCTTCGTACATAATTAATACACTTAAATTGATAAAAAATTAAGGTAGAAAATAGAGCTTCAAAAATATAAGGAAATGCAACAAAAATGGATGCGTGTAACTTATGTACGCGCGTGAGAAGTTATACTTCTTTAGCATCATTAAAATATTTTTTAATTGCATGCAAATAATTAATAATTACAATAAAATAATAAGAGGACTGGAAAAGGATAGTTAACACAGTCAATTAAGTTCAGTTTTAATTTGAAAAATTAAATAAATATTCAAAATATTCAATTAAAATCACTACTGAATTTAAGTTATTAGTCCATATGTAATTAGCACTTGTAAGTAACTAAAACACGTTGTGTTCTTGACCTTCACAAGTGCTTGTAACAGCCTAGACAGAATAAATGTCATTTCATTTCATTTCATTTCTTTTCTGTTCATTTCATTTCTTTTCATTTCATTTCATTTCATTTCTTTTCATTTCTTTTCATTTCTTTTCATTTCATTTCTTTTCATTTCATTTCAATGTCCCGTTCAAATCTGCCCTGTTTGCTTTGTTCAAATCTGCCCCACGGTCACTTGGAAAATAAAATATTACAAATAACGCGCCCGCGGCTAACTTCATTATGTTAAAATTTTGTGTTACAGTGATGAAAATTTCACTCTCATAATTTTTTCATAACGCCGCTAAAGAAGTATAACTTCAATAAACTTTTATAGTTAGTAAAAAATTGATACCAGATCCACCATTCATGCCATTTAACCTGGTGTGAAACCAGAGGGGTTAGTAAGAGAACACCAAAAAATACTTTATACCTTTAACCATTTTCTATATAATATAACCGTATGGAGTTCACGCATAAAACTTTTTTCCTACAGTTCATTTAAAACGGATATTGAGTAAAGTATAGCAAAGAGAAAACCTAACAAAGTTAAAAAAATATTACTGTTAAAATCAATTTTGCTTTTGAACTGTAATACGTCAACAGTCGGTGGTCGAACACGACAGATGACTCAAAGTGTTGTCCAATTAGTGGAACCCTGCGTTCTTAGCACCTACACAATAAATAACACTAATGCGGCGTGTCAATATCAATCACTGTAATATTAATCAGCGGGTCGGGTCGGCCAGACAGACATCATTCGAGTGTCAAACGCCTAGTCTACAGACGGAAAGAACATTAAAGCACACTATGTTACTAAACTTTACAACTCATTACTGTCTACGTTTGTCATTCTGACTTTGACGTGTATAGTCAACATCTCATTTGCCGTTAATCGCGGTATGAACGTATTTACCGTTCGAACAAAATGATGAAGCTGAAACTTGCAGACATTGTAGCAGGCACTTTCGGAATCGGGACCACAGAACACAGAAAGAGGTAAGAAGGGCTTGTGGGCTTAGATTAAAACAAAAAGGGAAGATACGGCATACGCGGCTCAAAAGTGATCCGCTTAAATTGTGGGCCACGACCATAATTCGCTTTAGTCACAATTTGACATTCAAACACGCTGCATGTACACTCAATATAACAATGTTGCGTATATTCTCTGTTATGAAGATATAACAATGGCTGCGATGCTTTTATAAAGAACAAAAATACTTAGTTCAAAATCTAATGCCCCGGCAACACTTTTCATTCGTAAAACTGTGAAAACATTTTGTCCTCAAAAATCACGGTTTGTCGTGAATATTATTTACGTAATCGCCATTTTGTAAGCAAGAAAAGGACAACAATACGCTGCGTTGCAGCGTATAGTTCTGTCTCGCTCGCTCGATTGATGTTTATATACAGACGTGTGCGTGGCGAGAGTTGCTTATGTAGTTGAGTCGAATCATATATTATTTGATGCTACTATGAGCGTACCGTATCTACCCTTTTTGTTTTAATCTAAGTTTGTGGGCGGGGCAGGCGCGTCTCAGGTATGTGTGAGCAAATTCTCATAACTGGACCAAAACTTTGTTCTGATTGCATCGTATTCTCGGGCATAAGGGCTGATTGTTTGATGTCGCGTCGTTTGATTGGCTATATTATTTATTAAAGCGAAGCGTAGTGGCGGCAAACTATCTATGACTTTTATTCAAACCTCTTTCTGTGTTCTGTGAGCGGGGCCGTCACAAAACATATTTTTAAGCAACAGCTTTGGTTTTTTTTATTTATTTAAAAGTAAAGGAAAGTAATCATAATCAAGTGGTATTCACGAGGGCACCCAACGATTTTTTTAAGTTTGGTTAAGGTGAAATTAGCGAAAAAAAGCAAATTAAGTGATTTTTCAAGTGAAAATACTCTTGCCACTGTTTCGGTTTCCTACAGGATTAACGTAAACGTTTAGTTATTGTTATTTATGTCATCGTAAAATTATAGACGAGAGAGAGACGGAAAAACGCCACAGATATACCGTAGAGGTTCCGCAAACCCGTACTAAACGGTTTGCTTAAACCTATATCGTCAGAACAGCTAGGTTGTGGAACTCTTTGCCGGAATCTCTGTTTCCAGTCACCTATAATAATTTATTAATAATTATTTATTTTTATAATCTGGGGCTCTTCAAGTCGCGAGTGAATCGGTTTCTTCTAGGCAAGCGCGTCCCACCTTAGGATGTTACGTCGCTCTTCTTCAATCGCATGGCCGTCAAGCGTAAGCCTATTTAATGTAAAAAAAAACGTTCCAATTAAAATTATAGGCTGTGGCTGTCATTCTATAAAATCTTCCTAAAAGCATGCAAAGCAAGTTTCTGTGAAAAGAATATGCAATTTTGCTTCCGAGTCGTGTTTGTTTGCGTTCTGCTTGATTATGTATTATATCCGTTATTTAATATTCATAGCACAAGCTTTCCTTAGTTTGGGAATAATTGCTCCGAGCTGTCCGGAATTTAATATTGTTCATTTGGATGATATTTTAGGGGAAAATATCTTGAAATGTCAAAATTAAAAATGTTATGGCACAATTATTTTTCGCTGACCGTCCATGCGTCTGCAAGTGTGCTATCAGCGGTCTAAATCTCATGAACAATATTGAAATTTTCATAAAAATGCGTACTTTTTGCCGCTTTCACATAAATTAAAAGAAAACATGTCAATAAAATCGTGAGATTCACTGCTTATTCGTCCTATTATATTAAAACCGCCGAATTTAAATTGTATAGTTGTGAGTACGGAACACTTGAACAACTAATTTTTGTCTTTACATATCAAAAAAGGAGTAAATTAGAAATTTAAGTTTAATTATTATAAAAAATCATTACAGTTAACTACTGTAAGTAAGATATGACAATATTGCATTTAATGTTCACGAACTAGGTCGAAACAACACTCGAATAGCGCATTCCTAATTATTATGATGATCCGACATTCAATATTTGCAGTTAGGCTGGGTCGTTCACCTAATGATGAGCAGTTTTTTCACTAAACATTCTGTTAGTGGTACAAAGCACGAGAGACAACGAACATGCTATGCAGAGACATCTCTTCAACACTTTAATAAGATTTGATTCATTTACGGTTATCGACATTTTGTCCGCAAATAAATGTGGTGGCGGATGTGAAACGATTCTGATTTATTCAAATTATGTAAATTTCAACAATGAATTGTGTTATTTACTTAACTGTACGTTAAATTAGATAACGATAATACTGTACCATTAACACAGAACGACGTTAGAAGGCCCTTGTGGGCGGGGCAGGCGCGTCACAGATATGTATGAGCAAATGCTCATAATTTGACCAAATCTTTGTTCTGCTAGCGTCGTTGCTCGCGGCTCGCGACGCAGCGTGGGGCGGCCCCCAACAAGGTGGACTGACGACATCGTCAAATGTGCTGGGAGCCGCTGGATGCGAATAGCGCAGGACCGCGCATTGTGGCGTTCTATGGGGGAGGCCTATGTCCAGCAGTGGACTGAGAAAGGCTGATGGATGGTTGCTCGCGGGTGTGAGCGTTGATTGGTTCTATTGTTTGATGTCGCATCGTTTGATTGGCCATTATCTATTAGGTGGAAGTGTAGTGGGGGTGAGCCGGCGACATCGGTTCCCGTAAAAACGGTATATTTTCACTCTTCTAACCTCTTTCTGTGTTCTGTGGCGACCGCCATAGTCTATAGATTAGATCCTGGCGACGGCGACGCCAGTAGAGTTTTTACCTAAGGCTTACCCAATTCCCTGTCGAATGAAGATTTTTTTTCTACAAGCATTCAAACAGCAAGCAAACAGCACCACGGGATTACGTGACTTGTTTGCTGTCCTCATATAAAGTAGAAGATGCTAGCGGGCTCACTAACTCTAACAGAATTACTCTGCCATAAATGATATATCGAGGATATTTAGACATTTTTTTACGTTAAAAGAGTGGCAAATAAGAATATGGGCTGCCTTATGGCAAGCGGCTGCCATAGCCTATATAGACCATAAATACACTCGCAGCGTTGTCTACCCCGAGACAATCCTCTACTCCGTACAGCCCTGGAACTGTACCGACAGAAACACAACACTACCAAAAGGTAGTGTTATTTTACTGTGATCTTCTGTAAGATGGAGGTTCAATTTTAAATTGCAATGCATTAGACTATTGTCGGTGGTAAAACGCTATTCTTACTAGTTTGACTGACTCCTATGAATCGTGCCGTCAGACGAGCAAAACGCGTGGGATCACGCCCCAGCATCATAATCGAGTATGCTGATCTATGCTAATGCGAGCGGCACCAGTCCATTACAATACACACAGCGCTCATTTCCATCACACCCGAATACAAACCTTATGTCTCCACAATTAAGGGGAACCACGCGCAGCTAATGGACGCAGCCTTGACGTGCAAACACATTGCCCCATTCAGTGGAGGTGCTTCCTCTTTCACGATTTTGATAAGGCGTTGCGCCAATGTAAAATAGACGATGATTTAGTTGCGTAAACCATTCGGGACGGTGTGTGATGCTATCAGAAAATGAGCAATAACTTTACGAATCGATACAGTGATCTAATTACATTATCGACCGTCAGCCTATTAAAGTCAATTTTGATAGACCTATCCTGTACTCTTTAGGTAACCATTCCTGATAGATTACGAATTATCTGCTTTTATTTTGAAGCTTTTCATGACATGGCAGCTTTATCGATACAAATTAACAAATGATTAACAAAACAATTGTTAAAGTGTGTTTATGGACTTGTGTAATTTACCCGCACTATTCCCTTAACTTCACAAGCACAACGCGGCTTTAAATTCGGATTTGTTCAGAATACTCGATCAATCGTTTGCTATATCCAGCCTATTTATTATTTAAAGAATTGGTCATAATCCAAATACAACACGATCTCTGTTTCAGTATGTAAAAACGTGACTTCCTGTGCATGGAGGTTAAATATGATAAAGTTTTGGACTTTTTTTTATTAAGATTTCTTTAACTGTAGATGACTTTTGGCCCTGATTCATAGCTCGAAATATCCTCATTGCGTGGAACTTAACGACGACCTCTATAAAAAGGTCGTAAAATGACGAAGTACAGAGAGAAGTTTGAGATGATTGGTCAACAGAGCCTGATATTTACGAAAAGTGCTTAACTCCCGTACTCGCAGACCAACCGCGATCTCCACTAAAACGACCAATAAACTATTCTAAAGTACAAGATCCCATTCGACACTTGGTTTTAAATTACAATAATATTGAATCGAATATGACCTCGAAGCCGCTCGAATCAGACCGGTTGTGCAGAGCAGTGGTTGCGTTAAATAAATGCGCCCATGATCAGAAGACTAAGCACCTTGTACACAGTATTAAGTGGCAGCCCTAATGCACATTGGGTACCGTTACAAACTCGCTATAAACCAATATGTTGTAAACTGGTCTATTGCTAGCGATTCTTGTTTAGATACGGCTGTTCTAAGGCTGCTCAAATATAACACGTCATTATGGAAATGGTGATATGCTGTATGATTCACCCTCCTCTCTGCCCAAAAACAGAGACAGTACATAAAAATCAAGTTCTTTTTCTGTCAGATGAGTCAAAACTGTAAATTATGAGGGACAGCTGAACTCGTAAGATGTACAAGGGCTGTGGTGCTCGCTTACCTTTGTGGTGGGTCATATGCTAATCAGCCACCCTTATCATATAAAAATGGTTAAAAAGTCATCGGTTAAGAAACCGCAATAGATCTTGATGTAGCGTATCTATACTTATACTAATATTATAAAGCTGAAGTGTTTGTTTGTTTAGTTGAAAGTGCTAATCTCAAGAACTACTGGTCCGATTGGAAAAAATATTTTTGTGTTAGATAGTGCATGTATCGAGGAAGGCTATATACTCGTATCATAACGCTACAACTAATAAGAGCGGACCATCAATTAAAAATGTTGCAAAAACGAGAATAAATATTCCATTCATGATCTTCCGTTGCGTTTGCTGCGTAAACGGTAAAAGGTATACGAAAAGCATATAAAAAGGAATGGTTCCCCTTAAAAAGCCCCAAAAAAAGTCTACGACAGCATATGTCTGTCTTTTAAGGGTGGTCCACTATAACCTTTTTCCTCCAATCAATGTGGGTAAAACCGAGGGATACCTCCAGTAGAGTTATAACGCGGGTTTGACGAAATAGTTTACCTTTAGTTAGTTTACCCGTAAACGAGCATTAAATGTTTATATACTGAAACATAGATATCGTGTCGTAGTTCCGGTTGACTGGTAGAGAATGCCAAATGGCGTTAAGTCCGCCACTTGTACACTCATTTGTGCAATAAAGTATAAATAAATAAATGTTTATATTCCTTTCCAGACATCTATGGATCTCCCCCCGGACAAAATGAAACTTCTGCGCAACTATGACCTGGAAAAAAAGTGGGAGATCATCTGCGACCAGGACATGGTGCAGGCTAAGGACTCCCCCACTCACTACCTCAACAAATTGCGCACATACCTTGACCCTAAAGCTTCCAGGAGTCACAGGGTAAGTTAAAATGCAATCTATTCTTTAAATTGCCCATGCTCATGTTTATTTTGTGAAAATTTAAATAAAACTACATAATTATGAAATATTGGTACAACTAGGGTGTAGGTAATGTAAAACTATCAACCCTTCAAGCAATTCTTAAGCAGAGAACTAGACACACATAAATCACTTAAATTAAAATTTCTTATCTACATCTTGCATTTCGCGTCACCCGTAGACTACTGAATACTATGAGAATCGAATCTATGTAGAATCAAGACTTACTCATGTCGTTAACATAATTATGTCAGACATAAGCATTACTGCGAGACGGCTTGCCTTCATATATTCAACGATGGCTATTGACTTGCAAGCCCTAATCCCATAACCTATAGAGCTGTGCGCAAAGGAAATACCGTTAGTGAGACAATGTGCTATACATCAGGGCATATCGATGCGGCGCGATTTAAGCAGACAATCGGTAATAGCGGTGGTAGCCCGAGGAAATGATGGTAATGCAACTATTTGAACCATTATGGTATACTGTGCTGGAAAATATTTTAGAAGGGTTTCAAGCCTGAAATAGTATTTGTGTGTCGGTGCAAAGAAATAATATAAGCGTTTGTGCACATCTCTGCATAGGAGTGCACGATATATATCGATATTTTTTGAAATAGGATAATTGGGGAGAAAATATTTTAGGGGGATTAATGGGGGGATGAAATTTGGATTTAAGGGTTTTTTGGTTTGGGGGAAACCGATTCGGACCCCTAAGTCCATAGCCCATTTAAAAAGTATTCTTTGGTCCATTCCGTCTCGCTCAGTCGCTCGCACAGTCAAGTTAAGCAAGTCAGTCAGTCGATAAAGGTAATTAGCTTAAACTGCAAATCGAATCGACACTATCTATCATCTATGCTTTGCTAAGTCGCATTTTGGTTATTTGTCCTTTTAATTGTAAGGACCTTGGTAAAATAACAAAGTTATGTAAGAAGATTAACAAAGGAGTGGGAAATAACGACGCGTGCGAAGATGTTGATCCAGTAATGGATGCTGTTGCAAATATACATACTATGTAGTAAATATTGTACTTCTAATAAATATTTTGCTTGTTAGGAGGTTTTTTCTTCAAAAACTTGTAATTGGGGGGATTTCGGGTAATATTAGGGGTAGGCGTAATGGCTTTCTAGTAACACTGTGGCTTCGTTTTCAGTACAAAATAACGTATAAATAAAAGTTGTTTGTTTTGTTTATTACAGTTTACGAAATGTGAATACCGTTAAGTGTATAACGATAATATCAAAACGACTTTTATGCAATTGTATAGAAGAAGAAAGCTGTGACAATAATTATCTTGTTTTGTTTAGTAATAGTACATTATGATATAAGTGCGGTAAGTTGAGAATTACAGCCGAGGCGATATTGTTAGCCCTAACCGTAGGTGAGAGCTGGCAGAGGCTGTAATTATCAAACCGCACGTATGTCATACGACGTTTTATAACACATTTGCGAGGAAATAATACTACTTACGTACGTACATTCTGAAAATGAATGTGCACCTTTGTTTGGTTTCCATAAGATGAAATTTTGATACGCTTGACTGTAAGTATCTATCCGTGGATTTTTCGGGCAAGAGGCATAGCGTAGCCTTTTTCCAATTCTGGCGGTGTCAAATTAATAAATTCCTTACTACTTGACAATATTTTCCAGCTTGTATGAATATAATCTGACTAGTTAAATACAAGTAATTACTTATGATTTTTTAAAATATCGATATATTTTAGCAATATATCGTAAAGTATCGATACAACACTCCGATATATTATATCGAAAATCATATCGATATTTTTTTTACATGAACATCCCTATTTCTGCATCATTTGACTTAATTTTGAATTCAAGGCTCAGTGTCTAGAAATGTTTCTGTAATATTTTGCTAGTCATGCGTTAATTATAGATTTCCCAAAACGATAACGTGAGTCTTGAAAATTTGACTACTTCCACAAGAAAGCAAAGGATGTTTATACACACCTCGGATATATAACCAAATTATAGCAAAACATCCTTCGCGTGTTGGAAGTTGTTTGCACAACAAAAACCCGCATCGGTACAATATCGCGCAAAAACGAATGACAGAATGAGGCTTTGCGTCGACCTTTGCGGACCGGTTATCTCCATTGAGCGATCTGCTCCATCACATGTTTCAAGTTTTAGATTGATTGTGTTTTTGCTTGCATGTTTAACTCATATGAAAAAAGTTTCTTCAGAGTTAGCAATTAAACTAAGAATAGATGTAATAACGTTTCCGTATAGTTCAAAGCTTCAGGTTTAAAACATTTTGACCTTTTGGTACTAGCTATTTAACTAATATATTTATAGTTCTTTGGAATGTATTTAAGTAAATTACAAAAATTAAGGATTTTTTATCCTAAAAAGAATCAAGGTCAACTATGTTCGGTTAGGTGTTAGAAACAACGTTGTACCATTCAACGCTAGGTTTATGGGAGTGATCAATGATAATACTAATACATATTTCTCTAACTTCTGACGATTAATGCACCTGCTCTGAAACCCGTACCCGTATGGTGATTGAGATCATCACATTTTTTATCAAAGCCACAAATGATAAAAATCAGTTCGTAATGTGCACGTTCCCTAGACTCATCGAAGATATCGGTGTCGTGTTTAATGAGATGATTCATTCTGCAGGTGTTAGTGAACTCGCGGAGACGCGCGGGTTACATCATTGTATCTACATATTCTATCGTAAGTCGATACGTGAGCTGGGCTTGTGACCTCATAATGCGTACAACGTTCCATGTTGGTGCAGTACTGCCTTTTATATCTATTACTTTGCAAACATGTGTAAAGGATCAAAAGACTACAAGAGTGCATTTTAATGAAATGCTATCTTTATAATTATAAAACCATTCTGCTTGGCTTACATTGGAAGATTTTAACTTTTTACCATCGAAAGACCAGAACTGCTGTGAGCACTCATAAATAAATAAACAAGCATACCTATCCTTTCACATTTTCCAAAATATTTTCTAACATCTTCCATAAGAAAAACGAATGTGTATAGTGTTCTACTACATAGTCGTGTCATAGATAGATACATTTGGAAGATATAAAGGTCCCCATCATCTAACTAACTTGACCTATTGCCAACGATGACCCGGCTCGTTTAAAATTATTAAAACCACCAAACAGGCCCGTTACTGACCCTAGAGTTCATCGAGATACTCGCTTCACTATTCACTAATGATTTCGGTATCAATTAGATGTAGATACATTACAAAACTTTGTGGATGAAATAGTTGAATGCTTGGTGCTAACTCAAACTGTTCGTCTTCTAGATGTGTAAACTTTAAATCCTTACTAAATTTTGCATTAATTCTAAACATTAAATCGCCCCAACCCGACGCTGTCGTAAGTCCTATAAGAATTTTGTGTATCTGGGCTTTATTGACACGCCTCTGATGAAAACAAACATTTCGCTTGTATTATAAGAATCTCCGATTACAGTTTACGAACACCCGGTGGCTTACACAATTCCTAGCTTACAGTATCTGATTTCTGTCACAATATACTTGATGAGTGGATATAAAGTACAGAAACGGTACGTGCTCGGTTGAAAGAGCATTCCCTTATTGAGACAATTATTCAGAGCATAGTTCGCAGGTCTCCGGCGCTAGGTCATATGTATTGTGGGACAGAACAGCCTGACTCACATCCAGCGGTGTCGTGTCTCATCCGGGCCTTGGTACAACACACGAGTGACGTGCCTATTCACGTCAAACAGTGAACCGATAAATGAATTGTTATTCACAGTTATTTCCCTCGTATTCCTAAGTAAGGGGTAACTAATTGTAAGGGGAAAATATCGTTAGACTTCTCATTCGGGATTTTACTAAAGTATGATTGATTAATGTAATACAATTTTCCATGATTGTGAGTACTTCATTATGATCGGATCTGAATTCATAATGATTTACTTACTGTACATACACTACCTATTAATTTAATAAAACATCAATCCAATTCGGAAACGTTTTCCTTAGTGATCAAAATGGTCTTGTATGTATAAAAATTACTTATGGTATTATTTTGTAATCCACATTTCACTCATTGCCTATTCCAACATAATAAAATTATTTAGAAAATAACTAAAATTAGGATTCAATAAATACATAAATTAATCGATGAAATATCTAGGCAGATTTCAATGCAAATAGTTTCGCTAAAACTTGGTCCAAACACTAACAACGTGGGCGTCCAGACGTGAGAGACCCAGAGAGTTTGTTTGCATGACACACTTATAACATGATTACAAATCAGATATTGTGCTCATAGGAAATATCTTCGTGCCACTCGTGATTACATATTGGAATCATTTGAGGCGCTTACTTTGTTCGCATTCTGGTATGAGCACGTCTAAAGGAGTATTTGCTCGGCGCAAGCTTATAAGGATTGGAACTAATCTGATGCTAGGACCATAAGGGTCATCTCAGGGAAAACATCTCTGTAGAGTCGTGATCACCTTTACCTCCAGCATAATGTTCAATAATAACATCTTCCCGTGGCAGAAATTATGAAGATAAAGGGCCATCCGACGTCGTGTGTATCCCCTGCATTAATGCTAATAGAGAAACGGTGTCATCGTAAATTCTCATGTTTATATTCTTGACTCGTTTTCTATAAAATTTTCATATTTTTAATTTATTTTGTTTGTGTTTTACAGAAAAGGAAAATGGTCGGCGATTCAACATCGACCCAAGTTCTTAGGGATTTGGAGATATCTTTGCGGACCAATCACATAGAGTAAGTTATTGGTGTGTCGTACCAGAGAATTGTTCACTTCAGTAAATAAACCTTACAAATTACCTGAAATAGCTAAGATAATTAAATTTAAAAGTTCACCAGTACAATGTGGGTGATAGATCGAGACAAATAGTCTTTGGTGAAAGAATAAATAAAATGGAATTATGATTTTCAAAAGATACAATGGTAGACGCTTTTAAAATTTTCGACAACGTGTTATAAATCGATTTTTATGGCCTTCTCTGACATCAGTTGGTTACAAAAACATACCGCTATAAACATATATGCCATAATCGGTTGTAACTTGACAGATGGGTTCGAGAATTCCTGAACGAACAGAACCAGGGCCTGGACGTGCTCATCGACTACCTGAGCTTTAGGCTGAGCATGATGCGGCATGAGCAACGGATAGCCCTCGCCAGGAGTCAGTCCAGCGATGGAATCAACCAAAGTATTTTTTTACGATACATAGGATGAATTTAATTATGGTTTAAGTTGTCAATGTTGGTTGTTGTCATAATTATACAAAAAGTTTATAGTAATGAATTGAAAGTTGATCAGGACCTAAATAGCAATTTTCGGTCGAGTTCGAACATGTTTGAAAAGATTTAAAACCGATGGTATCAGTATTTATTATTATTTCGTGATTTTTGTCTTTGGTTGGATTTGTCATTTCATTACATAAGAGTGTAAAAAAATTATGGACTGTTTGTGACAACAGTACCCTTAGCACGAACCAATATCGAATTCGTAACGTTTGCGAGTTCGAAATTTTATTGTCAAATGTGTACTGATTTTTAGTTCTCGTTACGGACTTTGTGGCGCTGCTGTTCAACTATTCGAATTCGATATTGGTTCGTGCTAGGGGTACAGATCTTTAAAAAGTTTCACTTTTAGCTCCGTTTGTGTTTTACTTATTTATCTAGATTAGAAAATAGGATTTATATCAACGAATTTGAAATAATACGAAATACGAACTGCGCTAATAAGTGGTTCCATGCCAACTGCGATCAAGTGGGCGGGGCGAAAAAAATGCTATCATCACGCCATTCATGGGCATGATTGGGATTTCCGTTTCACATTAGGTTACCTAATGAATAGATAACCGAATTCATTTGCAGATATTTGATTTGTTAATAAAGTATTTTGATTTGTCAGTGTGCGGGTCACGTTAGTATTGAAGTTAACTTGCATGAGTTCGGAACCGTGTTTTAGCGGAAAGCTTCCGTATTAATTTATAATCTGTTGATTTGTAGGAATTATTTTTTGTAAATGAAACTGTTTTGCTCAGCAGCCAACACGACATCATCCGATTGCGCGAGCGCCGTCGACGCGGGCTCCACTTTGAACGCGTCGTGGCGTCGCCGCGCGCGCAGCACCGACGCGGAACTAGAGGGCGCCGGCAGCCCCGCGGTCGCGCGTCGACGTACTCGCCACGCGGCGCGCCTCAACATGGGCGCCTCTACTGACGACATACACGTGTGCATCATGTGCATGCGTGCCATCATGAACAATAAGGTATCTATCTATCTGAAGCTGTGTATCTCACCCCCCACGACAACGGCTATAAGTTGACCGCTTAACTGAGCCCTCGCCTGTGGGGTAACGGGTGTGGGAAGGACGAAAACGGGGACTTGTAATTTTGACAAGAATGTGCCTGCCGCCCCCAACTCCCACGGTCCCCGTTGTGGCCCTCTACCCCGCAGGCGAGGTCTCAGTTAAGCGGTTTACCTATAACAAGAGACGAGGTCCGAATCTCAGAGACGCCCTCTAGTTGAGCCAAACGCCCCAGGTTCGAGTAATCTAAGGCCTCCAGACGAAGAGGAGGCTCCCCCTGTGGGGAGATTCTATCACGTGACCGAAAACGTCTGGGATTGGCCAAGACTAAAATGACGTCACACGCTACTAAGCTTCCTGCCAAAGTGACATTACATTGAAAATTCTAGTGAGATGCCATATTGTCCAGAGAAAAGATTTCGCGGCAACTTGAAAATTGAATTTTCAATTTAGATTTCTTTACTGAATTATACAACAGAATTAAAAATATCTACTTTTGTAAGAATTGAAAAGGTGAGATCGGTTTCTAGAAGTTGTCAAATACCCTTTTCAACATTTTACTCTCATATCGAACCTATAATCACTTGACTAACATTACCAATTCGTTTTCAGTACGGCTTCAACATGGTGATCCAGCACCGCGAAGCCATCAACAGCATCGCGCTCTCTCTAGTCCACCACTCGCTCCGCACGAAAGCTTTAGTACTGGAACTGTTAGCTGCCATCTGTTTAGTCAAAGGCGGCCACCAGATCATCCTGTCGGCCTTCGACAACTTCAAGGAGGTAGTCGGCGAGCCCAGAAGATTCCATACCCTGATGGAGTACTTCATGAACTACGACCAGTTCCACATAGAGTTTATGGTGAGTTGATTTCTTTTATATTGCGACAAGGATCTTTATGGATGTGGCCTAAACTGGAACTAATGCCGCCGTCTTTGTAAACGTCATATTTTGTGTCATTTACAGTAGCGCCCTCCCTGAAGGGTCACTCGCATTCATAAAGATCCTTGTCGCACTGTAAAAGATTTCTATCTTCAGAAACTGAAACCAAAGATGTTGGTCATCGAGAGGTTTCTTACGCAGTGATGTCTCCTTTGATTAATATACATGCCTAGTTAAAGCAATCCAGATAAACAACGCAAATTAAACGGCTCATGTTATGCGCAATGTGTGCGTGGATCTAATGTCAGATTGTTTGAAAGTAGTCAAGGTGTGCGTGTATAGCGACGAGCTTATCTACCATATGTAGTAGATATTTTTTGTGCCGCTTTAGTGCAGTTAATACGGTATCTAGGCGTGTATATAATCAAATAATGTTCCTTGTGAGCATTAACATAAAACGAATGATGATTCAGAAAAAGATATAGATGCGTATATAATACAAATAGTATTGTCATAAACACAAAATCATGATCAGGCCACATGTGGCATTGGTTGGCTTTAGGTTTGCCTTAAACAATAGTTACACAGGTTATTTACTCTATAAACAATAACCTACAACTTAAATTAACTTTAATTAGCGTCAGGTGCGCATAGTTTTTCTTTAACTATTATTTTGACGATGAAATACTAACTTAAAAATAAGAGCTCTCCCATTTTTAAGTGTTAGAATAACGTGGCTTGTGTACCAAAATAAAGACGCCAAAATTGCACTGTTTTTTTTAATTATTATTAATACTCCTAAACTAATATTATTATAATGAAGCTGAAAAGTTTGTTTGTTTAAACGCGCTAATCTCACGAACTACTGGTCTGATTTGAAAAAAAATGTGTTGGATAGTGCATTTATCGAGGAAGGCTATTATCGTGATATTAACATTAGGCTACGAACAGTAGGAGCGGAGCATCGATGAAAAATGTTGCAAAACAGGAAAGAAATTATTGCATTTGAGAGCTAATGTTGCGTGCTCTGCGTAAACTGTTTACATTACACACAAACCACGTATAATGCGATTTAAATAAGAATAGGAAAGCCAATTACCTTCATCTGTCAAAAGTCGCCTGAAAAATACGATTTGCAAAAAAAAACTCGAAATACTTTCTTAGTACTCAGCTGATTCTAGAATAAAAACCAAACATTTTTAAAGAAACAATAACAAATGTTGATAATTAATATTAGTTGCTTTTTTTTCATTTATTTAGCTTTGGCTATGAATGGTTGATAACCTAAATTGTCAACTTATGTTGCGTTCAAAAACTCGATTTAAAACTTTCGTTTACATATAAGATGCATGTTTGTATGTGACCAGCATGATTATTCATAACTTCTCCGGCGGTAATGCAGAGTTGAGCAAAATTGAAGAGCTAGATTCTTATTAATGTTTTTTTTTTACACAGTCTTAATAAAGAAATACTATTAAAAATCGATTGTGTTCTTTCTCAACCTTAGTAAATTAATTTTATTAAAAATACTGATTTTTGTCTCACTTAATCTTAGTAAATAAGTTTCATTAAATAGCAACATTTTTTGCTCACTCTACCTATTTGGTTTGAATTGATAGCTATGACGTCAAAATATGGCGCCCAGTCGATCCTCTTCTTAGTTGAATTGCATTATATGTGACGAAATAGTTCTTCTTTAAAAGTTCTATAAAAGAGTCCGCGACAACATATGTCTATCTCTGGTGGCCCACTACATAACTTTTTTCCTGAAATTAATTCGTCTGACACATTGCAGGACACTTCTAGTACATTATAATTATTTTAAATTTGTTATCTTTAGGTGGCATGCATGCAGTTCGTGAACATCATAGTACATTCTGTTGAGGACATGAACTTCCGGGTGCACCTTCAATACGAATTCACGGCGCTCAAACTGGACGACTATCTTGAACGGTTGCGGCACTGTGAGAGCGAAGACCTACAGGTTAGTAATTATAAACTAATGAGGATTTTCTGGAATGATGGGCGCCAGATGGGAGCACTGGACACTTATGTCGTCATAGTCTATGCATGAATTGAAATGCTCGTTCGATTATATAAAAGACCTCAAGTCACAGTGGCGCCATCACCATCAGCCTATTAATGTCCCCACTGCTGGGGCACAGGCCTTCCCTATGGGTGGTATAGTGAGATTGGGCCATGACCCACCACGCGGGCCCAGTGCGGATTGGCGGGTGCTAACGTCTGCAGATGCAGCCGGGAGACCAACGGCTTAATGTGCCTTCTGAAGCACGGAGGAACTCCAAGTAGAAGATTTTTGGTTACCCATTCAATGACCGACCATTGCGAAAGTTGCTTAACTCCAATGCGCTAGCCACCTGCGCCATCGAGCTCTTCCTCCAGTGGCGCCAAGAGGCGGCATAAATTATCCTTAACACTCTTACAAAAATGGTCCTTCGAGCCGCAGCGCGAAAAGTTGCGGTAATGACAGTCAAATGTGAAACAATACGAGACAATAAAAATTTTATTCCTTTTTCATCTTCAATAATAATGCCATTTTTAGCAAGTTATCCCATCCAAACATAATAATGATAAGAAATCTTACATACAGTAGTTTTGGAAACTACCCTAAGTTTTAATGATTGTCTACTGACTTTAATTATCTGTCTTGGTAAGCAGTAGGGGTTCACTACTATTTCTATAAACTGCCCCTAAGAAGAGATAAACCTCAAGAATCACATATATCATTTGTTTGGTTACCCGGATATTTCAGGAACTGTTTTATATTAAATTATTGGTAATTAAAGTTCATAACCATATGACCCGTTGATAGAATGTTAGAATATGGCATGTTGACGATATATAAATATGATGTTATATATTTGCTGTCATGAGGTTGTTCTTGCTCTCTATTGTCACGTGAGGTTGGGATTGGAGCCTTAAATGACGTCACACTCATGTAAACTTCCGGTCAAAGTGACATTGGTTGTACCGTTGGACGTCTAAATGACAGCCGTGTGATGTCACGCACAGGTAAACATGCCATGTTACCCAGAGAAACATTTTAGCAGCATATCTGAAAGCAGAATTTTTGATTTTTTACTGAAATACGCAATGTGATGATTTGACGACCTCCTTGGCCGAGTGGTTTGTACGCCGGGTTTCATGGTGTCGCCGACTCGAGAGGTCCCGGGTTCGAATCGTCGTGTGATGAATACGAGCATTTGTACTCCAGTCATGGATGTTTAATATGTATTTCTATATCAATATACTTATATAAGTACAGTATAATTATGTATTCTATCTGTTACCCTAGCATCCCATAACACAAGCCTTACAGTGCTTACTTTGGGGATAGGCTAATTGGTGTGATAAAAAAAAAACTTATATTAATATTATTCCATGATATTCGTAGGCTGGCTGGCGTGGGCTGGATGAGAGTAGCACGAAATCGGGAGCAGTGGCGTGCATTATTGGAGAGCTATGTCCAGCAGTGGACGAACATGGGTTGATGATGATGATAGATTAAGTAAAAACGTTTTTAAAAGTTATCAAATACATCATATTTATAATGTTACATATATGCTCTCGCAGGTTCAAATCTCGGCGTATCTAGACAATGTGTTCGACGTGGCTGCGCTCATGGAGGACAGCGAAACGAAGACGGCCGCGCTAGAGAAGGTCAACGAACTGGAGGATGAGTTGGGACATGTGAGTAGTAATGATGTTGATGACTAACTCGCATTCAATATTCCTCTATAGCAGATTATTTGTATTAGAAAAGACACAATAAAGTATTTTTTTAACAAAATAAACTTTATTATTTGTTTTTTACTACTTTTTAGATTTATAAACCGAGCAGATTAATGATAAAAGTATACTCAATATAAAAAAATAAAATATGGCATGTCGGTTTAGGGTTACTATGCACGCATTGGTGTTTATCATGGAGAAATATGTTGTTCGCAGCATTCTGACCGCCAAATGTGTAGTCGCCAACGATATTAAATACACTAATATTAGGGTATTTAATATCGTTGGTAACAGCACTGAATTTCTCATTACTGTTCTATCGACACCACGCCCGAAGCAATTTGCAAATGATTAGTGTAATTGATACCATTTAACGTAAAAAATGTTATTTAAGGATTATTAAACTTATCTTCCGTATCATCCGTTAGAATATTATTCTAATATTATTATTCTACCAGGCACATGAAAGGCTAGCAGCGCTAGAAAGGGAAGCTATAGCAAAACTCGGGACGCTTGAAGCGGAGTTAGCACAAGCGCGAGCCGAACGAGACCAACTCGCTGAAGCGAGACGGCAAGTCGTCGAAGAGGTCAGTATAATCTATATGAAAATAGGGTATTTGACGGTATTAAAAATGAAGTGCCGATTGTTGACACCTGTATTTAGGATAAATATTGACCGCGGTGTTTACTACTTTTACAGAAAAAATATTCATAATTTTATTTAATCTCCACGAAAAATATTTTTTTATCTATTGCCACGTGGGGTAGGTAGGTATTGGCTTTAATGACGTCACACTCATTTAAACTTCCAGTCAAAGTGAAATTGGTTATACCGTTGGACGTTAAATGACAGCTGTGTGACGTCACACACAGGCAAACACGCCATGTTATGTTTGTTTTTTTTTACTGAAATACGCAATATGCTGATATAGATACGATGATTACGTAAAAACGTTTCAAAAAGTATTCAAATACCCCATCGTAGAAAAATAATTGTGGTCCTTTGAGCTGGATAAAAAAAATCCTTACACTTATTCATTACGTTATCGTACCTAATTACACTTCTTTTATATAGGTGTCCACGTTAAGGCGAGCGCAGCAGGACTCAAGAAATAGACAATCAATGCTCGAATCGAAAGTTCAGGAGTTAGAATCTCTCACTAAGTCACTACCAAGAGGGGCGTCGAGTAAGTATGTTATAGTATTCCAATATAAGGGAACTCTGTATTCCGGTGTTGCTGAGCACAAGACAGATAGTGTCATTAAAACTCGTAACTCTTGAGAATAGGAATATAAATGATATTTCAATGGCAAATTAAAATGTATCTGCTCCGTGCTTTGGAATCTGGAGCCGTTGCTCTCGGTTGCATCTGCAGTTGTTCATCATCATCATCATCAGCCTATTAATGTCCCCACTGCTGGGGCACAGGCCTTCCCTATGGATGGAATAGGGAGATTGGGCCATGACCCACCACGCAGGCCCAGTTCGGATTGGCGGGTGCTAACGACTGCAGATGCAGCCGGGACTAACGGCTTAACATAACTTCCGTGCAGTTGTTAGCGCCCATTAATTATGTTGGGCTCTCTATGCCATCCATATAGAAGTTGTGTGCCCCAGTAGTGGAGACAATATGAGGTTTATAATAATGAAGTTTGCCCATAGTCACGCACTATGCAAAGGCACGCGAGCCCTTTCAACGAGCGCTCGTTGAACAACAGGCAATTTATAATCTCGAGCTCCTTCGTGTTTCGGAAAGCACGTTGAGCGATTAGTCCCAGCTGAATCTGCAGTCGATAACAGCCACTGATTTACCCTGGCCCCCGTTGTGGTTCTCTACCTTAGCAGTGGGGACATTGATCGGCTGATAATAAAGATATGATTTACATTTCTAAAGAAAGGAGGAGTAGGGTGCAAATTCGAGCCCCATCTGCTGTCTGAACGGCGTGTATTTAAAACTAATATTTTTTTAAGATTTATAAATCTATAGGTAAACCGCTTAACTGAGTCCTCGCCTGCGGGGTACAGGGTGTGGGGGAACTCAGATAAGCGTTCTACCTGTAACAACTACAAATTACTATTGCTTCTTTCAAATGTTTAATATTTGTAAAAGTTTTACGTTTGCTATCGTGGGTTATATACAATGAAAAGAGATGACACCGCCATTACAGTCGCAGTAGCATAATTGGTTATGGAATCGGCCTGGACACCCGGGATGCGGGTCGAGTCCCCGGGCTGCTTGGACCGCGTGCAATTTATTCTAGTTAAAATTTTCTTTAATCTGGTAGTTGAATGCTTAAATGAATGTATTAAACATGATTCACATTTGCTTTTTGTCAGTGGGTGCGATATCCTCGCACGCGCTATGCAACGGCACGAGCAACGGTCACGCGAGCCCCTCCGGCGAGCGGTTGCTTAGCAACGGTCACGCGTCGCCCCCCGCGCCGCCCCCACCCCCGCCCCCCGCCGGCCCGCCCGCGCCCCCCGCGCCGCCCCCACCCGCGCCGGCGCTGGCGCCCCCACCGCCACCGCCCCCGCCGCTACTCACTGGTGAGTGTGTATCATCTAATATATAAGACTAGCAAACCAGTGAACCAAATGTTCACCAAAACCTGATTTAAAAAAAAAATGTATTTAATTCATTGAGAACTTCGGAGATTTTGTGTGGTTTCGTTTGAAATTCGTGATTTCTCGAAAATCGGAAGTGCTACGTTACTCAAATCCGGTTTGTAGTCTTATCAGACTATTCTTAACTTATAACTTAAACATTATCTATATCTATCTCTTACGGTTTGGCCGTTGAAACAGCACGACGGACGGACTTGTCTAATAGATAAGAGATTCTCGTGTCGCGGTGTTTGTGGTTGAACTCCTCCGAAACGGCTCGACCGATTTTCGGGAAATTTTATATGCATATTCAGTAGGTCTGAGAATCGGACAACATCTATTTTTCATCCCCCTAAATGTTAAGGGTAATCCACCCCTATTTTTTTTTATGATACATCATACAAAAATAAATGTAACCCAAAATTTTGGCCCTTCTACCACCAACCCCTATTTTTTATGGCGGTACGAAGTTCGCTGGGACAGCTAGTAGAGGTATAAGAATAGAGTAAGGGAGATATACCGCCATCCTCAAGCTAAAATGCGGTTAAATGACACAACCAACTTTTAAGATATGGCCAAAAAACGGCGCTTTAACTTTAAATTATTGCTATTTTGTAACCACCATCACATGACGGATTTTTAGACTTTCACTATAAAAGGTACTAATACTTATTTAAGAAAGATCGATAGAGAATTAAAAACTGTATAAGATGCAATGTAAGACTGAAAAATCGACCACATGTCACTTAGCCGCACTTTAGTTTGAGGACGGCAGTATAGACTCTTCTACAAGTGGAAGTGTCCCTCTAATAGAAAGAGAAAGAAGATGAGAGACAGCTAGCTTTCTCTCTCTAATCGCGCATTCGTATTGCCAACCGTAAGCATCTTACTATTTCGATGTGATGCCATTGGATGCCATGCGTCACAAGAGAGAGAGATAGCTAGCGGTCTCTCATCTTCTCTCTCTTTCCACTAGACGGACTATTCTTATACTATCTATGGTGTGTATACGTCTAGTATATTTATTTATTTCTTTAAGAGCCACGCCAACAGCATACACATACAAAAAGAAATACAAAATTCACCTCGATTCAAAAAATAGTACCTGGTGTGCACACTTTTTATAGGCATGTACAACATTTATAATTGTCCTAATTATCATCAACAATTACAATCATAAATAAAATAACATTTTTTTTAATCAAAATAAAAAGAATACAGCATCATATGTATATTAGCATCATAGTCACCATAGTTTGAACGACACGCAGACAGTAGTAGATAGCATGGTGCGATTAAAATTTTGTGACAGTTGTGAAGATAGCAGCGACGGTTTCAGTGCTGCAAGGATCTTTGTGAATGTGGTGAAAATTGGAACAACCGCCGTGCTTGTAAACATCACAATTTGTATGTCATTTACGTAGGCAGTGTGGTGTCGATTCTGGCATGATTCACGAAAGCTTGAAACTAAATTTACCATCACTCTCTTCTTTTCATTCTGTATAGAGAATGACAGGGATACACTGTTGTCGGAATCGACTCCAGTGGTGCCCTCTCTGAATTGTCACTCACATTCATTAAGATTTCTATCAAATTTCACCGCTGCCGTTACCACCGCCACTTAATGCTGAGTTGTGTACACGTGAGAAAACACGTAGACAATAAACTGAGCGATATTCTAACAAACGCGCGGATCGAGATCAACTAGCCAGGTGGCAAGTAGTTAAGAGCCCTTTTACAAAATTGCGCCTCTCTTGTTTTGGTAAATACGGCCGCGAGCGTGTCCGAGTCGCACGAGCGAGACATCGACGCGGCGATGTTCAGTATAGCGCGCTCTACCAAATTGATACTTTAATATGCAATTATTGATTATACAATAAATGCCATTATAAAATAAAGTTAATTTGAAGTGCTAAGATGGATCCCTACTGTAGCAACGAACGATTCTAGATAGGAATCCTGAGTGGAGCAAAGGATACAAGGATTAAGTTTTTTTACTATTGTGAGAAAATAAATAATATATTTATAGTACCCATTGGTTGTGTTTTGGAAATGACAATAAAGATTAATTATGATTATTACTAATTATTGTAACTTTATATGTATGCTTTGCATAACTTCTGTTTGTTCAAATTTTTTTTATTCACTCAGCAATTAAATGAAAAGTTTGTTCACTGTTGTCGC
Source organism: Chilo suppressalis (assembly GCA_902850365.2). Lineage (NCBI taxonomy): Eukaryota > Metazoa > Arthropoda > Insecta > Lepidoptera > Crambidae > Chilo > Chilo suppressalis. The sequence goes on along the minus strand of OU963904.1, from coordinate 3,986,519 downwards.
TGAATGAAATCCCTTTTTCGAGTGGCAATGAGAAATAATATTTTATTTACTTGTGTTTTTTAGTATTGACTTTTTTAATGATGATTGATGTTTGGTAATAATCAAATATCTCAGTAAAACTGTACTAAGTGTAGTTTTGTCTTTGCCTTCATAGTTCATTTAATAAACAGATATAGGCAATTCTGGAAATGCATTTCCAATACGTAAATCAGCAAGTTACTGTCAATTGAACTTATGGAGCAAAGAAGTTTAATATAAAATATTAAAAATAAACTTTTTTGCTCTAGAAATGCATCCCATTAGTTTGAGTTTAAAACAAAAAACCAAACTGCTAACATTGTAAACTATGTACCTAGTGTAGTAGTGAAATACCCATTAAGTCAGTATAAAACAGATAAAATATTTACATTTGAGTTTGACGCTTCCCTTTGTTCCTCGGCTTCGTTTTCCAATCCAACTGTATTTTTTTCCTATATAAATTAATGTATTATTATAAATTTAAATAATAATAAAATTGTTATAAATTTAATTTATTTTTTCATTGTCTACTTCCAATAACAATATGAAAAACTTACAGTTTCCGTTGCAATCGACTCCATTGAACTTATGGTCGGTATAAAATAAAATAAAATTTTGTTTCCATATAAAATAAATAGAACTGTGAATTTCTATTCTAAATATATTATTATGTTGGGCCAATATGTACTTTGGCCGCCCACGAGCTTATACTTGTTATACTTGATCGAAATGCAACATTTTACCGTACTCTAGCTTTTTTTTACAGACATAAGGGTAGATTGTAAGAAGCTTAAGTTTAAATCGGGGAATGTATGTAGGGTGGTCACAACTGACCGCTTTATTGGAAAACGCGTTTATAGCTAATCTCCTAAATTATTGACTGTACGGAAAAATTGTAGTGTTTTTTTGTTTAATACTAAATTTTCTAACTTCTTTCTCTCAAACTTTTAAACTCTTACCGTTTTTCAATTGTTGTTGTTTATTTGAACATGTTTGTAGTTTTTCCTTTATAAAACCTTAAAAATGTCATTAATTGATAAAAAACGTCGTATACAAGTTATTCGTGATTGAATTCCCTACAAGTTTTGTATATTTTTTTATTAAATAAATACATTTGAAGTTAATAGTCGCTAATGTGCGCAAAAACGAGCATTGAAATGAAATTACAGAAGTATCCGAAAAATTCACTTACTTTTATACAAATTGAAGCTGATGATGATTTGTGTTGGATTGTTATCAATTAATTGTAAAAAAATGTAATAAAAAAAATAGGGAAAAAATATATAAATATTATTAGTGATGAGAATCAATTGCACGTATACAAAACTTTGAAATACTGCGTTATTACTACGTTAACGACTCATAACTTTAAAAGTATTTATTTAGTAAAAAAAAAAGATTTATGCAAAAGTTGTAGGAAATTTAATGATGAATAACTTTCATAACATGTTTTTTTATCAATTAATGGCATTTTAAAGGCTTTAAAAATAAATGTTATAAGCATATTCACCTTGCTTCACAAGCCTTCTTTATGGCTGCATTATTCTTTCGTTTTCTTTTTTTGACACAATGGTAAGCAGGAATTTTACGCCCCATTGTAAAAGCTAATAACAAAAATATTAGTTGAAGCAACGATAATTAATAACTAGGGAGGTACTTATTATAATAATAAAAATTAATACGGTTGTGGAAACTTACATACAGTCAACGATTAAAGTTTTGCGGTCGTAGTACATCCAGCCAGTTTTACGATGAATGCACTCGTAGCATCGCTCGGGACGCGTGCGGCGCAAAGCGACATAGGTCCGACCTCCAAAGGCGCTGGCGCCGTACTGAACGGCGCCTAGATTTGCACTAGTATATATTGCATTTTACGGGTGATGTTCAGAGTCTTATAAAATAATAATTAATGAACTTATTATGAAAATATATACATAGTTCAATGATTGTAGATTAGTTTTATGAAAGTTTTTTATAGTAATTATATTTAATTCAATATCAAAATACGAGGTAAACCTGCGTTATTTTTTGGGGAAACTCACGGAGGTTAGATGTTTTTTTAATAATTAATGAGATGGAAAATCAAGATTCTAATACATTATGTTGCAACAAAAACAGATTTCTGATGTAGTAGTAATTAATTTGATCTAATTTATTGAGCATTATTGTGAGATTTAGGCGTTTTAAGTTGTGCATATTATCGTTTTTTCCGTAAACTAGCTGCGGTAGAACGATCAGTACAAAAAAATGAAAATAGTATTTGCAAATATTCTACATTAATTTTCAATAGGAAGAATAAATCTACTGTTTACTTCTATTGGAAGTAGTCAAAACCTCTTCTAAGGGGGCAAACGAGGCGATCAAAAATTGCGATTTATTGCAAAAAATGTGAAAGGGCTCTTAAAGAAGTTTTTATATCTATCAAGAACAAAAGTGGTCCTTCAAGTTGGATAAAGAAATCGCAGCTCATCTGTGACGATAATTGTGATATCGCTATGCAACGATCACGCGAGCCCCCTCCACGGAGCGGTTGCTTAGCAACAGGCACGCGTTGCATTCCGCCAAACAAACCAAACTTCAAATCATATTTGTTTTGTTGATAAAAGTTTAAGGATACTGAAATTGTTTTAATTCGACATCCGCTAATGAAGAAGCAACATGCAGGCCGGCAAGGTTAGGATGGCTAGTGTGGCAGGTAGACACTGCTGTACTAGCTATCTTCAAGTCTGGACTTCACCGTCACCGAACATCATATGGGGTGGAGTCATTTGTCGGACCTATCTATATAAAAAAGGAAGTAAATATTTTGTACATTACAACAGGTGGTATGGCTCCCCCTCCCCCTGCACCGCCTGCGCCCGGACTAATGCCGCCTCCCATGCAGCACGACGCCATGACCATCAAGCGGAAGGTCGATACCAAGTACAAACTGCCTACGCTCAACTGGATCGCGCTCAAGCCCAATCAGGTAGGTTTACCTTTAAACTGAGCCACATCAGGTAGAAGTAATGCCGCCTCTCCGCGCCGCTCGTGTCGGGACTAATGCCGCCTCCCATGCAGCACGACTTCATGACCATCAAGCGGAAGGTCGACACCAAGTACAAACTGACCACGCTCAACTGGATCGTGCTCAAACCCAACTAGGTAGCCTTTATACACCAAGTAGAATGGCGCCCGTGCCGACAATGCTTTTATAATTATGTATTCATCAAGCACTAAGTAATCTCTTTACTACGATCACAATCTTTTCTATTGAAGTCAAAATACTGACTGGCTTCTTGACGCGATGAAATCTCTATTCTAATGCCGACTCATCACTTGGCTATTCGTATTTTCTATTTGTAAACTTGACAACAGTTTGTCCTTATCATGCTTTATAAGAAATGAAAAGGACAGACTGATTTCAAGTTTATAAAGAGTAAACACAAATAGCCAAGTGATGTGCTGCCAGCACATGTGAATGTATCACTTGTTAAAAAGATACATTCACATGCTACGGATATGGGATTCTATCAGCATCAAGATTTTTACGTTTCTTTTGTCTCACGTTGAGAATTCATTAAACATCCGTTCTGAAACATTAAGCATAAAACTGTCGATTTGTTAATATCTTTTTATACGACTATCAAAAAAGAGCATGTCTTTTTTTTCTAAAATTAACAATTATTAATGATTTCCTTCACGCCCAGGTCCGCGGTACGATATTCAACGAGCTGGACGAAGAACGCCCCAGGCGGCGGATTAACTTCAGCGAGTTCGAAGAAAGATTCCGAATAGGTGGCGTCTGCGCAACCGCCGATAGCTGCGACTCAGATACGCTCGCATCTTTTCCTAGCAAGAGGTTCCGTCGCCCCGATACCGTCAGCCTGCTTGAACACACTCGATTGCGTAATATCGGTATGTATACGCACACGCTAGCCTTTATTAACGATCAAACACTCAATTTCAGCGAATTCTAGGAAAGCTGCGACTCAGATACGCTCACATTTTTTCCTAGCAAGAGGTTCCGTCGCCCTGATACTGTCAGCCTGCTTGAACACACGCGATTGCGTAATATCGGTATGTATACGCACACGCTAGCCTTTATTAACGATCAAACACTCAATTTCAGCGAATTCTAGGAAAGCTGCGACTCAGATACGCTCACATTTTTTCCTAGCAAGAGGTTCCGTCGCCCTGATACCGTCAGCCTGCTTGAACACACGCGATTGCGTAATATCGGTATGTATACGCACACGCTAGCCTTTATTAACGATCAAACACTCAATTTCAGCGAATTCTAGGAAAGCTGCGACTCAGATACGCTCACATTTTTTCCTAGCAAGAGGTTCCGTCGCCCTGATACCGTCAGCCTGCTTGAACACACGCGATTGCGTAATATCGGTATGTATACGCACACGCTAGCCTTTATTAACGATCAAACACTCAATTTCAGCGAATTCTAGGAAAGCTGCGACTCAGATACGCTCACATTTTTTCCTAGCAAGAGGTTCCGTCGCCCTGATACCGTCAGCCTGCTTGAACACACGCGATTGCGTAATATCGGTATGTATACGCACACGCTAGCCTTTATTAACGATCAAACACTCAATTTCAGCGAATTCTAGGAAAGCTGCGACTCAGATACGCTCACATTTTTTCCTAGCAAGAGGTTCCGTCGCCCTGATACCGTCAGCCTGCTTGAACACACGCGATTGCGTAATATCGGTATGTATACGCACACGCTAGCCTTTATTAACGATCAAACACTCAATTTCAGCGAATTCTAGGAAAGCTGCGACTCAGATACGCTCACATTTTTTCCTAGCAAGAGGTTCCGTCGCCCTGATACCGTCAGCCTGCTTGAACACACGCGATTGCGTAATATCGGTATGTATACGCACACGCTAGCCTTTATTAACGATCAAACACTCAATTTCAGCGAATTCTAGGAAAGTTGCGACTCAGATACGCTCACATTTTTTCCTAGCAAGAGGTTCCGTCGCCCTGATACCGTCAGCCTGCTTGAACACACGCGTTAGCGTAATATCGGTGTGTATACGCACACGCTAGCCTTTATTAACGATCAAACACTCAACTTCAGCGAATTCGAGGAAAGTTACGAACTCAGATACGCTCACATTTTTCACTGCACTTCACCAACCGCACTGCGTCTGCGTGGTGGGTCATTCATTGACGATCAACACTCAACTTCAGCAAGTTCGAGGACAGTTGCGATTTAGATAAACTGCGAAGTTAGTAAGATACCGTTTTAAAACCTAAAGAGTTGTAACTATCAGCTGCTCTTTATTAGCCATTTGCACCATATCCATAATTAGATTTATTTTTATGTTTATTTGTTCGGGAACGGTGGTCTTCGGTACTCCTTTGTTAAAGAAATTGTTTACAATATCAAATTAAATGTTAAAAATGCGTGCCGTTTAGTATGTTAGTCGAGATATGTGTGTGACGTATAGGTTCCTTCACTCGATTCTTCGCGTTCGTTCTCAGATAACTCACTAGATGGCGCTAGTGGTAGGTAACAATGTTAAAAGGGTATCAAACAAGCGTATCGCCCGCCTGGTGGTAAGCGGCCAACACAGCCTATGGACACTTAAAAATACTAAAACTAATTACCCTGAAACCCTACTCACCGACAGAAACACAACACATCCAAAAACCAAAAGATTCAGATTAAAGACACATAATATTTATTTATCTATAATCTGAATTAAATAAAGGAAACAATTTCTTTACTCACAGCGATATCGAGGAGAAAACTAGACACGCCCGTAGAGAAAGTGATCGCTGCCATCAACAACTTGGACCTCAAACAGTTACCGTTAGAAAGCGTGGAGATACTCCAGCGGATGGTGCCCACTGAGACTGAACAGAAGGCCTACAAGGAATACGTAGCCGAGAAGAAGAATATTAGCCAGCTTACAGAGGAGGACAAATTCTTAATGCAACTCGCTAAGGTAAGATAGATCGCGTCTGAGGAGCTCGATGGCGCAGTTGGTAAGCGTGTTTGGCTGCGATCGTTGAAGTTAAGCAACTTTCGCAGTGGTCATTGGATGGGTGACCAAAAATTTACTATCTCGATCTCCTCCGTGCTTCGGAAGGCACGTGGTCCCGGCTGCATCTGCAGTCGTTAGCACCCACCAATCCGCACTGGGCCCGCGTGGTGGGTCATGGCCCAATCTCCTTATTCCATCCATAGGGAAGGCCTGTGCCCAGCAGTGGGGACATTAATAGGCTGATGTTGATGATGAAGGTAAGATAAAATTTGCGGTGATGTACAGGTTTTAAAAAGCTCTTGAAAACTTTGCAAGCACTACAAATTCTGAACCAGTGACCAACTTCGCCAAGCTCTAGGGTAATCATACTGCAAGAATTAGTCAATGTTCTCTTTAGAATTTCTTTCCATATTGTCTGGTCTAACTTAAATATGCTAACTTTTGTAAATATTATACAGTGTTGACAGTATAACTGTGGTACTGGATAAAGTTGTTGAACTTTTTCAAGTAACCACATTGGCAAATTCTCAAGCGATCTTCAGCCTTTTATCAAGCTCAATAAAGCACAAAGTAGCTTGAAAAAATTCAATAGTTTTTGCAATTCAACCGATTTTTATTTTTAAGTGTTATGTGTTTTGATTGCTTACAGGTTGAGAGGATATCAGCGAAGCTGTCCATTATGAGCTACATGGGCAACTTCTTCGACAACATTCACCTGATAACGCCTCAGATCCACGCCATCATATCTGGTTCATCGTCGGTTAAGTCTTCGCAGAAGTTGAGGAATGTTCTGGAGATTATTTTAGGTAACTATATTGCAAACCTCATCTCGTCTAGGTTATTGTTGACAAATCTATCCAAATATCGTAGTCGTCATTGCAATCTTTGAGATCTTGAGATTCATTCCTAGTCTGGTCAATCTAATTTCTGTTTTCTATACTTACTAGAAATGGAGTAAAAGTTTCAACAGGTTAGATGCACTGATTTTATTTATTTCTTGACGTTTCGCATCCTTTGCAGGAATGCGTCGTCGTAAATGCCAAGCCAACTAACTTAACTATATCTTGTTTGACATGAGCTTCGAAATCGATTAGGATTACTTGACACTGAATATTCAACATATGGGATTTAATATCTGAAATTTTATATCCGGTATATTTTTATTTATTTACTAATGAAAACCCTCGCTTAACTTCGGTAAAGTCTACAGTTTTTGTTCTCAAACATGTATTTATTACACATACAAACATTCCTTTTGAATCACTTTCTATTGCTGGTAACTGCATTAGAATCCGTTGCGTAGTTCAAAAGATCTAAGCGTACAGGAGGAGCTCGATGGCGCAAGTGGTTAGCGCGTTAGGCTGCGATCGTTGAAGTTAAGCAACTTTCGCAGTGGTCGGTCATCGGATGGGTGACCAAAAATTTAGCCGCAGGTCCCGGCTGCATATACAGTCGTTAGCACCCACCAATCCGCACTGGGCCCTCGTGGAGGGTCATGGCCCAACCTCTATTTCATCCATAGCGAAGGCCTGTGTCCCAGCAGTGGGGATATTAACGGGCTGATGTTGATGAAGCGTACAGACAGCGGGAGCGACTTTGTTTTATACTATGTGAATATAATGTGTTTCCTTCCAGCGTTCGGTAACTACCTGAACAGCAGTAAGCGCGGTCCCGCGTACGGTTTCAAGCTCCAATCGTTGGACACTCTCATGGATACAAAGTCAACGGACAAGCGGATATCATTGCTACACTACATTGTAGCCACCATCAGGCAGAACTTCCCCGAGCTCATGAACTTCGACACAGAGTTGCTATACATCGATAAAGCTGCTCAAGGTTTGTAAATTTATTACTAAATTAATTATGTTTTAATAATGTTATAGTATGCTATTGTTTCATGCCTCTACCGTAAAGCTTTCCACTTCCCACAGACGTCATTATCACTCGTAACATGTTAACTAACAATGATGTCGATTCTTGTATGGTTTTCCAAACTCAAAACTAAATTTAACATCAGTTGCTCCCTTTCATTATGACCGGCATTTTAAACGGACGAAGCCGTTTGTAAAACGCGGAATCATACAATTTGCCTGCGACATATGTATGCTACACAGGGCGTCCCATGGCTACCTCACACGGAGGGAAAGTATATTAAATATTAAAGATAGGATATTTTACTGTGTCGGTTGTGAAGTTAGTGCAAGTCACAGTGGACTAAACGGAATTTAGGATTATATTAGCGCGCTAGGATGTCTCTGAATTAAAACAGCGTTTAGGAAAATTTATGCCACCTGTCGGCGTCACCGTGACTTAAAGTCTCTTGTTGGAAGTTTTTGGCGCGAATTAATCGATCGAACATTTAAATTGATCCATACACTATGACGACATAGTGATTTGACGGATAAGTGAACCTTTCGTCTCAGTGCTGTCACCTGGCGCCAGGCATTTCAGTTTAAATCGCAATACAGTAGAACGCCATTTATCCGAATTAATTGGGATCGGGGTCGATTCGGATAATCGAAAACTTGGATCGGATAATCGGGCATAGACTCGTAATAAAGAAAAACGAATTGTCACACATAGAATAAACCTTATTAAAGAAAAATTTAATAGACAAAAATCCACTAGGACCAGGCAGCAGACGGGGCTAGTGTAGGTTCTAGTAAACTATTCTTTGGATTTAAATATCTAGCAGTTAAATGCTTACAAAATAAAAACATAACTAAATTTTATTAAGTTTAACAAACACAGTTGTACAATACTAAATACAATAATAGAGGTACATACGAGTAGTATCAAAAAAAAACCGCGCGACGCAGAACATGTAGTGTCTTGCCTCTAGCTTTCAACCATAATAGTTGAAATATATCTGGATTCAAGCGAGTTCCAACAAAACAAAAATAACTTGGTTTTTAATTTTTTATATTAAGGAGGAGGCTTAGGACCGATTCGGTTAATCACCGTTCGGATAATCGGCGTTCTACTGTATATGTATAGCTAACAGGTAGATGGTGTGTGCGTAGTGTCGCTAGAGAACGTGGTAGCCGACGTATGCGAGCTGGAGCGCGGCATGGAAGCGGTGCGGCGCGAGTGTGAAGCGAGGGACTCGCACCGGGCCTCCCATCCGCACGTGCTGAGGGACTTCCTCAACAACGCCGCCGACAAGCTGCGCCGGCTGCGGACCGAGACCAAGCACGCGCAGGTATATTTTTTTTTTTTTGGTTAAGTTCTCCCTTTTCAGGGAAGGCAAGGGGAACAATGCCCATACAGCCTTGTCTTAAGTTAAATTATTCTGTTTTTCTTTTTACATTAGAATGTCGATGTGACGCATTCTAATGTTTCTTGAAGTGTTTGGCACGAGATGTATCGAGCTGGCTTTTTCGACAAGCTTCTGTGAGGTAGTCAATACTACAATAAAATTCTCACGTCTACTTGACCGGAATAGCGTATATTTTAACGATTCTATTAATTCTTCAGTTACGCAGACAGTTGTAACACAAAATCACACCAATTTTATTTCACAATATCCACGCCAACCACACTCGATGAAATCCCGCCAAAAACCCGCATGTATTATTATTATTTCGAATTCTTGGGGCCATGCAGCCCCAACGGGACTGTAGTCACTGCGACTTAGAAGATTGTGACTCGCCACCAAAATCTATATATATAAAACTCAAAGGTGACTGACTGACATAGTGATCTATCAATGCACAGCCAAAACCACTGGACGGATCGGGCTGAAATTTGGCATGCAGGTAGATGTTATGACGTAGGCATCCGCTAAGAAAGGATTTTGATCAATTCTACCCCCAATGGGATAAAATAGGGAATGAAAGTCTGTATGAAACTTTGTCAATTTTAATCCGATCGGGCTGAGACTTTGCATGCAGGTATAAGAAGAATCATAGATGAATGTCGTTGTGTATAATTCAAGCCTGAGAACAAAAACTGTAGTCTACACTTCAGCTCTACACCGAAGCGAAGCCAGGGGCGGGCCGCTAGTAAAGTACATAAAACTAGAAAGACAATAAAACTTGTCGAATTGCGGCTTAGAAAGAGTTTTGTATACAGTTAACACAATATGGGTATTTGACAAGTTTTAGAAAACGATATCACGTGATTTACTAATGTTTATGGAGTCCATATAAAGGATGGATATTCATCATCTCTTGTGTATTTTAGTGAAAAAAACTGAATCAAAAATTCCATTTCAAGTTGCGTCAACGTTTCTCTGGACATTATGGCGTCTCACTGGTATGTGACGTCACAGGACTGTCATTAAAACGTCAAATTGCCCGGAAGTTTACTAGCGCGTGACGTCGTTTTTGTTTTCGCCAATCCCAGGCGTTTTCGATCACATAGTACAAAAACCTCATTTCTATTAAATTATTTTTTTAGAAAAGTTATCAATAATTTGTTCTCTCAGAATAGTAAAGTCGTGGCTGAAATTCATCTTAAATTCAGATGCTAACAAGTTGTACTATATTTTTCATTCTGTCAAGTAGCCTCTTATTATCTACATTTTTATTTGCACAACTAAGTTAATAAGACATCACTACAATAATACATAAGTTATTTGCACTTGTGTTTGAAAATATTTTTTGCTTTTTAAACTTTGAGAAATTAACGATTTTATAAAAACTTTGTAATTATTGAGATAGATTTTTATTTTTATTTCTTAGGACTCGTTCGCATCTTGCGTGGAGTACTTCGGCGAGGCGCCGCGCGGATGCGACGCTAACGCTTTCTTCTCGCTGCTCGTGAGATTCGCGAGAGCGTTCAAGGTAATCATACAATCTGAGCCTCAGATATATCTCAAATATCTCAAACTCATTTATTTAGTCTAGGCTGTTACAAGCTCTTTTGAAAGTCAAACGCTACGCCATCGGTTCGTAAATCTACGGCGGGAGACGTTGTACTGAGAAGAACCGGCAAGAAACTCAGCAAGGGCTTTGTTTTCTCCCTGTTTTATTTCATACAGTGTCGTCAATTGAAAGATGACATCAAAAATTGAAAACATGTGTTGATGTCAACTTCCATCACATTAATATTATTAATTAACAAAAGTTAAGTATAGCTAGGTACTATTTTTAAATTAAGAAGTGGCGATTAAACAATTTTCAACCAAATCAGGACCTGGCAGCAGGCGGGACTCAAACCCGCACCCTCCGCTAACCGGACGGATGCACTGACCATTATGCTCCCGCGGCCCTGATGGCCGTGTCGAATTTTCTTTAGAATTTCTTAGGCTGCAATCTTTTTGCATTGTTGGTAATCCACAATTTCAAACGAGTTACAAGTATTAAACATTTGAAAGAAGGAAAATTTACTAGGAAAAAGTTTCAGGGACTCGAACCCTATTTTTTTTTCTTTCGATTTAAACATCAAGCAGTTAAATGCTAATAAATTAAAAAATAGAACTAAAATTGTCAGTTGCCAGAATAAGAAATTGACTCCCATCTAAATAATATTCAGCAAGCGGACGCAGAGAACGAGCAACGCCGCCGACTCGAGCAGGCCGCGCAGCAAGCCGACACCGTCGACCCGAACAAAGCCAAGCTCATGCAGAAGAAACAACAGGTATGCCAATCTCACCCCTACGACCTTCACATAAGGTTCACGGGTTCATTGAGAATGTGGTTACTTGGATGTCCGAAATTGAACTTTTTGGTTGTTAAATTGATTTCGTGTGTCTTGATAACACAATTAAATAGAAGGTAGCGCCAAATTTCTTGAGCAAAACCAAAGACATAAACTTGCGCAGTAGACGTTTATGTAGCAAAATTGCTACTGCACTGGCTCCGCTGTCTATGGTTTATGGTCAAGAAGCATGCGGGGCTTCTAATATGAACAAGAGTAACGCGACATATTTTATCATTAGATTAAAACAAAAGGGGAAATACGGTACGCTCATACTACCATTAAATAAAATATGATCCGATTCAACTACATAAGCAACTCTCACACACGCAAACTTCTGTAAATAAACCTTTATCGAGCGAGCGAGACAGAATTGTACGCTTCAACGCAGCGCGAGCGAAACTGCGAGACTGCGTTCTCTTTCTACAGATTGCTGAACTGTATTGTTGTCCATTTCTTGATAAAAAAGGAAGAATCAGTAACTAAAATTGTGATATTTGAGAAAAAAATGTTTTTATAGTTTTACGAATGAAAAGTGTTGCCTTGGCATTTGTTATTTGATCTTAAACTATTTGTGTTCTTTATAAAAGCATCGAAGGCATTGTTTTATCTTTATAACACAGAATATAAGCAATATTGTTATATTGAGTGCACATGCATCGTGTTCGGATGTCCAATTGTGGTCATGCACCACAATTTAAGCGGATCACTTTTGAGCTGCCAGTGCCGTATCTTCCCTTTTGTTTTAATGTAAGATATATCTTTTAAAAAGGTTGATATTATTAATGTCTTCCAACTACCCACATTCTCAATCATTGGTTTATCGGATTTGATGGTTTTGGTTATAATTTACATTTCATTGAAATGTTTCAAAATTATGTAAATACACTTGTTGTCTTTTTGGTTAAAACTCAAGATTTTGAACAAACAACAGTTTTCGCTTTAAATGGCTCGCTGTATATATAACGCTTCGGTGAATGGAGTCCTTTTTCAGTAGTTAATATGCAGCATATTTAAATAGTTTTCAATTAATATAGTAACATTTTAAAATAATCGAGTTCATTGAAGTATTTACTTACATTTTCTACTAATTTTGTTTTAATTATATTGATGTAGTAACATTAAACACAAATGTTCAAATTGTGTGCATTGTGATTTAATTTACTTACTACATCAGTATAGTGACGTAACATTTTGATTTTATCTTAATTTTATTTCACTCTTCTTTAATACATTTCTGTTAGGTATTATAACCATAATTACGTGTAAAATATCGAGTGAAATATTGTATTTATTGCATAATTACATATTTCATTTCATTCGGTAAATCAGTGGACACATCAATACAGTGGCATAACACGGTGGTGGTAATTTCACTGCACTTTTTAATATGGCAACATTGCTTTTGGTAGAATTTTGATATCGATTTTTATATACATGAAACTAAAATAATATTTTCATTATAAACATAGTTTCTGGACTTCAAAACGCAAAGACATCGTATTTGAAACCGTTTGTGAAAGGTACTATGATAATCATGAAAATTAAGCAAATAAATCTACACCTAAGCAATGTTGCCATACTCAATAAATCAAAAGTACAGTAGTGGTGATGGTAAACCATAAACATTTCTCACAGAGGTTTAACTACGCGGCTGTCAGCGCTGGCCTATTGCAGCAACAGTTATCCCAGTTGAGGCACAGTATAGAGCCGACCTAACCTAGGCTCGTCCTACCAAATACTATTAGGAGTAAGTCGTTGACAGTTACAAGGGGGCCTTTCACCTGCGTGTGTAAAAGTACTAACATGATGTGTGTGGAGTGAGAATAGAAATTATAAACGTTGTTTAGTTAATTTGTTTTTCTTGAGTAGGGTAATTTTTATTCGTATTACTGGTAACACTGAATCTTGATTCCCTTACCCTACAAAAGATGAGTTCAAATGAAATTTAGATGCCGATAATGTGAATATAAAACGAGAAACAACGCTTTTGATGCATTATCTGGAGTAATACTCTGAAGCTCCTGGTTCAGATTCAAATTGTGGAATTTTCTCAGAACATTTTAAACTTTATTGCGGGAATTTAAGGTTTAAAATTAATCAGAGATATACAAACAAAACTTGATATGTTGATTGCCAATCCTATAGTAGAAAAATTGGTTTATATCAGTGAATGATTCTGCAACGTAATGAAACAAGTAATTTTTGATTTTTAACCTATTTCGTAGGTGTTCCCTGAGTTAATTAGCATCTTAGTCCGCTTTGCAGCTAAATGACGTTTATAAGTAAAAAAATATCTTGGATACTCTATCAACGAGTGAATTTTAATGTCGGCGTAATCGTAGTGTCTAATTTAAAATTAAAAATGGGAGAGTGGGAGCATGTTGGTTGGAAGGAGATGGGGTGCTAATACTTGATCATCCTGGCATAATGTGGACAACGTCATGAGTCATAAACAGGAATAAAGGCAGAAACAGACTTATGAAACGCGACGCGTATTTTTAATGGCGCACCGCGTCGCGTCGAATGTTCCTAATGTGATTCTGATAATGTGAGAAGTACCTTTTTTGTTTGACGCAATACGCGTTGCGTGGAGTCGGATGGCGTCGCGTTTTATAAGTCGGCCATTATGTTTACCTATTAATTCGTATTCAGTACTCCAAGCACGAACTTGGACAGATCTGTTATCGTATCGCATCGTCAAAGTTTCTTTAGAAACTAAGCAGCGCCCCTACCGGACGTAAGAACAACACCAACGATATAAAATACCCTAAAGTAGAACTTTTTATTAGCTGCAGTAAAATGACGTTTTGTGGGTTACCGCTTTTTGAAGAAAAATAAATAGGGATGTAGCTAAGTGAGTAAGTGAATCATTCAATAAATGAATGATCAGTTTGGTTTTGTTTTAGAGATTTAATATTAAGTTGTAATGATTTTTTATTCTATTATTATTACTTTAGTAAAGGATTGATCTGTTTCAGTGGAAAAGTATAAGGACGTACATCCAAAATTAAACAAAATTGTCATAACAATGTTATTTATTAATCAATCATTTTCGGAATCACTATCGCTTTCGGTCACACTGATGACAAATCTGTCTGTCATTTCATGTATGATATGATCGAGGTGGCACATTTTGTCTTCCTCTTTTATAGTGTGAGACACACAGTCACTCCACTTAGCCGGTGTCACTTTGTTGATTCCTTCTTGGAATAAAGTTTTCACTTCTTGCATTTTATATGTTTTATTATTGTTTGCGACGTGCCCCTTTACCTGAGCCCAAGCCAACTCGACGGGGTTCAATTCACAGTGATAAGGGGGCAGTCTTAAAAGTCTGATACCTTTTTCAGCAATCTTGTCCACGGCATATTTGTCAGTATGATTTTGTTGTTTCACAATATCTATGAGAGTGGCCTTCACCATATTTGGTTCAAATGTAATATTTTTAGTGGTCAGCCACTCTTGAATTCGTGCTTTCGTCCACGACATCTTTGGGATTGTTTCGATCTTCCTAGAATCATAAGGCGCGTTGTCCATTATGACTACTGCATTCGGCTTGAGTTTGGGTAGAATGCCGTCATGGTAATCTTCTGTACCTTTCTTTGCTTCAAACATAAGAAGTCCGTCGTCCAGGAAGCCTTCTTCTCCGCCAATGTGACTGATTATGAGTCATTTGCCCTTTCCTGTGGGTTGATTTTTTAATCCCGTAGTTAGACTGTCTTAAAATGCCTGCCGAGAAGATTTTATACTTCCATCACTCCAGGTTTGTTTTGTAGTATGACCTGAAAAGAACAAAAAATAATCATAATAATAATAATATTCTTTATTGACATACACCTCACAGGACATACAAGACATTAAACATGTAGTTTGACGTAGAATAATCGTTTCGACAGCTAAATAAAAGGGGATCAAACATAGAAAACTAAGAGTTGCCACTTACCAGCGTTGACCCAGGTCTTGCCTTGATAATATTATATGTATCTTCCCTCCCTACGATATTGTTTAATTAAACACAGGTAGCGCTGGCGCCATGATATGATATCTTGTCTATCAATAAGTGCGTGATCGAGTAGCGAATTTGAAATTAAGATGCTTCATAATTTTTCTCAATGTCTCTTTCGAGAAAGATAACTAAAACAACTCGCAGTGGGCAAAGCAAAGTTATTCGTGCACTCAAAATAGAAGTTAGAAGCCAAATGAGCGAATGACAAATAAAATAAAATGGCGGACAAGCGTCATTGTAGCACCGTAACTAAAAACCAGTACCAACTTCAGATTTGATACAGCCTTTTATTTATATGAATAATAAATAGAATTAAGTATGATCATTATGAGTTACTTATGGAACGATTAGATTTTCTGTGAACCTAAGCACATCCCTATTGAAATTAGGCTGTCAACATTATTTTACGGAATGACATTTTGAAACGTCATTTTACTGCAGCTAATAAAAAGTCGAAGTATAGATACACCAACACGAACAAAATCATGGCCGAAACCTGACCAAAAGGTACATTGGATGATCCACAGAGCTCCGTAAGATGATCGCGTAGTCAAAAACAATATAAGGCATTATTTTAACATTGAAAGTCACCTTTACAGCATACTTTATAACGTCTAAAATTTAAAAGCATGCATCAAAGAGTTATGACAGTTCGAAATGCAAGCTCGCAAAATTTTACGACTTATTGCTATAGGCGGATGATAATAGTCTTTATTTCTTTGACTCTACGCGCAATTTTGAATGCGCTGTTAGCAATATAGCAGGTACGGACCGCGAAGAAAATAAACGGCTATGTAACCGACCATGCATTTGAATATCACAATTATTTTCTAGTAAATCAGTTTATAGTAAGTATTACAACAATATTTGCTTCAAATGCGTTAAATTAACAAACATTGATTCGATGCCTGTCGAAAAAACGACATTCTACGTACTAGTATAAGCATTTTTTCACGGAGCTCTGCGAAATCTCTGCTCTGCGGCATCTCTGCTCTGCGGCATGTTGACTTTTCAACGGTCCGCGCGTTACTGTGAACCAAAAAGTGCTTAAATGGTGTTCAAGCACTTCTTGATTGGGGCACATTTTACCCCACGTGGCGTATCTAGGGTATTTACTATCGTTGTCTTCCGTAGAAAATTTGACAATTGCATTACGGCTGCTATCAAAGTTCGTGCTTGGGGTACAGCGTTCTATTTTACTTTAATATTTACGATTATTTTCAAAACATCTTATCCTCCAGTGCAAGGTTTGTTACAGTTTATTTAATAAACAATCAAGTTTATCTTTTCCGGCAATTCGGAATTCTGGAAAGACTTAACGCTAGCCGGGAGTAGACCGGCTGCTAAACTTGTTTTAGAACTTATATTTTTTTGGCAATTTTAAATTATATGTATGAAATAGGAAATGTTATCAGAAGCATGGAAAACGGGCCGCTATTCAACTGGAATATTCATAAAACAAAATTTTGTTCTATTTTCTAATAATTGAAAATTTAAAAAAAAAAATTAAATCTTCATGATCTAAATGAAGAGAATGACTATGAATTAAGTTTATTGTAATGTTGCCATGCAATAAATTGCAAGCTCTTGATAAATTTCTTAAATATTCCTGATTTTGTACTCATGGACGTTTATGAAGCTACCCCATTTAACCGTCACGCGATTTAAGCATGCACACAGATTCACCGAACACTACCACCCACCAGCCAAATATACCCGCGAGGTTCTTTAAACACCCAACTAGTCTACCGCTTTTAGAACATCAGCATGAAGTTTTCAATATTGAGTAGACGTTAGGCCCTGATTTGTTAAGAAATGTGTTGTCAAATACTTTCTGACATCAGTTTTGAATCCGAACTCATAGCATGACCACCACGACACTATATGGTACCTAATTATACAGCGATTCATGGACTTCCATTAAAAAAACTGTTAAGTTTCTATTAATGAGATAGATAATCTAACAGACTAACTTAGGAACGTCAAACCAATTTAAGGCTACATTAAGTCAATGGTGTCGAACTTGGCGTGACAATGGTGTCGATTCTGGCGTGATTCTCTAAACTTAAAACTAAATTTAACATCAGTCTCTCCTTTTCATTCTGTATAGAGAATGATAGGGATGCACTGTTGTCAAATTTAAGTTTAGCTTTAGAGAATCATGCCAGAATCGACATCTCTCTAAACTTAAAACTAAATTTAACATCAGTATCTCTTTTTCATTCTGTATAGAGAATGAGAAGGATACACTGTTTTCAAATTTAAGTTTAGGTTTAGAGAATCATGCCAGAATCGACACCATTACCTAGCTATACAGGAATTCAAGGACATATATAAAAACAAATCTTTTAAGTTTCAATTAATGAGATAGATAATCTAACAGACGTACCTACTCAAAAACGTCAAACCAATTTAAGGCTACAATAAGCCAAGAGGTAGGCCATAGCGGTGTTCCCACACAAATTGGAGAACTCTGGGGAGTAACCTTTACCTTCCAGAAGATGTAGAAGGCGTTGTTCTGTTTCTGAAGATGAGTAAGATTACAGGGTTCCACGGGGTAGGTATAGGGGATTGGATCAGGGTAGGCAATGGCGCGAATGATCTTATTTCCAACACACACCAATTAGCCTAGCCCCAAAGTAAGCACTGTAAGGCTTGTGTTATGGGATGCTAGGGTAACGGATAGAAAACATATACTGTACATATATGAGTATATTTATATAGCAATACATATTAAACATCCATGACTGGAGTACAAATGCTCGTATTCATCACACGAACATCTGCTCCCACCGGGATTCCGGGACCTCTCGAGTCGGCGACACCATGAAACCCGGCGTACAAACCACTCGGCCACGGAGGTCGTCAAGTAAAGAGTTCTTATACCCGATCGATAGGATGCATTTCGACGCCACAGTAGCTGTCGCCGATGTGTAGTAACTGCTGCTAGAGGCAACAGTTGCTTTATAAGCCAATGGCCAGGGGAGTATTAATCCTAGGGACAAGAGGGCCATGGCCCGGGGGCGGCAAGTCATACCAAGGCATTCGTTACCGACCTATACTTCGATTTCATTTACTTATTCTATGGGGGCGTGGGGTGGGGGGGGGGTCTACGCTTCTACCTATGACATTGGGAAATATTCCGCTCTTGTTAAAGGTTAAATCAAATCAAATAATTTAATGAAGGATAGTTGTTCTGAATATTTGATCCTCATAGGGTGGTCGTCTTTTATTACCTGTGTAATATTGAGTTAAAATAATCATAATTTAAGCGTCGATATAAGTAATAATATATCTTTGTATATCGTTTTTTATAAATTAATATAGTTTTATATTTATAACAATACACTTTATTTCCTTCCTTACTGTTTAATAACGTTTCTATAAGTAAATAATGTATATAACATTTATTAAATCTATTCCTTCCTCCTATACGCTGCACAATGCATGGAACCTAACAGGGAATGTCTTTTGATAAGGGTCAGTTCAGACGGAACGTAAAAAGCCTCGCACAGGCTCGAGCCTCCTCTGGTCGCTATTCACGTACCACCGTATTAATAAACGAGGACTAAGCTTAGATTAGTTACGCCATGTTTTGTTCATATCACTCAAATGTGTCATTTATTGAACAGAGATAAACCTTAGAGTAACTAATCCAAGCTTATTTTTTGTTTATTAATAAGGGGGCTTGAGAGCAAATATACGTTTAGAGACGGCGACAGGCTCGAGCCCGCGCGGGGATCTGTGCGTCGACGTCGTCCGCGAGTTATTTGCTCGGAGATTTTTTGCGTTCTGTCTGTACTAACCCTACATTAACACGAATTACATGGTTTTAAAACTTTTGCTATTATTTTCTAATTGCTTGGTTATTTACACATTATTACTAGTTTTAAGTTGTGTTCAATTAGAGTGTTTTCATTCAAGCTAAAAATATAGAATATTTTGTATTGTAGGTACATTTTGCCCGCGTATTTAGAGAGTATTCTGTATAAACAAATCTGCTTGACATTTCATTCAATGATCATTAAAATTATTAAACATTTCTTACATAAGTAAAAAGTTGCTTCATTAGAAATAATTATTAATATTTTGCAGTTCATTTATTTACAAAGACATCTTGCAATATGACAGACCTACCTGTGCTTTTACTGTTCGCGTGACTTTAGACACACCCAAACAGTTTGAAAACTTCCCTTCATTTCTTCGTTCTAATGTAACGTCAAACCTTTAGGAGGCTGTAATCAACGAGTTAAAAACGAAGTCGCAGGCCGTCGGCGAAAAGAAACTGCTGCACCAAGACGAGGTATACAACGGTGCGCTTGAAGACATCCTACACGGGCTACGGAGCGAGCCGTACCGGCGGGCGGACGCCGTACGCAGGTCGCACCGGCGCCGGATCAACTCGCACCGCCTCTCCAAAGGTCTGGACGAACTGGACGTATGATACCAACCCGACGGGTGCGGGGTATCCGCCGCCGTCGCCGCTATCGACGCCCGCTGCAACAACGAACCCAGAAAGAAACCACGCAAGGACCTCGAAATGGTACACACCAAACACGCCATCTCCGTCTACAACATTGAGGTGAACGATTTCACCGACGCACACACGCACAATAGCACGCGCAAAACTAAAACGTCCCCGTACAGAGTAGCGCCCACCGACTGCGAGGTCGACGACCGCTGCGAACTCATCAAGTCCACGTACGAAGCGATATCGAAGTACACGCGAGCCATGTTCGATAAGCAGAACGAAACCGTCGTATGAACGATGTGCCGACTATTTATTAAGTGATTATACTATATTTTTAAGTGATTCTTTCACGTTGGAGCTTAAAAAGGGCTGGCTCTTTTTACCCTGATCGAGCGTGTACGCGATTTGTAACCTCTCTTCCAGAGGAAGATATTTGTAAGCGGCAAAAGGGGTTAGATTAAGTGTAGAAAACTTTCGAAGTTTCTATGTTACACTTAAATCGGAACGCTGGCTGGTTAGCGTCTCTTGCCATAGACGATTGATGTAAGTGCAATTTACACGAAAATTTATATTTGATACGCCTACGATTCATTCCATTCCACTTGTGACAGCGAACACGATATTTTGCTACGGACAATTTACATATATTATTGATTTGTGAAAGGATAAAGCTTAGCTTTTGATAGTGTTTGTTTTGAAGTCCATTGAGGAGCAATCGTATATAATATATAGCAGTGCTATGATATGGGCCTTAGTAGAATCGCTAGATTTATAAAGCCTTTCTTAAGCGCACAGTTTTTACGCAAGTTTTAATCGATCCGACCTATTTTACAAATATTTATGATTCCAATATAATATAAGTATGTTAGTTAAAATAATGTAACAGTGTCCTTATAATATATTATGTGTATACAATAATTACTATAATGAACCTATAAGAAAACAATGTTTAAACATACTGAGTAAGTTTAAATGTGTGTGCATTTATAAATTTACAGTTTTATACCATTATAATGTGATAGTTCAAATAGTTCTCACCGATTTTGTCTATTAAACTCAGACAGCAAAAGTGATACAATAAAGCATTTGTAATCTATAGCATGACATTTTTAAATATATTTTTCGTTCTGTGTCGTCTCACTCAAATTATAGATTGATAAGTATGCAGCAAATTGATCTGATTTTTTACCACTGTTTCATTGATTTGTAAATATTGCCTATTAATATTGATTGTGGCAGTTTCAATTAGAGAAAGGCACAATCATATTTTATTATTTTCTTAATTGTAAATATAGTTTTATGTTACTCAAGTTACTTGAGAAAAGAAGCATGCAATAGTTTTTTTTTAATAATATATTATTTTATATATGTCTGGAATCGGTACTATTACAAATTAAAATTAATTTGCTAAAATACAATTATTTTATTGTAATTATATAAAAATAATTTAATTAATTAATTTATAAAGCACTTAGATATTACATACCCACTTATTAACAGCCTCATACACAAAAAGTCAATTTAATTTATAAATATTTTTTATGGATAGTAAGTATGCCCTCATATACTTCGAAAATGAATGAATAATAAGGATTTTTATTATTATTATATTATATTTATTTAAATCTATAGAATGGATTTTTTTTCTAAAATTGCTTTAGATTTTAACATCTAGCAGTTAAATGGTTAAAAAGTTAAAAATATAACTACAGTAGTTATTATTTATCATTTTATTATTTCCTGTGAATTCTGATGTCTATTATTTTAAGAGGGTGCTTATCTTAGTTTGCTTATTTATAAAAATTACTAAGTCACCACAGATTTGTATGGGACAGTAAAATTCTTCTCTTGGATTGAATACAGGGTTAAAAAAAAAGAAGATTGGAACAAAAAACTAGATATCAGGTTTTCAATGATGGTGTATAATGATTATAAAAAAATATATTAAATTTGATCACATAAGTTATGTGTTATAAAATTACTATTTTACCTACAAACTAACTAGTAGCACGCATTATCAGAATATTTCTGGTACGACCTTGGTGCAGCACTAAGACTTATTTTTTGTAGTTCTATTCATGTCTGTAGTAGTTGGAAAACGAGTTTTTAAGTTTAGTAAAAGTTTATCATGTTTTTTCTGTATAGTTATTTGTATGTAAAGTATACAAAAGTTTTTAAATAGGTTTTGATAGTTTTGTTTATATTGCATGTATGCTAGCATTAGTACCAGTATTCAGCGATGCAATAAACAATTTACATTCAATAAGCATTTTTATTTTATTAAAAGCCTGAAAATATCCCTCGTTTTCCTGTGTACTCTCTATTAATAACTGATTCTATAATTTTGAGTTTAATACGTAATAGTATAATATGAGATATGCATACTTTTCTTAATTTTTTCTTAATACAAACCAATACTAAAGAACCAATTGGAAACCAACGTGATAGTTGAAAAGTTATGAAACTTTCAATTAGAAATAATCATGTCAGAATGATAATATGAGCAACATAAAAAATGTTGTCATCAGATTTTTTTATTAATGTTAGTATTATCATTATGAATCTATTGGGCCATGATGCATCATACAGACCTAGTGTGGATGGCTGCAGATGCAGCAGGATCAACTTACAGAAGCTTAACGTATCTTTAGAAGCACACAGAAGCTTGAGCTTTATGATCTTGTTCACCTTTCTTATGGCTAATCAAATGCACTAAGCACTGTGTTAATGAATTTTTCCAAGCAGACAAAGTGGCAGGTAATATAGATCATAAACAATAATTTGTTTGCTAAACACAAATTAAAAAATAATTAATGTTAAAATTTCAAACTGGCTAACTAATGATGCAACACTAAAAATTTGACAAGCTGGACCTAGCAACAGCAAATATGAACCATTAACAATAATAATACTTTTCATTCATGTATTTGAAGACCTCTTTTTGATTGTATCTACAATAACTGAAACTTCTGCCATTGCCCCAACACCAGTATCTCCACAGATTAGAGTCTTGCTTATAGGTGGTATTTCAGTGTGCCCCCATTCCTTTAACGAGGCAACTTGCTTGGCTGTGATGGGATGTTCCCACATTCTTGTGTTCATTGCGGGACAAAAAAGAAGAGGTTTTGTCATATCCCATGCCCGAGTTGTGCATGTAACAAGATTATCACATATTCCCTAAAACATAACAAAATATGAATCAAAGCAAAGCCAATTGAGGTGGCTATTAGAGTTATGTTACATGAGCTCCAGGGATTTTTAGCGATAATGTAATACTTTTATATTCCTTCCTTGGCAGTATAAATGTAGATACCTGTGCCATTTTGGCCAAAGTGTTGGCGTCTAATGGTGCTATAACCATCATGTCGGCCCACTTTCCAAGTTCTATGTGAAGTACAGGGTCTCCTCTCTGCTTCCAAGTCTCCCACTCCGATTTATCATCGTAAATAAGAACTTCTGGCGGCAACTCGGACAAATCGAAGAAATTCTTTGCATGCTCTGTTAAAATTAGACGAACCTATAATATTCGAATTAGTTTATTGATGTTGAATAAGGTAATAGTGAGAAATCGGTAAAACGATTCAAGTGAATTGTTAACCTCAAAAGTATATGAACTCTCATCTGTGAGAGACTTCAGCAAAATAGGAATTTTTAATGCGGCTACGCTGCCTGTAGCAGCAATTAACAATTTATAGGAGTGTTTTCCCATAGCCAAAAACTATTTTTATTAAAAATGTAAACAAAACAACTGTCAAAAACGAAAATAAACTAAAATCACAGACTATAATGTAACTACTATTAAAACAGGCTCAGATTAGGTCACGGAAGGTTCGGTGCGCACTTCATAGATTAAATTTAAAATCTTCAGGAACTTGTGAATATTGCGATAGTGATGAACAGTGTTGCCAGTACCTGCGTCGTGTTTCGGACGATTCGAAATCTGAAAAGGGACGATTTTAAGTCAAAAAGGACGGCCTTACAGAAATATTAAACTAAAGGCTGAACTATATTTATCTTACGTGTTGTATTGTGGCGCAATCTGCTTCATACATTTAGTACGGTTAGCACTAAGAACTATACCTGTGTGTTGCGATGTTTCGACAGCGTTCTCACTTTAACCATAATTGTATGAAAGAGATAGCTCTCTGATGTGTTACAACACAACACGACAGGTAAGTGTAGTTCTATCATAATGCGGTTAAATGAAAAAAAAAGCGAGTGTGTTTAGGAACACACGACTGAAGTGAAATTTCTATAGCTCCAATGATCTGAAATTTGATAGAAAAAAAACACCAATCCGCGCTGGGTCCATTATCACACACCAATCCGCACTGGGTCCATTGCCACCGACTAATCCGCGATGTGTCCGTTATCACCCTCCAATCCGCACTGGGTCCATTATCACCAACTCATCTGCGCTGGGTCCATTATCACCCACCAACCCGCACTGGATCCGTTATCATCCACCAATCCGCACTGGGTCTGTTATTATACACCAATCCATACTGGGTCCGTTATCACCCACCAATCCGCGCTGGGTCCAGTGTCACCCACCAGTCCACACTGGGTCCGCTATCATCCACCAATCCGTGCTGGGTCCATTATCACCCACCAATCCGCACTGGGTCCATTGCCACTGACCAATCCGCGCTGTGTCCGTTATAACCCTCCAATCCGCACTTGATCCATTATCACCAACCCGTCCGCGCTGGGTCCATTATCACCCACTAACCTGCACTGGCTCCGTTATCATCCACCAATTCGCACTGGGTCCGCTATTATACACCAATCCACACTGGGTCCGTTATCACCCACCAATCTGCGCTGGGTCCGTTATCATCCATCAATCCACTCTGGGTCCGTTATCACCTACCAAGCCAAGCAACAATACCTGTAACAAAATACATAAATCTAGTATTTATGTATTTTGTTACAGGTATTGTTCATTGTTTACCGATGAGTCACCGATGACACTAATCGTAACACGAAAAGGGAAGATGCATATATAATATATATGAAAATTTTATGATTAAAATGTTAAAAAAATATAAAAGAAATGCCACTGCAACGTTTTTATTTTACATAATGTTGTTTTTTAACAATTATTACGAATTAAAAATACTTGAAACGGAACGTATTTTAAAACACCAATCAGCGTTTAGTGACGTCACTCCTGTTATGACAACTTCTTTGAGGTTATGGTTGTTAAAGTAAATATTATTTTATGGGAATATTTATTGCGTTTTTTTTAACATTTAATAAAAACGTAAGTTGCGTTTATCAAAGCAGACTCCAGGAATTTACCAAGAGTTAGCGTTGACATGGTTATAACATTTTTTGTCCAAAGTGCAGTTTTTAAGTGTAGAAATAAAAGGGACTTAATTACTACGGTATGTAAAAATCGTAGTTGTTAAACTTCGTATTTTATTCAGCGGCTTCTAAAAATCTTACGGCGATAATGCAATCGGCTATGTCCAAATTAAAAGAGATGGAGAATTATGTACAGTAAAAGGTCGAGTTCTCCGGAGCATAAAGTACGTAAAGAAGGTTATCGTGTTAAGGTTATTTTAAATGAAACGCAAAGCTTGGTTCAGTCCTGCCAATGTGAAGATTGTGCCACACATTTTAAACTTTATCTAATTTTCGACGTCATTCTCCAACTGTAAAATTAAAAATATGTTATAGACAGGTTTTGTAAGTATTAGGTAGGTTACTAATGCGTTTTTACGTACAAGCAGATTAATTAAGCATATATACAAGTATATTCGCCGACTTACGTCAAAGTGATCTTCTCAGCATCAAATAATGGTCTTTGGAGAATTATTGTCATTTCTCTTCGCAGCTTGAAACCACTTTTTTTAAGTTTTGGGTCAGAAGTTCCAGTCAAAATCAATTTATTTGAGAACTTTGTTGAAGTAGATTGGCACAAAACATGAGTCACATGATGTTGATGGATAGTCCATTTTAAATTTTTCAAAAAAATATTTCGAAAGTCGAAAAAATATGCAAAAGTATGAAAATTTAAAGCCAGCAACGAACAAGTACGACCAGTGACAGACAGCAGTGACGTCATCGCAACCATAGGTTCGTTTTCGCGCGAAAATTTAAACTGTCAATTTAAAACCGCATTTTTTCCGATAAATCACAATGTTTTAAGTTTTTAATATATCTGTGGTTTATTCTACATGGAATTCTTTAAAATGAAAACAAAAATAAAAATATTGCATCTTCCCTATTCGCCAGTTTACCCCCCAAGTCAAGGCGTGCCTAAAGAAGTTTCACTTCAAAAACATTTTAACAGAGCCATATTAATTATATTTTTTTGGGCACACAATAAACATAATGAAGATGGTACGGAGGACATAGGTACATCATGGTGGTATGAACGGACCGTACGTACTTACGACTCTACAAAGCAAGCACTTATTCTTAAGTTACCTATTATCTTCATAACTGAAACATACCTCAACAACAAAAGTTTTATTAGGTAAGATATGGTAGGTTATTGGGTTAGAGCTTTGAGTTGGTATAGATATAGGTAGGTATATATTAAACGTCACCTTCGTAGCGAGCGTTGAATTCGATGTAGTTTACTGGGTGATTTGACGAATAGAGTTGACAATGTACAACGAATAGTGATGGCAATATAGTGAAATAAATCAATGAGTGAAACGAAACGCATTCGTCTAATGTTGCAGTGAAGCGTTATCGAAAACGGACGGAAAAGGGACGGAATATGTAAAAGGACATCGATGGGACGCTTTGATGAGAAAAGGGACGAAAATCGTCCCTTTTGGGACGTTCTGGCATCACTGGTGATGAAGCTTCACTAGATCACCTTATTTTACATTGTCCCGCCTTAAAAATATCAAGAATTATTTTAGTAGATGGCCTACTGAAGATATTTAAAGATGATGACATAGGCGGGGCCTCTTGCCATCTATTCTCAAGAATTGTGAAACATATAAAATTTTATATGACTTCATCTCCGCTACGTTTGTGCACTTGTAAAAGAAAAAAGATACCATTGAATAACAAAGATAAATATGAAATGAAGTCATATTAATGAAGAATTGGCTGTATGGATTTCATTCCGATATACTTTAAAAAAAACAGACTATAAAGATAGATCATAGAGGTATAACAATAGAGTTATAGACTCGACTACAAGTGGAAGTGCCCCTCAAATAGAAAGAGAAAGAAGATGAGAGACCGCTAGCTTTCTCTCTCTAATCGCGCATGCGCATTGGCAACCGTAAAAATTTTACTTTTCCGATGTGATGTTTGGACCAACTATTGGACAGACGACTGCGCATGCGTCACATATATCATAGCTAGTGGTCTCTCATCTTCTTTCTCTTTCAACTAGACGGATACTTTTAGAGCCGCCTTCCCCACTCTATTCTTATATCTCTATGGGATAGATACTAGATACTAAAATATAGGGTGAGGTATAATATAACCAAATAAAATTAGTTTTTACGGGTTAGTGCACGAAACTTTATTTATTTATTGACGTTTCGTAGCCTTTACAGGCTACGTCGTCGGAATCAAACTTTTATTTAATTTGTCGAGCTACTAGTACAGTCAATCTGTCGAAAAAAATATCGTTTCAGTGAAAAAAAAACCTAAAGGGTAAGTCTTGTTTTTTCTGTTGCCAAATGACGTCAGTAAGCCACCTTGGCGATGGGCATACTCGTAGGCGTTTTTAGAAAAACAAAAAAATCGCCAAAAATTTTTTGAAACGCATTTTTCTTGTTTTGTATGCATTTTAGAAACTTTTTTTTCGACCATAATTGTAGAGGGCGTTGAGTACTACAATTTATGTCATTGTTGCAATCTCGTACAACAAAAAATGCGCATTGTAGGTGGCGCTAAAGTCTCAAAAAAAAGTGTTTTTTCACTTTTTCACCCTGAAAATATCATTTTAATGGAAAACTTTAAATGGCTAAGTTGTTTCGTACATAATTACCAACAACTTTTGTATAAACATTTTTTTGTATTACCGTTTTCAAGTTATAAATTGCGCAGGTATAAAAAATCCAATAGAGCGGTTTTGGGCAGTTCAACTACACATTTTCAGTGCACATTTCAATGTACGTTTTACTATTCTTTTTCATGACTGAAAAACAAAAAAAAATGAAAAAAAAAATTAAAAAAAAAAATTATTTTTATTTTTTTTCATGATTGAAAAAAAAGTAGTAAAAACGTACATTGAAATGTGCACTGCAAATGTGTACTTGAACTGCCCAAAACCGCTCTATTGGATTTTTTATACCTGCGCAATTTATAACTTGAAAACGGTAAGTAATACAAAAAAATTGTTTATACAAAAGTTGTTGGTAATTATGTACGAAACAACTTAGCCATTTAAAGTTTTCCATTAAAATGATATTTTCAGGGTGAAAAAGTGAAAAAACACTTTTTTTGAGACTTTAGCGCCACCTACAATGCGCATTTTTTGTTGTACGAGATTGCAACAATGACATAAATTGTAGTACTCAACGCCCTCTACAATTATGGTCGAAAAAAAAGTTTCTAAAATGCATACAAAAGAAGAAAAATGCGTTTCAAAAAATTTTTGGCGATTTTTTTGTTTTTCTAAAAACGCCTACGAGTTGAACATGCCCATCGCCAAGGTGGCTTACTGACGTCATTTGGCAACAGAAAAAACAAGACTTACCCTTTAGGTTTTTTTTTCACCACTCAACCTACAGATTGACTGTACTATACCTTCAAAAGACTTTTATTGGGCGTTCGGTTAATTCATTGTTCGATTTTTAAAGTTTTATTGTCTAAGTATGAACAATAAAACTTTAAAAATCATATCGTAAAAACAAGTTTTATTTAATGAGTGATGTGCGTGAAAACCAACAAATATAATATAACTAATTCAATAGGCTCCTGAATTCGGGGATATTGTAAATTCAAAGTTGATAACATTAAAAAATATTTTTTAAATCTTCCAATACGGAAATCGAAGTTTACTTCCAAAAAGTCAAATCAATTGCTATTAAAAATTAGAAGGGATAGATTGAAATAGATTTCAAGTAAATACGGTTTCTGAAATTAAAAAAATATATATATGTTGTTTGAATACTTATGCAGCTATGACAGTATTTCGATTCTACATTATTTAAAAGTAAGTTGGATAGATTTCCTTCTTTTGTCTTTAAATTATTAGAAAATTTTAAGATTAAAAGACAGACAGTATGAACCTTGCTCTCTTTGCCTTCTCAGAAAAGGGAGAACTAAAAAAAAAAGGGTTTTTGGCGGGATTTCATCGAGTGCGGTTGGCGTCTTATTTTAATTATTCTTAAATTCGTTCATAGTGGATATTGTGAAATAAAATTGGTGTGGTTTTGTGTAACAACTGTCTGCGTAACTGAAGAATTAGTGGAATCATTAAAATATACGCTATTCCGGTCAAGTGGACGTGAGAATTTTATTGTAGTGTTGACTACCTCACAGAAGCTTATCGAAAAAGCCAACTCGATACATTTCGTGCCAAACACTCCAAGAAACATTAGAATGCGTCACACCGACATTCTAATGTATAAACAAAAAGAAGATAAATTTGATTAAAGACCAGGCTGTATGGGCATTGTTCCCTTTGCCTTCCCTAGATCGGGAGAACTTCAACAAAAAAAAAAAAGTGTCACAGTGTGACAGTCACTGTCACACAATGTCAATATTGTCATGTCAATCAGTTGATTACAAGTAGTTGTGGGGGTAGGTGTGTTTTTTATTGCTCTTTGATCCACATTATTTACGTTACACGAAATTATATTAGAATGTCGATTTTTAAAGATTTGTTATCGTAATTATAGCTTGTGTGCTGTGTAGGTAAATGAAAAGTTTAATGAAGTGAACAATTCTTTACCAAGTGTTATGTGTTGTGACAGTGTTGTTTATTATCATCACTTAAAACTTTAAAGATGGATATAAATACTAAATATTACGAAGGTTGCGGCCAAGAGGGACCTATTCGATGCATATTCTTATGTGAGTTCCATCCTACAGCCGGACCAAAGATAACTTGCCAAGTGCCAGATAACTACATTTCCAAAGACATTTTTGACACAGTTAGCCACTATATAATACCAAAAGTTCAGTTGCAGCGATGTACTTTGACAGTGTAAGTAACTTTTTCTGCATATCTGTAATACAAATAATTGTTAGTATAATTATTAATATTGTAGTAATCATAGTCAAGTTTGTTTACATGCACTTATTTTGTTAAAATACCTAACTTTTATATACTTATATAATAAACTTTGTTATTTTTTTTCTGTTATTATATATTAATGAGAGAATAAATAGTAAAAAAAATACTTAGGTACTTAATAACTAAACTTTTTAATTGAAATCAAAACTTAATTTGCATTTTTTTATTCAGAGCATGTTCATGAAAGACCACATTTCAACAGTTAAATATTATTAAATAAATCATTTAATATTTTTTTTCTCTATGTTGATCAATGGCTTCTCATTTTATATTATTAATGTGTTTTTTAAGTTGCTATAGTACCAGTACTGTTAAGTTTGACAGGAGTATGCAAGTGTAATTAAGAAGCAATTTTTATTTGTATTTGATAAAAAAAATCTCAATGGCTTGTCAACAGGACCTTACTGGGCTCCAAAATCCTTGGGTTTCCTGTAAGAATCGATAACAAAAAGTATGCAAGGAATGCATTCTACTTCAATCTGTGCTTCGTATGTGACGCTTGGGCAAGAACAGTGCACCTGGAGCCTCTAGTCAAGAAACTGACCGAGTATCTTGTGAGTTTTGGTTTCATAACTTCATGATCATCATCATTAGCCTATTAATGTTCCCACTGCTGTGGTACAGGCCTTCCCTATGGATGGAATAGGGAGATTGGGCCATGATACAACATGCTAGCCTAGTGCAGATGGGTGGCTATTAAGGCCTGCAGATGCAGCTGATACCAACGGCATAACTTCCCATCAGAAAACATTGAAGAAGCTTGAGATATTAAGTTTTTGGTCACCCATCCAATGACCGACCACTGCAAAAAAGTTGCTTAACTTCCAAGATCGCTGGCCGAATGCCCTAACTACTTGCGCCATAGAGCTCCTCAAACGTTGTATTTAATTTAACATACTCATGTGCTAACATACTTTCTGTTATAAAAACACTTCAAAACTTATGTATGAAAAATAATATAAAATCTAGAATAATTGAAAAAAGATTAAATGTATTACTGGCAGAGAATTTGCTGGATAAGTACCTACTTTGTGAGAAGCTCAAAAAATAATTTTACCTGGAATATCATCAAAGACTTGGGCTGCATGGACTTTTAGAATTGAAATCATAACTAATATATTGAGCACTTCGTTTTTTCCCCATAAGAATCTAAATTGTGATAAAAAGTAATATTCTATCTGTATTCCAATTTTCATGCAAAACTGCTGAGTAATTTACATGTGAGGGTAACAATTTACCAAAATAAATAATAAATAAATATTTCCAACACTCACACCAATTAGCCTAGCCCCAAAGTAAGCACTATAAGGCTTGTGTTATGGAATACTAGGGTAACGGTTAGAATAAACATCCATGACTGCAGTACAAATGCTAGTGTTCATCACACAAACATCTGCCCCCACCGGGATTCAAACCCGGGACCTCTCGAGTCGGCGACGCCATGAAACGCGTCGTACAAACCACTCGGCCACGGAGGTCGTCAAAAATGGAAACGTACAAACTTTCACATTTATTATAATAAGTAGAATGTTTGATAAATTTCAAGCTTAGCCTTATGTAGATAAGAAAATGGAGATTAACTATATCTGTATCTCGTATCTGAGGAACAGCAATGCCATTTGTATTCATAAAGCTAGGTACTTATACACGCATCGCACTACTAAATTGTAATGTCAGAAATAATAAATGCAAAATCACTCATCTTTGAAACAAGAGAACTAAAACTCGACACAGAAATTCAATATCCCACAGAAGAAAATAAGACGCGCACTATTTTTATGTCACACCCTCCATCTCTTATCTATTGGACAAGTCCGTCCGTCCGTCTGTCTGTGGTGCTGTTTCAGCGGCCAAACCGTAAGAGATAGATAAAGAGAATATTTAAGTTATAAGTTAAGAATAGTCTGATAAGACAACAAACCGGATTTGAGTAACGTAGCACTTCCGGTTTAAACCACACAAAATCTCCGAAGTTCTCAATTAATTAAATACATTTTTTTTTAAATCAGATTTTGGTGAACATTTGGTTCACTGGTTTGCTAGTA
The DNA here is from genome assembly GCA_902850365.2 of Chilo suppressalis. Lineage (NCBI taxonomy): Eukaryota > Metazoa > Arthropoda > Insecta > Lepidoptera > Crambidae > Chilo > Chilo suppressalis. The sequence goes on along the minus strand of OU963904.1, from coordinate 3,954,112 downwards.
TTGATTTATTTGTTTAAAAAAGCTTAAGTCATTCGGCCGTTAATTAAGAATTGATTGACAACTTGTTCATTAAAATCAATTCAATAGTTCCACAAGCACGGTGGAAAATACAGTGTGCTGAAGTCATAAACCCATCGTCTTTGTCTTATGGCGGTATTACACTTGTTCGTTAGCCCGAATACGAGTGCCAATGGAATTCGGGTAAGCGATTAAGTGTAAATGAACGGAGTCTAGTACTCACGTATTCGGGTAGAGTTCGCTTTGTTTTCTCGACACCGTCTTCCAGTCCGTAATTCAGTGTAAATATTGCTTCAGGTACGCGAATACTAGTTAGCGAACAAATTTAATTAAACCATTAGACGGGAAAAACATTAGAAGGTCGTTGAGTAAAAGCAACAATTGAAAATGATTATCTTCACTTTTAAAGAAGACATGCGGGATATTCGCTACTTTCTCATTGCAAAGTATTTCTCTTTTTAACTCCATTGAAATTACCCGTCCAAAAAAGCCTTTATCGTTCTTTAAGGTCCCCTTAATCTCCATATAAAAATCCATCAAATCAGTATTTTCGCATTTAAAATATGCTTATATTATAAACCGCGCCGTTTCTGGGGTATAACGACTTAGTATCAGATGGCAAACGACGCACAAAAGCTACGTAAAATAAATTTTACTTGGAAGTGAAAAAGCTCTAAAAGACGCTGTAATACGATCCTGCTCAGTCGTCGGTTAAAACTAGCGCTGGATATAAGTAAGATGTGTTTGTTTTCAACCAATTGTTTCTTGTCTTGCAGTTGTCAACCGCTGTGTTTGCTCGGATCGCATCTTACCGTAGATTAAATCAAATAATCAAAGTAATCTATGTACCTTTCACAACATAATAAAACCGTGCACATACGAGTAGAATCGCGCACGAATTGTTCCCTGCTTACAAAGTACATTATGAATCGGCCACCGATTGTAGAATCTGTAATCTGAGGAATCGGCGTTTTCAGTATTTGTTATGTAAATACAGCATTTTATTTTAAAGATAGGTCCAACAAATGACTCCACCCCGCCTGACGTTAAGTGAAGGTGAAGTCCAGACGCGAAGATAACTGATACAGCAGTTCTACCTGCCACACCCGCTATCCTCACCCTGCCGGCCTGCATGTTGCTTCTTCACGCCTCTTTTAAAGGATCCCAGGTTGTAAGAGGGAGGGAACACGTGAACATATGGCACATCTTAAACCAAAATTTTATATATTCTTAACTAGTTTCGATTATGAGATAGATGATCCCGTCATAAAAATGGTCTAAAAAAGAAAAAATGGACGGCTCCCCATTTCTTCGTTTATCGAAAATAAAGAATAAATAAATAAAATAAATATTTCCAACACTCACACTTATTAGCCTAGCCCCAAAGTAAGCACTGTAAGTATTGTGTTATGGGATATTAGGTTAACGGATAGAATACATATACAGTACATAATAATATTTATATTATTATGTACTGTATATGTATTCTATCTCATATTCTATATCATATATGTATATATGTGCTAGACCGACGAGGGTAGTCGAACGGCAAACATTAGCTCCAACATAAATTAGTTTTAAATTTATTATCTAGTATTGTTTCGGTAAAGTTTTTTAAATTACAATAAAAATCCAAGTTTTGGTCACAAAGTACTCATTAAGTTAATATTTTTTCTTATCTGCAACTTATTACCAAAAATAACTTAACAATGACCAAGTGCAGTGCCTGCGATCGTGACGTAAAACCAAAAGATGCTATCCTTAACTGCTCCAGAACGACTTGCAAACTTCAATATCATCAAGCATGTGTCGGTGTTAAAAAGGGTGACTCAACTACAAACTGGATTTGTCCGGAATGCAAGGTAAAACAAATTCGTCGCGGTGATAACACTAACACACCAGTAAAGGAAACCTTTTCAGGAAGTGACGAATTTATCAACTCTAAAAGAGGGGCACAAACATCTGCAAATAGCAACAGCAGTAGTTGTCACGATGAGGAAAAGCCAGATGATATCATTGGTATCATAAAAGCGGAAATTGAAACTGCATTTAAGCGCGAGCTGCCAAATTTTATCACAAAGCTTAAGGAATCAGTTGCAAATGCGTTGGAGATCCGGTTTTTAGAGCTTGAAAAGTCAGTTAAGACATGCAGTGATTTGTATGATTCTGTGAAAGTCAAGGTGGAGAATAACTCAGCTATCCTGAAAAAAATTCAGACTGAGAACACTAACCTTGACAATCAACTTAAAATCCTACAACGCAAAATAAATAGCATGGAGGAGGCGTCTCTCAAGCAAGAACAGTGGTCTAGGCTTCAGAACTTAGAAATAATAGGCATACCAGAAGCGGACAATGAAAACCTGCCGGATATGATGATAATCATGGCCAAACATCTGAAGGTGCCACTTGAGTTCCAGGATTTGGATTTCGTACACCGCGTACAGGCGAAGAGACCAGTGAAGGGAAAGTCACGAAATATAGTTGTTCGCTTTCAAAATCGCAGCAAAAAAGATGCCTTTTTATCTGCGGCTCGAAAAACCGGTGGTATCACTTCGGAGGATATTGGACTGGATGGTGAGCCAACAGCTGTTTATGTAAATGAACATTTGACCATAACAAACAAGCTTTTATTGAATAAGTGTAAATCTAAGGCCAAAGACTGCAATTACACATATGTATGGACAAAAAACTGTCGCATTTATACGAGAAAGGCAGAAAAATCACCATACATTCAAATATCATGCGAAGCAGATTTAAAGAAAATTATTTAGTTATGTATTTTGCCTCGTTAATTAGCTTTAATAGTCAGTGCCTGTCTTTATATTTTAGTTATACATCAATTTTAGTGCATGATAACTCTTTATACTTACCACACTTACACAATACATCCACAAATTCATCTATACCATACAAATACAATAACACCTTCACTGCCAATCAATCACGATATTTATTATTTTTATTACACTATTACTGCAAATTGAAAGTTTCATTATACTTAGAATACTTGAATACTGTCATTTTCTTGCATAATTTAAACATAAAAGATGAGATAATCGGTCTGTACATGAATTTGTTTGGAACTTAATGGGTAAATTAAATATCCTATACCAGAATGTTCGTGGTCTTCGAACAAAAACATTAGAATTCTATAATAATATACTTATCTCGAACCACGATATAATTTTAGTAACAGAAACCTGGCTAAATGACAGTATTCTAGACTCGGAATTATCTGACAGCAGATATGAAATTTTTCGACGCGACCGCGGGTCGAACGGCGGTGGTGTTATGGTAATGTGCAGTCGAAGACTGAGCGCGCGCGTACGCGTCGAGTGGCAGCGTGATCACGTGGAGTGCGTATGGGTCACAGTGGACGGGCAAACAATAGGCTTAGAGCAGGATTTGCACATAGCGTTGGTTTACATGGCGCCGGGGCCTTTACTACCCGCTCGTCTTAATAATTGTATCGATTTGATTTCTTCCATCGCAAATACTATTACTGATGATTTATTTTTGTTAGCAGGTGATTTCAATTTATTTAATATATTGTGGAATAATTCAGGGCCTACACATTTAAAAAAGGGAAGCACTGAACTTCAAAATGCAGGAGTAAACTTTGTAAACAAAATAAATTACTTTGGTCTACGCCAGAGTAATATGAACACAAATAAGGCAGGTAATACTTTAGACCTTATTTTCAGTAATTTTAATTTGGACATTTGTGCCTCGGCAGTTGCTTTGGTGAAGGAGGATCCCCATCATGTTACTCTTGACATCGATGCTAGTGACATTTTAGTAAAGCGTTTACCTAAATTATCTAGAAAGAAGTTTTTGTTCCATAAAGCAGACTATGACGTCATAAATACGGAACTGCATAATGTTGACTGGGACAATGTGCTTTCAGCGGATAGTATCGAAGAGTCTGTAAGCAACTTCTATTCAATTCTGAATTGCACTATTAACAGATTAGTACCTTCCCTCGATACAAATAATTGTAATTCTTACCCGGTCTGGTATAGTCGCGCCCTAATATGTTTACTTAAAGAGAAAAATGTTGTTCACCGTCGATGGAAACGTTACAAAAACCCTCTAGATTATGATATGTTTTCTTTGTTGAGGAAAAGAATGAAAATAATGCAAGACGAATGTTATCTAAAGTACGTTTCGAGTTGCCAGGAACATATAAAACATAATCCAAAGTTGCTTTGGTCGTACATCAATTCCAAACGTAGGAATAGTACAGGATACCCCAGTACTATGACGTATATGGGCAGACAGTTGACGAATAGTAAAGCTATTTGCACCGCGTTTAGTAATCGTTTTGAAAGAATGTTTGTACATTCAACTGGAAATTATTCGGATATGGACAGTACTCTGAATACCTGTGGCAATTCTATTCACTCTTTTTCAATATCCCAAAGAGAGGTGTTTAAACTACTTTCATCATTGGATATTAGAAAGGGAGCTGGTAGTGATCGAATACCTCCATCATTCATAAGCGGATGCGCCGCAACACTTTCCTACCCTTTACATATTTTATTTAATCGGTCTGTTTCAGAGGGAGTTTTTCCAAGTGTATGGAAAGAGGCTCATATTGTCCCTCTTCACAAAAAGGATTCTAAATGCAGAGTAGAAAATTATCGCCCCATATCAATTTTGAATGTATTCGGAAAATGCTTTGAAAAAGCTGTTTATAAAGAAATATATCCTGTAATAAAACAAGGTATACCTGACGAACAACACGGTTTCGTAGAAGGACGATCTACACTTACGAACCTAGGATTATTTGTGAGTGATTTACATAAAAACATGGGCTTGCAATCTCAGGTTGACGTGATCTACACAGACATCGAAAAAGCGTTCGATCGTGTGGATCACGTCATACTTCTGCAGAAGCTCTATCAACTGGGTATACGCGGTGACCTGTTCAGATGGATAAAGTCCTATATATCGAACCGAAAGCAGGCTGTGGTAATTGGCGGTGATCGCTCTGAGTTTGTCAACATACCTTCCGGTGTACCTCAGGGTTCCTTGCTTGGTCCTTTGTTTTATTCAGCTTATCTAAATGACATAGGGTCCTGCTTTAAGCATGCTAAATTTTTGCTCTATGCTGATGACACCAAAATATATATGAAAGTCAAATCAAATGAAGATTGTCTACAACTACAAAAAGATTTGGATCGACTTTCGGAGTATTATGTTCGAAATAGAATTGCGGTTAACGAGACAAAGTGCATACATATACAATTTACAAGACGCAAAAATGCTATCGAATACAATTTCAAATTAAATAATACTAGTTTAAGCAGGGCAACCACAGTCAAGGATTTAGGGTTATATCTGGACACAAAATTGACATTTGAAAAACATTTTGAGCACATTATAAATAAAGCTCATAAAAACTTAGGATTTATTTTCAGAGTAACAAAGGAATTTAGCGATGTAACTTGCCTTAAAATGTTATATTACGCATATGTTCGGAACATCCTTGAATATGGGTCTAGTATCTGGAATCCGCAATACACAACATACGTGCACGCTATTGAAAAATTGCAAATAAAATTCACAAAATTCCTGGGCTTTAAGCTAAACAAGGGAGTTTGTGAATACAGAGATTCATGTATTAGGTTCGATCTTATACCGCTTAGTGACAGGCGTCGCATGCGGGACACAATGGTTCTGTATGACATTTACTCAGGAAAACTGGATTGCATAGAGCTAGTTAACCGGATTATCACACTTAGTGCCCCCGTAAAAAGAACGCGACACACTCAATTGTTTCACGTGCCGCTGGTGCGAACAAATTACGAAGCTAATGACATGACCGTAAGACTGCCTAGAACATACAATAAACACTTTTCTGAAATCGACATCTTCCATTTATCCAGAAATGCGTTTAAGGTTGCTTTGTGTAGATTATTAGTAAATAATTTTAAAACCCTCCATTGAACTTATTATTAATCTGTCAACATGTCCACTATAACAATTGAATAATCAATTTCTAATCTTTTTATTTTATTTTATTCTATTTGACTATTCAATGCAATATTTTAATGCAATAATTCTAGTGATTATTAATATAATTTTTCATTTAGTTTAGTAATTAGTACAATATTATTATTTATCAATTCAATCTATTTATTATTTTGGTGATTATAGAAATGACATTACTGTTACAGACTCATTATTTCATTGACATGTTGCATTTACTAAATCAATTATTAATTTCTGGTTTCCTAAACATACGCACTTAATATTGCCGCCATGTAAACCATGCGAAAAATGTGATAAGATACCTACCTACGCAATGTGCACAACCGACTACGCGCACTGGCTCCGGCTCATGCATTTCGCTGTTTTTGTCGGCTCGTTTCGATATGATTATTTTTTTTTTATTTTTTTTTTATTTTTTTTTTTTTTTTTTTTATTTTTTTTTTTTTTTAACGGAAGGCATGCACACTCACACACACACACACACACACACACACACGCTACACCAAACACTTACGTACACACTCATTTACACAAAGTTAGTTATCATGCTCCTTTTATAATTCTGATTTATATAGGCATTTATATTTATCGCAAAATTAATTTGAATCTTTGTTGGTATTTCTTTTATATTATTGTTAATTTGTAATTTCTGCCCTACGTTATCATTTTAATTTTTGAATTGAATACAAAGTGAGTTTCTGTAATTGGCTAAAGTACCGTTTAAAAATTTATATTAGATTATATTGTGTAAAACGCTGTTGAAACTTGTTGATGATAAATAAATAAATAAATAAATAAATATAGAAATACATATTAAACGACTGGAGTACAAATGCTCGTATTTATCACACAAACATCTGCCCCCAACCAGGATTCGAACCCGGGACCTCTCGAGTCGGCGACACCATGAAACCACCACTACTCGACCACAGTGGTCGTCAAAATAAATAATAATGAAAATTATATGTACATCCAACTCATTGAGTTTTAGAAAATTTTAAAATGATCGGTCACATACGGGGAAAAAAATTGTCTTCTTTTCATGGATGCAATGTCAAATAACAAGACAGATTATAGAAATTGACCAATTTCTCCAAATGGTCAAGTATCCGTTAGATTGTTACGCATTTGAAAAAATCATACCGCTTCCGCAACGAAACCGAAGCTATGTTAGTCGCGGGATCTTACTAGATTTGAGTTTTGGGCGAGGCAAAACTGAGTCATACGGTCATAAAATTTCACGAGTGATAACCCTACACTCATGTCTATATTCGTCTAAGGCAAAGGTTCGAGCTATGTTTTTTTTTGGGTGTGTATGCTGTTGGTCCCAGATGACAACACAGCGTCACCGGGTTTGGGGACGGCGAGATCCTAAGGGACCTCAAGCCGAGAATTGGCGAGTGCCTCTAGAGGTATTCCAGGCAGATGGTATCTCCCCGCGGGGGGAGTCTCCTCTCCGTCTGGAGCCTCTAGACCATTCGAACCTGAGGGTTCAACTAGAGGGCGTCTCTGAGACTCGGACCTCGGCTCTAGATAGCCGTTGTCGTGGAGACAGAATATACATTCTTCGGAGCTATGAAGAGACATTCTAGCACTTATTTATCTCTGTTTGTAGCTATATATCTTTGGCTGGTCAGCACAACCTTTCAATTTCAAAGGGTACATAATGACTTGAGGCAAACCATTCAGTCATACGGCACTTACCGCTGAGTATTAGAGCTAGCTACCTTAAAGTTTTTCATACTGATCCGTTCTGAGCTGTCCGCATCCAGCGAGTGATCTGAGATCTAAACTACCTTTAGGTGGTGTTGTGTGTGAGGATGGCTCGGGACACCTTCGCGACTGGAATCCACTTACACTTAACGTCAGGTGGGGTGGGGTGATTGGTCGTGCCTCGTTTAGACAAATTCCAGCGGCTTCCCGCGACCTTTAAATGAATTGTCGGTCCACTCGCAACTTGTCATAATTTAATTTGTTTCCGAAAACGTCTTATACTTTGTAGATATATAATATATTTATGTAATTTTATTTATACTTATATCTCTCTTAAACTTCCGTACTTTTGTTGTTCTAACAAACCCTTGAGGCCTTTGGCGTGAGTAGTTATGTTTTTTAATAAATATAAGGGAATGCCCGTGATTTCGTCTAGGAATACAAAGAACATGGTAAAGTTTTGTATGAGTGACTGCCCTGGCTATGTATAAATACTGTTCTTAGTAATATTTAATGGTAAATGGCTGAATATTTATAATTTCTATGAAAAAAGGCTCAGGAACTTTTGATAAAACCACAATCTTGAAAATTATGAGAACTCCTACTATGTCATTACCTTACTACAGTTGATAAAAGATGTTGCCAATTATTTACAGAGTCATCAATTTCGCATTTTCGTAGTGTTTTAAAGCAAAAAAAATACAAATAATTTGTTATCGTCGGCCTGACAGGAAATCCATGAAGTTTTATTTTGTCCATTTGAAAAAATTCAAGGATTCATTATCATACAGACTTGTCTCAAGCCTGATCAGAATAATAAAATCTTTTATTTAGGCCTTTAGTGATTTGTTATAATAATAATTAGGGCCAAATATGTCAAAGGTTGAAGGAGTTTAGAAATCATATTGTTTATTTCGATATATTTCAAAAATATTTATTATGTATATTTATGGATCATTTATTTTGTAAAACGGAACATTTTGCTTTTTAAACAGACATGAAGTCAATTTTTATACTTTTAAATATTTGATGATTTCACGAAAGTAGTATGAGAATAATAAACACGTAATAATTAATAAAAAAATAAAAAAATGGTTGCCTGTAAAGTCGGTTTTACGGGCGAAAATTTTACGTGACAACGTCTTTTTCTCGGTAGAATATTTATTGATATGAATATAATTAAATTGCACAATAGGAACAAGGAATTGAATGAAAATAAGAATTGCACAAATTTTAACTATAGAAATATATTTTGTTTACTAAAACATTGTACATGTAAACTTAAACTTAACACGAGAGACTCATCGTAACGTTACCGAGCGTTACACTTTTTCATAAGTGACTCCCAGCCGCAACCTAATTTAAGACGTTGTCACGTCAAAAATATTGTTAAGTTACGGGCTAGTGCGAAATATTTATACACAGTTTCTTAGACATGTCTTTTGAATCCAGTCTCATTTAAACTTTTATTTTACGACAAAAAGTATTTATATGCGAAAGATCTTCATAATCGATTCAGTGGCTTAGATGTGAAAGCATATCAGGAGCTGGCGAACAAAACGATATAATTACATCAAATTAAAATTTACAGGAGCAGTAAATAACTGAATGACATACCTACAGTGAGCTTTTGGCGGGATTTTAATTTAGTAATATTAACACTATTTTAGGCGGTTTTGATTGCATGAGTTGAAATTCAAATTCAGATGGCTTAAGACCTTCGGGCTGTAAAAAAGAAAGAAGTATGTGGACAAAACCATATGCGTAATTGTACCGTTTTGTTCATCAGCTCCTCAGATTACAACATAACAGGCAGGTATAAGTATCTTTTTCGCATTTAAAATGTAAGCAGTAAGCGCAGAAGAGAATAAGTATCATTATTAGACAATCACAGCACATTTGGTGTAATTTATGTAACACTAACGCGTTGTTTACATTTCGTGTTAACTGACCTTCACGAAAACGTGATCTATCACAGTTACATAATACGAAGGCAGAATGGTAATGGATTGATAGCAATAGTAATTAATGTCAGGTACGGGTGTTACTGCCTTATCTAAATCGAGATAAGGTAGTCTTTTGGATGTCAAATTTTACTTACGGCCGTTGTAAACATCGGTTGCTATGCAACTAAACTAGATGACTAGCTCACTGGAGATTGGATTAATAGTGTAAAATAGTTTCGGAGGTAGTTACTAAAGGTCGTACTCGATGAGGTCAAATAAACTTCATGCTTGCCTTAAAACCGCAATCAACGAAGGTATCACAAACACCCAAGAGACAAAGACAATATCGACAAGTCTAGTTTTTGAAAGTACGTTGACCCGACCGGGGATCGAATCAATCACGGGATCTCAGAATTGATGTTGACATCAAATCCACTGCATTTCGGAGGTCATTAAATATTTCATATTCATTCTTAATTTTAATTGCTTACTTTTGTTATATTATTACTTTAATCAATGAACAGCTAGAGTTGAAATCTAAAAGAAAATTTTACTTTTCGTGTAGAAATATCGCTTAGCAACACAAAGTGACACGACGGACACGTCGTTTATTCAGATTAATACGAAGGAGCGCACTCAAAATTCCGGCACGAATAAATAAGAAAGAAATACTATGATAGTTTAGAAACCTACTGCTTATAGTTTCTCAAAATATTCTCCCTAACTCAAAACACATTAACAGACCTATTTTGAAAACATTTATGCCACTCGCGCTCCACATTTATTTTTTAGGGATCCGAGCACAGAACACGGGATGAGGATAGAAGGGCCTTGTGGGCGGTGCAGGCGCGCCACAGTTATGTTAGAGCAAATGCTCATAACTTGACCAAAATTTGGTTCTGATTGCGTCGTTGCTCTCGGGTGTGAGCTCTGATTGGGTCGATTGTTTGATGTTGTGTCGTTTGATTGGCTATTATCTATTAGGTGACAGTGTAGTGGGGGCGAGCCGGCGACATCAGTTCCCGTACAAACGGTCTATGAGCACCCTTCTAACACTTTTTCTGTGTTCTTTGGTTGCGAGTCAATGACTGATGGTATGGCACCTACTCGTAATATTGTTCAAACTTTGTAATCCTTCCGTTTATCCTCGTTTGTCGTCTCTGAGAGCCAAGCACGTACTTTCACAGATCCTTAATCGCATTGTCAAAGCAAAATTTCGTATGGAAGGGGCCATTTTATACTTATGTACGGTACGGGTGATGCTTATTTTTGATAGAAACTTTCCCCTATTTCGTATATCCAAATCAAATCAAATTAATATAACTTTATTCAAATAGGATCTATAGTACAACTCTTTTGAATCGTCCAAAAAATTTTTGACTTGTTTTTTTGTTGCGGCCGCTAGTTAAAATAATTATTGTAAATGAGAAATGATGTCGTTCTATTACTTAAAGTCAATGTAATTGCCTAATAGAACCTATTAAGTGAATGCGAAATGCGGACTCGACGGTAGCGGCAGGTTTTACTGTCGTGTTGTTGAATTATGTTTGTTCTTCTTGCAGCTTTCTATGGAGCTAGAGAGCGAATGGCTATCGAAGCAATCGACTTCGGGCGAGGCTAAAGCACTGAGCGCTCTGATGCGGCAGGTCATGCAGGACATCAACAGCCGACGGATGTGCACCCTCACAGGTACTTAATAATTTAAAAAATTGTGTGCACGACCCACACATCTGAAGTGAAACTTCTTTTCTTAAATAACCTTATATTAAGCGCTGCATAAGGCATAGAGGGGTATGGAGCTTAAGGACCAGCGCACGCATCACTCGTACATATGTATATATATATATTGTATATATTGTCGCGTGTGATGCTCGTAGCCTTAGCGTAGCGTTCAGCCTTCGCCGAGTTACCCTCTAACTGTTATGCTCGTCAGGAAGAGCTGCGCACGCACCTACACGCACACACACACGCACACACACACACACACACCTGCGCGCACGCACACACACGCACACACACCTGCGCGCACGCACACACACACACACACACACGCGCACGCACACACGCACACACACACCTGTGCGCACGCACACACACACACGCGCGCACGCACGCACACACACAAATCAACACAAATCAATGGTAAAATATTATATTTTTTGAAATACAAGGCCTTACAAGATGTCAAAATAAGTGTTGTGTGACGTGATTTTTGAAGAGTGCCACTCGGAAGGTTTTTTGCATTGGAATAGATGAATTTTGACTCGAAGAAAACAAACGTTCCTACAGAAACTGCTTCTAACGGCATTGATGTAAAATAATAAATTAATATTTCCAACACTCACACCCATTAGCTTAGCCCCAAAGTAAGCACTGTAGGCTTATGTCATGGGATATTAGGGTAACGGATATAATACATATACTGATACATATATAAGTGTATTTATGTGGAAATACATATTAAACTTCCATGAAGGAGTACAAATGCTTGTATTTATCACACAAACAACTGGGATTCGAACCGGGAACCCGGGAACTCTCGAGAAGGCGACACCTTGAACACCACTCGGCCACGGTACAAACGTACACATACGGGATACAAACCACTCGGCCACGGCGGTCATCTAAATAATGGACACTACTATAGCTCTTCTGTCTGCCTGTAATCTATGTGTCGTTGTGATCTTAAAATCTATTGAACTGTTTATCATGTAAAAGTTATTTACGGGATTGTTACCATGTACCTTGTTTTTAGCGAGTTTCCGATATTTCGGCACTGTTGCAAGCGCCGTGATCACGGAGTAACTAGTAACGTTACTTCATGGTCACTAACATTATAGTAATATAAGTTATTTACGGGATTGTTACCATGTACCTTGTTTTTAGCGAGTTTCCGATATCTCGGCACTGTTGCAAGCACCATGATCACGGAGTAACTAGTTAAGTTTAAAACAAAATATTGTTTATCATGTGTTTTTACCACCAGTTAGACAGATTTTGTTGGTAAGTTTATAATGTGAAAAACTATGGTTTGTCACCAAATCGAAGCGAAGAGGGTCACTAGTATTTATAATACAAGGTATGTTTGTCTAGTCTAGCTGCGTAGGTCGAATACAGCGAATCAAGACAGTATATTGTTATATTTTCCAAAGGCACATTCGAAAATATGCATTATCCGCCCGGTCAAAAATAATTAATTCAATACTAGAGTTCGTTCAAGAATCCTTTGAAGTTAAGTAAACAAAGATTGTTTTCACGAATTACCAGGTATTATAATACAATTTAATTATATGAGTTTCAAAAGAAATCGGAGCTTTTAACCAAGGTCCTTTGTTGAAAATATAATGTACCGTTACCATAGTAACATTATGTACCTTTTCAGCTAGCATATAATTTGAATCAGACATTAAAGGTAAATAGTCATTCGCCTGCCTTGCTTTCAATTTTATTTGGCGGCGTAGGTACTGTATAGGTATGTCTTCCTTTTCTGAACAGTTATTTGAAGTCTACGGCTTCACTCATAACCTATTATAGTAAAACGTACTTCAAAGTGTTCAGTCTATTGCTTTTTACACCATTAACATTACCTTACATACATAAATATACATAAACATTACCGTAACATTGGTTACTGGTAATAGCAGTCAATGACCAGGCGCGGCGAGGGCTTCCACCCTTATGTTGTCGAAGTTCCTCCCATTCGCACGAAGCGATTTGTGGTGTGGAACTTCTTGCCGAGGTCTGTTTTCCCGGACCAATATAATCTGGACATCTTCAAGGCCAGAGTGAACAGGCATCTTCTAGGCAGGCGTGTACGATCCTAGGCCTCATTATCGCTTCCCATCAGGGGAGATTGTGGTCAAACGCATTGCCTTTTTTGCATAAAAAAAGCTTCTCGACTTATTTGATAGTTCAATTTTTGAAAAAGAAATACCACTCAATGTACATAACTAACTAGTAACTCTTTTGTAAATGTATCGCATCCTATTCATCCCTAAAAGAATTCTTTGCCTGAGCACGTTTTCGCTTCTTCTTACGATCTGGGTTCCTTTAAGAGAGGCGTGAAGAAGCATTTATGCAGGCCGGAAACGAAAGGACGGTTGGTGTGGCAATTTATAACTGCTGTGCCAGCTATCTTCGCGTTCGGACTTTATCACCACTTAACATCAGGTGGTGGGCAAATGACTCTATCATTTGCCTATCTGAATATACAAAAAAAGGATGCGAAACGGCAAAAAAGTATTAAAAAGCCGCATTTTGAACCCGTTTAAGTGTGTTTTCTTTAGTCGTTTTTCTTGTTGAAAATTTGACGTTTCCACTATCAACTAAGTGGAAAAGGACATCGGCCAAATCATATTTGGATCAAAGTTGAACGTCTAGAATAGATATTTTTACTAATATTATTAATTAAATATAAACAGTTTTTACAAATTGTAATAGACACAAATAAAAGCCGAGTAAAACAAAAAAAAAATATAAAACACTGCATTGACATTCATCCTAACTTGTCCTTTTTGGTAAACAATCTTGGCACTTCTTTTTATTGATAATACAGCATTAAAAATCAACTGATAACTAGATTCAATAGGTTACAGTCTACAATAACGATTTATCGTAATAGATTATTGACTTTGTTATTATTTTATTTATAAATTGGTGATTTTGTTAAAAAATTGTGCCAAGATTATTTAACAAATAGGACAAGTTAGTATGTTTTTTTAAGATTCTCCCTTTTCGGGGAAGGCAAAGGGAACAATGCCCATTAAGCCAAGCATTTAGTTTTATTAATCTTCGTTTTTTACATTAGAATGTCGGTGTGGCTCATCCTAATGTTTCTTGGAGTGTTTGTCGCGCAATGTATCGAGTTGGCTTTTCAGGTAAGCTTCTGTGAGGTAGTCAACACTACCATAAAATTCTCACCTCCACTTGACCGGAATAACATATATATTTTAAAGATTCCACTAATTATTCAGTTGCGCAGACGGTTGTAACACAAAATCTCATCAATTTTATTTCACAATGTCCACTGTGAACGAATTTAAGAATAATTAAAATAAGACGCCAACCTCACTCGATGAAATCAAATGGCTTCGCTTCTACTACATTTTGAATTTATCTGTGATATTGGTATACTTAGTTATGATTTCTGTGCAAAAAATCAATTTCTGTAATGAAAAAATGTAATACAGATACGTAATAAAAATGTCAAAATAACATAACCAATAAATGTTCAAAGCAAAATTTCTTTTTTCCTCGGCTTTCTTTCGTCATGATTCTTACATATATAAACTCAATAAATTACGCAGAATCTAATGATATATCATTTGTTGAAAGACGCAAAATTCAATTTGAAATAAAACGATGTATGGGAGTTGGCCGATGTCCTTTAAGCGTGGTTACATTTAATGATTGGTGTGCGTGAAAACTAAAGAAACATAAGAAAAACCACGGTTACAAACGGTCTTTCATTGTAAACTCTGTAAATAAGTATATTATGAAGAAAAATAACAGTCAGAGTAAAAATGTACTAGTTTATAAAAAAACTAAAAAAAATGGATTTAAAATGTCAGTGGATCCAATACTAACGGAGTGATAGCTTGTTAAAGGTTGGTTCTTCTTCATCAAACGCCAAAATCGAAAGTTTCAACGTAAACTTACAACAAAATATCCATAAAATAATGCATTTTCTAGGAAAACTCATAGAACTTTTTAGAACTGCTTGAAAAAAACCTTTATTTATATTATTTATAGAAGTTCCTTCTATAATAATTAAGCGAGTTATGACCCAAGCAAAGTTGGCCCCCATTTTTCTAGCGGCAAAATATATGAAAATCAGTCCCTACTTACTACCCCAATTGAAAATGATCGTTACCACTTTACAATTTATTTAATTTATGCACTTGTTTAACCGGTTTGAATTGCTTAGTTTTGAAAAGAAAATCAGGTAAGAGTGAAAAGAGCTTTTTTGTAAATTTACAAAGAATTACCTTTCTTTAAAAATAACTCAAAATCTTAGATAGGTACACAGAACTTTTAGGAGCTGTGATGATTTTTTACTAAACATATATTTTTTTTCCAAAAAAAGACACGTTTGTGTATTACCCACCGATGCCTCCTCCTAAACCGTCAATCTGCAGGTGCAAAAATTAGAAGGTGTATGCGAAATAAAATTCACTTTAGTATTACTTAGATCAATTGGTATAGAATCAACTCGTCTATTTGATTTCTTTCATAGCTAATGAACGAAACACGATTGATGTATTTTTGGGGTTATACAAGATGGCGCAAAAGTAATCATCCAATTTTATTTTTTTATAACTTTTTTACTTAATAAACAAATGATGTGTGATGGTAAATCTTTATTAGGAGCTTTAAAATATTTTCTCTTAAGGGGAAAATGTGATATTCGTTAAGTTGCTGCCGTCAGTGTTGATACACTTTATAGTAATATAAGTTATTTACGGAATTGTTACCATGTACCTTGTTTTTAGCGAGTTTCCGATATTTCGGCACTGTTGCAAGCGCCATGATCACGGAGTAACTGAAATATCGGAAACTCGCTAAAAACAAGGTACATGGTAACAATCCCGTAAATAACTTATATTACTATAATGTTAGTGACCATGAAAGTTTAAAACAATATATTGATACACTTTGTGCCCGTTTTATCGCATTTTCTATGATTTCCGGTGATGAATGTTCGCGATCTTGTCTAATGACTCCGTAACGTAAGAGCAAAAAGAGAGAAAGAGAGAACAGAAAAAAAAGAACATTGTGAGTTATCATAATAGGCCGACTTAAATTATTATGTTGATATTGTGACCAACCAACTCTCTATTCGTAATTTGTAGGATATAATTTAGTTATAGGATATAACTTAGTGAATAGTCAGTCATAAATAAATAAAAAAGAAATTGGAAACACAGGGGCCTATTTATCGAACTTTAAAGTCTTTTGATTGGTCATTACTATCTTGGAGGAGTTCGATGGCGCGGGTGGTGAGCGCGTTCGGCTGCGATCGTGGAAGTTAGGCAACTTTCGCAGTGGTCGGTCATTGGATGGGTGTCCAAAAATCTTCTATCTCGAGTTCCACCGTGCTTCGAAAGGCACGTTAAGCCGTTGGTCCCGGCGGCATCTGCAGTCGTTAGCACCCGCCAATCCGCACTGGGCCCGCGTGGTGGGTCATAGCCCAATCTCCCTATTCCATCCATATGGAAGGCCTGTGCCCCAGCAGTGGGGACATTGAAAGGCTGATGATGATCTGCACTACACTAAAAACTGCAGCGTAAAGCATGATATTGTCCAACATTATTTATTAATATTACCTAAGTCTAGTTCATAAACCTAACTCCACAAACTTATCAAAAGCTGTCTGCAGATAAATTAATATGTACTTAAGTATACGTATGACTACAAAATTAATTACAAGTTAGCTTACCCACGATATTGATATGATA
Source organism: Chilo suppressalis (assembly GCA_902850365.2). Classification (NCBI taxonomy): domain Eukaryota; kingdom Metazoa; phylum Arthropoda; class Insecta; order Lepidoptera; family Crambidae; genus Chilo; species Chilo suppressalis. The sequence continues at coordinate 3,936,981 of OU963904.1, read as the reverse complement.
ATAGACGGATAAGTGATAGCTATTGATAATAATTAACAAGGATTCTTTCAGGGTTGCCTATTTCATATTTAATTGATTTTTTGATCATATCATTAATTGTGCCGAATTAAGGGTGACGAAGCAATATTGAGCTGTGATTCGCTGTATTCTGCTCATGTATTAGCGTGTTAAGCATGTTATATCTTTTATACCATGGCGAATGTTCTGAGGAGTTATGCTCCCTTATTCCGCCTTCCCCTTACCTTCAGAGGACCACGTGCGCTGCCCAATCTTATCAGTTATGACGACCTCCGTTGTCGAGTGGTTTGTACGCCGGGCTTCATGGTGTCGCCGACTCGGGAGGTCCCGGGTTGGAATCCCGGTGGGGGCAGATGTTTGTGCGATGAATACGAGCATTTGTACTCCATTCATGGATGTTTAATATGTATTTCTATATTAATATACTTACGAGTATATATGTACAATATATGTTTTCTATCCGTTACCCTAGTATCTCATAACACAAGCCTTACAGTGCTTACTTTGGGGCTAGGCTAATTGTTGTGAGTGTTGGAAATATTATTTATTTATTTATGTTGATTCGTGGCAGCCCTATTGTTGGCAGGCGTACTCAGTAGGCAGCGTTTATTTCACACAAAATGTTATTATGACTGTCTGATTTTATGTTTACTTTTGTCTCTTATCTAGTTAATGATTAATGAGCTCACGAACTCGAGAATAATATAAAGAATTCTAACATATTTATAAGTGCATGCTGTGTTTGCATTTATAAGATTTGTGATACTGTTAAGATACACTGTATGTTATTATTTTGTCATTTTCACATTTCGGTTTTGCAAACCAAATAAAAAAAAACTGATTTAATACAATTGGGTCTTAAAAATAGTAAGTTTTTAGAGTTATTATGATAAGTAAATGTTCTTTTCCTTAACATGCTTGGAAATTTGAGCATTATTTTGACAGTCTTCTTCGAGATAAATCGAAGTTGCTGTAGCGGCCAAATATATGCGAGCAGCGTCTGGCAAAAGTTGTATGAAAATCCATATCTGTCGTGGTCTAGCGGCTTACTCCAAAACAAAGCAATCTGATTGGTAACTTATGAAAGGTTTTATTGAAGTTTGCTTGGCCGCTGCAGTAATAATACATACATAGGTAATAAACTTTAGTATATTTAATGAGAAAATCTCACTTGATCTTAACAAACTTTGAATAAATGTTTAGTCCAGTATATTTTAAATTTTGACCGATTTCCCGAAGGAGGATTTTCCACTCAAATTAAAGCATCTACCAACCAAAGTATCTTTTCACCTTATGTTATAAACAATAGTATTCCTTTCCGGGCATGTATTTATATTTACAAATAAAGCTTAATTTAAAAAAAAATATTCCATTTTCGATTTTGAAGTCAGTTTTATTTTTTGTTTATTTTTTTTATGTTTTTATTTTCAATGTTTTTTCACGATGTAAAACAAAACTGGACTAGTCCACCAGTTTAAAGTCGCTCAGAGAGCTAAGGAAAGGGCTATGCTCGGAGTATCCCTGAAGGACCGCATCAGAAATGATGTAATCCGGCAGAGAACCAAAGTCACCGACATAGCCCACCGAATTAGCAAACTGAAGTGGCAGTGGGCTGGTCACATCAGCCGCAGAACTGATGGCCGTTGGAGCCTGAAAGTTCTTGAGTGGAGACCACAACTCGGTCAACGTAGTGTAGGACGCCCTGAGACAAGATGGGATGATGATATTCGTAGGCTGGCTGGAGTGGGCTGGATGAGAGTAGCACAAAATCGGGAGCAGTGGCGTGCATTAGGGGAGACCTATGTCCAGCAGTGGACGAACATGGGTTGATGATGATGATGATGATGAAAACAAAACTGTTGTTTTGCATTTCTCTAGAGCCAAAAGAAAGTTTAGTCCATTCTCAATATCTATTAGAAAACGTAGACGAAGCTGGTAATGAATAAATGGTTTCCCCTCCAGTGGGTACGACGACGACGCATCTGACGGTGGTGCGTGTGAACAGCGACCCGGCCCCCGTGAAGGACCACCAGGTGCCCGTGTTCCTCTACAGCAGGCACTCTTTCGTAGCAGACCAGTGGGACCTCACTACCAACCAGGTCAGTCAGTTCAATAATTTAAAATAGCGGGAAACAATAGACTAGACCAGTCGAGACAAAATCGCTCGCCTGTCATAAGCAGCTACTTTATTTTTGAGTGTGTATGCCGTTTAGGGTTGCCACCTTTTTTTTGTCCAAATAAAGTACATTGGATATTAAAAGTAGAAAAAAAGTACATTGTGTCCAAAATAAAGTACATTTTATTCCACTTTATAAGTAAGCTTAAAAATATATTTTACGTTGCTTCTAGCAACTTTTAATAAATAATTTGTAGCTACTAAAAATCTGTAACATATTATACATACTGTCTGTCCGTGTTACGAAAAAATTCTTCCTATCAATCTCTTTTTGTATATTTTACGCAAAATTAATCCCCGTGTAATCAAACCACATTAAATAAAGTATTTTCGCGTACTTTATTGTTGGCATAAGGTATACAGTACATTTATCCAAAATAACGTACAATACTTTATAATAAAGTACGGGTGTTAACCCTAATGCCGTTGGTCGCAGATGACCTTTACAGCGTCACCGGGTTTGAGATCCTAAGCGGACCTCAAGCCGAGAATTGGCGAGTGCCTCTAGAGGTATTTCAGGCGGATGGCATCTCTCCTCTCCGTCTGGAGCCTCGGCTCGCCTCAACTAGAGGGCGTCTCTAAAACTAGGACCTCGGCTCTAGTTAGTCGTAACAAACGATAGATTTCTTGTGAATGTGTGTCTATGTGAATGGCGTGGTAAAGAAGGATCTGATCCGCCTATCAAAAGTGGCTATAGTCCAGTTTATGCTGGAAAAAACAGCAGAAAAAGGAAGCGTTAATATTTCAACAAAAAAATTGGCGTTTTCTGTCGGTTTTTCAACCAATGACTTAACATTCCGAAGAGAACCATAGAGGAACTCAACATGAATCTTTGGTCACGTATCCAATTGCTAGTCTTTCATAATGTTGCTTCATTACCACAATAGCAAAACAAACGCATTTATATGAATCCAGTCTCGCGCGAGTACTACGGGCGACGCGTTCCAATTCCGATAAACATATTTTCATCTGTGTTTACCAATAGAAACTTGCGTTTCGCATACCTTGATAGCGTGCGTGTGTATTTTTAGATAAGTATTATATTTAAAGTGTTTTACGACCAGATGTTTATTCTTAAGGATAATTTCTTATTGTAATAGTCTACACTTGTGCTAATAGAATATGGTAATGGTTAAGCGTTGCCAAGGGATTTTAATATTATTTTGGTGATTTTGCAAACACTGTATAAAGTAAAGAAAAAAATATACCTGCTATCTTTGGGCTGAAAAACTACTTAAAACTTTAACCCCTTTATTAGTAAACTAACAATAAGCTTGGTTTAGATCCAAAGAAAAGTTTAACTAGGAAAAAAACCACGCGGACCAGGCACCGGACGGTACTCGAAACCGCACCCTTCGCAACCCGGGCGAAAGGCACTGACCAATTATGCTACCACGTCCCTGATGGCCGCGTCGAAATTTTCCTAGCCTTAAGCTGCAAGGCAGCGCCATCTCTTCGCATTGTATGTAACCCACAATGTCAAATGAATACTTTTTCAAGTATTAAACATTTGAAAGAAGAAATAGCAATTATAGTTATGTTTTTATTTTTTGAGCATTTAACTGCTAGATGTTTAAATCTAAAGAAAAGTTTTACTAGAAAAAAAATCAAAATTCTTTAGATTTAAACATCTAGCAGTTAAATGCTTAAAAAATAAAAACATAAGCTTGGTTTAGTTAATTCATGTTTTGTCTCGGTTCATTAAATGCCAAACGACATTTCAGTCACGTGAACAAATCACGGCGTAATTAATCTAAGTTTATGCCTTGTTTATTAATAAGGGGGTAGGGGTCTAGTCTAGGTTTGGTACTAACTACGTATATTGAAATTGAACGCTATGAATCTGTCGCTAGATTTTGCCTTTGGTGTATCTGAATGTGGCCTATAATAACATAATCTTATTTGTTTCTTAGGTTTTATCACTCATTAAATGAAACAATTTCAACGGGTTATATGCACTGAATTTATTTATTTATTGACGTTTTGCATCCTTTGCAGGAATTCATTCTGACGACGCATCAGACAAGGTGTCTTGTTTTTCTTGTACCCTTTTTTTAAAAGGTAAAGATTGAGACAAGAAACTCGACACTGGCGCACTCGATAATCAAAATAGAAGAAGAATATAATCTTACTTAGAGATAGATGTAAATGATGTAATCAATCTGTTATGATACTCTGCCAACCACGGATTATATGGCATAGACCTATTATGTAGAAAAAAAATATGCGTTTTAACTGATTGTGTTGACTGCAAATCCTCCCATGTGTGCGCGCACGCAGGTCGTTGATCCCGCCTACTGTAACGCTAATGGACTAGATTTAGAAGTTTTTCCGCGCGCTTTCTCACAGCGTGAAAATAAACATTGTATGAGTTGACAGGCGCGCATTTTTTTTTTTCATTTCAATTATGCGTGTACGACCGAGACGTAAGCACCGTACCGTTCAGCTGTCGCTATAGTATTATTAATTATGTAGATTAGCATTTCTCCGTGCCTTGTACGTTTCAGCTTAAAGGAAATTGTATCTGTATTAAGAGCTACAAATAACATCAAGCTTGTGATTGTGTAATTAACTAAGTAATTGATCCATTGTTTAGCTTTTCGGGGGTTCCGTACGCAAAGTTACAACGATTTTGAAACGTAAATATGCATCTCTTGGTCATCGTTGCTTTCATCGCACAGCGCGTCCTGAATTTTCATAGAATGTGTATTAGTTTTGATTTGTACTATAACGCAACAAAAAAGTTTCATTTAAAAAGACGGTTTCTCATAACGTAAATGATTTTCGACATGTTTAACACTTTTATTAACTCAATAAGATATTTCATACAATCTTTCATCCCCTGTTATTGAAATATCCTTTCATAGTGCACACCTAGACTGAGAATAGAATAGAAATATTTTTATTGCTCTCACAGTAATACATAGTACAATGGGATATGACAGCGTGAAGGGCAAATGGATGTGGCTCAGCATAAACTGCTCATCTCACTCATTACAAAGTGTCGCCGCACACGGCCCCCCGACCACAACCACAAAACGCCGCCAACGGCATATTTCTTGTAGTTTTCATACATTTTATATGGACTCGCCACACACGGTACGCCGGTGGCCGCCACACGCTACAAATCGTCGTTGCTCGCTTCTTGTGGCCCGCACCGGCCACTTAATGCGCCGATACAAAACGCCGCCACAAGTCACTCGCGCGATTCCCCACCTCTCTCTCCCTTGATTTAGTTCAGCCACTTTAGTAGCCGCTTCTAGCTTCGTGGCGGCGTTTGTGGCTGTGGCGTGTGGCCCGTGTGTGGCGACACAAAGAATCTCGCGCAGCGCTGGTTTTCAGCCACACCTACTTCTCCTTATACTTAGACTTCATATGTGCCTAATTTGGAAACATTAAAGACCCAGCGGTTTGGGCTTTGCGTTAATATGTCAGTCAGGCAGGTTGTTTTTTGACTGTGTTTAAGTTAACTTTGACGCTCTGCTAACCCCAGAAAAGGACGAACACAACGTTTTTTGCACCTTTAACATGAACCGCAAATTACAAAATCGTGAACAAAACGCTGTTAAAAATTCATAATGATTTAAAGTTTCGAATTCGTGCTTTGCTTCATCAAATGAACAGGTTTGAATAAATATTCGGTGCCAACATTGTTACTATAGAGATGAAATGAGATGAGACACTTTATAAAGTGTAAGTACCGAGCTGTTTATAAGAGCTTGATCACTTTGCTCAGCTAATGGACTTCATTAGTGTGGGACAGTATTATTCCTCGTCGTAAAATGTAGCAAAATTTTCTTTTCTCCGTTTGTTTGAAGTGACTGTTAACCATTTTTATTGTCACTTTTGATAATTTATTTGCTTATTCTTTTTTTCAATGGTGTTTGTATAAAAAATTGAACGACCTCCGTGGCCGAGTGGTTTGTGCGCCGAGTTTCATGGTGTCGCCGACTCGAGAGGTCCCGGGTTCAAATCCCGGTAGGGCAGATGTTTGTGCAATGAATACGAGCATTTGTACTCCAGTCATGGATGTTTAATATGTATTTTCTATATAAATATACTTATATATATGTACAGTTTTGACGACCTCCGTGGCCGAGTGGTTTGTACGCCGGGTTCATGGTGTCTCCGACTCGAGACGTCCCGGGTTCGAATCCTGGTGGAGGCAGATGTTTGCGTGATGAATACGAGCATTTGTACTCGAGTCATGGATGTTTAAATATGTATTTCTATATAAATATACTTATATATGTACAGTATATGTATTCTATCCGTTACCCTAGCAACCCATAACACAAGCCTTACAGTGCTTACTTTGGGGCTAGGCTAATTGGTGTAAGTGTTGGAAATATTTGTTTATTTAGTATATGTATTCTATCTGTTACCCTAGTATCCCATAACGCAAGCCTACAGTGCTTACTTTGGGGCTAGGCTAATTGGTGTAAGTGTTGGAAATATTTATTTATTTAGTATATGTATTCTATCTGTTACCCTAGTATCCCATAACGCAAGCCTACAGTGCTTACTTTGGGGCTAGGCTAATTGGTGTGAGTGTTGGAAATATTTATTTATTTATCTAGCTGCTTTTGTGTTTTAATTTGGATATTTTGTATCTTGCGGTAAGCAAAAATATACTTAGTTCGCATGTTGCCTACCCCCTATTGCACTCGCAGTTTTTCTTCCTTCAAGCTAAACCACAATCATAAAAACTTGCGCAGTAAACGTTTTTTGAATGTATAATTGCTAGTGCGCAGACTTCCTTGTCTATGGTCGTTGCTCAAGAACTTTGCCGGGGATGTTCGTATGAACGTATACTCATCGTACGCAGCCACCTCGAATACGCCTTACGAGTTTTAGTCTCAACTAATTATCGTCAAAATTCTTTCACAATAGAGCTTCTCACACTATTAACCAGTACTCATCTGGCCAGTTAGACTGTTTTGTGACAGTTTTAATTCATTTAAAAAATTGTTCAATTATCTTTTCTTCGTGACGAGTACTTAAACGATTTATTGTGTATCTTTCTGTTGCATCTCAAAAATGCATTTAAGCATCATGTGCACTACATGCCGACTTATTTATATATTAGCTTTAAACATAAATATTATGTACAATAATATTAAGCAAGAGAAATAAATAATAGCAAGTAAGAGAAACTAGCTGTAAGTAAAAATAAAATAAAATAAATATAAAGACAACTTCCCAACTTCAAGCGCTACAAAATTAAACCGCTACGAAAATTAGGTTTCTTGGAATTTTCTACATTTAAAGAAATGGAAGTTGACAGTTGCGTCCTGTATCGTAATGAAAAGCAAACAAACTTCACAAGTGTACTTACGAATATATGATTTCGTATTTACAATGCAATATGAATAGGTAAGCTGAGAGGCGGTTCTCATTCATTTTAATGTGCTCGCTCAGCTTAGTATGATCGAAACGACAGCCCACTGATCCATACTGATTGCGACTGATCGTGTCGTGATTCTGGACGTAACGACGAAACTACAGGTGTCATAGGTTTTAATTTATAAGTGATCTCTCTACGGGATCAATTGCCAAATAAGTGGCATTCGAAATTCGTAAATCGTTTAGAATGTGTATCTTTGAGAACGAAATCTAAAGATCTACTTATTCTGCGTTCCTCCCACGTTAGCTGAGAACATTTGTGGACCAGCAAACATTTGCTCGTTCGATAAATGGAAATAGCCAGAGCGAGCGAACGAGTTTGTACAACGATGTTTGATTGGACTTGAGGAACGGATGCTCTCTTGTTCAGTCATTAATGGTATCAATGCAACATTGTTTTGAGCATGCCATTTACTGAGCGAACAAATGTTTGCTCGCTCGGCACAGTTTTCAGCACAGAACACAGAATGAGGTTAGACGAATCTTGTGGGCGGGGCAGGCGCGCCACAGTTATGTGTAAGCAAATGCAATGAGGAGCTCGATGGCGCAAGTGGTTAGCGCGTTCGGCTGCGATCGTTGAAGTTAAGCAACTTTCGCAGTGGTCGGTCATTGGATGGGTGACCAAAAATTTACTATCTCGAGCCCCTCCGTGCTTCGGAAGGCACGTTAAGCCGTTGGTCCCGGCTGCATCTGCAGTCGTTAGCACCCATCAATCCGCACTGGGCCCGCGTGGTGGGTCATGGTCCAATCTCCCTAATCCATCCATAGGGAAGGCCTGTGCCCCAGCAGTGGGGACATTAATAGGCTGATAATGAAATGCTCATAACTTGACCAAAACTTTATTCTGATTGCGTCGTTGCTCCTAGGTGTGAATGCTGATTGGTTCGATTGTTTGATGTCGCGTCGTTTGATTGGCCGGGGGCGAACCGGCGACACCGGTTCCCGATCATACGCTATATTATGATCATCCTTCTAACCTCTTCCTGTGGTTCTGAGCACTAGGTGGAAATTAGTCATTGTCTGTTGTTCTTTTAATATTATAATAAATAATATGCATAGACAAAATAAATCTATTGCTTAGTAAAAAATATACTATTTGGATGATTGTCGGGAGTACGGCCCTTACATATTCAATCAAAAGTTTTTGTGTTTCTATTGATGGCTGCAACAAGAAATACCTAATAGAAAGAAAAGTGGAAAATCAAAAGGCATATCTATACAAGAAGTGTGATTCAGCGTACTAACACCGAGTTTTTTCTAAACGTATTTCAAAAGATAAACTTTATACCTGCTTATCGTGAGATTGTACGGAACCTTTTCGGTGCAAGTAGTTACGCCAAGCACTTGTTACATTCTGTTATTGTGCCGAACATGTACCAAACGATAGTAATGCGCCTTTAATATTCACCCAGTGATATAGTCACCATGAATATACATTAACGATATTTTGGTCCACCAGACAGCTTTTATGTATACTTAATGCTTATTGATAATCAAGGTTTGGTCTACAAATACAATCCATACTAAAATTATAAATATGAAAGTGTGTATGTCTATTACTTCTTCACGCTTAAACTATTATTTATTTGAATAAAATTTGTCATAGAAATAGCTGGGCTCCCAGAAAAAGACTTGGGATAGTTTTTAACCGTGAAATTATCCTTTAACCCTTTACCAGGCCTATAGACAAATCCTGTAGTATAGTGATTTTTTTAGAGATTTTATCAATTCTATATAGAAAATTTGCTAAAATCCTTAAAATATTCTTGTGGGAAATCATTATCCCATTGCCTGTCTAGATTGTTGGTGTAGCAGCTTATAACTGCTGTACCAGCTATATTCGCGTTTGGACTTTATCACCACTTAACATCAGGTGGGGTAGAGTCATTTGCCTACCTAAAAAAAAGATGTAGGTAAATACTGAGTGACATAAATTTACTATTACCCATAATATCTATATATTGTTTTCCCACTGGTTTAATTTTGTAATATCGTAATATTTTTCTAATATTTTATTATAATTTATGCACATACCTATCACTAAAATAAACTCAAATTCTACAAAATATCAAAGAATTTTACGATATAACTTTTCTCGATTTGCCATTATGAATAAAATACGCTGTAGTTTTCAAAAAAAAACAACCGTTAGACGGACGACCACATAAAGAAACGGTCGTAAAAGTGACATTTGTGTTCCACTTCATGTTTATGAAGTGAAAACATTTTTAGCACCGTTGTGATTTGAAACTCGATGAAACGAAAAAGCGACAGTATTTGACACAAGGTATCCGTAATTTTGTAACTCTCTGCAAGAGACGGGTAGCCGTGCGGTAACGGTCTTGGGGTCGACACCAAATGATCGGTGGTCCGATCCTGAGCTCGGTTATTTTTTAATTGTTTTTTTTTTCTTCTTTTATTAAGGTATTATTTATTTTCGAAACAATTTAAGTAATGAATATTTAATTTTGCCCAGTATTTTACAATATCTGATTAGTTAAGTGTCAAACGTTTGGTAGGTGCCAAGTTGTTTATTAATACAGGCTTGGTTTTTATCAACAATCCTTACCTTGCCAATGCATGCCATTTTTTTATTTTTATAAATAAATACATATTTAGGAAACAACCTCAAATAAGAAATAAAATAAAAATAGCTGGTAACAAATAAAGCCGCGGGCTGCTGAAGGACCTGTACGTGTTCACATTTTTATAGTTTAACTCCTATCGCATGTGAACACCGCATGTCAGTTTTTGATGTGTAACATCTTTCCTCTCGCTTTTCTGCAATTTGTGGGAGTGATTTCGTGAAATGGGACGGAAGTGTGTAACAGGAAGTCGCGAAAGCGCTCGCTATTTGATTTGATTTTAGAACATAATGTTCAAATGGCTAATTCCTTTTGAAGTAGGTTTTATTTCTTTTTTTATTTTTATAAGGTGAGGTTTCAAATGTTGCACATCATACGCGACTATTTATTAATAATATTTATATAGACTTATTTATTAAATTTATTGCACATGTACAGTATAGATTTTAAACAATTATTTTAGCATGGTACATGACCCTGTCAGGATGTTGCAAGTATAATGTGTATATCTAGACAGCTATTAAACAGTTTCAGTTTCAAACAAGTTAGTGAGCTTTCCGTGACGGTTTCACTTATCTATACTAATATTATAAAGCTGCAGAGTTTGTTTGTTTGTTTGAACTCGCTAATCTCTGGAACTACAGGTCCGATTTGAATGATTCTTTCAGTGTTGGGTAGTCCATTTATCGAGGAAGGCTATAGGCTATATATTTTTTTTCAAAATGAGGGATCCGTAATAAAATTGCTATTTTGTAACACAAGGTATAAAATCGAAAACCTATTTTTGCGTGCGCTGCAAAAACTATTGACAATTGAACAAAATGATGTACTACGGGTTTGTAGATCCCATGAAAACCTACAAAAAAGTCCGCGATAACATATATCTAGCTATCATGGTTTAATCACAATAACCGATTTTGTGTTCAAAATAATTATTAAATCGTCTGAAGAAAAAAAAAACTACGTTAAATATGTATCCTAATATTAATCTTTATCGAAATTAAGCATTATGTTATCAAGAGTATTTATGTAGAAGAAAAATACTTTTTGTTTCATCTCAATCGGATATTTCGTTTAAAAGTTATCACGTGTGTAAGATGTTAAGAGTTGGTACCTATATATTTTATCTCGGTATTTCCACGGAAACGAGAAAAACGCGGGTGAAACCGCGGGGCTTTGCTTTTTTGATAAGATGTTGTTCTAGTTTGATGAGGGATGTGCGAAACGTCGGACTGGGCGAACGTTGTATAAAGTTTTTTCCGTAAATTAAATAATTTCTTTGGCTACTTACCTCATTTCAGTGCTTTTTGCTTTGCTTATTGTGTGTTCTGTCTGTGTGAGTGTTTGTGTGGCGTAAATCGCTGTAGCTTACAATAAAATCAAAAATAAAAACAGCTAATCAGAATTAACATTTAATAAAAAAGGGTAGTTTGTGATTACAAAGTAAACTCGGATTTTCAAAAAGATACTTTAAATAAAATTTTAATTTACACCTGGTGGTAACAAACCGTGAAAAGTGCTTAAAATCTTTACAAATAATTACATTATCTTTTAATCAAAAGAACAATATCACGGAGTCCAAGTGCGCGGTGGCGCCATCTGTTGCCGAGTAGTCGAACATCTTCGTATATACTACACCGTACCGTGAATTGCAACTAATTGAGCATGCTTCATTGTGGCGCTTGCGGGAGATTTTTGTCCTCAGCGGGTGCAGCTACTTGCAGTGTTTGTCCCGTCAAGTACCATCGGGCCTGCTTAGCTATTCCGGACAAGACTCAAATTAGCAAGGACTGGGTCTGCCCGGACTGTAAGAAAGGCATGCGGAAGGGTGATAATACCAACACACCTGTAAAGGGGATATGTGAGACTGCTCAGTCGGAAGTGGCGATGCCGCCGCCACCAACCGCCCGCCCACGACCTGGAGGCGGCGCGGAGACGGCGAAATCCGTAGAGGTCGTTGACGAATTGAATAATATACAGGCGTTCATGCGCGAATTTAGGGAGTGCATGGAGGTGATGCGCAACTTCCGGAAAGAGATAGTGGAAGAAATGCGCGACTTCCAGAAGGAGATGAAGCTACTGCGCGACTCCATCCCGGCGATCGCGGAGCGCATGGACGTCTTCGAGCAGCGCCTGGAAGCCGTCCAACGGAGCGGGGGTGACGCCAGAGTGCAGGAGCTCGAGAGTACCATCGAGGGCCTCAAGCGCGAGCTGAACGACAGAGACCAGGAGGCACTACTTTCAGATCTCGAGATAGGGCACCTCCCGGAGGAGAAGGGTGAAAACGCTTTTCACGCAGTGGCAGTGCTCGCGACGCGCCTGGGCGTGGCGTTGGACGAGCGCGACGTGGTGTTCGCGGAGCGCGTGGGCGCGCCCCCGGCCGAGGCGGACGGGCGCCCGCGCCGCGTGGTGGTGCGCCTGGCGCGCCGGCAGCTGCGCGACGACCTGCTCAAGGCCGCGCGCGTGCGCCGCACGGGCCGCGCGTCCGGGGGCCAGCTGCGCGTCTACATTAACGAGCGCCTCACTCGTGACAACCGCCGGCTTTTTCATCGCGTCCGCGAGGAGGCCCGCAGACTGCAGTGGCGATACACGTGGACCAGGCGGGGCCGTATATACGCACGCCAAGCGGACGGAGGGACGGTCCACATGTTCCGGTCGGACGACGATCTCACCCGGATATTTGGTAAGCGGTCACCTGGTCCTGAATCATCTGACCCTGAATCACCTGACCCGGAATCACCTGCGAAGTAAACATTTTGTTAATTGTTTTGAAAACTTGAAAAAAATTGAAATGTTTAAGTCAAACTCTTTATTAATATTATATTTACCTCATTCAGATGTTATTATTTATGTATTAAGTAAACAGTATTACTTGCAAAGGTTTTTGCATGTGTACTCAATTCAGTGTTCAGTAAGTGCTTGTGCTAAGCCACAAAATAAAAAAGCTGTGTCCTCTGATACAAAATTACATTTATTGTTGCTACATGTAATGCCATCAAGTGATATTATACTATTTGTTATAAACAGGAAAATAAATTCTATGGAAAAATTGTACAGTACACTTATCTTAGAAACAAACTATACAAGTAAGAAAGAGGATAGAAATATAAAACACATATCCACACAAAATATAAATAACACATCTTATAATAATCACTATAACACATATTTTTTGATAATTCTTGAAATAATTAAAGTTCATCATATCCAATATCTTTACAATGCAATATTTTTTTATTATTTATGTAGGCTTGATGCTACAAACAACTATCACAAATGAACAAATCTAAGGGTTTTAAAGTTGGAATTTTCAACGCTGGTTCTCTGACAACAAAACAAGAGGATTTCATAGTGGCTGTGGAGGAGATGTCTCCGGATATCTTGGCCATAAATGAAACTTGGCTTAGAGAGAGTGGTGATGACAGAGCGCCCAAACTCCCTGGTTACAGATTGATACACATACCAAGACCAAACCATGTACGTGGAGGAAGAGGAGGCGGCGTTGGGTTCTACATTCGCAGGGGCATAAACGCACGCTCATGTCAACACCCCTCTACAACAGGAGTCGAGCAAATGTGGATAAAGGTCAGATTAAAGAATAGGATAATTTTGGTTGGCACCGCATACAGGCCTCCATGGCAGGATATAAACGTCTTTATCGACGCACTAGTTGATTCGGTTACATCTTTAAGCGAGCGAGATGGCATAGTTCTGTTAGGTGATTTTAATATAAACCTTCTAGATAGCAACAGTAGTAAGTGTAAAATCTTCATGCAGTTCCTGCGCAGCATAGACCTGAATCAGTTAGTTGAAGAGCCCACACACTTCACGGATCACAGTGGTAGTTTGATCGACGTGGTGTGCTCTGATCTTAAGAATCTCAGTGTCAGGGTGAGGCATTCTCCGGACCTTGGTGGACACGCTATGATAGTGGTCGATTTTAAAATCAGGGGGGCGAAGCCTTCTCCTCAATGGGTAACTTACAGACCATTAAAAAATATAGTTGTGGAGCTCTTCGATAGGGATATTGCATCTGTTAATTGGGAAGATCTTAAGAACATTGAGAGTGTTGATTCACTTGCAACAATGTTCACTCATCAAGTCAGAGTAATTTTTGATTTACATGCCCCAATTCAAACGCGAAAATTTAGGCACCCCCCACACCCATGGCTTACAGACACTGTGAGATCGATGATGCGAATCAGAGATAAGTGCTATAATAAATACAAGGCCCACAAAACGGAAGATCTGAAAGCATGTTACAAAGATATGAAATCTCTTGTAATCGCGGCAATAGAAACTGAGAAGAGTTGTTTCTTTAATAAGCATATAAACTCGCATTTAAATAACTCCAAACAACTATGGAAGAACCTTAAAACAAATGTGCTTCAAGACAAAAAAAGCAACCAAGAATTGCCGCCATTTTTTGATGACCCTAATGCGATCAATCTAAATTTTTTAAAGGTGCCAGGAAGGGATTATGTGACCATCTCTCAACTTTCATACCTGGAACATCACAGAGGCTGCAATACAGTGTTCACACTGCACACTGTCAGTGAGGATCAAGTGCTACAAGCAATAAAGCGGCTAAAATCGAATGCGCAAGGAGATGATGGTATATCACTTGAAATGCTGCAGCTGATGCTACCGCAAGCATTGGGCACTATTACCTCACTGATAAACAGATCAATAGAGGAAGGCATTTTTCCGGAGATATGGAAGACAGCCGTCATTAAACCTCTTCCAAAGAACAGTCAGCCTGCATCGATATCTGATCTACGTCCTATTAGCCTGCTCCCTTGCTTATCCAAGGTACTGGAGAGGATAGTTTGTGATCAGCTCACTAAGTACCTTGAAGACTACAAAATTCTACCTCAATATCAGTCTGGGTTTCGGAGGGGGTGTAGTACGGCAACTGCTCTTAGCGATGTAGTGGACAACATTCTAACAGCCCAGGATCAGGGCATGATAACAGCACTACTGCTCCTGGACTTCTCACGTGCATTCGACTCGATAGATACAAGTCTTTTGCTATCCAAATTATCGTACTATGGAGTAGATGCAAAAAGTCTGAGATGGTTTGATAGCTACCTCACAAGCAGAATGCAGTATGTGGAACTTACCAGGGTGGATGGGTCCAAATCCAGGTCAACCCCACTTCCAGTAACAAGGGGTGTAACGCAGGGATCTATTCTGGGGCCTATCCTCTATATTTTATACAGTGCAGACATCACACAGATCATTAGCCACTGCAAGCACCATATGTATGCTGATGACCTTCAGCTTTATCTGTCCTTTTCACCACAAGAGCGTGCCGATGCTGAAAAAAAGATAAATGAGGATCTCCAAAATGTATCAACCTGGTGCACATCTAACTGCCTAATGTTAAATCCTACGAAGTCCAAGCTTATGCTATTAGGTACCAAAAAGAAGTTACAAATATTCAGAAGTAGTGAACTACCATTCAACATATGTATACAAGGAGAAACCATTGAGCAGGTGCACTCAGCAAGAAACCTGGGACTTATCCTCGACAGCCATTTGAAATTTGAAGAGCATATCATTGAGTGTGTCAGAAACTGCTTATATCGCATAAAGCTTTTATATAAAATTAGGCCCTATATAAGTGAGGATTTAAGGGTTAAGCTATGTGAGTCGCTCATTCTCTCCAAACTAAACTATTGTGATGTTGTTTATGGCCCATGTCTTTTGTCCAGGTCTGCCAAAATGATCCAGCGAGTACAGAATGCCTGTGCTCGTTACTGCTTTCATGTACCACCACGTTCGCATATATCGCCATTTCTCAATGCTGCAAACTTGCTGAGAATGGAATCACGGCGAAGGCTTCACCTGGCTACCTTATTATTTGGTGTCATACATACAAACAAGCCACAATACCTGTTAGACAAGTTGGTCTGGTTGCAGGAGCACCTTAAGTACCATAGGCGTCTATGCGCCCATGTCTTTTTGACGCCCCAGCATCGCTCAGTAGCTTTCAGGGGTTCATTTAAATTCGCTGCTTCGCGATGCTGGAATGACCTTCCACCACCAATACGCGACCTAAAAACAAAACTCACTTTCAAGAAACATTTTAAGGCATATCTATTATTAATGCAAGTAGGAATGCAGTGACATGGCCGAGTGATAAATTCATATCGTATAGTTCGTCTATCACCCCATACAGACAGCTCTCTATTAACAAAATAATTAAATCTCATTGTTCCGATATAGCCATTTCACTTGGATCGCACAATTGGACAGTAAGTTCCTTTTTTCCATCACAATATATATATAACATATACACTTACCCAAGCCTGCGTCGTTCAAGTTGCAGCACTGAAACAGTGCAAGGCATGAGCGACGGAGAAATCGAGCCTGATGCATCTTTTGTTGCTTGTCCATTTTAGCGGTTTGAGTTTGTTTCTTTTTCCTGTTGAGATCTTGATGTTATAAATTAAAACTACCACAAATAAGTCACCGCAAAGTAGCAAAAGTAATGCGCACGAGGCCATTACGTGGCATAGAGCACAAAGGTCACATCACAATCACAGATTACTTTAGTTGAATAAGTTCACTTTGCAGCACAGACAGAGTTTCAGTGCAAGGGGCTGCGTTCGGAAACTGCGCTCCGGGTGCGACATGTGCCAGTTTGACTTATGCTTCATGTATTTTAGTTTAAAATTGAAACGGCATTTATAAAAGTTTCGTCCTGGGCGGGGGTGCCGGACGTGATCCATTATTATTAAGTAATAAATGTTATTAGCATAAAATATTTTAAGAATAGGTTGCAGCTTTT